>CM051243.1:69794176-70449176 GCA_027917425.1 Gastrophryne carolinensis | reverse complement strand
CTATGCACAGCAAAAGTGTCTTTATCAGGCCTAATTTCAATTAGAATAGGCGCAAATGGTTATGGTCTTAAATAGAGGCTGGTGTAGTCACAGAATGGGATGCCCAAACAGGAGTGCACCTGGCAGGCAGTAGTACTATGCACAGCAAAAGTGTCTTTATCAGGCCTAATTTCAATTAGAATAGGTGCAAATGGTTATGGTCTTAAATAGAGGCTGGTGTAGTCACAGAATGGGATGCCCCAACAGGAGTGCACCTGGCAGGCAGTAGTACTATGCACAGCAAAAATGTCTTTATCAGGCCTAATTTCAATTATAATAGGTGCAAATGGTTATGGTCTTAAATAGAGGCTGGTGTAGTCACAGAATGCGATGCCCCAAAAACCAACAGGAGTGCACCTGGCAGGCAGCAGTACTATGCACAGCAAAAGTGTCTTTATCAGGCCTAATTTCAATTAGAATAGGCGCAAATGGTTATGGTCTTAAATAGAGGCTGGTGTAGTCACAGAATGGGATGCCCAAACAGGAGTGCACCTGGCAGGCAGTAGTACTATGCACAGCAAAAGTGTCTTTATCAGGCCTAATTTCAATTAGAATAGGTGCAAATGGTTATGGTCTTAAATAGAGGCTGGTGTAGTCACAGAATGGGATGCCCCAACAGGAGTGCACCTGGCAGGCAGTAGTACTATGCACAGCAAAAGTGTCTTTATCAGGCCTAATTTCAATTATAATAGGTGCAAATGGTTATGGTCTTAAATAGAGGCTGGTGTAGTCACAGAATGGGATGCCCCAAAAACCAACAGGAGTGCACCTGGCAGGCAGCAGTACTATGCACAGCAAAAGTGTCTTTATCAGGCCTAATTTCAATTAGAATAGGCACAAATGGTTATGGTCTTAAATAGAGGCTGGTGTAGTCACAGAATGGGATGCCCAAACAGGAGTGCACCTGGCAGGCAGTAGTACTATGCACAGCAAAAGTGTCTTTATCAGGCCTAATTTCAATTAGAATAGGTGCAAATGGTTATGGTCTTAAATAGAGGCTGGTGTAGTCACAGAATGGGATGCCCCAACAGGAGTGCACCTGGCAGGCAGTAGTACTATGCACAGCAAAAGTGTCTTTATCAGGCCTAATTTCAATTATAATAGGTGCAAATGGTTATGGTCTTAAATAGAGGCTGGTGTAGTGACAGAATGGGATGCCCCAAAAACCAACAGGAGTGCACCTGGCAGGCAGCAGTACTATGCACAGCAAAAGTGTCTTTATCAGGCCTAATTTCAATTAGAATAGGTGCAAATGGTTATGGTCTTAAATAGAGGCTGGTGTAGTCACAGAATGGGATGCCCAAACAGGAGTGCACCTGGCAGGCAGTAGTACTATGCACAGCAAAAGTGTCTTTATCAGGCCTAATTTCAATTATAATAGGTGCAAATTGTTATGGTCTTAAATAGAGGCTGGTTTAGTCACAGAATGGGATGCCCCAAAAACCAACAGGAGTGCACTTGGCAGGCAGCAGTACTATGCACAGCAAAAGTGTCTTTATCAGGCCTAATTTCAATTAGAATAGGTGCAAATGGTTATGGTCTTAAATAGAGGCTGGTGTAGTCACAGAATGGGATGCCCAAACAGGAGTGCACCTGGCAGGCAGTAGTACTATGCACAGCAAAAGTGTCTTTATCAGGCCTAATTTCCATTAGAATAAGTGCAAATGGTTATGGTCTTAAATAGAGGCTGGTGTAGTCACAGAATGGAATGCCCCAGCAGGAGTGCACCTGGGACCAGTAGTGCTATGCACAGCAAAAGTGTCTTTATCAGGCCTAATTTCCATTAGAATAAGTGCAAATGGTTATGGTCTTAAATAGAGGCTGGTGTAGTCACAGAATGGAATGCCCAAACAGGAGTGCACCTGGCAGGCAGTAGTACTATGCACAGCAAAAGTGTTTTTATCAGGCCTAATTTCAATTATAATAGGTGCAAATGGTTATGGTCTTAAATAGAGGCTGGTGTAGTCACAGAATGGGATGCCCAAACAGGAGTTCACCTGGCAGGCAGTAGTACTATGCACAGCAAAAGTGTCTTTATCAGGCCTAATTTCAATTAGAATAGGTGCAAATGGTTATGGTCTTAAATAGAGGCTGGTGTAGTCACAGAATGGGATGCCCCAACAGGAGTGCACCTGGCAGGCAGTAGTACTATGCACAGCAAAAGTGTCTTTATCAGGCCTAATTTCAATTATAATAGGTGCAAATGGTTATGGTCTTAAATAGAGGCTGGTGTAGTCACAGAATGGGATGCCCCAAAAACCAACAGGAGTGCACCTGGCAGGCAGCAGTACTATGCACAGCAAAAGTGTCTTTATCAGGCCTAATTTCAATTAGAATAGGTGCAAATGGTTATGGTCTTAAATAGAGGCTGGTGTAGTCACAGAATGGGATGCCCAAACAGGAGTGCACCTGGCAGGCAGTAGTACTATGCACAGCAAAAGTGTCTTTATCAGGCCTAATTTCAATTATAATAGGTGCAAATGGTTATGGTCTTAAATAGAGGCTGGTGTAGTCACAGAATGGGATGCCCAAACAGGAGTGCACCTGGCAGGCAGCAGTACTATGCACAGCAAAAGTGTCTTTATCAGGCCTAATTTCAATTAGAATAAGTGCAAATGGTTATGGTCTTAAATAGAGGCTGGTGTAGTCACAGAATGGGATGCCCCAACAGGAGTGCACCTGGCAGGCAGTAGTACTATGCACAGCAAAAGTGTCTTTATCAGGCCTAATTTCAATTATAATAGGTGCAAATGGTTATGGTCTTAAATAGAGGCTGGTGTAGTCACAGAATGGGATGCCCCAAAAACCAACAGGAGTGCACCTGGCAGGCAGCAGTACTATGCACAGCAAAAGTGTCTTTATCAGGCCTAATTTCAATTAGAATAGGTGCAAATGGTTATGGTCTTAAATAGAGGCTGGTGTAGTCACAGAATGGGATGCCCAAACAGGAGTGCACCTGGCAGGCAGCAGTACTATGCACAGCAAAAGTGTCTTTATCAGGCCTAATTTCAATTAGAATAAGTGCAAATGGTTATGGTCTTAAATAGAGGCTGGTGTAGTCACAGAATGGGATGCCCCAACAGGAGTGCACCTGGCAGGCAGTAGTACTATGCACAGCAAAAGTGTCTTTATCAGGCCTAATTTCAATTATAATAGGTGCAAATGGTTATGGTCTTAAATAGAGGCTGGTGTAGTCACAGAATGGGATGCCCCAAAAACCAACAGGAGTGCACATGGCAGGCAGCAGTACTATGCACAGCAAAAGTGTCTTTATCAGGCCTAATTTCAATTAGAATAGGTGCAAATGGTTATGGTCTTAAATAGAGGCTGGTGTAGTCACAGAATGGGATGCCCAAACAGGAGTGCACCTGGCAGGCAGTAGTACTATGCACAGCAAAAGTGTCTTTATCAGGCCTAATTTCAATTAGAATAAGTGTAAATGGTTATGGTCTTAAATAGAGGCTGGTGTAGTCACAGAATGGAATGCCCCAACAGGAGTGCACCTGGGACCAGTAGTGCTATGCACAGCAAAAGTGTCTTTATCAGGCCTAATTTCAATTAGAATAAGTGCAAATGGTTATGGTCTTAAATAGAGGCTGGTGTAGTCACAGAATGGGATGCCCAAACAGGAGTGCACCTGGCAGGCAGTAGTACTATGCACAGCAAAAGTGTCTTTATCAGGCCTAATTTCAATTAGAATAGGTGCAAATGGTTATGGTCTTAAATAGAGGATGGTGTAGTCACAGAATGGGATGCCCCAACAGGAGTGCACCTGGCAGGCAGTAGTACTATGCACAGCAAAAGTGTCTTTATCAGGCCTAATTTCAATTATAATAGGTGCAAATGGTTATGGTCTTAAATAGAGGCTGGTGTAGTCACAGAATGGGATGCCCCAACAACCAACAGGAGTGCACCTGGCAGGCAGCAGTACTATGCACAGCAAAAGTGTCTTTATCAGGCCTAATTTCAATTAGAATAGGTGCAAATGGTTATGGTCTTAAATAGAGGCTGGTGTAGTCACAGAATGGGATGCCCAAACAGGAGTGCACCTGGCAGGCAGCAGTACTATGCACAGCAAAAGTGTCTTTATCAGGCCTAATTTCAATTAGAATAAGTGCAAATGGTTATGGTCTTAAATAGAGGCTGGTGTAGTCACAGAATGGGATGCCCCAACAGGAGTGCACCTGGCAGGCAGTAGTACTATGCACAGCAAAAGTGTCTTTATCAGGCCTAATTTCAATTATAATAGGTGCAAATGGTTATGGTCTTAAATAGAGGCTGGTGTAGTCACAGAATGGGATGCCCCAAAAACCAACAGGAGTGCACATGGCAGGCAGCAGTACTATGCACAGCAAAAGTGTCTTTATCAGGCCTAATTTCAATTAGAATAGGTGCAAATGGTTATGGTCTTAAATAGAGGCTGGTGTAGTCACAGAATGGGATGCCCAAACAGGAGTGCACCTGGCAGGCAGCAGTACTATGCAAAGCAAAAGTGTCTTTATCAGGCCTAATTTCAATTAGAATAAGTGCAAATGGTTATGGTCTTAAATAGAGGCTGGTGTAGTCACAGAATGGAATGCCCCAACAGGAGTGCACCTGGGACCAGTAGTGCTATGCACAGCAAAAGTGTCTTTATCAGGCCTAATTTCAATTAGAATAAGTGCAAATGGTTATGGTCTTAAATAGAGGCTGGTGTAGTCACAGAATGGGATGCCCAAACAGGAGTGCACCTGGCAGGCAGTAGTACTATGCACAGCAAAAGTGTCTTTATCAGGCCTAATTTCAATTAGAATAGGTGCAAATGGTTATGGTCTTAAATAGAGGCTGGTGTAGTCACAGAATGGGATGCCCCAACAGGAGTGCACCTGGCAGGCAGTAGTACTATGCACAGCAAAAGTGTCTTTATCAGGCCTAATTTCAATTATAATAGGTGCAAATGGTTATGGTCTTAAATAGAGGCTGGTGTAGTCACAGAATGGGATGCCCCAAAAACCAACAGGAGTGCACCTGGCAGGCAGCAGTACTATGCACAGCAAAAGTGTCTTTATCAGGCCTAATTTCAATTAGAATAGGTGCAAATGGTTATGGTCTTAAATAGAGGCTGGTGTAGTCACAGAATGGGATGCCCAAACAGGAGTGCACCTGGCAGGCAGTAGTACTATGCACAGCAAAAGTGTCTTTATCAGGCCTAATTTCAATTATAATAGGTGCAAATGGTTATGGTCTTAAATAGAGGCTGGTGTAGTCACAGAATGGGATGCCCAAACAGGAGTGCACCTGGCAGGCAGCAGTACTATGCACAGCAAAAGTGTCTTTATCAGGCCTAATTTCAATTAGAATAAGTGCAAATGGTTATGGTCTTAAATAGAGGCTGGTGTAGTCACAGAATGGGATGCCCAAACAGGAGTGCACCTGGCAGGCAGTAGTACTATGCACAGCAAAAGTGTCTTTATCAGGCCTAATTTCAATTATAATAGGTGCAAATGGTTATGGTCTTAAATAGAGGCTGGTGTAGTCACAGAATGGGATGCCCAAACAGGAGTGCACCTGGCAGGCAGTAGTACTATGCACAGCAAAAGTGTCTTTATCAGGCCTAATTTCAATTAGAATAGGTGCAAATGGTTATGGTCTTAAATAGAGGCTGGTGTAGTCACAGAATGGGATGCCTCACAGCAGACTTAAGATCAGTTCAGTATATATGCACAGTTAGTTAGTATAAGCAGCCTGAAAACGCTAACAAAGCCAGTCAGCCAGCCAGTAACAAACACTCAGGCTGGATGAAAAAAAAAAATCTCCCTGTGACTGCTTTCGATTTTTCCTAACTTTCCCTGTTTTTCGCTGACTTTCTGTCTGTCTCCTGCCTGTCTCCAGCCTGTCCCTGTCTGTCCCTGCCTGTCTAACTGCCTCTCCCTCACTACAGCGTCCTGTCTCACACGAATGCAATAGAGAAATGAGGAAAACCAAGATGGCCGCCGGCCTTAAATAGCGCTGTGACGTCACCGGGCTTGCTGGCTGCTGATAGGCTGCATGTGACTGCCCCAGCTTGCACTGGCGCGGGGTAGATGTCTGGACATGTCCCGTCCGCCATCTTAGAATGCCTGTATGTAAATTAATGGATGTTAAAGGAAAACTTCGAGCGATCGAATCGCGGGGAAATTCGGATTCGATCCGAATCGAATTTTTCATGAAATTCGGATCGAATCCGGGTTCGTCCGGATCGATTCGCTCATCCCTAGTCTCAACCCTTCCTCCGGGAAGTTGTAAACTAAGAAGCACAGAGACTTGAGAACCAGGCACAGGAAGTGGTGTGCTCTTAACTAGAGGTGTTGATCTCTTCATAGCTGCGGGTCTGGTGGGACAATTAACCCAAAAGTGTCCGGGGTTCCCGCGGTACATGCAAAGGTTTAGCCGCCTCCGGCGCAGTCTTTCCTCTTGGGAAAAAGCAGCCGAATGGTTCCCAGTTGCATGGGCTTGATAACCCCCGAATCGGTCTGCGGAAAGTCAGGTGATGCAGGCGAGGACTGCGGAGTAAACCATTGGGTAGAGGCTGAACGCTCTTCATGGCGTTCCCGCAGCCGGCGATCCACCTGAATGGCTGCAAGAATAAGTTCATTCAAAGTTTCAGGAGTGTCGAAGTGGCCCAGTTCATCCTTAATCAGTTCAGAAAGACCTAAACGAAACTGATGTTTTAAAGCTGGCTCATTCCACTGGGTGTCAAAATTCCAGCAATGAATATCGGCAACATACTCCTCAACTGGGCGGCTACCCTGTTGCAAATTACGGAGAGCTGCCTCTGCAGATGCAACATGTCCCGGATCATCATAGATGGCTACCATAGCAGAAAAGAAAAGATACAGAGGCCAGACAAGGATGATTTTGCTCCAGAAGACGATGGGCCCATGTTTGGGAAGGCCTTTGCAGAAGGGAAATAACAATTCTGACCCGGACTTCCTCAGCAGCATAGGTTTGTGGTTGCAGAGAAAATAATAACTGACAACTGTTCCTAAAAGCGCGGAACTTCTGGCGATCTCCTGAGAAAAATTCCGGAAAAGGAACTAGGGGTTCAGGGGTGACCCCGGAATCTGCCCCCTGTGTGGTAGGAAAAGCTGTAGAAGAAGATACTGTCGGAGGTGTGGGTTGATTTAGCAGATCCACAAGCCTCCCTGTAAGCCCTGGACGACTGCACAGAGGGAAAAGACTTGCTGCATCAAATTATCAAATGGACAGGGTTCCCCACTGAAGCTCATGTTATGGCTGTGTTATACTATCAAGCCTCCTGGCTACAACCATGGGAGAGCTGAGCTGAGCTCCAGGTATGGGGTGAAGTGAAGCAAAATAATCCCAAAGAGCAAAATAAAAAGTCTGGGCAGAGTCCAAAGATGAATCCTGGGTCAGAGGCTGGCAGAAAACAAGCCACTGAGCAAGTCCACATCAAAACCGAGTTATCCGTCTGTGTATAAATCCAGGTATTCAGATCAGGAATTCAGGAGTCAGGGAAAACAAAGTCTAAGAAGTAAGCTGACAACACAGCATTGGCTGTAAGCCAGCTGTCCTCTTAAATAGGGCTATCAATCAGCACAGGGAGGGATGTGTTAGAGTCTGGTGAAGTCACTTCCTGTCGATTCAGACTCAGGAAACCCGGAAGTGAAATCAAGCCCAAGAGATTACACTCTAGGCTTTGGCCCTTATTCATCAAGCGATAGCGCCAGGTAGTGTCTGACGAGCGCCAGGTAGCGGCAGCTAACGGCGACTACCGACTCAAGTACGCCCGGCGGCGGTCACAATGACGCATTTATCAAGCAAAATGAGGCTAGCGCCGGCGAGAGCGACGGCTAGCGCGGCATTCATCATGAAGCCGCCTGGACCGAACAGCGCCGCTGCAAATTCCCTCACAGCGCCAGGTATGAGCTGTCGCTCCCTGCCGATGTCCAATGCTTTTCAATGGAGCAATCTATAATTATTCATAATTAATTGGTATTAATTTTTTTTTTTTTTTTTTTAATGTCAAAAAATCGGAGACCACTTCTGCAATGTTAGGATTTATTTTTAAGTAAAAAAAAAAATAAAAAAAAATATGTGCAGAATTGATCTAACAGGTCTGAGATTAATGTATTCATATTACAAAATGATTCTAAAAACATGTATAATGTTACATTCAAAAAATATGGTTGTTTAGGGGTTAAAAACTAGTTAATACACATCGCCGCAAGCGCTCTGGGGTTTAAACAAGGAATGGACAGCGACAGCACATTCGGAGCGTGATTTGTTGATGAATATGAAGCTAGCCGTTCGCTCTGGCCATTCGTTGTCAGGCGCTCACATACAACGCTGGACCTGTGAAACAGCGACCCCCCAGCCCGTATTCAACATTACCGCACACCGACTGAGTCGCTGTCATCAAGCTAATGCCGGCCAAGCACAGCGAATACTGGCTGGCGCTGAAAAAATCACGCTACAGTCGCTCATCTGTCGCTACCTGGCGCTATTAATGAATCGGCCTCCCCGTGTACTTCCAGTGGGCTGAACACCAGGTGTCACTGAGGAGCATGCGACTGATGAACAGCCTGCTCTGTTACAAACATCCAGCCGAGCATGTCTGCTGCTGCATGCAGTCCGTGGCATAGCGCGTCACAATGCTTTAAAGGGCAGGAAAGGCAAAGAGACTAACAGAATATCTCTGTTGCGCGTTTTCTATCGCACATTGCTCAGTTTTTTCACAATGGAACTAAAGTGAGTCTAATAACTGTACAACAAGCTTACGATTTAAATAAAGCTACTGTAACAATAACTTTATCTAAAGTTTTATGGTTAAGTAAATCCCACTGATTGGTTTGAAATGTCTTGTTATAATTTGACTATGAAAGATTCCTTTTATCATTTATGGCGCACTATGGCGCTACTCCCATTCCCCAATGGGTTTTGCCTTGAACTACTGTAATCTTCTTCTCTCAACACTGAAAACAGTATCCAGCTATTTGACATAATATTTACAAAGGAACATCTTAATCGCTTTGATCATCTCTTGATTTCTCAAACTATATATTATGGGATTGAGCAATGGAGTCACCACAGTATACAGAAGATAAAGAGTCTTATTTATCTCTAGCAAGTGTCCTTTGTTGGGAACAACATAAATGGCCATGAGAGTACCATAGTACATGACTACTGATGTTAAGTGAGAACTGCATGTAGAAAAGGTCTTTTTTCTCCCAGATGTTGTAGAAACCTTGAGGATAGTTAGAAAAATGCACATGTAGGTTCCAATAATAAACCAGAATGGGATGACTATTATAGGGATAGACAGAACAAATATGGTACTTTCAACAACAAATGTGTCTGAACAAGACAATTTTAAAAGTGAGGCCAATTCACAAATGAAATGGTCGATGATATTAGGACCACAAAAGTTCAAGTTAAAGATCAGAAGAAGACTTGTAGTCAATGTTACCGAAAGTCCTATCAGCCAAGAAATGGTAACTGACTCCAGGCAAAATCTTAATTCCATGATAGAATGGTAATGTAAAGGTCTGCAGATGGCTAAATATCTATCATAGGACATCACTGTAAGAATAAAGCATTCAGCAGTTGTTGAGGATCCATGTAGATAAAACTGTGCCTTGCAACCAGCTATTGTCATGATTCCCTTATTTTTTGTTATGACATACAACATATTGGGAGCGATATTTGTTGTAAATATAAGTTCACATAGAGCAAGGTGAACAAGGAAGAAATACATAGGTGTATGAAGCCGAGGGTTTCTTGCTATTAATGCAATGATCAAAATATTGCCAACAAATGTGGCAATGTAAATAAAAAGAAAGATGAAAAAAATGAAAGCATTAAGGCCATAAACATTACTAAATCCAAGCAGAATAAAATAGGATACCTGTGTGTAGTTTTTGTGAGCCATGTTACACTAGTTTAGACTTCTGAAAACTGTATTATGTATATAACTTGATGGAACAAGCAAACTACATTGTGTATAGTCACACGAAATGCAATTGCGTCCATTTTCTTTGAGGTTTATAAATATTTTGGAAAATTTTACTGATTGGATCATATTAACGATCTTGAAGTGTAACTGGTCTCACCAAGATGAATTTAGATTTGAGTTTGCTGGAAACTTTTTTATATATGGTGACATAGTCCATAGTTATTGTGACCCAAGTACATTGATTGCACCAGCCTTCTCATTCATTTTTCTAGCTATTTCTCATATTAGTGGATAGTGCTATCTCTAGCTCCTACCACCACATCCATCTGACATATACATGCAGTCAAAACTCTGAAATCAGATTCAATGCACAGGGTTAGGAATATAAAAAAAATGTATGTAAAATATTTTTACTTTCTAAACTAAAAAAACAAAAACAAAATAACTTCCCCTACCACAAAACCCTTGGTTGAACTTGATGGACATGTCTTATTTCAACTGTATTACTATGTAACTGGTTTACTAATGTAGCTCACATCTCAAAAAGCATTTAGATGCTCCACACAAACACAAACATGGAATCTAAACATTACATAGGTATTGTGATCAAGATTAGCATTATTACCCACTAAGTGTGCAGATCAGATCAGATGTGGTCAGACAACAGGTGGACAGATCAGACGTGGTCAGACAGGCTGGGTTGGCAACAGGCAGGCAACAGTTAACAGGTTTGGTCAGGCAGATGGGGTAAGCAAACAACCGTAGTAAAAAGTGTCATTGACTTTCATTGTCTTCCTATCTGGTGATTCACTAACAGTAAAATTCTCAGGCTTTTTTCTCATGAACATTTTGCAGGCTTCCAATAAGAGTGGCTCCAGAAGTTGTATAAATTGTACCTTTTTACAGAACAGAAAGCATGCCAGGACAAAAACTGGAATCCTCAGTCAAAAACAATACTTACACTGTCCCCTTGATTCAAAGAGCAAAAGTTAATTGATTTCGGATCGAGAATCGTAAGTTTGGGTGGGTGTTTGTCATTTTTTCCTGTTTTTTTTGGCCATTTCCGACTCGCACGAGCCTACGTACGATTTCGTATATGCTCTTACGATCATCGGAAGTTCGTTCCTAAATTGTAGGATCAAAACCTAAAACTTAGGATCAAATCCTAAAACTTAGGATCCAAACCTAAAACTTAGGATAATCGGATGTGTTTACGTGTGATTCAGAGAGCAGTTTTCCAACCTCTAAATACGTTTTAAAAGAAAGCCACTTCCGACACCTTTTAGCAGTCGGATTGCTGTTCTTGAACAGGTTTTTTGGCTATGTGGAGGAGTCTGCGCGTCTTGAGCTCCAATGAACTGCATGTATCAGCATGGCCGAGGCCATAAATTGTATGGCAATGCATACCTGATTCAATACATTTCATGTATGCCTTATAAAAGCATTTTAATGTGGACCTTAATTAGTCCTTTGCATGTAAACCTTTATTTTGCAATACATCCATATATTTGCGTTAATTAAAGAAACTTATGTCCTTTGTTATTTATTTTTAAATTGATGTACTAGAATAATATTTTTAATTTGAATTTATTGGTGTAGTTGTTTACCTTTGCTTTGTTTAATTATTTTAATTAATCTTTGGTCAGATGCATCACACTTACTGAGGAGAGGAGAGCGGGATAAAGTGCAGGATGTGGGTTACTGCTGTATTTTGCACAGACACAGCAGAGCTGGGGGCACGGAAAGGTCAGAAATCAAAGAATGCAGAGCAACACAGTCACAAGGCCCTTTCTGTTTGCAGGCTGCCCGATAATACCTGACCCGCCATCTTGGCTGTTTCTAGGCTCATAACATTTAATTTTTGAGAGCAATCTGTATGTAGAGGGTGTGGGTAACCACACCAAAAATTTTAAGTTGTACCATTTGAAGCCAAAATATTAAAATTAAATCCACAAGTAAAAAATGCAAGTTAACTAAAAATTAAACAAAGTAAGATTTACTTATGCAAATGCATTCATTAATGGTTGGTTACTACAAAATGAATGAAATAAAGAAAAATAAAAAACCAAATATTTAGAATGCACTTTAATGAGGTAAGTTTGTAGTGCGCAGGCGAAAGATCAGAAGGATTTACGTCCAGACAAAAAAGGAAAAAGGGCAAAACCAATGTTGCAACCTGAGAAATGAAACGGAAAATTCAGGATGGAAACTGACATAGGTCTGATTCGCGAACTGCCATACGAACGGACGTACATTTTAGGATAGAAACGTATTAGCTTATAGAATCACTCGCAAGTTCATACGAGCGCACGAGCGTTCGGGAAAAATAGGATGATCGCCACACCAAAATCAAAGCTGTTACATGTTTCTTTGAATCGACCCTTATATCTATTGAGCTGCACATGATGTTTGACAAATATGACATGAACAAGGAAGTTTTAACAGCGGTGTAAAGTGTGTCATACACTCATGAGAAATAGGCAAGTTTACTATAAAGTCCATGGCAATATGAGTCCATGGGTGTTTTCCAAAATTGGTAGCAGTTGTAACAATCCAGCTGATTGCTGATGGGAAGGCTTAGAGTGGGCTCATAGTTCAAACAATTTCATGAAGGTGGTGGTGTACGCATTGATATTTGTCCACCAGACATTATGTAACAGTAGTTACAGGGTTGTCTCTCTACAAAGGTGTCCAGCTACTAGAAAGCAGTGAGCCTCCTGAGGCACCTTTAGGCAAAGCTGTAAAGCTGTAGAGGGATTTAGCTTCTGTTAATTCTTTGGGAGCATTTGGTTGAAAATGTTTTCATTCTGCTGTTAATTTAGGGGACAGGGTATCTGTCACTAGAGAGTCCTGAATGATGGATGAAAAATATTAGGTCAGATACTTTGTTCCGCAGCTTTCTCGCTGTTCAACCTTCTGAAGCTCCTCCACGGAGCTTCAGAAGGTTGAACAGCGAGAAAGCTGCAGTACAAAGTATCTTACCTAATATTTTTGGAGCCTAGGCATTAGGTAACAGTGAAGATAAACCAGACAAAAATCATGGCCACCTGGCCTGACAAGGATGCGGCCTTTTAGCAGAGCTGATGTATTCCTGGGTGTTGCCCCTTCTAGCCATGGCTAAAAGTTCAAAATTGCAGATGTCATAATTTGTCTTGTCTGGCAAACCATTTTTAGAGAAATCAGCGCAAGGGTCACATTTTCCTGTTTTAGAAGATCACCTGGGATAACATTGCCTCCCCATCAAGATTCCCGGAACAGACACAAATGTTCTTTTCAGGGACTGCCTCATGTTCTGGGGAGCAATTTTTTTAAACTTACTATAAATTAATAAAACCCTTGTATCAGCAAATATGTATTAAAGTGAGAATTTAGACTTAACTGGCCCTACAAAATACTCCCAACTAGGTTTACATTTTTAAGCAAGTCAAGGGGCAGGGCTGCTACCACTCCAGGCACTTCAAAGTTAACCTCCCCCTGTCCAATGTGCAACTTTAGGGAGCAAGGGCCCACACTACAACATTTGTCTGCTTTGAAGAGGATTGACCCTAGGGTCTGCCCTCTCCCCCCCTTTCTGAGCAAAAGTTTGTACAGATTTCAAGTATGGCCTAACCCACTCCCGGGCCTGCACTTTAACTGTATGCATGATGAGACCAGTGTTGGAAAGAACATACCCTAGGAAATCGACTTCTTAGCCATGAAGGTGCATTTTTCCAATTTAGGATACAGTGAATTTGTTTGGAGCTTCCAAAGAACCGGAAGCATGTGATGACAATGTTGATCCAGGTCTTGAAAATGTTGTCCACAAACCCCTGAAAACCGCATTACGAAGGCCGAATGACATGACAAGGTAGTAACATAGAGGCTGATTCATTACTAATGCCAGATAACGGCAGATGAGTGTCTGTTTAGCGGCGTTTAGAGCGACCGCTAGTAGACACTGTAAACGTGTATCAGGTGTTGTAACATAGCACCTCAGTCACTGTAGTAACCTGGCCGGCATTAATGAATGTGATGTATGTTGGGCGCTCTAACACCAGTACAGTGCGGCAGGGAGCGAAAAGTAGCTCCAGCTCAGTGCAACCGACTCTCGGCGCTCCACACCAAAAAAAATCTACACACACATATTCACAAGTAACAAAGCGAAAACACATGGAATTACATTGTTGTAACATTGTGACATTAACACTTTAGTGCCAGACCTGTAATGACAATTCTGCATAAAAAACAAAAAAATCAAAACATGTTTTAAAAATGACTTTCTAGGCCAGGAGAGGTGACACAATTATTTGAGAATAAAAAAAAAACCCTGTTTAAACAGAAGAAAAGGAACGTCTATTGAAATGTACGGGAGAGCGACAGGTAATACCTGGCGCTCTGGAGGCTAGAGCGCCAGCGCTATAAGCTGAGCCACCTGTAATGATGAATCAGATGCTACATGGCACTGCCATGGCTCACCAGATTCGCTTTCATAAATGTGGTTTTGCGTAAAGCACCCGGCGTTCACCAAGCGCTTCTTGCCGCTATCCCTCGATGAATAACCCCCAAAGTATGTAAGGCTAAAAAAATACTTTAGTCCATCCAATTCAGCCTGTTTATTAGTGATCTAGTAGCCATAGCTGGTAATGTTATTACATGCAAGGAAGTGATCCAGACCACTTTTGATTGTGGTCTCCTTCAGTGTTGAGTGGAGTAGCATGTGGTAGAAAGTCAATTGCATAATTGTATGGGCGGTGAGGTGGTAAAGTCTTTGAAGACTTCTTAGAGAAAACATCTACATAATCCCTGTAGCATGCGGGCAGGGCTGTTAGGGAGAAGGTGTTTCCCTGAAAGTACAGCAACTGAAACAGGAGAAAATGTCATCAGACCTCCAATCAATATTGGGATTGTGACTTTGTAGCCAGAGTAGGCACAGTATTAGCAGATTGGCAGGACAAGGGATAACAAAGCAAGAGGTCCAATCTATATGGCATGCTTCCACCAGGAGCTTTATGGTACCTGTCTCTTGAGTGATCCTTTCCTTTGATTGATGGAGAACAGCTGGTGTAATAATCTTGAGAACCGTTATGAGCCTGGGATCCACAAAATTGCCAGCATCTCTGGGATCTACAGAGAAAGATATACAGTTTCCCAAGACAAGGTTACTGGACCAAAATAGCTTACCAGATAGAGGGTGATGGTTTGGAGTTTGAGAGATCCCCTTACCATCATTCAGATCTGTTTGTTTCCTGGCCAATGTGGGCACTGTAGACTCAGGTGACCTTTACCCTTGATGTGGGCACCACTAAAACAATATATCACCAATCAATCTCAAAATGGTGGTGCTTCCCCTAGACCCACAATCCACAATAATTTAACAAGAACCAACCAAATAGGGTCTAGAAATGGGACACTAACACCATCTGTATATTAGATAATGAACACATTTTTATTAGCCACAAGACAGGTTAAAAAACATAAAACACAACACGACATGATTAAAACCATCACCTACACTGGACCAAGCTGGTACATACAATACTTAATAATAATAATAATTAATATACTGGTGGATCAAGGTCTAATACAATACATAGCCTCCCCTCAATCACTAAAAGTTCAAAAATAGTGCCAATAAATAACCTAAAAAAGTGCAAATCCATATAATAATGCTATATACACTAAAGCTCCAATATATGCAGTGAATTCCAATAAATAGTCATAATAATTAGCAAATTCAGCAACATACTTGATATGAAGTAAAAAGTGGGAAAATTAAAAAAGATTTTTTTAGCTATACCCAAACAGGAAAAGAGGCTTACAAATAAATGACTATAAATCAGAAGAGAATACTGCCCAATATAGTAGCAGTAAAGCTGCTACCCCGCGCTCTCCGCTGGGTGGCCACAGCTTCTACAGGGGGGGGCATAGCAGAGAAGCTATGGGTGCACAGCACAACTTTACCTACCTGGACCTGGGCATTCTATATTGGGCGGTATCCTCTCCAGTGCCATGCCAAGCCGGGCCACACAGAGCTATGCGCCCTCTGAGCCATCTGCTGTGGTCCCTGACCTGCTGTGGTAAAAGTCGAAGGGATAAATAAAACTGTGTGAATGATATAAATGGGAGCTAGTAAGGATGATTGATTGCAATGAGAGTAATAGAGGAGGGGGACATTGTCAAACAGATGTGGCAGCGGTGGCTTGGAGGAAAGTGGTGACATTGATAGTACAACACCACTCCCAGGTTAAATCTCTGTGGGAATTACAAGATAACAGCTTTTTCTTTATTTTATTGTGTGTTTAGCATTGGTAAGAGTTTACTTAGGTTGAGTATTGAGAATGCGAGTATGTTTTGGGACCATTGTGGGGGGGCTAAAATATGAGACTCATATATTTGGAGAGGTAATGCAATCAGTACGTGTATTGGTAGCTTGTGGGGATTGTTACATAAGAAAATTCTGCACCTGATCATTGTGGCATGTGACCAGTTACCATGCACTTCAAAGGTTTAAGCACCCCTGCTTTAAAGGAATATAAATATAATTGATAGATTGACACTAATCTCATCAAACGTTGCATGAAAAAGGGAAGTTGATACCTGCAAGAGGCAGGGAGTAGAGTTTGAAAAAAATGACCAGGGCTATATAAACTTTGCCGGTACATCCTTGTTATATAGGAAAACCTCCACTTGCATCAGAATCTTAGCTCTGCTGGTACCAAGATTCCTTGCTCTCTTGTGGAAAGCATACACATCCTAATACTAGTTGCAAAATTTTATCAGCATATTTGATTCTGTCCTGTAATAGAGCATTTGAAAACGGATGTAGAACTGATGCTTTATGGAATCTGCTTTTATTGCTGGGTTTTCCTAAGACTTTACCTTCAATAATTAATTCTGCAGGGTAAAGCACCTCTGTTGCAGTAAGTACATTTGAAATTCCCCATTCACTTATATTCATTGCAATAATTGTTTAACACATAGATTAAAAACATAGTAACACATTTGTAAGATTATTTAAAGGTTCTGTCCATGCAAATAAACCAGAAAACCTATACCGTATTTTTCACTCTATAAGACCAGTGCCAGCATACCTAGAGATTTTGGGGTCGAAAAAAGCTGCCATTCACTTTCATTGTCTACCTTGGGAGTGATTCAACAACCGGCTGTAAATTTTCACCTGCTGGTGCTGAATTAACCCTCAGTGTAGACAATGAAAGTGAATGCCTGCTTTCACTCCTAAAAAGTTGTGACTTTTCTCACCTGGTGCTAAAATTACTGCATTTTCACGCTCTATTGCCAGGCCTTTTTTACCATTTTGTGCTATTATTTAAGTGATAACAGTGATATTTGCAGGAATTCCCAGAGTTTGAGCTTTAACATGAAATTGAACAACCACATGAAGGCACGTGGTAGTACCAAAAACTAGGCTCACACATTTGTATGTAAAAATTATGTTGCTATTCCTACTTTGGTCACTAGATGGAAGTATAAGACCACACATGAGAGAAGCAGAATTTTATTCAAGCTCAGAATTATTGCTCAGAGTTCCCCTTTAGTGTGCGCCAGGTGGCATAAGATACATTTGGGAAACAACAGTAAACTGCTGAGATTGGTTGGGAGTTTTCTTGGAGAGAAAACTGCAAGCAACATTGTATAGAGCAAAGATTTAATAAGGAGAGGCCAGATGGCCAGAGGGGGAGATTGTCCATAACCATGCAAAGGGAAGACTGGTGTAGCCTCCTGCGTGAGAGGTCTGGTGGGGCTACTGCAGAGATGAGGCCCGGGTGCAGTTGGAAGCAAGTAAGAAAACGTGGCTGTAGGGAAGCAGAGCTGCAGAAAATGAGAAGACTGAGGTGCGGGGAGTCCACATGAAGAGGAGAGGGCCCTGGTGGGAATAAGCCCAGGGGGGTCCTGTCATTGATAGCGACAGAGGAGGAGTAGAGAGGATCCAAAGGGACCAACAGGATGCGAGGACGAGGCTGCTGTGCCTGACACTCGGGTAAGGTGTGACTACCCCTGTTTGAGACCCTGCAGTGACTGTTGTGTGATGGAGAGGCCCTTGTGTTGGGGAACAGTCTAGGCTTGGATATGATGGAGGATAGGTTCTTGCATGTTTTACTTACTGTCAGCCCGATGGACCCTCTACTGCCTTTTGGCAATCTTGCTTCCCAGTCTGGAATATACCATAGACGGTCTCCACTATGAGCGGTGCTCAGGTCAAAGTGAGGTGGTGGCAGCCCGAATACTCCTCTAGAAAAGTTTGTTGAGTGTCTGCTGTGATACCATTTTGTCAGCTCCCTATGCTGCGTTCCTATTAACCCTTATTCTCGGCTACCATACCTATGTGCTGTGACATTGCCTAAGATAAACTGACACTGTTACATACTTTGGATTGCAATTAAAGCTGACCGTTATTACAGCTGGTTAACCCTGATATGACCGTTAAAGGCCCAGCACCCCATTCCTTGAAGAGACCACCTGACCCACAGCAGCCACCACCCCCTGCTTCCTCCACGGCTGCTCTATCTGCTTCCTCCCTTGCAGCTCCATAATCGTCCACCCATCAGCTTCCTCCTGTCCAAGCAGGTTGAGAAAGCAAGCAATGAAAGTGCTTTTAGTAATTTTTCCGCTTATAAACACCAAAAAGCTAGACATTGGGTCCCAAGAATTAAGAGAAAAAAAAACATTGTTAAGAACTAATATGAAAAACAGGGCAGGGGGGAGGGGTAAAGAGAACATCTGGGGCTAAACATTTGGAAAAACAACACTGGAGGTAAACTGGAATCAGGATATCCCCAATAAAATACCACACCTAAAAATAAGGAGAAATAAACACCTATAAATAAACACCCTAAATATTTCCCCCCTTCTTTACTGTTTCTCATTTGCGATTTTGTCTCTGCAGTTCTGTGTTTTAGACAAATCTCTATTCTCCATTTTGGATTGTATACCCCATCACCTAACGGGGAATACACTCCGAAATGGAGACTAGAGATTCACCTAAAACACAGAAGCTGGAGAGACAAAATATCAATTGAGAAATAGTAAAGAAAGGGGAGAAACATGACCAATTAAGGGCTTAGCTAGCCAAAAGCGCACGGGGCAGGGCCATATGCGCTTCAAAACAGCAGAATTTCAGGTGGAAGGCATCCGAGGAGGAATGTTTTGCTTGCTCCATGCGCAAGCCATTTGGTTTCACTACGCACCTGCGCCCGGTGAGTGAGCGAAGCCATAAATCAGGCATGAATGAATCATTGGTGCTTGGTTTTTGAGCACACGACCATAAATCGACCCTATTATCTGCCTCTACTATACAACTTTTTCAGTTCTATCAATGTAAGAGAGACCATATCCACTCCTGCCCTCTGTCTCTGTGATGCTATAGCCTCAACGTTAGAGAAGACTTTTTGACTGGTTGGGAAGCACATGGTTTAGCTGGGTCAGGGCCAGCTCCAGGTTTGTGGGGGCCCTTGAGCAAGAGAGTCTTAGTGGACCCCAAAGTAGTGAGTCACATGATGTCACCTTTTAGCTCCGCTGCCACAAATGGGTCATCTTCTGCTGCTGATTGCCCTCTGGTCCTTGTCAGTTGTCACCACCTTCTGAGCTTCCATCAGCAGCCCTCTTCCATTCCATGCCAACTTCTCCATTGTTGCTGATTTTATTGTAGCAGAAAAACGATACAGAGGCACACTGGAAATTTGGGTGCAGGATCTGGGGCTGTCCCTGCCCCATACACAACAGGCAAAAAGAAGGAGAAGGGGATCCGCACTCCTAAAATCTTGAAGCTTTATTTAAATCCAGTAAAAACAGCGTCTTCCAAATATCCACAGCAGCATAAAAGCAATAAAGGACCCCGGCATATGGAATAACGCCACGTTCACTAACGCGTTTCGGACACACAAACACGGTCCTTAATCATAGATAATCAGTGACATACATAACTATACCTTTATAGAGTAAAAGGGACTTACCTCCCGCCATCAGCCGCCTACGAGCACGAGTTCGCCTGGTACCGCTGCCGCCGTCGCGGCCGGGTGACGTCATACGTAATGCGGCGTGCAATACAGCCAACCGCAAGCAAGAAGATAAGGACCAATCACAGTGAGAAGGCCTCGTAAACAAAGTGAAGGTTGCTAGGCACCCCAGATGCCGGAGTGCGACAGCGGAAAGGAGAATCATCGTGCTGACAGATAGCAAAACATAGGCGGCGGAGGAAATACATAATATAGAAAAAGGCCACATTTAGGTAAATATTAATGTTATAGAGATCTCAGCACATATCCATATCTAGAAAAAACCCCACATTAGAAAATTCTGAGTGTTGTAATAATCACAGTGCAAATCCATATCTTATATATATATCCATATCCATATAGGAATCATTATATAATTCAGCTAAAAATGCCTAAAGGAGAAAACATAATCCCTATGCAATGATGGAAAAGTAACATGAGCTCCAACAGGATGTATACAACAAGGATGCTACAAAGATATATATCTTCTATAATCAATATATAAATTAATGGTAAACAAAGATAATAATCCACTGTAAAAAAAAAAAAAAAAAAAAAAAGGGGGAAAATTCTTAATTGATTAATAACCAGCAATAATGATATCATAGAGAAAAGAAGGGATGTGTATATATATCAATCTCTATGTCCCAGTTAATACTATCATAAAGCAGCCAACCATGTAATAAAGATAGACATTATTGGAGTTGGTAAGTATATATGTTCTAGTTAGTCTATAATAAAGGATAAATCCCATCTGTGATTGAGGCCTCGGGGAAAACGTGTATTAAGGGTAAATATCCAATATGCCTCTCTCATAAGCAACTTCTTATAGATATCACCCCCTCTGGGCCCTATATGTACCCTCTCTAAAGCTTCAACTTTAATCGTAGCATTATTTCCAGGATGTATCTGATTAAAGTGTTTTGCCACATTTGAGTTTCTTGTCATTTCCGGTCTACCCACACCATAAAGGTGTTCAGTAATGCGAGTCTTCAATTTACGCTTAGTGCAGCCTACATATTGTTTTTCACAGAGTGCACATGTTATAAGGTACACCACCATTTTCGAATTACAGTTAAGTAGGGCTTTGATTGGAAAACTCCTACCATTGGTGGTAGACATAAAACTGTTACCCTTATCTACAAATCTGCAGAGGCCACAACGTGGGCTCCCGCAAGGAAAAAATCCCTTGGTTGCTAACCATGTATCACAATCTGTCCTAGGTGTTTGAAAGAAGCTGGGGGACAAAGTGTTGGACAAGCTGGGAGACTTACGGCTAACCAGCCGTACTCCCTCGTCCAAAATATCCTTAAGAAGAGGATCTGCCTTTAGTATGGGTAAATTAGCCCGGATAATTCTACATACCTCATTAAACTCCAGAGTATACGGAGTACTAAATGTAACCCCCTTAGGTGACATGGAGTGTTTGTTTCTATTTACATTTCTGTTCTTAGTGGGATCCTTATAGTCCCCCAGGATGTTAGCCCTAGATTTATTGAGAGCTATATCCCTAGCTCTTGTAAGCATCCATGGCGGGTAGCCTCTATCCTTTAACCTAGATTGGATCTCAATGGACTCTTCTAGGAAGGATTCCTCACGAGAACAATTCCTTCGGCTCCGTATCATTTCTCCAACTGGAATGGATCTAATTGTATGAGCTGGATGACAACTGGATGCACGAAGGATATTGTTACCTGCTGTGGGCTTACGAAACGTCCTAGTCTGCAAA
Organism: Gastrophryne carolinensis; assembly: GCA_027917425.1. Taxonomy (NCBI): domain Eukaryota; kingdom Metazoa; phylum Chordata; class Amphibia; order Anura; family Microhylidae; genus Gastrophryne; species Gastrophryne carolinensis. Next base: position 70,427,482 of record CM051243.1, on the reverse strand, counting down.
GTTTCATTTTCGGTATCCAACATCAATTTTAAATCCAAAAATTCTATTTCTCTAGAGTGCCTATGTGCTGTAAATTCCAGATTAAGATCATTGTTGTTACAATGGTCTATGAATGCTGTTAAATCCGTTTCAGTACCCCGCCATAGTAATAGTAGGTCATCAATATATCTAAAGTAAATTTTAATGGAAGCTCTCCATATATTCCGATCACTGTATATGGAGTGGTGCTCCCACCACCCCATATACAGGTTGGCCAGAGAGGGTGAGAACGGGGCCCCCATAGACGCTCCCCTGACCTGGAGAAAGAAGGCCCCATCAAATGTGAAATAGTTGTGTTGTAATAAATATTCAGTTGTCATCACGATGAAAGTACAGAGATCTGAATCATAATCTGAATAATGCATGAGATGAAATTTTAAGGCCTCAATCGCCAGACTCTGGGGGATAGACGAGTACAAGGATGAGACATCCATTGTACATAGGATTAAGTTGGGTTCCCATGATGTTTCAGAGAGAAGCTGTATCAAATGTCCTGTGTCTCGCAGGAAACCCGGTAATCTCTGTACCAGGGGCTGCAACATAGCATCCAACCACTTGCCCAACGGTTCATGCAGACCCCCAATTCCAGCCACAATAGGTCTGCCCTTAGGAGGGTGGTCTTGTTTGTGTATCTTGGGCAAGTGGTGGAACAGGGGTACAATGGGGTGGGTGACCCTAAGTCGATCCGCTAATTTAGGTGTTAGAACACCAAGTGAAAGGCCCTCATCTATCAGTGTGGAAAGCAGAGTCTGAAACTCCCTTGTAGGATCTCCCAAGAGTTTCCTGTATGTGGTTGAGTCACTCAGTTGTCTTATTGCTTCTTCTCTATAGGTGGTTCTATTTAAGATGACAACTTTGCCCCCCTTATCAGCCTGGCGTATAACTATCTGATCATTGTTTTTAAGGTCCACAAGAGCTTTAGACTCCTGAGGAGAAAGATTGTGTTTACCTCTTTGGAGACTAATTGGTTTCAAACTCATAAGATCCCGTTCCACAGAATCCTGAAACAGGCTAAGAACGTCCCCTCGTGAATTGATCGGATAGAAATCCGGGTTATTAAAGCTAGGTGCTGTTGGGGCACTGATATTAGAGAAGAGGGACTTATGCCCCAGCTCAAATTGCAACTGATCAATATCAGTATCCCTGCACATTTGAGAAAAGGAAGAGGGAGATGAAGTATGTATATCAAAATTAAATCTTTCCGAATCCCGTGATGAAACATCACTGGGTTGTAGGATAGGTAACTCACCTGACACATCAGCCTCACCTTTTACACTAGAAAAATGTCGCTTTAAAGTTAATGACCTGACAAATTTATTTATATCCAAAAGAGTATTAAAAGGATTAAAATGTGTGTCGGGTACTGGATTTAAATAAAGCTTCAAGATTTTAGGAGTGCGGATCCCCTTCTCCTTCTTTTTGCTGATTTTATTCCCTGTTGATGAGGCCAACTGTACACAGCACCCGGCATTCGGTTATTTGGGTCCACTGTAAACTAATACCATGGCAAGCAAGAGCCTGAGTGGGTCCCTGAAGATGCCAGGGGCCCTGGAAATTGCCCAGGTTTGCCCTGTGCTGGCACCGGCCCTGAGCTGGGTTGTTGCAGCCTGGTCTTGAACTAGCCAAGGGATAGTAAAATTCTGTTTGTCGTATATTTTAATGGCCTTTTACATCTATGGTGGCAGTGGCGATAGCTTAATTTTATAAAATAACCAATAATGGGCAGATAATTCCAGAAGATTACTTTTGATAATGGAGACAACTGCATGCGTTGGACAAATCTGTTTTACATTCATTTGTAAGGGATTGATATTAAAAGATATAACTATTTTAAGTTGTAAACTCTAATATTAATTGTAATTGTAAATTAATTTGTATTTTGCTGCAGTGTAACGTTTGTTGAACTGATAACCGTTTAGATTCATGATGTAATGTCTCTATTTTCTGAACTCTGCTTTTTAATTTCTCGGTGGACTAATTATGTGGAAGAGCAATAGGAGAAAATCCACAAGGCTTTATTTTTATTCATATGCTGGGTAATTCCTTATGGAGTTACAAAGAGTTACCGGAGGACATGTACAGAGTGAATCAGGCAAACCTATAACTTTTAAAAAAAGGTTAAATAAAATATTACATTTAGTAATATAACTATTTGTTTTATAATGAACTTTTATTTACTTATTTTGCAAATAGTGTTGTTCAGATATACATTTGTTCAAGCCATTATTAATTTAGGCTAAACTTGCCTGGTCTAAATTCTCTAGGCCAGTGTTCTTGTACCCCTTTCCTATAGAGTCACTTGTAATAGCTCATGTTTTGTGGATCTTCACATAGCCAGTTCTATAACTCCTATGTGTGGAGATCTGCAACATGACCTGTTGGTGGCTCTTGAGGAGAGAAATGGGGAACATTACAGTAAACAGCCTGAGGTGGAGAAATTTGGGTTGTGATATATGATGGAAATCAACTAATGCAGCTAAATGCCCCCAAATTTCATAGGAAGTTCACCAACTAGTGTTGTGGGTGTGACTGAGGTCAAAGGGTTGCTACTGTCAATGAAAAGCTAAGGAGGTCACTTGCACAGAAAAGCACCTACCACCAGGAAAAGGGGTATTAGTTATGCTAGTAGTGTTCTTTCATATATGCTAGTGCTGGATGAAGTTTGGCCAGATGTGTCTAAAAACTTGGGATTCGGCCACCCCCCATTAAAATCTATTCTAACAAAATGCAGGTGATATATTTGAAAGTAGACCAAAACCCACCCTGGAGTCTATGAGACTCTGGGGCAGGCATACTCGCTTTGTGAAACCCCCCCAGGTTGCCCATAAACTCACCTTCTTTCCTGGTCCAACAGCGCATGCATGAGCAGCGTCTGCATCTCCGCTATCCCTCTAGCAGGGCAAATGCCCAAGCCAGGCATTTGTGAATGGCCACTTCGGGCATGCCCCCTGTTAAAGGGTATCGAGGATGCGAGCTCCTGGACGAAAGGGCTCGAGCGGTTCCGAGTGTGCTGATTGCACGAGAGGGCTGTGCATGTGCCATAGGACCAGGGAAAGGTAAGTGAGACTGGGTGACCTGGGGGGTTCACACAGTCACCCGATCAGGGTGCCCGGGGGGGGGGGGGGGGCAAAGACCCAAACCCACGATTGTCAAAATCATGGGTTTTGATCCACTTAAAAAATTATTATTTTTATTGTTCTTGCATTGTTCTTACATGGCTATATAAGCTATAAAAAGTGGGGGACCTAATGTTTAAGTGCCAGGCTACCACCCTCTATTGCCAGATCATTTTTCACTATTTTACACAGTGTTCAACTACACATGTTCAATTGTGATTTTAAAAGGGATTTCCCAGGAAAATTATATATTGTTTTACATGAAATGTCTTGTTTGTCATTATTTTATGTATTCTCAATATTTTTGGGTGAAATATGTGCAAAAAAATTAAAAACAATTTTTACAATTTGTAGTGTTTTTTTGTAATAAAAGAAAGAACACAAGGAAACTGCTGCACCAACCAAAATTGAAGCCAATATAAACAAACAAGTGTGCAGCGGCCCCGTGAAGCAACTATACACAAAAACACACCACGTGGGGAGAGCCTCTACTCTCCACAGCCACACAAATGGGACCACCGCACCACTGCTTAATCTTCCTTATTACATTCTTTATTCATGTTTCACATAGAGTTTACAAACACAATTAAAACCATTTAAAAACATACCATCTAGACAAAACACCATAAAAATGTGTTGGGCTCTGTGCAATTCTCTATTAATACCTGGATATTAAAGAATCAAAGAACAATATTTGTTGTCATGTCCCTTTAAGTTATCCCTCTTCTTAATCTCTCACAAAAATGATCCCTCTTACTAACATCTCCTATAAAGTGCAATGTGCTAACTCTCACAAATTATTAACTATGAGGCCGATTCATTAATAGCGCCAGGTAGCGACAGATGAGCGACTGTAGCGTGATTTTTTCAGCGCCAGCCAGTATTCGCTGTGCTTGGCCGGCATTAGCTTGATGACAGCGACTCAGTCGGTGTGTGGTAATGTTGAATACGGGCTGGGGGGTCGCTGTTTCACAGGTCCAGCGTTGTATGTGAGCGCCTGACAACGAATGGCCAGAGCGAACGGCTAGCTTCATATTCATCAACAAATCACGCTCCGAATGTGCTGTCGCTGTCCATTCCTTGTTTAAACCCCAGAGCGCTGGCGGCGATGTGTATTAACTAGTTTTTAACCCCTAAACAACCATATTTTTTGAATGTAACATTATACATGTTTTTAGAATCATTTTGTAATATGAATACATTAATCTCAGACCTGTTAGATCAATTCTGCACATATTTTGTAAATTTTTTTTTTGACTTAAAAATAAATCCTAACATTGCAGAAGTGGTCTCCGATTTTTTGACATTAAAAAAATATAAAAAAAAATAATACCAATTAATTATGATTAATTATAGATTGCTCCATTGAAATGCATTGGACATCGCCAGGGAGCGACAGCTCATACCTGGCGCTGTGAGGGAATTTGCAGCGGCGCTGTTCGGTCCAGGCGGCTTCATGATGAATGCCGCGCTAGCCGTCGCTCTCGCCGGCGCTAGCCTCATTTTGCTTGATAAATGCGTCATTGTGACCGCCGCCGGGCGTACTTGAGTCAGTAGTCGCCGTTAGCTGCCGCTACCTGGCGCTCGTCAGACACTACCTGGCGCTATCGCTTGATGAATAAGGGCCTATGCAAACAATATTGTGCAAACCAGAATCATAAAAAATACATATACATTGTGCAAAAACTTTATCCAGAGGGAATAACTATGACCAAAAAATGGAATGAGTATATTATAGATTATTAATTACCAGGATATGTACAGTGCCCTCCTCCCACGCATTCTGTGACGACGGCGAACAAACGTTACTTCCTCAGGGCAAGGGGTTGCAAAGATCCACCCAGCAGGCCCCATGTCCCCTCTTTTTATAAGTAAACCCTGATTCACCAATAAGCAACAGCTTGAAGTGCATCATCAGTCTCCCGACAAAACAGGAAGTCATCATAATCCTAAGTCCGGCCTGCATTCCACACTGGAGTGCAAGCCATGATTGTATAGAAAGCTGGTGCTGCAATCCCTCTGCAGTAGGGGTGCTGCACCAGCACTGTGATCACCGTGGGACAGTGTTACGGTGAGTATGGGGCTATGGACCTAAAGTGGACCCAAATTTATTTTGTATAAATGTGGCTAAAACAAGCCAAATTATGAAAATGTCTTTTGGGGCATATGTATGGGGCCTGCGGGTGGAAACCTGCTGAATATACACCACATAACAAAACCAAAACATACATAACATAATAATGCTCGTGTGAATAACTACATATGCTCCCTAAGGTGGACCTACATTCTGGCTTAGATTATACAACATACAAGATTCTAATGGATGGTCCAGAACCATATGTCTATTTAAACATACAGAAAACGGGCCATGATCAATAAAGTCTACCTAAACACAATTACAATATGATCAACCAGCCGGGTCATCCATAGCAGCATAATAAACATCAGTATCACATCCTTTATGCTGGAGTTGAGGTGTATTGAAATACGCTGGTGGCTTATCAGGTCTCCCCAAGAATACGCTTCTCTCATTGAAGGCGCCCCCTGAAGCTCTATGATGTTGAGGCTTCTCTAGGTCACATGGGGACCCACTAAGTGGACCTAAATTACAACACATGGAGGTTATTCAAAATTGACATGGAAACATCAGACAAGAGGGCCAAATTGGCCCAGCCCCAATCACCAAACTACTAAAACCACCACCTGATGACACCCTTTAACATCCCTTACCTCCTCCCCCACACACAAACTTTACCCCCCCAACGAAAATTAACCTCAACCATTTGTGACCCCAATCCCATCATTTAGTTAAGTCTGACCCCCTAAACAACCCCCCCATACATCCCAAACCTTCCTATGTGTGTCCTCATGGTTAACTAAAGTAGGTCCTAATGTATACTGACCTAGTTAGCCCAAAAAAGGTGTGAAGGAGACGTCTTCATTGAGTCCGTTGGGTGCTTGAGAATGTAAGTTGAAAATCCAGCGTAATTCTTTCTGCTGTAGAATCTTCTTAAAATCACCCCCCGCCCCAGGGGTTTCTACTCACCTTTTCCATTGCCATTATTTCTATACTGCTATGATCACCACCATGGGCCCACATGAAATGTAGGGCTACCGGTGGTATGGTTCTACCCAATTCGCAGTTCCTACCAGCCAATTTAATGCTGGAAAGGTGTGCTTGGATGCGTTCTTTGAGAGTGTTCTTAGTTTCACCCATGTAACTTGTGGGGCAACCACACCTAATAAGGTATATAACCCCTGTGGACCTACAGTTGATAAATTGCTTAACCAAGTCAATGTAATAAAAGAATATATGTTTTTCATCAAAATCATATTGCTTGTAAAAGCCCAATTTCTCCCAGCGCTTTCAGAGAATTTCAGATAAAATGCAACTGCTATGGACACCTTGCAAGAAAAACAACCCTTTACATTTGAAATACCCCAAACTATAAAGTAATCCCTTTATTAATTTTTTGGTTGCACAGGGTTTCCCTAAAAAAAGAATAAAAAAGAAGGATCAAAGTCACATTTTTCTAAAAAAAATATGCAAACAAGAAAAACAAGTAAATCTGAAAAAGCAACATCCCCCAAGCAGAACAATACTAAACATGTATAGGTACTGTCAAGGAAAGAGTTGCTAGACACCCCAAAGTAAAGCATGTGCCTAAGGGTAATTTTACATGAAAATTTCAGCTCTGCAGACAAAGTGTGCACCTTGTGCACCAAAACAACCCTTTACATTTGGAATACCCACTCCGAACCATATAATTCCTGAAAGTACACACTTTAAGCTTTCTTAGCATCCCCAGTTTGTTGTAGTGACTTCATCTTTCTGGAAGTAATCCCTTAAGGAATTCTTTGGTTGCACAGGGGTTCCCTAAAAAAAATGTATAAAAAAGCAGAATAAAAACACATTTTCCTAAAATATCAATATGCAAACAAGAATAAACAAGCTAAATCTGAAAATACAAGGTCCCCATTTTAACTGCCAGCCTACTTGAGATTTTGTCACCCTCTGTTGACAGGTCATTTTTCACCATTTTGTGCTATGTTTAACTGTGATTTTTTTTTAGGAATTTCCAGATAAATGATATATAATTTTGCGACAGAGTTTAGGCTTTAAAAACAAATGTCTTGTTTGTAATCTTTCTAGTGTTTTTTTATTTTTTTCGTTAAAAAGGTAAAAGAAATTATCAAAATATATATTTTTTAAAATGGTCTTGTTTATTTTAAATAAGACTTTATTTGATTTTATTAAAGAAAAATGTATTGCATGTGAAAGTCCCATTTCTCCTGATTACAATGGTACCGGTGGGGGAGACCACATTTTTTATTTTTAAAAACCCTTAACAGTCCCCCTAAAAATGGCTTGGGTCCCCCCAACCAGCCCAGGCACTAGCTATGCAGAGGCCAGCTGCAGGGCCCCCCTGCCCTGCAGGTTACGAGCCCGCATAGTCTAAATGGCCTCAGGCTCTTCTACCCCGCCCCAGGCTTTGGGAAGGCAGGTAATGGGGGCTGGGGGTTAATTACAAGTCTCCCGCTAGCCCCCTAAGCCTTGCGAACTGGTATAAGGGTCTCATAGATCCCTTACCAGGGTTACATGTAAAAACACACCTTATACTACTAAACCCACCTACTTACCTCCCATCCATTCCCGAGCACTGTGTCCGATGTCGATCACTCTGGATTCTGCTCTTCTGCTGTTGCTGAAAGCCTTTTATACCTGCTGGGGGGACCCCATTTTTTTAATTTTAAGAGTTAAAGACTCTTAAATATCCCAAATATAAATGATGTGGGGTCCCACCTACCCAGCACAAACAGCCCGGGGACCAGAACAGTGCGCAAGGGCCATCCTAGGTTGCCCCTCATCCTGCAGGCTTCAAGCCCTCATACCACATAGCCGTCCATGGCCCCTGGGCTCTTTCCCCCCCCCAGGCTTTGGGGAGGCAGGTAATGGGGGCCTGGGGGTTAATGGCAAGTCACCCACTAGCCACATGTGGCGTGCCAGCCCTACAGCCTTTTGAACTGGTATTGGGGTCTCATGGATCCCTTACCAGTTCACAAAGGGTTAAATATATAAAAAGACACACACCCTAGAGAAAAATAACATTTTTTTTCTTTACTCACCTTCGATCCTCCGCTGTCCCCCAGTGAACTTGTCGCATGGAGCTCCGATAACAGATGCCAGGTGATTGCTGGAGGGGGGCCGGGGAGGCAGGAGATCATGGTTCCCTACCCCTCCAGCCTCCCTTCAGTGATCACCCGGCACTACTGAGCATCTTTGGACGGGCACAGTATGACATCACAGATGACGTGATTCACCCCACTCACAAAAGGTGGAGCTAGTGGCGACAATGGAGAAAGTTAAGGAGAGGGCATATTTTGGGCCTTCTCTTTACCACGGAAGAGCCCGAGGGGGGGATCAGAGGCCCTTCTGGTGAAAAGGAGACCCGGTGGGAGGGGTTGTGGTCGCAAGTGAATACATTTAATTTTTTTCAGCAGATGTCAGCAGCAGTGCTTGCAGAAGTGTGGCTCTTTCAGGCCCTCTCCTGAAGCTGGAAAAGCCCCGGGGGGGATCGGATGTCCCCCGGGTGAAGAGAAGACACGGATGAATCGATTGAGTAGTCAGGTGAGTTTTTATATTTTATAGTTTTTTATGGGGCTTTAAAGTCAGCTATGTGAGACTCACATAGCTAGCACTAGTAGGGTTAAAAGAAAACCCACTTTTTTGGCATGTTTTGTGTTCTGCCTTACTGTTTTACTCTTTTGGAATGAAAAAATAATCATATGTGTTAGGATTGTGCATGCTTAGCTGTGATTTACCTAACAGCACACTGTTTCCATGATTCTCATATTCCTGAGACCCTCTTTTGCTACAGTGGCCGTGGTTTTCATGGCCTTGAATAAAAACATGGACTACAAGTCAACACCTAACCAGCTAAAATCCTGGCCATTGACCCTTGCTACTGGACACAAGACTGTGATCCTTCCAAACTGAAGAAGTTGAATTTCAGCAGAATGGGTTAAGTCAGGCACCCATGCCTTAGCCATGCCAGATTATTACGATTACCAAGGTAGAGTGTAGCAGTCTATGATATGTACTTGAAATAGCCACTTTGGTGTATATAGCTAAGCTATACACATTGTTGCTTTGGAAAATAGTTTTCTTTGATAACACAGAGCTGAAACTGGTCAGACCCCATATGGAGTACTGTGTACAGTTCTGGGCACCTGTGCTTAAGAGGGACATATCGGAACTGGAGCGCATTCAAAGAAGGGACACTATAAGACACTTATTTTTCCCCAAAAGTGGATTGACTGACTCCTGACTCCTTAGTCTACGCTGCCTGCCTTCTCTGCAGCAAGTCACAGGCCATGCCCACCCAGAAGCTGTAACCATCTCTCTCTGAACTTGTGGCTGACTGCCGCTTCCATAGCTGGCGCTCCCTGCCGCCTCCTACAGATTCAGCGTCGGTGAGTTCAGAGCGGGCCGATCCCAGGGGGGCGCGGCCTTTGACTCCTGCTAGCGTCACTGAACACTGCCAGGAGTCACAGGCCATGTTCCCTGGAGGGGTATCGTCCCGCTCTGAGCTTGCGGCGGGGAGCAGCAGGAATTCCGGGGAATGTACGGTAAGTTTTTGTTTTTGCTTGGTTTTCAGGGTATTTTGCACACTGCCTGTATTGGGGATGCCCGCTCACTGCCTGTATTGGAGATGCCCACACACTGCCTGTATTGGGGATGCCCGCACACTGCCTGTATTGGGGATGCCCTCACATTGCCTGTATTGGGGATGCCCACACACTGCCTGTATTAGGGATGCCCGCACACTGCCTGTATTGGAGATGCCCGCACAATGCCTGTAATTTGGGATGCCCCTCACTGCCTTTAATGTGAAATACTAATTACTGCCTGTAATGTGGCGTCTGTAATGGTGCGATCGAGGGGAATTCTGCATACTGTCTATAATGGGGTGATTGGGAAGGGGTATTGTAGAACACCATTTGCTTCAGAATATTTTTTATTTCACATTTTTGTCCTCCAAATCCTTGTCTTATAGGCACGTGCGTCGTATAGGACGAAAAATACGGTAAATCAAGTTTAGCATTTTATGTTGTATAACTTGGTGGTACTTTTGCCTCCTTTCCCCGTGGGGGGACTTTCCTGTGAACATTTGGATTGTTGCACCATTGAAAATTCATCAATTAAAATTCTGCCCATTATTTGGGGTAACTTATCCATCCCAGGGACTTCAACTTGTAGAATCGCTGCCTGAAGCAAAGACTCCTGACTCCTGAGCTAGTATTCTACTGCCATGAGCTTCTGGAGACTCTTGGCTAAAGATTTAACAGAGTCTTCCAGGTCTGAGATATTTTTTAAAAATGCATTCCATCCTGTTAATAAAAGCTTTTAGTTTTGCTTTCATGTTCCTACTGGATCTTTGAAGCTCTCTGAAGTTATGAAATGATGGCTTCCCTGATAAAAACAATAGGTGGTACCAATAGGGTTTGGAAGTTTAGTGAACTTGACAACCCCAGCTCCCGAGGTGTGTACATGAAGATGTTGTTAAAAGGTTTGATGACATGTTGTTAGGAAATGGGCCTCAGTGAGGCTTATTGCAGCTGTGAAGGAGACATTTGCTCTTCCCTAGTAAATGTCATTTGTGGAGTTCTGTCCAAACCATTTGGTAGGCTTTTAGCTTGAGAACTGTCCTTTAGAAAGAACCAGCCTCCAAAGCTTTTCCTTTGCCTCCCTCAGTGGTAGGAACCCACTGCCTGAACCAGAAAATGAAGAGAATCCATTGCAGTTGAATATACAGGAGTGGGACTCTCATGGGGTTTGGGGCTGTATGTGCTCCATTCAAACATCCAGGGATCTGGGCCTTCAAGCTGTATACCTTTTAAAGAGACAGGGAGATCGACTGGTCAAAAACCAATGTTGAAAGAGCTGAATGTGGTTTGCTCCTGTGCTCCCCAACCCCCAACTCACCCACAACTGACCTACTTTCACCGCTGCTGATACTTTGTGAGGCTGCTAGATTTTTAAGCTTTTGAGTCCTAGCAAGCAGCACCCTCACACCCCAGATGATTTGTATTTAATGTTTAAAAATGAGAGAGGGCTGGAATGGAGGTGGAGGAATTTTCAGCCCAAAGGACCACAATTCCTTGACAAAATGACTTTTTTAAGGATACCTAAACCAATTTCAAACATTGTTTATTTATCACATACATGGGGTGATTTAGGCATTTAAAATATCACCAATAGATATATTTATAAAGGGGTTATTGACATGGAAATATCACCAGATGTCAACCTTTCCAATTCACATATGCAAAGAAATCACAAATATGTGTAATAACAAAACATCACACTAGTACTAATAACTCTACTGGTTTTAACACATCAAGAAAGAGGTGCAAAAAAACATGGAAAGTCATGGAACTGGCTGAAACCTATTGAAAATTAGAAAGTAATCCTGCCACTTAGTGCAAATTAATATCAGCTGGTTCGACTGATGGCCTAAAAACCAAGTTGCCATATAATAAACATCTCATTATTTTTAAAACCAGTGAGCTCTCTCAAGACATTTTTGTTGCAAAACATACTAAAACTATTGGTTACAGAAGAATTTCTAAACTATTGAAGATTCCAAAGAGCTCTGTTCGGACCATAATCTGGAAGTGGAAAGAGCATTGTGTAAGGCTCACCAGTTAGCAAATCCAGTTCAGTGGGCATTGCCCATGTCAGACCCCGAGAATACATGTCTTCATGGTGAGCCTGCAACCCCCAATCTTCATAGCCAGCTTCACCTATAGACAAGCCCCCGCTTGCCGGGGCGCTATACACGCCTTACCGGACACGGTTGCCCCCAGGACTTGATGGCTCAAAGATTGTAGGCTCACAGGGAGTGAAGACAGATAGACTGAAGCTCAGACTGGGTGAAGTAGGTAAGTACTGGAACAGTTTGGGTGCTCTGGAACAGGTAAGTACTGGAACAGTTTGGGTGCTCTAGAGATTTCAAGCGAGGAAGCACTGGTACAATTCGGGTGCTCTGGAACAGGTAAGTACTGGAACAGTTTGTGTGCTCTGGAGATTTCAAGCGAGGTCGAACGTCAAGCCAAGGAGAACAGAGACTTAGTTGAGGTTCAGGCAAAGGGTCAATAACGATAATTTCAGGAAATCACAGGAGAATAACAAAGCCAGCTAAACGCTATCATGGGCACTGACACACTGAAGTGTGTCCTTTATAGGACTGAACCTGACCGGATTGGACAGGGAGGCAGTGACTGTGATTGGTGCACTTCGGATCTGTGGGTTGATTGGTGTACATGGTGACCTCTGGGCAGAAGTGTGTCCTTTATAGGACTGAACCTGACCGGATTGGACAGGGAGGCAGTGACTGTGATTGGTGCACTTCGGATCTGTGGGTTGATTGGTGTACATGGTGACCTCTGGGCAGAACTGGACCTCCTAGTTTTGGCTCCTTTTAACAGCCTTCGGTGGCCGCGCTGTGTGCAGTGCCACTGGAGGACATAAGCTGACTGTGTTCGCGTGCGATGGAGGACATAACCTGACTGTGTTTGCACGCGAGCACAAGCCGAATGACAGTGGGCGAGAGAGGAGGTGGAAGCGGCTGCCGGGGGAAGGAGAAGCCCCGGCCAGCCGCCTAAGGACAGCGCGGGCATGGACTGAAAGTAAGTCATTCATGCCAGCCCAATCTCTGTTTCAACTTTAGGCAAGTCTCCATTTTCTGGGACACAAGTTAGGCCTCGCTGGACACGGTTGTCCCCAGGACTAGTGCAAACAATACTCACTGAGCTCTGGATCTTCAGATGGGCAAACACAGGTGTTTCACCAGACATAGCAAAGGCAGTTAATGGGTAGTCAAGGCAGAGTGGTGGAGCAAAGAAGGTCATACACTTGAAGGATCATTTCAGGGGGCAGGCAGAGGCGATGTCGAGGAGTCCGAGGCGAGGAGTTCCGAGGTCACAACAGAGGGGTCCAGGCAAGGTGCGGTCATATACGAAAGACAATTAGAAATAGCAATCCAAAGCACACCGTAAGATACAGCTATCACAGGTAGTTTATGAGTGCGCTAGAGACACTTTAATAGATCCAGGGTGCAGGGGATTGGCAGGGGTAATTTAGGCTCATTGGCTCCAGAGCTGATTAGCACACAATGAATAGGGGATGAGAGCCCGTAACATCATTGTTTTTTTTTTGGCCCATTCAGTCCTTCCTGCAACAGCCACACTGCCTGCAGTACAAATGGAGAGCATAAACGACTTATGTACATGCGCGCACATACGAGAGCAGATGCCAGGGATGCAGGAGGAGGAGGCCTAGCGCGGCACTGCCTGGGCCAGCACCAGAGACTGACACACTGGCCAGGTGACAGCTCAGCAAGCTGACCGAGGATGCCACTGGAACATAGAGCAGGTGAGTGACTCTACATGACACATTGTTTCACCATAAACCATAGACCAGGTGCTCCCGCAAGATTTATGGAGTGGAAAAAATGATCAGAGTGGTTCAAGACCCAGAGACCACATGTATCGAGCCACAGAAAGACCTGGAATTAGCAGGTACAATTGTTTCAGAGAAAACAATTAATAAAACAAAGTAATGCACTCAACCTCCATGCTCGCTCACCACGCAAGACTCCATTGCTGAAGAAGTATGTTGACCTGCAATTAAAGCTTGCTCAACAACATTTAGAGAAGCCTGTGCAAAACTGGGAGAATATGGTCTGGTCAGATGAGACCAAAATTGAACTCTTGTGATGATAATAGTTAAAGTGGCAACCTGGTCGCCATTTTGTCTGGATCTTATTCACCAGCTTGTCTGAATGTTATTATAATCCGCCATTTTGTGTTCCAAGATGGATGCCACTGGCAGACATTTTGTGATCATGGTGTTATAGCATAGCAAATATAAGTCAGGAATATGTCCTGACATGTCCAGGATGATATAGCAAATTTAAATGAAAAACATGTTTGCCAAGAATAACGTTAAAAACATGTTTTTCAAAACTGAGTTTAAGATGTGTTTTTTGGAGATAAGGTTGGAAAACATGTTTTTCAAAATGTACAGCTATGACGTGGCATGGGGGGCTTATCAGTATAGCATATGGATATATGACCTATGTTCCTTGCTTATCTTACCTGGGAATTTGGCCAATTCTTGGGTGAGATAGGTATGGAAGATTAGATAAACTCTTATCAAGAAACAGGTTGCTTGCACCCCTTGGAGTTCGGACAGCTCTTGGGGGTGACAACTATCATAAATATGAGGGGCATGCCACCGTGAAATCAGGAGACTCGAGAGCCACTGACGATGGATGCCTGTCATTGACTGTGGGGCTGTTAACCCACTGACCTCCCAAGCTCATCCTGATCTCGCTGTGCCGCATCGGCCGTGGAGCTCCTCAGCGGCCAGGACCCATGATTAACCATATGCATGCTGGGTAGGTAAGCCAAACTTTCCATGGAATAGTTGTTGATTATGTTTAGTTGTGTCTGAAGGATATAGGATACAGGTTTGAATACATGAGAGGTACCATTAAGAAGTGTTTATTAAAGTTATAATTAAATATTTTCACATTCTTTGCTATTGTCTAACTTTTATGCTATCTTTTGTGCTTTAAGCTGTCATTATATCTTTGCCATTATTAAAGTTATATTTTATGCAACATTTTGGAGTTGTAGTGCTTCCTTCAGGGCAGGAATCTGAACACGGGTCTCGGCTAGCGGGCCCCTTACCAATTAGGAATGTCACTACTGGTTCTGACTGATCTAATTGGCAAAAAAACCCATTGGATGCCATAATGCACAACATATTTGGAGCTCAAAAGGAAGCACTGCATATCACCTCAACAAACCCACACCAACAGCGACGTTTTCAAGATGGGAACATCACGGTGTGCAGATTTTTTTCAGCATACAGCACTGGAACGCTTCATATAAGATGAGATGAGTGTGGACATTTCAGAAAGACATTGATCACAAACACATAGCCAAAGAGAATCTTTGTAAGAAAGACGGAGCCCACTAACCTTAGGGAGAATGGACCAAAATCACACCTGAGCAGTGCACTAAATGTGACTAAAAACATCGCTATGTTGTTTCTTATTATTACACAAAACTTAATTTATGGACCTCTATGGTTTGATTTTGCATATGTGGTGTGGATGGGTTGTTACAGACATCTGGTGAGATTTTAATGTCAATAGCACCTTTAGAATATATTTACGTAGAACCTTGTTGACGTGTTTAATGCTTACCTCACCCACTGTACATTCTTTTATGAGTCTCAGGTGCAACAGTAAAAATTGCTAATTACAAAAGTGGGGCATAAATTGCCTCATACTAAGGAAATACAGCAACATTCTAAAAGAACATGTGACCAACAGGAAGCCTAGACACCCTTTCCTAGTACAACTGTCTGCACATTGAAGCTAACTGTAGCAGCCCATGTACCTGATTCATTACTAGCACCAGGTATCGGCAGATGAGCGTCTGTATAGCGGCGCTTAGAGCTGCCACTAGTATACGCTGTGATCGGCTATTGGGCGCTGTAGCAGAGCGTCTCAGTCACTGTAGTAACATGGCTGGCATTGATGAATGAAATGTACAGTATGTTCGGCGCTCTAACACCAGTACAGCGCTGCAGCAAGCGAGAGGTAGCGCCAGTTCAGTGCGACCGACTCTCAGCAACTCACACCATATTCAACAAAAAAACAGACACACAAAGTGTATGCGCTCTAAATCTGGGCGCTATAGCATAGAGTGCCAGCCGCTGTGTGATTGAAGTCTGTTTTTGAACATATATCCACCAGTAACAAAGCGAAAACACATGAAATTACTTTGTTGTAACATTGTGACATTAATATTTTAATGCCAGACCTGTAATGACAATTCTGCATAAAAATATAAAATATCAAAAAAGTTTTCAAAAATGACTCTTTCTAGGCCAGGAGAGGTGACACAATTATCTGAGAGAAAAAAACCCTGTTTAAACAGAAGAAAAGGAACATCTATTGAAATGTATGGGAGAGGGACAGGTAGTGACAGGTAATACCTGGCGCTCTGGAAGCTATAGCGCCGGCGCTTTACGCTGAGCCACCTGTAATGATGAATTGTACGCTACATAGAGTCGCTCAGCAGAATCGCCTTCATAAATGTGGTACTGCGTACAGTGCACGGCGTTCACCAGACGCTGCCTGCCGCTACGAGGCCCTACCTGGCGCTATCCCTTGAGGAATAAACCCCAAAGAGCACTGCAGATGTCCATGATCCATAGCTGCCACTTTCATTGTGATACTAGTGGTAGCCTGGGGCCAAGTGGAAGTATCTTCCAATTACACTGTAAAAAACGGAAACAATGCTCACAGTCTAACACGCCTAAATTATGCAAAAGTTTAATTTGAATAGTACACCTGCCAAATAATAGAGTACCTTAAAGTACAGGAAGAAAATGCACTGCAACTTTTTAGCATTAGGGCTAAGTCTAAAATCTAAAAATACTCCCCTTATCTCCCACATAGCTAAACGTTCCTGGTCTACTGCCTCAGAGGTGTCTTATTTTGGTGATCTTGCTGACTGTCTTCTTCAGCCTGGTACTTACATGGACAGAATACTACTAATGTCGCCAAAACACCAATGTCACAGTGTGTGTGTGTGTTCAATGCTGCTTTTATCTGGGCCAGGGGGCTGCAGGCTGAAATAATTCTGTAATAAGTAATTATGCCACCTTTTGTATCTGCATGACCATGAAACCATGTTTTCTGTAGTCCATTGGAGAAGGTGAGTGTCCTGCCCAGGTGAATTAAGTCACCGAACATTTTGAGAGGCCTGGGGATTCCCCTGTGTGGAAGTCTGGACATGGGTAGAGAACCGGAGAGCAGAACACGGGACTACGTACATAGTGGAGAGAGGGTAAACACGGCACCAAAGAGGCAGGCTGCTGACCACCTGAGCAGTGCTCCTAGAGGTGGAGGGTGGAGGATACACAGACCCTGGATAGTCCTTTTGTGGTTGCAGACTTGTGGGGTGGGAAAACACAGGGCAGACATACACAAGTAAAGTGGGTCTGGGCCTCACTGCAGACAGTAGATGGTTTTGGCCCCAAAGCTGTCAATGAAGGACCTGGGTCCTGGTGCAGTCAATGGAGGAACTGGGCCCCAATGCAGGCAGTGGCGAAACGGCCCCAGTGCAGGCAGTGGTGAAACTGGGCTTCGGTGCTGGCCATGGAGAAACTGGGCCCCAGTGCAGACAATGGCAGGACTGGGCTCCAGTGCAGACAACAGCAGGACAATGGAGGACCATGTGCCCACCACATACAGCAGCACAGTCACAAGAAGGACTGCAAGCCTAACTCAAACTACACAGACAATAGAAGGGCTATGGGCCCAGCACAGGCAGCATAGACAATGGAAGAGCCATGGGCCCAGCACAGACAATAGCACGCACCAAGACACGAAACAATGAGCGGCGGTATGAGAAAAAGTCCCGAGAGCCAATTGCAAGATTCAGGAAGGCCTGCAGGCCCCACAATGAGGTGTAGTAGGGGGTTGGAGAGCACAACCAGACTTTAGAAAGATGAAGCAATGATCCAAAACAGGGGTGGGGTCAAGCACATGCATTTATAGGAACCGCCATAGCATAATGAATGCCAGGTGAGGTTAAAAAAGGCAGTTCTAAGACCCGGGGAGAACTGTACCAATCCAGCAGATACACAGTGACACCACAGCCGGTAGCACAGTGACTAGAGCACAGTGATTGACGGTGGAAAGCCAGTTCAAGACCCCATTCATGCCAGTCCTCACAGTGAGAGTTGGCCACAATTTCCAGAAGCCAGTCTCAGCATCTTTGTAAACATTGTTCTCAACAACCTTGGTGAGCCATTCCTCCATTGACAATATTTTTTCTTTTTTTTTCTTCTTCATTAAAAACTCCATTAAAAATCACATTTCCTATAGAGTGTTTTTTTGCACTTTGATTCTTTTTGATATTTAGCTGTATCCCTAAGTAAGGTAATCTGGAGAAGATATCCAGTGATATTGGGAAGCTAGCTGCATTATCAATGCTTTTTTTTTACCTAACTTCTACTCAACATTTTTTGCATCACGATCTGTAATTCCTTATTCCTTAGGCTGTATATAACAGGATTGAATAATGGTGTAATTACAATATAAAGCAAAAATAGGACTTTGTTAAGATTGGAGATGTGCTCCTTGGTCGGAACCATGTAAACAAAAATGAGGGTCCCATAATATGTGCACACAACAATTAAGTGGGTGCTGCAGGTTGAGAAGGCTTTTTGTCTGCCAGTCTGGGAAGGAATCTTTAGTATTGTGAAGACAATATTGATATAGGTCATCGTGATGTATAAAAAAGGAATAAGGATGATGGGAATTGAAAATACAATGATTTCTGTTTCTACAACATAGACTTCAGAACATGAAAGTTGAAGAAAGGGACCCAGGTCACAAAAGAAATGGTTGATTAGGTTAGGACCACAATATTTTAAGGTGCTCACCAAAATCCCTGGTATCAATGGTAAGGAAAAGCCCAACAGCCAAGACCAAGTGATCAACTGAAAACGAAGCTGGACGTTCATAATTGAAAGGTAATGTAAAGGGTCACTAATTGCCAAGTATCGATCGTAAGACATCACTGTGAGAAGGAAAGATTCTAAACACGTGGAGCATCCAAAAAAGTAAAATTGAACAATACATTCAGCAACTGGAATAGAAACCACCTCTAATAATAAGATATGTAGCATGTTTGGTATGATGTTGGTGGTGCTAAATACATCACACACCGAGAGATGGCTCAAGAAAAAATACATAGGTAGCTTAAGTCTTTGGCTTGATAATACCAGGATTATAATCAATATATTTCCCGATAATATAACAATGTAGATAGCAAGAAACAAGCAAAATAGTGGGACTTTGAGAGCTCTAGGATTCTGAAACCCAAGAAGCTGAAAAAACAATATGGCTGACTGGTTCTTCTCCTCCATAGCCTGTGTATAAATAAAAAGGACATAAGCTCGATAGTTAGAACAATGCCGACAATTGTAGATTTATCTGTCATTGATAAACAGTAGAATGGATTTGTTTTAATGATTTCTATACTTACTGCACCTTTTGATACTGGCAATGCCTAATGCTGACTAATACTGGATTTACATTTTAGGATCCTATCATAATAGAAACATGGAAGGTTGACAACAGAAGGAGGTCCATCTAGGTCCATCTAGTCTGCTCTTTTGTGTATGTTTTATTTTTCTCAGGATAGGTGTATACTTATCCAAGGCATGTATACAATCACTCACTGTTGTTTTTTCAACTACCTCCCCTTGGAACTAATTACAGAACCAAGTGGCAGAAGCCCTAACACCACACACAACTTACCATGGCCCTTTTGGTTGGTGTCTCAGTGTAGATGGAGACAGCTCAGCATCATGCTGTTTTTTAAATGAAATAATCCATCAGTGACTTAATGGCCTAGCCCTTCATCCCAACACTGACTGGCTCCTTCCTATGGTCAGGTGGTGCGTAATGCAGGGGAGTGGCTGTTAGACCACTAATGCAATAACAAATTGAAAAATAGCACAACTGTGCCAGTTGGGGATATATTTGGAGGCTGATTCACTACTAGCGCCAGGTATTGCCAGATGAGTGTCTGTATAGCTCCATGTAGTACCTTTTGCTCAGTGTCGCTTTCCCATACATTTCAATGGGGTTTCATTTGTTTGTGTTTAAATAGCGTGGTTGGCAGTTAAAATTATTTTTTTTTGCTCCATTATTTGTGTGACCTCTCCTGGCTGCAAACAAACACTTTTATACATTTTTTGGACTATATTTTTATGCAGAATTGTCATTACAGGATCGGGACTAAAGTGTTATTGTCCCAGTGTTAAAACAATGTCATTCCATGTGTTTTGGCTTTTACTGGTGGATATGTGTTTAAAAACAGACTTTAATCACACAGCGTTTCATGCTCTATGCTATAGCGACCAGATTTAGAGCGCCGATGCTCTGTGTGTGTCCTTTTTTAAGTATGGTGTGGAGCGCCAAGAGTCGGTCACACTGAGCTGGTGCTACCTTTCGCTCCCTGCAGCGCTGTACTGGTGTTTCGTTGGGGTGTGGCGCCCAACATACATCTCATTCATCAATGCCGGCCAGGTTACTACAGCGACCCAGACGATCTGTTACAGCGCCCAATACCCGCACATGAGCGTCTACTAGCGGTTGCTCTAAGCGCCACTATACAGACGCTCATCTGCCGATAACTGGCGTTAGTAATGAATCAGCCTCTAAGTTTAGGGCTGCCAACCACTCCGGGCACATTAGTGTGTCATTCACCTGTGTGTCACCATGATGGTCATTCGTGTGTCCCCTGTGTGTAATACACTTGAGTGTAGTCACTAATATGGTGTCTATTAACTGGTGTGTTCACATAAATGGGAAAATGCGGAAGAAAAATTCCATGTGTGCATTAACACAGTGGCCACTATTTTCACTATTATTACTAATTCTGGGCTTTCTAAGGATCTTTAACCAGAAAGGCATCACAACTTAGAAGCTCTTTAAAACAGGATTTACTGATGGTATGTCAATCATCCAGGGTGTTCAGAAGCATGGCAATCAGAGAGGATCGGCTACATTGTAATTCATTACCCCCTTATCAGTGTCACCAGAGGAGCATGAAGATACCCGAGGGAGACTAAGCAGAGAGATCAGCGACCATCAGACAGTCAGTAGCTCATATGACATGTGCTGGGAATGGTTGTGTTAAGGAGATGTCTATAATCATGGAGTCTGGTATCATGTAAACTTGGCTGTAGATGGTAGGCGATCCTCATCTATGGGGGTTATTCATCAAGGGATAGATGCCAGGTAGTGCCTTGTAGCGGCAGGCAGCAGCTGGTGGACGCCGGGCGCTGTATGCGAAACCACATTTATAAAAGCGATTCTGGTGAGCGACTCTAACAGCGCCATGTAACGTACGATTCATCATTACAGACGGCTCAGTGTATAGCGCCTGCGCTCTAGATTCCAGAGCGCCAGGTATTACCTGTCACTACCTGTCGCTCTCCCATACATTTCAATAGACGTTCCTTTTTTGTTTATAATTTTTTTTTTTTCTCAAATAATTGTGTCACCTCTCCTGGCCTAGAAAGAGTCATTTTTGAAAACTTTTTTGATTTTTTTTATATTTTTATGCAGAATTGTCATTACAGGTCTAGCATTAAAGTATTAATGTCACACTTGTGGGACAACCCAAATTTTCCCCCAGGAGAACAAAACAAACTGGCATTTAAATGGTGGCAAGATCGGGGAATATACAAAATAGCGGACCTGCTCCTTGGGGAGGGCCTTGGTTCCTTTAGCGCTCTACATGAGAGGTACGGCGTCCCCCACAGGGAGTATTTTCGCTACATCCAACTGAGGCACTGGATTTTACCTTTGACAAAATTACGTCCTTCCTTCCAGGTGATGACCCCCTTTGAGGCTCTTTGCGTCAACAATCCCTTCCAGAGGGGAACCATCTCCCTAATTTACTCAGCACTAAACGAAATTAAACAGGAGTCCCACACATATGTGAACAGCTGGGAAAGGGACCTTGGTCCACCTGAGGGAGAAAGGGGGTGGACAGAGATATGGTCTCGCATCCCAAAATGCTCCATCAACATACTGGCAGTGGAAACAGCCTACAAGGTTATGCTCCGCTGGTACCTGGTGCCGGGCCGCCTGAATAGGATATTCCCGGGGCAGGCTAGGACGTGCTTTAGGGGCTGCAGTGCGGAAGGGGACTTTTTGCACACCTGGTGGACCTGTCCGATGCTGACTCGCTTCTGGAGTCAAGTGTTCAGGATGGCTAATGAAATCTTCGGATCCAGCATGAAGAAGGATCCCTGGGTTGCCCTTCTGCACTGTAAGCCCCGGGAGCTGTCCAGTAAACAACACAGACTTTTTATCTATCTCCTCCTGGCCGCCAAGCAGATCATAGCCAAGGCCTGGAAGGCGCAGTTCACCCCGATCTCAGAGGTGTCGGCCAGGATGAACGGCTTTCTCATTAATGAGAGGTTGTCCAGTATTCTGACGGACTCCCATGCCAAATTTCTCTCTACATGGGAACCCTGGATGAGGTTCGCCTGGCCTGGCGAATCCATGCAGGCGCTATAATTACCGTACGTGGTGCCTGGTGGGGCGCGGACGCGACCCCCCCCTTTACCCTCCCTCTCCCCCTCTCCCCCTCCCTCCTTTCCCTCCCCTCTCCTTCCCCCCCTCCCCGCCTTCCGCCTCTCCCTCCCCTCTTCTATATCTCACCTCTTTATACTTAGCCCACCCTATGGGGCTAATCCGTTCACCTCCTATAATGCTACGGTTCTAATGTCTTCTCTTCTGCAATGATTCTCCTTTGTGTAAACGCGTGGCGGTGTCCGGCTGTCCGGTGGCGTGCCCCGGTGGGCCTGGTGCGATGGGCGCGGGACAATATATCTGTGCGGGTCTCGTGCCCCGCCGCGGTGGCGGTCACGGGGGACTGTGGGACACTGGCTTGCTCAATTTGCAATAATATGGAGACGAATGATGATACCTTTTTTTTTTTTTTCTTCCTCTTTGTACCTCCCCTGCGTGGGATGGCAGTATAATGTTGCATGCTTTGCAATACTGTTTGTTGAAAATTTTCAATAAAAATATTGAAACAAAAAAGTATTAATGTCACAATGTTACAGCAATGTCATTCCATGTGTTTTAGCGACCAGATTTAGAGCACAGGCGCTGTGTGTGTAGATTTTTGGTAAGTATGGTGTGAGTCGCTGAGAGTTGGTCACACTGAGCTGTTAGAGCGCCAACATACATCACATTCATCAATGCCGGCCAGGTTACTACAGTGACCGAGACACTCTGTTACAGCGCCCAATACCCGCTTACAGCGTCTACTAGCGGTCGCTCTAAGCGCCGCTATACAGACACTCATCTGCCGACAGTAATGAATCAGCCTCCCCATCTTGTTATTACCTGACGGTTACTACTGAATTTCTTGCCCAGGAAGCCCTTATGTTTACTTTGCAAAAATAAGAGGTGTGTCCTGGGCATAATAAATGTCGAATTAAACTGCAAAATGAATTATTTGTTGGTGGTGCACTTAAATTCCCTACAATCAGATTGGATTGATTCTCATTCTGATAAGAGCATTGGATATATGTACTGTTTAGTGTATTTGCTATGATAACATCTACGATGACACCACTATTTAAATAGAGAGTAAATCGACATATTACATTTATTTATTGACTGGGAACTGGTAAGCAGTACTAGGGAAACACAAAGAGGACAGCCAGAGAACAGGGGCACAGAATGGGAACTGGGGTGCAGACTCAAAAGAGAGGCACCAGAGGTGGAGACTGGGAACAGGACAAATAGAGCCAGGGACAACCCATCTGTGCTACCAGAGAGGCAAGCGGTGACTATAAGGGGCAAAGGAAAAAAAAAACATTTTTATAGCCACGGTGGAGGCGGAACACAGGTCCTGGGCAAAATTCTTGTGGGTGCAGACTTAGTGGAAATGGGCAGTGCAGGGCACTAACAGCAGAGAAACAAACACGGATTCAACATGGAAATACAGACTAGGGGATTTTGGTCAAAAATCTTTAGAGTTCTCTGCAAGGTATGTGGTAGATCTGTGGTCAGAGACCCTTGGGTAGCTCTCCGCAACGCACCAATCCCCCACAGTTCTAGACTGAAAGTATTATATTCTATCAGGGGCAAAGCTGGTGATAGCTGGGGATTGGAGGTCCTCCACCTTGAGCTTCAAAGCCTTTAAAAACAAGGTTAACTGCATTATGGCCATGGAAAAAATGTCCGCCATTCATAATGGGACTTGGAGCTGTTCAGGGAGGTGTGGAATCCTTGGGTTTGGAATTTTCTGCCTACAGATTTTGATGTAAACCTAATAAGCATCTGATCCTTCCTCGACCCCTTCCTTTACTTCCCCTCCCTTACCTCCTTTCCCCCCCCCCCCATAGGGGTTGTTATTTTTCTTTAATTTATTTGAATTGAACTTCTTTAGTAACTCTTGAATTGATTTTCTTGCATGCAGTGAATAAGCTTCTGATTGTGGCTTAAGTTGTCTGTAATCTTTCAATTCTGTGTATGAACAGTATTATGCTATTAATGTTCAGAATATACACAATAAAAATATTGATAAAGGAAATACAGACTAAAGTTGACACTGAACCCAAATGTAAACAGAAGGCCCAAGTGTCATTCAGGATGGGGGCTGAATGTGGGGCTGCAGAGAGCACTTGTACACACACAATAAACCTGCAAGCTGGTGGGATTACACACAAACCGATAATAGCGAAGACAGAGGAGAGAAACAATAGTTTTTATGTGTTTATGTTCATTTTCTCTATCATTTGTTTTAATTGATTACCTTACTTTGTCTAGTAAAGAGTGTTGGGCTAACCCCCCAAAGTTCCCAAATTAAATGCCCCCCCCTGCCTGTGCTTAGCAGGAAGCACTGCTGTACAACTTACCTGAGCCCCAGTCCAGTCCCTGGTTGGCTCAGTGCTGGCACTAGGAGTGTCCTCTGTCATGGGAGCAGTGGCCATCTGTCGGTGGCCCCAGCCGTAGACCATTTAACAGGAATTCTGATCGCAGCCAGGGGCCGAATTAAGGTCCTGCTCAGCAGCCCATCAACCAGCTTTCAGTGTTGGGGCCTAATGCCGAACTCAAACATGGATTTCCGGTTGTGTTTTGGTTTGGGAACTCAAACTCGCAAAGTTCGGAATGAACCCCAACATTCATAGTAAATAAAAAGATATTGGGTGGTGACAAACCTGTCACTCATGTGCCCCTGTGGTCCCAAGCAGTGCTTTCCAAGCATATAGTACTTACATTCTGCCATTAGCTGAGCCTGCTTGTGGAGTTTATTTTGGTGTTTTATATTCCTACATGATTACAGTATCTATATTACTTTTCACACATATAAATATATATATATATATTTATCTAAGAAGAAGAAAGGCAGTTGGCATTATATCCACTAAACTCACACATATTTACTGTATATGAAAGTGGTAATTAAAATAATAAATATATCTACTAAATTTATATAACACACACACATAATATATATATATATATATATATATATATATATAATTAGTTTATTGAAGCAGGAGCTTGTCTGTGGCATACGAGTGCGAGGTAACTTGTCAGCTTTCCTATACCTAGAGGATCTTGAAACCAATCAACCAACTAACATTAGATTGAGTTATTTATTAAAGTATGTAGAGCTTTTTCACTTCCACTTGATAAACTTCTATTCATTTTCCTTATAATGGCATTTTAGTCTCAAAAATACAATAAATTAGATATTTGTAGATATAAACACTGAAGCAAAAAAACTGCATAGGTAGATTAGGTAGATAAATAATTTTATATACATATATAAAATATATATTTAAATATAGGCAACTCTATGCATTAAATCTAAAAGGGGGGCAAAGAAGAACAACAAGGCACTAACACAGGGTGCACCGCCTAAATAAATCTACCATGATAAGTTGAGTGTGCTCACCAACATAAATAACTCTACACCATGTGGAGTAGGCATGCAATGCACACCTATCTCCCAAACCGGAAGCACCACCAAAAAACTCCTAATTAAATAAATATTTATTTTATTAGTAGTACAAAATTAAAAAACATTAAGACACATATACACCACAAGACACTGTTAAAAACAAGCGGTATGGCCGGAAGCAATTAATGTATATACACTGCCCAACATAAGGGCTAATCAATATATATTATATGCCCATGGGTGGAAACTATATATAACAAATATATAATTAATATGAAAGAAAAAGAACACTTGTCATTTTGTGCCGGCACAAAAAATTTTTTTTAAATGAAAAAACAAAATAAACATATAAACATATGTATATATAAAAATGTGTATAATTAAAGATAATCCCCAAATACAATCTCATTTACTCTACTAAAGTGCAAGGTGCACATAACTGAGTGAAAAGCATGAACTTCATGTGGACATACAATCAATATAACAATCATTAACAACTAACCAAGGAAACCCCTACTCTAATCACCTAATGTTGCACAGGAGCCTGTGTCAAGGCTGCTGAGATAGTGACCCCAAAAGAACAATATGAACAGATACTAATGCCAAAAACAATAATGCAAATAAAGAGATCTCACGTGACATGACATCACCCAGGGCAAGGATCCGGCCGACCTCAATTAAAACTACCCGCGCACGCAGCCCCCATGCTGCTTCAAGGGTCAGGGTAATCTGAATGTGCTGTGCAGCCCTTATATATTATCTGTCCACTGCTGAACCCACCCTCTACAATCACCTCATTAATCAATTAGCCATCAGCATGCTAGCTAGGGACCTCCCCCTTCCCCAAGTGTGTAATCTGATGTATCTTATAGTGCCATGCATTTCCTACCTCAACTGCACGCACATCCCCACTATACAACGCGGTAGCCGTCCTCCATACTTGAGGCGCCGAACCGCACGTGATGCCCGCCATGTCCACCGATTCTAGTAAACAAGGAAAGCAGCCAAAGGCGCCCCTTCCTTATTGCGGCTGCGCATGCGCCCTAACGCGCAGCCGGTGACAGCTCCGTCCTGCCACGGGATCATAAGTACGTAATCACGCTCCGTCTCCTCTGACGGTGCGTGCATCCCGCTGCCTAGCAACACAAAATGCTGGCAGCGAGAGTCTACATCATTATGAGGAAGGGGGACATGAAGGAAAAGGTGGGAATGCACAGGAGGGGACAATGTGAGTATGGGGGAGGAAGGGAGGGGGGATCTAACCAGTGTGACTCCAGACGCACAACGAAAGTGCATATGTACATACACATGACAAACTTAAAAAAACTGTACTATGTATTGCGTGTGCCAAACTACATCAATCCTAAATATATCTATACAATACTCCAATACATATATATAAATCTCATGGCCAGTCCTAGACTACCAGCCTGTAAATGGGCCCAGACATGAAAAAATTATTATCATTAACTATAAGAGAGGATATAGCCATCACTCAGACTGTATATACCACAAGCACTGCACCTAACCAAAGATCGGTAAATCATGATCTAGAGGTGTATGTGCTGGTGGCAAAGCTCTAACCTACAAGAACAACAAGGCACAAATGGCCATGAGTTAAAAAAAGAGAGAACATGAGAGACATTTAGGAGACTTGTTCTTAACATAACTTTGCTGTTTCTAGTCTCACATTCACAGGCTCACATTCATTAATTTACTTACCGTTGCCCATGTAACTCCATATACAATATATAACTATGCTGCATACAATGTTTACAATGTTAACAGCTGGATCATATGACATTTTAAGCTATGATCCATATATAAACACTGCTGTTTTCCTTTAATTAATCTGGTAATTGTAGAGGAATTTCACAATTAGTCCCCTGAGAAAAAGATATGTTTGCCTAGGTAATCTCACTTCTGGGAATACATCAATGAGATACAAAAACAACAAAATAAGGGCTATGGCTCCATCTGGGAAAAGATGGCCGGTTTAAGAAGAAGACTGAGGACCGTTCATTTTTCATTTTTTTTTTATTTTCATTTAATTATTTAATTAAAATGAGGAACCAGGAGGGAGTCCTGAGGTTGCGGAAGAGCCCAGTGCCCCTCAAAATTGGCCCATTTTCTGGGGCACCCCTAGAAGAGCACTGGACCCATGCAGCAGGGCAGAGTTCTGGTATACTGGCAGGCTCTGGGTTACTAGCTCCTATGGCTGGTACACCAGGGGGGTTGTCCAGGAGGAGAGGGGCAACATGTTGTTTGTCTTTTTTTATAAGCACAGTTAAAATCACTGCATGCTTTCATTAATTTTTACACTGGAAAATCCTGGCATAAACTAAATAGTTTGCATGTAACACACATGGGCATGTTGCTAATTAATAAAACATCCACATATCTATTATAGCAATAAGAAAGTCTCCCTTTTGCTTAGGAGTTCCTGCAATGTCAAGCAAACCTGTATGATGTAACCTAGTGCTACTAGTTGGTCCCGGGGAGTAATGAGCAGATCCAACCTGTAAAGTTTGGGTCCATACCGAATTTTGCCACATCGCGTCCCTGCACACGGACCCCAGCCAGAAGTCTGTGCTGGGGTTCGGCGTTCGCCCGGACACAGAAAAACTGGTTTTTGGGCTACTTTTTTGGTCATTTTTTGGCATTTTTCATTAGATACAATTTTTATCTAATGGACAATAGCCTGACTTTTTAAATTAAATTTTAATTAATAATTAGTTATTTAATTTAATTTTTTTTATTTTTTTCAGGTTTTAACTGTGTAACTAAATGCAGTTATAAAGGCATCCTGTTAAACATAAAAACTGCCTGGGGGTCTATTGTTTTATATTTTGGCATTTTTCATTAGATATAATTTTTATATAATGAACAGTAGCCACTTTCACTTGTTTTATTGAATGTCACTTGAACAGCATTCATTAAAGATGGAAAAGTGACAATGGGGAATCATATTTTATTTTTTAAATGTTTCCTACATTTAAAGAAAAAAAACATGGCTAGCCCAAAGGCTACCAGCCTGTGCACCAAGCATGAGGGCTTGTAACCAAAAGCTCAGAGGCTGTGCTATTGGCAGCCCCTGTCCATGCAAGTTACAAGCCCTTATGCCCTTTGGTATGGGCTTCAGGGCCTAAGGCACCCCTGAAAGATATCACAGCGCCAATGAGCGCCAATTTGTACCACCTTATCTCCGGAACTCCCCAGCATATTTATACATTTTTTCCTCCTTAAAATCTTTGATGCTGTATTTTCTGGCTCTGGTCGGCATGTCATCATTACAGTTACAAGAAATCACTACTGGGGACAAAGGGGACAAACATACAGTGCGTTTAGGCTGTGTTCATTTGTTGTTCAAATTACACATTGTTAAGCAAAAGCAGTCATTAAAATCCATTTTAATAACCCCTCCAAAAACATATTGTGGCATCTAGATCCTGCGTTTCCATTACTGACAAGTCACAATGCAAGTTCTGTACAAATACATTTGTGTAATATTAATTATTGGCATTAAACACTTCAATCCAGTCCTGCCCATTGTGCTCATCTGGTCATCTAGTGCTGCTTCAACCAGAGCCCCTGGCGCTGTAGCCTTTTCTGCGCTAGTGTTAAATAAGATGATAGCTGGCAGCCGCATCGGCGCATCGGGGTCTAAGGCACCCATATGGTCAGGAGCCAGCATGCCATGACACATTACCCGCACCCCCATTTGGGGCATTGGAGGTGTGGAAGAGCCTGGTGCCCATTGGTGTG
The DNA here is from genome assembly GCA_027917425.1 of Gastrophryne carolinensis. NCBI lineage: Eukaryota > Metazoa > Chordata > Amphibia > Anura > Microhylidae > Gastrophryne > Gastrophryne carolinensis. The sequence goes on along the minus strand of CM051243.1, from coordinate 70,397,957 downwards.
GAGCCCATAACAAAGGGCATAAGGGCTTGTAACTTGCAGGGACAGGGGCCGCGATTAGCATGGACACAGAGCCCTGGGTTACAATACCTCATGCTTGGTGACCGGGCTGGTAGCCTTTGGGGAGGCCCGTTTGTTTTTGTAAAAAACAATAAATGGCGAAGAAAAAATTTAAAAGAACCTGCTGTCACTTTCCAGCTTTAACCCTTTTAGTGCCAGCTATGGCTATTAAAAAAACCCTGCTGTCACTTTCCCTGCTTTAACCCTTTTAGTGGCAGGCACGGCGTGAGTCTCATGTAGCTACCCCTCCAACCGTTAAGTGCCAGCTACGTGAGACTCAGGTAGCTGACTTTAGAGCCCTATTAAAAAAAAAAAACTATAAAATATAAAAACTCACCTGACCTCTCAATCGATCTGCCCGGGCCTTCTCTGCACCCAAAGAGCATCAGACCCCCCTCCCCGATGCTCTTCTAGCTTCAGGAGAGGGCCCAAAAGAGCCTTCCCCCCCTGCTTCCACCACCACTGACATCTGCTAAAAAATGACATTTACTCACCTGTGGCCGCTGGGTCTCCTCTTCCCCGGGGGGGGGGGGGGGGGGCAGAGAGGCCCTTTCCACCACTTCCTCTGAAGTCGCTGCTAGGACACATCCGTGACATCATCCCGCACCCACCCGAAGACGCTTAGCAGTGCCAGGTGATCGCTGGAGGGAGGTTGGAGGGCTACCAAGAGGGCAAACAAGACATTTCATGTTAAAGCCTAAACTCTGCCACTATATATATATATATATATATATATATATATATATATATATATAATTTTCATGGGAAAGCCCTGAAAAAATCACAGTTAAACATAATGCAAAATGGTGAAAAATGACCTGTCAACAGAGGGTGACATAACCTCAAGTAGGCTGGCAGTTGAAAGGGTTAAAACTACCTGTGCATAATGGATATTGTTCTGTTCAGGGGGACCTTGCACTTTCAGATTTAGCTTGTTTTTTCGTGTTTGCTTATTGATATTTTAGGAAAATGTGTTTATTATTCTGCTTTTACATACATTTTTAGGCAAACCAAAGAATTCTTTGAATCCCCTACAACAAGCTGGGCATAGAAAGTGTAACGTGTTTACTTTCAGGAAATTAATGGTTTGCAGAGCTGAAATGTTCAAGTAAAATTACAGTTTAGCACATGCTATACTTTGGGGTGTTTGCCAACTCTCCCCCTTGACAATACCTATGCATGTTGGGTATTGTTCTGTTCAGGAGACCTTGCTTTTTCAGATTTAACTTGTTTTTTACTTGTTTGCCTATATTTTTTTTTAGGAAAATGTGGCTTTGTTTCTGCTTTTTTATTATTTTTTTAGGGAAACTCTGTGCACCTAAATAATTCATTGACGGATTACTTCCAGAAAACTGCACATGTCAACAAGCCTTGGTACCCCTAGAAATCTCAAGGTGTGTATTTCCAGAGAACATATTTGGGGGTATTTCAGATGTAAAGAGTTTTTCTTAAAACAAATGCAAGGTGCGCATATCTGAAAATCTCCTAAAGCTCTGTTTCAGTTTGAGGGAGTCTCCTGGGCAGGAAAGGGTGTCTACCAATACGTATGTGGTACTATTGTAACTGGGATTTTACAAGCAATAAGATTTTATTGAAAAAAGTACAAATTTTATTTAAAAAAAAAACTACAAATTGTAATAAAATAGACATTTTGTGCACATATTTCACCCAAAAATATTGAGAATATACTTAAAGCATGAAAAACAAGACATTTCATTGTAAAGGCCCAGTCTCTGCTGAAAAAAAAAACAATATGTCATTTTTCCTGGGAAATTCCTGTAAATCCCTTCAAAATTCACAGTTGAACATGTGTAGCACAAAATAGTGAAATTGGTCTGGCATCAAAGGGTGACAAAAAACTTTAGGTAGGCTAACACTTAAACGGTTAATGAATGCCACTTAAAGGAGCAGTATCGCGAAATTTGCATTAAAAAAGATAAATAATTAAATAGCCACACAATAGCTTATAACATGTGTATAAATAATCTGGCGATAGAAAAGGAAAAAATATATGCCTTTCATTTAAACCGGACCTTCAGCGTGATTTAATGAAAAGCCCAAACTCTTAAAAAATAGTTCCCCAGCATCTAAAATTAATATATTTTACGTTTTTAGTCACTAACTTATTATTCTTTCCCCCACTGGGCTGCAACTCTGTTCAGGAATTTAGGATACGGGCGCCGCCATCTTGACTCAGAAGCATCACACTTACTGAGGAGAGGAGAGTGGGATAAGGTACAGGGGGGCGGGTTATAGCTGTGCTTTGCTCAGACAGAGCATAGCTGGGGTCAGGTAAAGGTCAGCAGTCCCAGAATGCAGAGCAGCACAGTCAGGAGGCACTTCCTGTTTGCAGGCTGCCTGATAAGATGGCGGCTTCCATAAGCCGCCATCTTGGATGTTTAAAGGCTCATAACATGAAGTAGATGCAGGTAGGATGATTTTTAATGTGGACAATCTGTATGTACAGGGTGTGGGAAACATATAAGATAGACTCTTATTCAGAGTGAAGGTCCGCTTTAAATTGTATAATGACAATGGCTCAGTCCATTTGCTGAATAGGGGGATCTGCTGGGTTGTATTTAGTGAGCTGCTTCATTTAGCCCACTGGTCTCCTAGCAACACTTTACCTCAGAGGCTGACACTGTAATCAGTGGTAACGGCTGTGTGTGTGTGAGGTGCTGCTTTTGTTATGAGACCAGGTGACTCAAATGTGTAAAATCTATACAAAATAAACTAAACTGACTGAAAATAACTGAAATTCTTCTTTGAATAACTGTGCAGGAAAATCTAAAGGTATTAAAGTGGAACAAAACCCTGAGTTGCCGACCCTGATGTCTATAAGACCCGGCCATTGACCTTGCCCCTTGGGCATTCTAAATCAGGATGCCCACTGTGTGAAACGACCCCTGGATAACCACAGATCCCCCCATTTTTCTGGCGCGCTCACGCAGATAGTCATTTAGACAGGCCGGGCGGCCAGGAAGGTTACTGCTCAGGCTCCCCATCTGCGTGCAAACAGAGCTGATTGGATGAGAGCCTGCGCATGCGCTGTGGGACAGGGAAAGGTACATTTTCATAGGCGAACTTGGGGATTTCACATATCAGGGCATCCCAAGTCGGGATGCCCCTAGGGGCCCAAAACAAAACTCCAGATAGTGAAAATCCTGGGTTGGGCTTTGCTCAAAACACACAAAGCTGAAAGAAAGATCATATGGAAAAATTAAAAATAAGAATATGAAAGAGAAAATGGTAAACTGAAAGATTCTGCAGCAGAGCCAACATGAAGGGAAAACTGTCAAAATCAGCTAAATGACTTCTAGAGCTTTTCTTTCTGTTTTAGATATATAAGTTCTGGCAAGGCAATGTTGTTATTCTAAGTATGTCACACACCCCGCTTCAAGAAATTCATAACGTGTGGGTAATACTGACCTGTAGAGGGCGATATGCAGAGATGCCAGGAAAAAAGAGAGCCCCCCCGGTCCATAAATACCTGGGACCTCCCACTCATTACCCAGTCTTCATCTTTGCAGTCGGCGAGCAAGTCAGAAGATGTGGTCTCCTCCTTGCACAGGGGGATTTCAGGCAGCCGGGATGACTCCCGGCCCTTTAGTTATCTATTTCCGCCTGGATCTTTTTTTTTTTTTTTCTGTTACCTCATGCCTCCCAGCCTAGGCTGACGGTCCGGGTGAGGGTAGAAAAGCACCCTTGGTGCTAAAGAGCAAATGCTCTCCCGTGAGACCCTATATAAGAGGGTAGGCGGTCATCCGGGACGGTGACCCCAGTTTGGGATGCCCCGTCCCTTGGCCTTACACTTTGGGTGGTCCCCCCCTTTGGGTAATGCCCCTCTCTCTAGCGGGATAGCGGAAGGTAGGAGCAGGGCCCCTTATTCGGTGTTAGGTCCAAATTTTGTAATCATTAATTCTTAATAATGTTTTAATGTATTAATTTATTAAATTATCCTCCCAATAGTTATTAACTTATTTATTACTTCATAACAGCGTGTATTTCTCTGTCAAAACGGCGCTGTGGCCGCCATTTTTATGCAGGCTTTCTCACTGAGGTAAAAGGGGCAGGGCCGGGCATCAGGGTCAAAGCCACGGCCCGCTCCCCTCTTTCTGTCTCTTCTGAGACCGGCGCCGCGGCCGCACATGGCTGCGGTGCTGGCCTTTTTGCATTGTCATGGCGGAGGGGAGCTTCTCCCCTCACGCTTTCACTCTTGGGGGCGGGGCCGGGCTTTCCAGCGCTGCGGCCCGCCCCTGTGTCACAGGCACCGCTGAGGTGCTTTTCTCTGTGCCTGTTTCCTCAGAAGGAGCTGGCCACGCCCCCCTTCTCTCCTCAGAGCTGCTCTTTACCTCACGGAGAGAGGAAGCTGTCTTCAGAACCACAGTGAGTGGCCCGGTGGGCCCCCCTTCTGTCCCATCACCTATAATTATATATTTTTATGTCATATATATATATATATTTTATACTCCGCTTTTCTTATTAGCCTTTTTTATTATGTCTTTCAGATATAACCTACAGTGGTGTTAGGGGGTTTCTCCCGGTCCTAGGGTCCCTGGGTTCTTAATTGGCTTATTGCAAATCCTCCCACTTGGGACATTAAAGGGGCATCCCGGGTTGCTTATATGCGTAATTCCCTCGGTCATTGCAACCAACTATAAGTTCACCTTATGGAGGCATCCCCGGATACTGGGTTCGGGCTCCCCTCGGGGCAATCCCGGAAGTGTATGGGGTGTGGGGCATCCCTTACTGGCGATGATGTATATCTGTGTATACCATGCGCACAGCAGACTATTACGCGGCAGTCCGGACCCCAGGCGTCTGGTTCAGCGCCGCCGGTCTCTCCTCCCCCCCTCCCAGTTTGATCCGTGCCCAGTCTGACATTGTCATGGGCGGGCAGTTGCAATCGGAGATGTGAAATCTTGAAAAATTATTCTCCAGCACGGTCACCAGAAAGGCTCCGGCTAAGAGAAAGCACTTGTCGCCATCTTCACCGGCGGCCGACTTGGATGATCTTTATAATCTGGACTGGTCTGATTACTCCCAACTTGAGGAAGGGGAGGTATATGAAGAATCTGATAATTCAGACGATCAGCAGTTTGTGGGTGCTAATACCGAGCGGGGCTTGGGGAGGTCTTCGGATACTCCTAATGTTCTGGCTCAGATGTTTGAGGTTTTGGCTATTTCTCCTCCTGAGGCGGTTCCACAGCAAAAGGGGGAATTTTTTGAAGAATCCAGGCCGCGCTTGGAATTTCCTAACCAAAAGCATTTTGATGGGATTATTGCTAAGGAATGGGAGAGGCCTGCCCGGCTCCCAGGTGTCCCTCAGGGTTGGGACAAAAAATATCCCTTTCCCTTGGATACGGTTAAGCGTTGGGCGTCCCCTCCCGAGGTGGATGCACAGATTCTGGGTTTATCCAACACTACTGTTTTAAATTCTCCTGATTGCTCCACGCTTAAAGATGGTGAGGATAAACGCATTGACCAAATGGCTTGTCATGGTTTTGCCAGTGTTGGGTCAGCCGTGAGGCCGGTTTGTGCTTCAGCGCTGCTGGTGGTGGCAACCAGGTCGGTGGTCAGGGACCTGTTGACTTCTTCTGGGTTAGATCCGGATAGTGACGAGTTCCTTGGCCTTAAAAGGTGTGAATTGTTTTTGTCATTTGTACTAGCCGCCTTGGATGACACAATGATGATGTGTGGAACGTCAGCTCTATTGGTGACTATTCGGCGTTCGGTTTGGTTGCGCCAGTGGGCGGCTGATTTTGTGTCTAAAAAGTCGCTGACCGCTCTTCCCTTTGTGGGATTACGGCTCTTTGGTGAGAAGTTGGATTCAGTTGCCAAGGGTGGTAAGTTACCTCAACGCAAAAAACAGCGTCGTCCCTTTCAGGGGGTGGGTTCCTTTGCTCCTTCCTTTTGTGGGGCTAGAGCTGGCAGAGGAATTGTTTTCCCCGCAGCCAGAGGAGATTCCTGGAACAGGGGCAGAGGACGTGCCCGCCCAGGATACAGCTGGGGCTCTAAGCCCAAACCCGCTGCCAAGCCAGCTCAGCAATGAGGGGGCGCCCTCACCCATGTGGGTGGGGGAACGGCTGCAACACTTCTCCCAGGTCTGGGACCGGGAGGTCTCGAACAGATGGATCCGGGAAGTGGTGACTTCCGGCTACAAGCCGGAGTTCGAGCTCCGGCCCCCTCCCAGATTCCTCAGGTCTCGGGTGCCTTCGGACCTTCTGGCCGCGCAGGAGCTCCAGGCGGCAGTAAAGAGTCTGTTGGATATAGCAGTTATTTGCCCAGTGCCCCCCTCAGACAGGGGTCGGGGCTTCTATTCGAATCTGTTCACGGTGCCCAAGAAGGATGACTCGGTTCGACCCATTCTGGATCTAAAGATCCTCAACAGGTTCGTCCGTCCGCGGAAATTTCGCATGGAAACGCTGCGTTCAGCTATCCATTCTCTTCGGCAGGGGGACTTTCTGACGTCCGTAGACATCAAGGACGCCTATCTGCATGTGCCGATTTTTCCAGCGCACCAGAGATTTCTCAGGTTCGTGGTGGAGGATCGGCATTTTCAGTTTGTGGCACTTCCTTTTGGTTTTACCTCGGCTCCAAGGGTTTTCACCAAGGTGCTGGCCCGGGTGATGGCTCTCCTCAGAGCCCAGGGTATTCGCATTGTCCCTTATCTGGACGACCTTCTCATTATGGCATCTTCCTTCAGCCAAGCGGTATTGGACACCAGAACTGTGGTGTCCACTCTGGAGAGATTCGGGTGGGTGATCAACTACCCCAAGTCCTCCCTTTCTCCGTCCAGGTTAGTGTCTTTTCTGGGAATGTCCCTGGATACTTCCCAGGCCAAGGTGTTTCTTCCTCAGTCCAAGGTTCTCTTGATTCAGGAGTTGGTTCGACTCCTCCTGTCTATCCCTCGTCCGGCCATCAGACTGGGGATGAGGCTGGTGGGATTGATGGTAGCCTCCTTCGAAGCGGTTCCCTTTGCTCAGTTCCACACAAGGACACTCCAGCTCCATCTGTTGGCGGCCTGGGATGGGTCGCCACTGTCGTTGGATCAGTCCTTCCTGATGACCCCCCGAGTTCGGTGCTCCCTTCAGTGGTGGCTGGATCCAATCAATCTGTCGAGGGGCAGATCCGTTCTGGCCCCTTGTTGGGAGACGGTCACCACGGATGCCAGTCTAGCAGGATGGGGGGGGGGTTCTGGAAGGATTGTCAGTTTCAGGGACTGTGGGGGCCTCAGGAGGCTCACGAGTCCATCCATGTTCTGGAATTGAGGGCCATCAGGATGGTTCTGCTTCGCTTGACTCATCAGTTGCAAGGATTGCCGGTTCAAGTCCGGTCGGACAATCGGACGGCGGTCGCCTACATCAATCACCAGGGAGGGACTCGCAGCAGGAGTGCCCTCAAGGAAGTGTCTTTGATTCTGGCCTGGGCCAGGACCCACGTCCCGTGCATTTCAGCAGTTTACATTCCGGGAGCGGAAAACACGGAGGCGGACTCTCTGAGCAGGTTCTCAGCTCGCCGGGGGGGGAATGGTCTCTCAGCCCCAAAGTGTTTCGCTTGATTTGTCTCAGGTGGGGGTCCCCGGTGGTGGACCTCTTTCCCTCTCGTCACAATCACAAACTTCTGACATTTGTGTCTCTCTCACGGGATCCACTGGCTCTGGCACTGGATGCCATGTCTCTGAACTGGAGGGATCTGGGGTTTCTGTATGTGTTCCCTCCGTTTCCCTTGGTGGCCAGAGTGGTGCGCAAGCTGGCCCTGGAGGGTGCGTCAGCAATTCTGGTGGCTCCAAGGTGGCCAAGACAGGTTTGGTTTGCAGATGTGGTAAGGTTAGCAGAGGATCAGTTTGTTCTGCCCCTGCTGCCGGATCTGTTCACCCAGGGTCAACTACGTTATCCCAATTTACCAAGGCTGGCTTTGATGGCGTGGCTGCTGAAACCTCCATCTTGAAGGAGGAAGGTCTTTCCGATGCTGTGATTCGAACTCTCATTAGTGCTAGGAAGCGGTCTTCCTCTAATATCTACTATAGGACTTGGAGGTCTTATATTGATTGGTGTGAGATCAGGGCGTTGCCTTGTAGGGAATTTTCCATCTCCAGAATCCTGGAGTTTCTTCAACATGGTCTGGACCTGGGGCTCCAGCTTAGTACTCTGAAGGGGCAGGTTTCTGCCCTGGCGGTGTTCTTTCAAAGGTCATTTGCCCTACATCCTTTGGTTAAGACTTTTTGTCCAGGGAGTCACGCATGTGCGGCCTCCTAGAAAACCTTTGCTCCCTGTTTGGGATTTGAATTTGGTTCTTTCTGCTCTTCAGGATTCTCCTTTTGAACCCTTGAATGATATTGCCTTGTCTTCACTTACGCAGAAGGTGGCCTTTTTGGTAGCCATCACTTCGGTTAGGCGTGTCTCTGAGTTGGCGGCTTTGTCCATTCAAGCCCTGTACTTTGAGGGGCATCAGGACAAGGTGGTTTTTCGTTTCAAGTCCGATTTCCTTCCTAAGGTTGTTTCTGCCTTTCACCTAAACCAAGACATTGTTCTGCCCTCTCTGTGTCCTAATACCAGCAATGACAAGGAGAGGGCCCTGCATTCTTTGGATGTGGTTCGTGTTGTGAAGTATTATTTGGAGGTAACGTCTTCCTTTCGTAAGACGGATGCCTTTTTTGTGGTGCCCTCCGGGCCCCGAAAAGGCTTGGTCCGTCAGACCATAGTTGGGGCCTATTCTGCCAAAGGGAAGGTACCCCCTTTTCGTGTTACTGCTCATTCTACTCGTGTGGTTGGGGCGTCCTGGGCTTTTCAGCACCAGGCCTCTGTTGAGCAAGTTTGTAAGGCTGCTACTTGGTCTTCTGTTCATACTTTTTCCAAGTTTTACAAGGTTGATGTTCGGGCCTCAGCGGATGCTGTGTTTGGCCGCAAAGTTCTGCAAGCTGCAGTGGTTTAAGTTGTGCCTTGTTGCCTTGTTTTGGATCCCCGCCCTTTATGGACACTGCTGTTGGATGTCCCACACGTTATGAATTTCTTGAAGCGGGGTGTGTGACATACTTAGAATAATACCATTTTGTGAATACTCACCTGTAAAGTGGGTATTGTAAGTATGTCACACACCCCGCTTCACCCTGCCCTTTTGTATTCTGAATCCTTTATATGGTGAACTTTGCGTTGTTATGCTTTGTGTTGGGCTCTTCCTGGTCCCTTACCTTACTGCTGTTCTTATACTGGGTAATGAGTGGGAGGTCCCAGGTATTTATGGACTGGGAGGGGCTCTCTTTTTTCCTGGCATCTCTGCATATCGCCCTCTACAGGTCAGTATTACCCACACGTTATGAATTTCTTGAAGCGGGGTGTGTGACATACTTACAATACCCACTTTACAGGTGAGTATTCACAAAATGGTATTATCTTATGCTGGACGGCTGCCAGCACTGAACAGCTGATACTTTGATACATTGTTTACCCCTCTCCTCAGTGTGGAACAGGCCAGAGTGTGGGCCCCGACACTCAGAAGACATAAACATGAGCTATTAGTCTCCAGCTGCTCAACACACACATCATTTTTTTCTACATTTGTAATTCTTACTCCAACACTTACCTACATTCAAAGTACCATTTGAATATAAGTCACCAAGAAAAATTTGCGATACTGCTCCTTTAAGTGTGATTCATTAAAACAAGAAAGAAAAAGTGACAAAACAAAAATTGGGACAAACCTTTGTTTGTTAGTTAGAAATTGCATTTAACAAAAAATGCAAAAAATGACCAAGTTTCAATGTTAAATAGGATGCCTTTAAAGGTCGCATTTATTTAAACATTTAAAACTGTAAAAATACAATTAAAAAATAAAAAGTCAGGCTATGCTTCATTAGCTAAAAATTGTATCTAAAAAATGCCACAAAATGTACAAACAATAAAAAAAACCTGAAGACAGTTTCAATGTTTAACCCTTTAATTGCCAGCCTACCTGGAGTTTTTGTCACACTCTGTTGCCAGACCATTTTGCACTATTTTGCGCTCCCCATGTTCAAATGTGATTTTTGAAGGGATTTCCAGGGATTTCCCAGGAAAATGATATATTGTTTTTTTCAGCAGAGTCTGAGCTTTAACATGAAATGTCTTGTTTGTAATTTTTAGGTGTATTCTCAATATTTTTTGGCGAAATATGTGCAAAAAAAAAAAAAAATCAATTTTTTACAATTTGTAGTGTTTTTTTGTAATAAAAAAATGTAAGTTTGTCAATAAAATCTTATTGCGTGTGAAATCCCAATTTCTCCCGGTTACAGCGGTACCACATATGTATAGGTAGACACCCTTTCCAGCCCAGGAGACTCCCCCAAACTGAAACAGAGCTTTAGGGGATTTTCAGAAAAAATACAACTGTGATATGCGCTATGCGCACCTTGCAGTTTTTCCAGAAAAACAACCCTTTACATTTGAAATACCCCCCACAAACTATATATTCTCTGGAAGTACACACCTCAGGCTTTCTACTTGTACCAGGCTTGTTGATGTGGCCACAGTTTTCTAGAAGTAATCCCTCAATGTATTCTTTGGTTGCAAAGAGTTTCCCTAAAAAAAGGATAAAAAAGCAGAATCAAAGCCACATTTTCCTAAAAAAAACTATATATAAACAAGAAAAAGTATAGAGATAAAGATAAAGATAAAGTATAATCTGAAAAAGCAACATCCCCCGAACAGAACGATACCCAACATGCATTGCTACTGTCAAGGGAAGAGTTGCCAAACACCCCAAAGTAAAGCATGAGCATAACTAGAGATGAGCGAACTTTTGAAAAGTTCGATTCGGCCGATTCGCCGAATTTCACAAAGAAATTCGGGTTCGGCCGAATCGAACTTTTACGAAGTTCCCCATCAAAAATGACGGCATGGTGGGAGCGGGCCGGCCGGCGGGCCGCTCCCACCATGCCGGCATTTAAAAAAAAAAAAAAGCATTTTTGCCGGCATGGTGGCAGCGGGCCGGCCGGCTCCGCTGTCAGCGGAACCGGCCGGCCCGCTCCCACCATGCCGGCATTTTAAAAAAAAGCAAACACTTACCTGCAGGTCCGGAGCGTGGAGGCCGGCGCCGCTCTCAGCTGTCATCTGAGGGCGCGTCATCAGAGGGCGCCTCTGATGACGCGCCCTCAGATGACAGCTGAGAGCGGCGCCGGCCTCCACGCCACGCTGACAGCGGAGCGGGCCTGCCGGTTCCACTGACAGCGGAGCCGGCCGGCCCGCTCCCACCATGCCGGCAAAAATGCTTTTTTTTTTTTTTTTTTTTTTTGGTTTTTTAAATGCCGGCATGGTGGGAGCGGGCCGGCCGGCTTTACCGGCCGGCCCGCTCCCACCATGCCGGCTTTTTTTTTTTTTTTTATTTCAGGAAAAATTCGATCGGCACGAACCACAAAATATTCAGGTTCGTGCCGAATCGAATATTTCCTGAAATTCGGAGCGAATTCCGGTTCGTCCGAACCGGTTCGCTCATCTCTAAGCATAACGGTAATTTTTCTTGAAAATTTCAGCTCTGCAGACAAAGTGCGCACCTTGTGATTTTTCTGAAAGTTTCTGAAAGAAGTCTGAAAGCGCAAGGTCCCCTGAACAGAACAATACCCGACATGCAGAGGTACTATTAACCCTTTTAATTGCCAGCCTACTTGAGATTTTGTCACCCTCTGTTGACAGGTCATTTTTCCCCATTTTGCGCCATGTTTTGCGACATTTTTGCTGGAATTTTCAGGAAAATTATATATATATATTTTGCAGCAGAGTTTAGGCTTTAACATGAAATGTCTTGTTTGTAAATTTTATTTATTATTAAGTAAAAAAAAATAAATAAATAAAAATTTTTTTTAGAAAATTGCCTCCTTTATTTTAAATAAAAAATGTATTTCTTTAGGGAAAACCATATTGCATGTGAAAGCCCCATTTCTACTGATTAGAACGGTACCACATATTTATCGGTAGCCCCCTGTTCCTGCCCAGGAGACCCCCTTAACTGAAACAAGTAATTTTTAACATTTACAAATAAAATACAACTACCATCCACACTACAAAGGGCTAGGGCAGGTGACTTGCCATCCCCCCAGCCTTGAGAACTGGTATAGGGGTCTCATGGACCCCTTACCAGTTCACAAGGGGTTAAATGTAAAAAAAACACAGACACACAAAAAGAAAAAATATTTTATTATAATTTTTTTTTTTTTTTAATACTTACCTCCCATCCATACTGGAGCACTCTGTCCCTCGGCGATCACTGGCTTCTGCTCACTTGCTAGAAGCCTTTTATAGCTGCTGGATGACAGAACACAAAAGGGTTTATTTAAAAAAAAAATGACATAGGGTTCCCCCTCGCAGGAGGGGGGGGACCCCATTTTTTTTCGAATTTTAAGGGTTAAAAACCCTTAAAAATCCCCCCAAAAAATGACATAGGGTCCCCCCTCCCAGGGGGGGACCCCATTTTTTTTCGAATTTTAAGGGTTAAAACCCCTTAAAAATCCCCCCAAAATATGACGTAGGGTCCCCCCTAGCCAGCATTACCGACCCGGGCCAGCTATGGGGGCTTGTAGAACAGGGCGCAGGGGCCAGCGTTGGTGGCCCCTGGCCCTGCAGGCTACTAGCCCACATAGCCACTAAGTGGCCCGGGCCCTTCTGCCCCCCCATGGCCGTTGGGGAGGCAGGTAATGGGGGGCTGGGGGTTAATGGCAAGTCACTTGCCAGACCCAGAGCCTTGTAAACTGGTATAAGGGGTCTCATGGACCCCTTACAAGCTCACAAAGGGTTAACTGTTAAAAATAAAAAAAAACACGTTAATAAAAAGTATTTAAAAAAAAAAAAAAAATGTTTTACTGTACTTACCTCCGATTGTAAGCTCTTGTCCCTTGCCGCTCTGATGACAGATGCCGGTGATCGGCATCCAGAGAAGGGGGAGGCAGGAGATCAGAGGAAGGGGAACCCCACACCATTTTTTTTTCTTGATTTAACCCTTTATAGTGTGGATTGTAGTTGTATTTTATTTTTACATGTTATAAAGTGTTTTTTTTTGTTTGGGGGGTCTTCTGAACAGTAACGGGGGGCTACCGATACATATGTGGTACCGTTGTAATCGGGAGAAATGGGGCTTTCACATGCAAAAAAAAGGTTTTATTTGAAATGAAGGAGACAATTTTCTAAAAAATATTTTTTTTATTTTGTTTTGTTTAATTTACTCAAAAATATTTAAAAAAACTGTAAAAAAATTACAAACAAGACATTTCATGTTAAAGCCTAAACTCTGCCGCAAAAATAAAATATATCATTTTCCTGGAAATTCCTGCAAAAATCACAGTTAAGCATAGCGCAAAATGGTGAAAAATGACCCGTCAAGAGAGGGTGACAAAACCTCAAGTAGGCTGGCAGTTAAAAGGGTTAATAGTACCTATGCATGTTGGGTATCGTTCTGCTTGGGGGACCTTGCGCTTTCAGATTTAGCTTGTTTTTTAGGAACACTCATTTTTTATTCTGCTTTATTATACATTTTTTAAGGAAACCCTGTGCAACCAAAGAATTCTTTGAGGGATTATTTTCAGAAAGATGGGCCCACTACAACATGCTGGGTACGCTTAGAAAGCTTATCATGTGTACTTTCAGGAATGTATGGTTTGTGGGGGGTATTCCAAATGTAAAGGGTTTTTTTGGCAGAAAAAGCGCAAGGTGCACACTTTGTCTGCAGAGTTGAAATTTTCAAGCAAAATTACCATTGTGCATATGCTTTACTTTTTGGTGTTTGGCAACTCTTCTTTTGACAGTACCTATGCATGTTGGGTATCGTTCTGTTCGGGGGATGTTGCTTTTTCAGATTAACTTGTTTTTTTCTTGTTTGCATATATTTTTTTTAGGAAAATGTGACTTTGATCCTGGTTTTTTTATCCTTTTTTAGGGAAGCTCTGTGTAACCAAAGAATACATTGAGGAAGAACTTCCACAAAACTGTGGCAACATCAACAAGCCTGGTACGCCTAGAAAGCTTGAAGTGTGTATTTCCAGAGAATATATAGTTTGTGGGGGGTATTTCAAATGTAAAGGGTTGTTTTTATTAAAAAACTGCAAGGTTCACATAGCGCTTAGCATAGCTGCATTTGATCTAAAAATCTCTTAAAGTGCTTTTTCAGTTTGAGGGAGTCTCCTGGGCAGGAAAGGGTGTCTACCAATACATATGTAGTACCGTTGTAACTGGGAGAAATTGGGATTTCACACGCAATAAGATTTTATTGACAAACTTACATTTTTTATTAAAAAAAAAAACTACAAATTGTAAAAAATAGATTTTTTAAATTTTTTTGCACATATTTCACCCCAAAATATTAAAAAAAACTTGAAAAATTACAAACATTTAATGTTAAAGCTCAGACTCTGCTGAAAAAAACAATATATACTTTTCCTGGGAAATCCATGGAAATCCCTTCAAAAATCACAATTGAACAAGGGGAGCGCAAAATAGTGCAAAATGGTCTGGCAACAAAGGGTGACAAAAACTCCAGGTAGGCTGGCGGTTAAAGGGTTAAATAACCCTCCTAATCATAATAGAGCAAATGATGTACTTCAAACGTTGTCAATGTATTGTTTGCTGATGTGCATGTTACTGCATACCCGCTTCTCAGCCTCATGTCTGCACCTGAAGCAATTTTTACAAAATAAAATTGATGGTCAAGGCGTCACAATTTCTTTAAGTAACAGCCATTAAAGGAAGAATTAGCCCATGTGTTAGAAAAAACTTGAGATCTGTGTTCAAAATGATGATTTTTGGTGTCAAGACAACAGGATTCCTTTTGTAAAATAAAACTGGGGGTCAAGGCAGACTTTCTTGTGGGTTCAATATCTGGATTTCAGCTGCATGTCTGCATTTCATTTGCATCTCTGGATTTCAGCCTCATCTTTGCATTTTTAATTTACAAAAATTAATTTCGGGTTAAGGGGACAAGATTCCCACAGGATAGTAACTTTCATTGAAGGACGTTTTATAAAGGGCCACATCTGGAAACCTGTTTGCAGGATGATGGGATCAGTGGTGGCAGGTCAATGTAACAGGGTATCTTGTGTAAAAGGAAATGCAGGGTTACGGCAACACAATTCCTTCAGGTTGAAAGCTGCCAAGGAAGGAAGCGCTTGAAGTTGGCTTGTGCCTTAGAAAGAGCTACAACCTGCGTGAATGGATTGGATCAGGGGTGTCAGGTTTAAGCTGACAGTATGTTTCTCTGTTCAATGGAGCTGTACCTCTGGAGTCAAGGTGACAGGACTTCTTCAGTGTGCTTCAGTTCTGTAACCTTTACTCAATAAAGTTGAGAATTTACTTTATGCTGTATGAGTGGCTTATTTATCCGCATATTACCAATAGAAGCTTATAAGCCAAAAAAATGTTTTTTTGGTTAAAGTTCAGAGCATGGAAAATATTGCAATGATCACTAAGGAACATTGGAATTTTACCACCATCTTCTAGACCAGTAGTTCTCAACTGCTTAATGCCAAGTACCCCCTAGCAACAAGAAACTCTAACCAAGTACCCCCTAGCTACAACAATATTCCCCCAAGTATGGGGTTAGAAATTACTTAGAAATGTTACCAAAATAAGTAGACCACAGGCATTGTAACACTTTTAAAACAAGAAGGAATCATTTTTAAATTTTTTTTTAAATAATATCCCAAATCCATCAGACCTACCATGTTGGTGCACTCCTGAAAATCACCCGTACCCCTTCAAGCTGTTGTGTGTACCCCCTGGGGTATGTGTACCTTAGGTTTAGAAACAGTGTTCTAACAGTGTTCTAGGCGATAAAAGCACTGCAATGTCTGCAAGTAAGAACACCAGTGTGTGAATAGTATTGCCAGAGCCATTTTATCAAAGATCGTGCTGCTTTATATTATTTTAATAAGAATTAACTAACTACTTTTCTGCAAGTTCGCCATTTTGTGAGATCCACGGTGGGGAATTGGCAGGAGTTTGAAAAACAAACTTTTTTTGAGACGCGTTGCTGTAGGGATCCCAGAGGCAGAGGAGCAATCTCAGAGATATATCATAACTTGGCCTCAAGGGGTACGGATACATGCCCATCCTTTACCAAAAATTGGCACCATGAACTGGGTAGGAAGATGGATCAAGAAAAATGGCGGAAGATGTGGAACGCTTTCTTTTGGTTGCTCGGTGTCTGTGACTTTAAGGCTAATTTAAAACTAATGGCAAGATGGTACATGGTCCCAGAGAGAATGAAACACTTTTCCATTCTGCTTCCGGGAGTGCCTCTTTCCGGGGTCGCATGTGTGGTGGGATTGCCCAGTAGTTAGGGGATTTTGGTCAAGAATCTTTAGAGTTCTCTGCAAGGTATGTGGTAGATCTGTGGTCAGAGACCCTTGGGTAGCTCTCTTCAATGCACCAATCCCCCACAGTTCTAGAGTGAAAAAGCAGTTTATGTACTATATTCTATCAGGGGCAAAGCTGGTGATAGCTGGGGCTTGGAGGTCCTCCACTTTGATCTTCAACTCCTTTAAAAACAAGGTTAACTGCATTATGGCCATAGAAAAAATGTCCACTATTCATAATGGGACTTTGGAGCTGTTCAGGGAGGTGTGGAATCCTTGGGTTTGGAATTTTCTGCCTACAGATTTTGATGTAAACCTAATAAGCATCTGATCCTTCCTCGACCCCTTCCTTCCCCCCCTCCCTTATCTCCTTTCCCCCCTCCCCCATAGGGGTTGTTATTTTTCTTGAATTTATTTGAATTGAACTTCTTTAGTAACTCTTGAATTTTATTTGATTTTTTTGTATGCAGTGAATAAGCTTCTGATTGTGACTTAAGTTGTCTGTAATCTTTAAATTCTGTGTATGAACAGTATTATGCTTATACAATAATGTTCCCAATATACACAGTAAAAAGATTGATAAAGAGAATTAACTAACTGCAAGAATTTTAATCACTTCCTGTAACAGGTAGACTGACGTCTTCTTGAATGATGTTGTCCATATAGTTGATTTTGAGGTTTGATGAATTAAAGCGTGCCTTCAAAAATAGAAAAAGGTCCAGGTCTTCTCTCTGAACCAACCACAATGTGATCTAATTGTTATAAAACCTATTTTCACCACTTATGTTCTGAACACTTTGACATTAAAAAACATTTTCTTATTGCACTCCGTAGTTCCTTATTCCTAAAACTGTATATAAAAGGAGTGAATAATGGTGTAACCACAATATACAGCAAAGACAGGGCCTTGTTGATGCCGGATAAGTGCCCTTTAGATGGAACCATGTAAACAATAATTAGAGTGCCGTAATAAGTGCACACAGCAATCAGATGTGAGCTGCATGTAGAGAAGGCCTTTTGTCTGCCGGTTTTAGAGGGTATCTTCAATATTGTCACTATGATTTTGGCATAGGTAATCATAATGAATATAAAAGGGAAGAGAATGATTGGAATTGAAAATACAATTATTTCAGTTTCTACAGTATTGGAATTAGAACATGAAAGTTTAAGCAAAGGACCCAGATCACAGAAAAAATGATCAATTATGTCAGGCCCACAGTATTCGAGCGTACTTAAAAGTATTACTGGTATTAATGTTAAACCAAAACCAAACAGCCATGACGCAGCAACCAAATGGAAACAAAGCTGAACATTCATGATTGACAGGTAATGAAGAGGGTAGCATATGGCCAAGTATCGGTCATAGGACATTACTGTGAGAAGGAAAGACTCTGTGGAGGTTGAACAACCAAAGAGGTAGAACTGGACAAAACATTGAGTCACTGGCATGGGAACTCCTTCTAGGAGTAATATATGTAGCATGTTTGGTATAATGTTAGTGGTAGAAAAAACATCACACAATGAGAGGTGGTTTAAGAAAAAATACATAGGTAATTTGAGTCTTTGACTTGATAATATGAGCATCATAATCAAAATGTTCCCTGATAATATAACAAAATAGACCAGGAAAAACAAGCAAAATAATGGAATTTTGAGAGCTGTGGAATCCCGAAATCCAAGAAGATAGAAAAATAATATGACTGACTTGTTTTCAGTCTGCGTGATATATAAAAAGCATGGTAGTTACTGCAGATCACATGTGATAGATAAAAGACATAGAGGCTAATGCATTACTAGCTCCAGGTATCGGCAGATGAGCGTCTGTAGAGCGGTGCTTAGAGCGACCGTTAGTAGACGCTGTAAGAGGGCATCGGACGCTGTAACAGAAAGCATAGTAACCTGGCTGGCGTGGATGAATGTGATGTATTTTGGGCGCTCTAACACCAGTACAGCGCTGCAGCGGGCGAAAGGTAGCGCCAGCTCAGTGCAACCAGCACTCGGCGCTCCACACCATAACTATCAAAGAAGTATACACAAACAGTGTCGCCACTCTAAAGCTGTGTGATTAAAGTCTGTTTTTGAACACATATCCACCAGTAACAAAGCAAAAACACACCGAATGACATTGTTTTAACACTGTGACATTAACACTTTAGTGCCAGACCTGCACATACAATTGCATAAAAATATAAAAAGTCAAAAAAGTTTCCAAAAGTGTTTGTTTGCAGCCGGGAGAGGTCACACAATGATTTGAGCAAAAAAAAAAAAGTTAAACAAATGAAATGAATGGGAAGCGACACTGAGCGAA
The DNA here is from genome assembly GCA_027917425.1 of Gastrophryne carolinensis. NCBI lineage: Eukaryota > Metazoa > Chordata > Amphibia > Anura > Microhylidae > Gastrophryne > Gastrophryne carolinensis. The sequence continues at coordinate 70,379,280 of CM051243.1, read as the reverse complement.
AGGTAATACCTGGCTCTCCTGAAGCTAGAGCACCGATGCTATACGCTGAGCCGCCTGTAATAATACATGAGACGCTACATGGCGCTATTAGAGGCGCTCACCAGATTCTCTTTCATAAATGTGGTTTTGTGTACAGCGCCGGGGATTCACCAGACGCTGCCTGCCGCTACGAGGCACTACCTGGCGCTAGACCTTCTTAAATAACCCCCTTAAATGTACTGATTGACCAAGACAAACCAACCCCTATCTTGCAGGACACTGACACATATGGGTTGATTCAAAGAAACATGTAACAGCTTGGATTTGGCTCACGATCATCCTATTTTTTACGTCCGCTTGTGCGTTCGTATGAACTTGCGAGTGATTCAATAAGCAAATACGTTTCTATCCTAAAAGATACGTCCGTTCGTATGATATCTCCCGAACTTGCCTCAGTCAGTTGCCAATCGTAAAAATCACGTTCATGGGCTCACCTGTTGCGGCGGCAGCCTGTTTTTTCGGCTGCTTCCATCGTCAACCTCTTCCAATTACTTGCGTTTGCCTCTGGTTTTCATTGGTTTTTGGCCTCTTAGATTCGTGCGTTCGTATGTTTATAAGATCTTGCGCATGCGCACCCTCAACCAGAAACTTACATAAACCCCGTAGCGGCTGCATCCAACTTCATTTCTCGGTCCCTCTAACGTACCTAAACCCTTTAGCGCTTGCATCCAACTTCATTTCTCGGTCCCTCAAACTTACCTAAACCCCTTAGCGGCTGCATCCAACTTCATTTCTCGGTCCCTCAAACTTCCCTAAACCCCTTAGCGCTTGCATCCCACTTCATTTCTCGGTCCCTCAAACTTCCCTAAACCCCTTAGCGCTTGCATCCCACTTCATTTCTCGGTCCCTCAAACTTACCTAAACCCCTTAGCGCTTGCATCCAACTTCATTTCTCGGTCCCTCAAACTTACCTAAACCCCTTAGCGCTTGCATCCCACTTCATTTCACGGTCCCTCAAACTTACCTAAACCCCTTAGCGCTTGCATCCCACTTCATTTCTCGGTCCCTCAAACTTACCTAAACCCCTTAGCGCTTGCATCCAACTTCATTTCTCGGTCCCTCAAACTTACCTAAACCCCTTAGCGCTTGCATCCAACTTCATTTCTCGGTCCCTCAAACTTACCTAAACCCCTTAGCGGCTGCATCCAACTTCATTTCTCGGTCCCTCAAACTTACCTAAACCCCTTAGCGCTTGCATCCAACTTCATTTCTCGTTCCCTCAAACTTACCTAAACCCCTTAGCGGCTGCATCCAACTTCATTTCTCGGTCCCTCAAACTTACCTAAACCCCTTAGCGCTTGCATCCAACTTCATTTCTCGGTCCCTCAAACTTACCTAAACCCTTTAGCGCTTGCATCCAACTTCATTTCTCGGTCCCTCAAACTTACCTAAACCCCGTAGCGGCTGCATCCCACTTCATTTCTCGGTCCATAAAACGTAAGAAAATCACATAATTTACATATGTCTATATGTTTCTAAGTGTGTTGTTTCTGGTTTGTGTAATTTTTTGGGTGTGTGCATATTAGAAAAGACACATTTAGGAAGGCTTAAAATATAATTTATTTAAAATATTTTCTTTGTTTTGTTTGGAATCAAATTCCAAATTTTGTGTATATTGTTTTTTTTTTTTTTTTAAAACCTTTTTTTTTTTTGGCCTCGTTAAAACATATATAATTATGTTGTTTGTTTTTAACAGTAAAAAACTTTTTTTTTTTTTGGTGGGTTTTTTTGTTTTAAAAATTTTTTTTTTTTTTTTTTAAAAACTATAAAACACTTTCTCAAATGTGAACAACTTTAAAAACAAGTTAAAGAAAGGAGCCAGGACCAAGGGCACTATTCATCATCCTCTTCTTCATCTGTTGGCCCCAACGTCGCCTGTATGGCCAGCAGCTCGGCCACCAACTCCTTCATTCTTTTTTTTTTTCCCGCCAAGGTTTGGGGGATCATCCCTGTAACCAATAGAGAAAGAAACATAAATAGGACTCCCAGACCGGTTTGTATGCTGGAAATAGATTTAGGGTTAATCAAATACATGTAAATGCATGACATATGTCCTTCTTCAAAGGGATACAGTTAATGCATTTCCCACAGGTAAGTGTTTAAACTCCTTAAACCGGACCTTCAACATTATTTAATGAAAACCAAAAACTATTCACAAATGATTCTGCACCACCTCAAAGTTATTTAGGGTTTTTTTGGGATTACAGCGCCGCCATCTGGACTCTGAAGCATAACACTTAATGAGGAGTGGAGAGTTGGATAAAGTACAGGGGAGTAGGTTACAGTGGTGCGTTGGGAATCCAGAGCATAGCTGGGTTGAGGGAAAGGTCATCACTCACACAATGCATGGCAGCACCTTCCTTTTTTCAATCTGTATCCCATGCTGCCTGTAAATATTGTGCATTCCATATTCCCCAATATTGGTTTTGTTCTGTCTAATAACATGCATTAGATGGGTGAAGGGTGTTTTTCCATGTTTCTAATCTGTAGGTACAGTGTGATGGCTAAGTCTTTGGTTCTTAATACTAGTTTGGGTCCTCTTTAAGCTAACGAAGTGCCCACATTAAAGTGTGAACTACACATTGGCTACGCCTTTAGTTATGTGTGTGTTATTAGCTAAGCAAACATTAATATGAATAATGGCATGGAGACTTACGGAGTTGGTGGCCGACAGATGGCTGGTTGGGGCCAACAGGCTGCCCTTGGTCCTGGCTCTGCTGTGAAGAAGTCCCTGGAGAAACATGTGACATTTGGTTAGTATTTGTAGAGAGTCACTATCCCCAACATATCTGGCTCCCAGTCTGGCTGACATCACTCACCTTCGCCAGGATCGACTTCAAGCATCTCTGCTGCCTCCTCCTCCACTATCTCACCCGCTCCTGAAGCTTCTACAAATACATAATAAAGGATAACTTAGTTTTTGGCCTGCCATGTATATCTTTGTGCCTATACATGAAGATTGACATACCAGAGCCTTCCCCATGCGTGGCCAGGTATGACTCCACGCCCACGCGCCTTGGCCCCTCCTCTGTGGTAAGGTCCAGGGGCTGGTCTGAGGAGGCCACAGAGGAGGGGTAGGTCCGTCGCCCGGGAGATCCACCACCTTCACTCACAGATGCAGAGTCATGCAGCACTGGTCGGCCTGTACGTCTCCGGGTGCGGCGAATTCTGAAATCCATTTCCAACACTACCAAAGAAAAGTCATTATAAATAAAGGCATAACTTAGACATTTGGAACATATACCATGCAATTGCTTTGTACTTACTTGGGAAATGGATCCCAAAAAACCTCCGCACCCGGGGCATGTGCAGACGCTTCAGGTCCGACCAATGCTGCATTATCTGGGTGTGAGTGAAGGTGGTGCTGGTCACACGGTGGATCTCGGCGATGATCTCCCGGGCGATGTCCCTTTTCTCGCACACATTGGGCGCGAAGTCATACCGGCGCTGAAGCATGATCTGAAAAACATAATGGACACAGAGCTTTTACTTTTACACACAGACCCATATGTGTTGCATCACAAGTTGAGTATTTAATGTCATTAACACACACATTTCGAATGGCCGCCATTTTTGGGGAGTGCCTTAAAGAGGACGTTGACTGTGATTGACAGTCTGGTCTTATGTTATATGTATCACACACCATGTACATACAGATAATAGCCAACATCAAGAATCAGGCCACCTGCATCTATGGCATGTTAGGATGGTTTAAACATCCAAGATGTAGCCTAATGCTTAGGCTTTTGGACCACGTGTGTGGCTTCCCGTTGTGTTTTTATGGCTTAGGAAAACAGTGTTCCGCAAACATCCGCATCAAGGTCCGAGACAGGCCAGGTTTGACAGCTCGCCCCGCTACTCCACAGGTTAATTAACTGTTGCTAAGCCGGAGCAATTGGCCGAATTAGGACATCAGCATAGACAGGTGAAAACGTGGCCAGGCTCGGCCCTTGAGGATGAAGTGTGAGGAGCCAGTGATTAAACATTAAGAGACCCCAAACTAGTTCCCAACGCATCATTTACATTTAGGCCATCATTGACTATTCTATTAAAATGCACAGGCAGCCACTTACCAGCATGAGGATCTCTTCCTGTTGACGGGTGAAGATAGTGGGCGCCATCTTTAGTCTTCTTCCAGGCAGCAGATAAGTGAAACCCCAGCGGTTTCCTGGTTCCGCTCGAACGTACGTTCGTACGAGCGCGTAGTCGTGCGCATAGGCGTCACACGCTGGGCTCATTATTTAAAGGTCCCTTCCCCCCAAGCTCATTCTCTTTGAGCATTTGTGTACGATGGCACCAAAAAAGGCGATGAGCAAGCGACCCCAGGCAAGCAAGACCGCGGAGGGCCCCACCACAAGGTCCCAGCAAGCTGGCCGAAAACTGAGATCCAAGACTCCCACCTCGGCCCCACCAAGGGACCCTGGACCCTCAGGTACCCAAAAAAGGGGCCCCAAGCCTCGTGCCCCTCCTGCAGCCAAAAAGCTGGCAACTGCAGCACCCACCACCTCTGCCCCCAGAACAGGCAGCACCAGTGAGCCCACACCGGCCATGCCTTCAAGTAGGGCAGTTCGGAAACCCATGCCCCGCAGCAGGGCCCGAACCCCATCCAGGGCCTGAACCCCATCCAGGGCCCGAAGCACAGCCAGAGGGCGAAGAACCCAATCCAGGGCACGAAGCCCAGCCAGGGCCCGAACCCCATCCAGGCCCCGAAGCCCATCCAGGGCCCGAAGCACAGCCAGAGGGCGAAGAACCCAATCCAGGGCACGAAGCCCAGCCAGGGCCCGAACCCCATCCAGGCCCCGAAGCCCATCCAGAGGCCGCAGATCCCAAACCAGGGCCAGAAGCCCCTACAGGGCCCGCAGATCCCAAACCAGGGCCAGAAGCCCCTACAGGGCCCGCAGATCCCAATCCAGGGCCAGAAGCCCCGACAGGCCCAGAAGAACACAATCCAGGGCCAGAAGCCCCTACAGGGCCCGCAGATCCCAAACCAGGGCCAGAAGCCCCTACAGGGCCCGCAGATCCCAATCCAGGGCCAGAAGCCCCTACAGGGCCCGCAGATCCAAAACCAGGGCCAGAAGCCCCTACAGGCCCAGAAGAACACAATCCAGGGCCAGAAGCCCCTACATGGCCCGCAGATCCCAATCCAGGGCCAGAAGCCCCGACAGGCCCAGAAGAACACAATCCAGGGCCAGAAGCCCCTACATGGCCCGCAGATCCCAATCCAGGGCCAGAAGCCCCGACAGGCCCAGAAGAACACAATCCAGGGCCAGAAGCCCCTACAGGGCCCGACGAACCCAATCCAGGGCCAGAAGCCCCCGACCTGGCACCAGCCGGGAACAGAGCCCACGACCTGGCAGCAGCCGGGAACCTAGCCCCCCAAGAGGGCCCCGAATTGCCCCCATGACCACATCTACACCTGGAAGTTCGGTGGCCAGCCACGCAAGAACACCCAGTCCCTTGGCCAGTCCAGTCCAGTCATTGGGAAGCCACCAATCCGGCCATTCCCCTACCCAGCCCCAGGCCATAATGTCACCACATGTGTCTGCACACATGGAGGAGCAGCCAAGCCAACCATCTGGCCGCACATTGCGCCGCGGCCAGTTGAGTGGGAGATTCTCCCATGACCAAAATATGGCATTGGCTAGTGGCCTTACATTATACTATGACGAGCTATATGGGAGCAAATCCAAACACACCACCAAGCAGCGCAAGATGGAATTGTTTGAAACCATCCTCCGACAAGTAAATGCAGCGGGGGAAGAGAGGAAAGATGTGTCCCAAATTCAGAAGAAAATCTCTGATCTGAAGTATGCTGTACGGCAAAAAGAAATTAAAAGGCATAATTACAGGTAACTAAATGTTTACGCTAAATCTAATGTTTTGGATGTACTGTATGCACCTTTTCTGAGTACCAAACGATTTTCTCTTTTCAGCCTGAAAACTGGCGGTGGCTTTCCATCTAAATTGGAGTTTACCCCTGCTGAGGAGATTGTGCTTGGACTTCTCCATCCGGTCGCGGTCGGTGGACATGCTGGTCTAAGGGACACAGACTCACCGACCCGTACCCACGGTGAGTACTCTTACATCTGCATGTTTGCCTGTTTGCTAAATAATCGACAGTTCACTAGTAACAAGCTAACGGGATGCCCCTATGGTTTGCCTTGCTTGGCCTCGCACTACTGTGGCTGTTTGTGTCCTCTTTTTGGCCCTGGGAATCACACATTTAGGCCCACAGCCATTATGGCAAAGTTCAAATGTCCAATTGTATTGTTAAAGTCATGAAGTTTCGCAAGATAAGTGAGATATTTTGAATCAATCACAAAACACACATCATTATGTATGGGTTGCCTTTTGCTTGTGTGAGTTGTGTTTGAGTTAACAATTTAATTAGCCACCCACAAACATATGTGACCAAGAGCAGCGAGACTCAACTGGCGGCCCGGGGTCCCAATGCGGACCTTGCCACCACATTCAAGGACCCCTGCCCAGACAGCCCTGCACTCAGTTACTTCTGTGTTGACATGCTCAGAGCTGCCCCCTTGATCGGCCATGTAGTGGTTGGTCTCCTGCCCAATGTCATGGCTCCGTGAAACATAGCATTGCAATATGAAGTACTGCCCAGGAAGTGGCATTGCAAGGTACACAGTAACTTATTTAAATTTTCACTGGCCACAATCGTGTCCCGCTGCCCCTGCTCTGGCCCATCTGCCACAGTCCCCCCATGCCCCCCCCCACATAAGCCCCATACATTTGTAACAGATTGGCTCCATCCATCCCATCACCATCAATACGTTAACTCCCCCCTTTAGCCATCCAATCCCTGTCCCCTCAGCTCTGGCCCATCCAGCCCAGCAAGGGCAAGCAGCCTTTATTAGTTGGCACGAGTGTCTTTATTTTTAACTAGACACCCCCTGCGTCAGCACCATGGCCAGACATTCACCTCTCACCACATACCTTTAAATGGGCGTTTCAAACAATTGTTTGAGTACCCCGGACCTAGCGAATGGTAGGCTAAATCCAAAAATGTGCCTTGAAAGTTGGATGCTGACTGGGTACACTTCATGACTTAGAACTGAGGTCACTTAGCAGTTTGTCAGAGCCATTGCACCTATGTAAACTTGCGTGGGTTTGAACAAAGGTCACCATTGCTCTAGAGTTGAATAATATTACAAATAGAGCTATATTTGATTACCTATCCAAAAAAAGGTTATGTGTGTGTGTTTACGTGGTTTGTTTTTCTCTTCTTCAGCCCAGCATGATCCCTCAGCAAGGGTAAACTCACCCCCCAGTTTGTAATGCCTACCAGGTCCGTACAGCATAGGAGCCCAGATCAGAGATTTTCGGTAAGTTAATTTAGTAGCATAAATACTAACAAGTGCTTAAGAATGTGTTAAACTGTTGAAATCCAAAATTGGGACGCAAACTTAGCCTTTTTTTTTTTATATGTCCCTACAGACCCGCACACTCATGGAAGAGATCCAGGACATGGAGGAAGATGATGATGTCTCCGTACAGGGCACGTCGGATGAACTCCCCCTGGGTCCCAATTTGGAACTGCTCCATAATGTTTCTCTGGCCAATCCTCAGCAGCAGAGTGAATCTCCATCCATTGTGCTTGCACATGGGGAGACTGACACTACAGTCCCCAGTGTTCACTCTGCTGCTGAGGATTTGCAAAGCAGGCCGGTTGCTGTTGAGGGTACGACACCACGCGGCAGGGCACGCCCAAGAGCCAGGGTAATTGTGCGGCGGACGCCATTACGCCGCCCCACAATTTCCCAGGGGAGGCAGAGTGCCCTGCTTCAATTATGGACCCAACAAAGGGACTCTTATGACGCCCAGCTCGTTACAGAGCGTGAGCAAAGGCATGCCGACATGGTGAACATCCATACCAGTCTACAGGGCATCCTCGCGGAGTTGCGTACCCTCAACAGCAACGTGGCCAATGCAAGTAATGGCATCCAGTCAGCCATGGCTGAGATGACCAATATGCAGAGAAACATTGTGGAGCAGTTTCAAATTCACAATGCTGCCATGGCCCAGGCTAGGTCCCATTCCCATGGACCTCCACCTGGACCTCCACCTGGGTATTATGGGCAGCCACCCTATTAAGCCATGGGTGTGTGGGACATCTTTTCTCTTAACCCCCACTGTATTTACTTGTCCTTTGAGGTTTCAAACAATCCATTTTGTGTTGCTCTGGCAGGTTGTGTTTGGTATTTGCTCCCATATAGCTCCTTAGAGTAATGCTTAAGGCCACTAGCCAATGCCATAGGTCTATGTGGAGTTTATCTGGCCACTTATGGCTTTACCTATGTATTTGGTTGGTGCTCCTCCTGTTTGCAGACATGTTTGTGTGACATTATGGCCATGCCCAAATATCCCTGGGCACAGGCAATATTAATGACTGGACTAGGCTGGCCTTTGGAATGGGTGTCCTTGTTTGGTTGTGCCACTCACTTCCAGGTGTAGATGTGCTCGATGTTTTTTTATTAATGTTATCCATTTGTTACCACAGATGTATGTGGACTGATTTCTGTTAACCACTATAATTTTTCATTTTCAAAGTAAAACAAAAATTTCACTTCCAATACTTGTGGCGTTTTTAGTGGGAAGACATTTTTAACAGCTTGGCCTAAACCAGATAATTTTGGTTTGAAGAGGTGTAACAATGCAAAGCGAAAGCTAAGGAAACTACATGAAATACATTAGGCAACAATTAAGGTCTAAATGTTTTACTTAGAGGTAATGCCACATTACGGCAAAACAACATATGTTTCAAAAAGGATAACACAGACATACAGAATGGTGAGACAGGGAAAAAAGTTAACTAAAATGCTGGCTGATCAGGTTGGCTCGAACAGATTGGCCAGACTCACTGGGGGGCCCCTCAAAATTCTCGGCTTCATCCTCGACGGCTGAAGAGGGCAGGCTGTCCACATAACGTGGGACACGTTCCATGATGGCAAAATTGTGCAAAACAGCACATGCCATTATAATGTCGATCACTTTCTTGGGATCATATTGCAGGGCCCCCCCAGTATGGTCAAGGCAACGAAAACGTGTCTTCAGCAGACCAAAGGCCCTCTCCACAACAGCCCGGGTCTTGCGATGCGCACGGTTATACGCTTCCTGAGAGGCATCCTGGGGCCGCAGCACAGGCGTCATGAGCCAGGGTAGAAGTGGGTACCCGGAATCACCTTAAACAGAGAATTCAATGTAATCAAAATTAAAAAGGCAACACAACCAACACCAAAAATTTCACAGATATCATAATGATGTAAGGTAAAGTGTTCCCAAAAAAAAACACGGCACATTAGGGCCCCCAAAAATTGCACTAAGGTATCACCTAAATAAAAATGGCACTTCTATATACCAATTAATTAACAAACATCTGCACGGCCAAGGGTATTTGTATTTTACATATATTTGTAGTTTTCAGACATGTTACAATTAGGATGCTGCGGAGGGCCTATCCACATTTCTCTGGAAACTACAATGTATGCAGTTTAAGTCCACTTTGACATTTAACGACCAATAGTACCAAAGGAGCCAAAGGTCAAAGATCCCTATCCACATTTCACTGGAAACTACAATGTATGCAGTTTAAGTCCACTTTGACATTTAACGACCAATAGTACCAAAGGAGCCAAAGGTCAAAGATCCCTATCCACATTTCACTGGAAACTACAATGTATGCAGTTTAAGTCCACTTTGACATTTAAAGACCAATAGTCCCAAAGGAGCCAAAGGTCAAAGATCCCTATCCACATTTCACTGGAAACTACAATGTATGCAGTTTAAGTCCACTTTGACATTTAAAGACCAATAGTCCCAAAGGAGCCAAAGGTCAAAGATCCCTATCCACATTTCACTGGAAACTACAATGTATGCAGTTTAAGTCCACTTTGACATTTAAAGACCAATAGTCCCAAAGGAGCCAAAGGTCAAAGATCCTTGGGTATAAACTCCAAACCAATATATTTAGGCACAAGGAACTTACAGACATCCTAACTAAAGGGAAAACATTCTGAAGGCCACAGCGAGACAAGGATTTTTTGGGTAAGTTCCTAATATATGAGCCAAGAAAAAGGCAGTTGTACGCTTCTGTAAATTTATCCTTAAAAAACATATCAACAAATACAAGATTAATGCCACATTTAATAACACACAAATAGGACACACTTACCAAGCAGCCATGCCCCCGAAAATTCACCTGCCTCAAATCTCCGAAACAACCCAGATCGCCGGAGGATATAGAAGTCGTGGGACGATCCGGGGTAGCCGGCAAGGACACTCATAAACCGCATATCCGGACCAACCACGGCCTGGACATTAAGTGAGTGTCCCATTTTACGATTCCTTAAGGAAAAAACATACAAAAAGGGTAATTGATATTTGACCCAAACTAATAAATTAACCACAAAACATGTCTGCACTCTATTGGGAAAGACTAATGAAAAGCCGAGATAAAGCAGCTACACAAATGAGGGATAAACAAATATGCTGCCGCAAAGGAAAACAGGTTACATGACACGTTGGGCAACATAATAACCAATCTCAATACCTATATATATACTCGTCGGCTGCCCTAGGTACGAGTGCCACATGTGTGCAGTCAATTGCACCAATAACGTTGGGCATGTCGGCCACATTATAAAACCCAAGCTTAATGGCGTTTCTGGCTGCCATATCATCAGGAAAATAAATATATTTTTGAGTTATGGCAGCCATGCCTTCCAAAAATTTAGACAGTGCGCGGCTCAGCGTAGGCTGTGACATCCCCACAGAGAGGGCACCCAGCCTCTGGAACGAGCCGTTCGCCAAAAATTGCAGGCAGCCAAGCATCTTGGTCATACCTGAAATTGCATGCCCCTTCCTTGTGGTGCGGGCTAACCATGGCCGCAGCTCACTATATAATTTATGGAGGGAAGCGCGATTAAGCCTGGTCAGCTCGAACAGCTCAACATCATTCATGCTATCGATGTTCATGCGACGACGCAGGGGCAATCTGCTCTCAGACATCTCGATCAACTCAATGCCAAAAAGCATAAGCCCTTGATGTGCCACAAACTCGCTCCGCTCCATCCTACTCCCGAGGCCAAATAGCTGCCGGCAAACATTTCGTAAAGCAGCTCTTTAATGGGCTTCAAAACAATTAGCAATCACCTCTCTGAATTGGGCGCAAGCCCATGTGAAGGACGTAAAAAATAGGATCGGACGCAAATAATACGATTTGGACGGGAAAAACACACGAACTAACGCAAATTATACGATTCTCGTACGAAATGCGTATGTTCATATACGTCTATGCGCGAACGATCGTGCGAATACGAAATGGGCAAAAAAACAAGAAAAAATGACAAACACCCACCCAAACTTACGATTCTCGATACGAAATCACTTAACTTTTGCTCTTTGAATCGAGGGGATACTGTACAATAAAAATGCTTTAGAAAATAGTTACCATGTACCCCTGGAAAGGTTCCTGTATCTCATCCCTTGTAGAATCGATAGATGCCTACCTTCATACTCTCCATATTTATAGAGGGGCTGTTGATTGTTCCCTGTCTAATGGTCCTACCTCTAAATGCAGAGGCGCTGAAGTTTACAACTTGATTCATTTTACACCAGAATCTAAAGATCTATGGGAAGCACTATAAAACTGCAAAGTCCAAACCTTCCTTAAGGCAGATCGTAAATTAATATTCTTTATTTTAGTATTTTCCTTTCTCTTTTCTTTGGTTCACTTTCTCAACTCTCTTAAATCTTTTTAGCCCTTTTTTTCTTCTTTTTCACACTCTTGAGCTAATCTCAAGCTGAGAAAATACTCTTTGATCCTGTTTATATGGCCCATTACTTTTGTTTGGGTGACAATTTAGAATGTTGAAACCTTGGGTTTCAATTTTTTATAGGGGCTATACAATTATTAAATAATCACTAGGCTATAACATCATCCGGTAGTGCCATAAATAGACATATAAGTGCACATAAGCTGTAAAATCCTATATACTAATTATTATTGTGTATACTCAGGGAGGTTTCTAGGGGAGGATGAGCAGGACGCCAAAGCAATTGAGGGTGCCTTTAGCCCAGCCTTCCTGTTTTCTGCAGATAGGTTAAGGGCACTGTTAGTGGTGATGGGTATACCCCAGACCCCGCATCCCTCCATCTTGGTTATATAGAGGGGGCCTGATGAAAATTACAGATGCAGCATGGCAATTACTGATATGGGGCAACAGGATAGGCGAGGAGGGGGCAGAATTTTTTTCTTCCCACACTGGGTGCTATTTTTGTATAGGAAGTGCCCTGTGTATACTCTACATGGTGTATAAGGTACCCCCCAACACAGTGTCTTCCTCTACTGTAACCAGTCAAAAAAAACCTTGTGCACTTGGTGAATAATTCAGTAATTCAGTATGTTGTATTATGGATGACTTTGGATTAAACAATTAGCAACTAGTTTTTTCTAAAGGAGGACTAGAAAATAGGAAGGTGTTGCTTACAAGGAGCTCATTCCTCACCGTTATACTGTCATGTATTTGCTCTTATCAGAACTTCTTTGTACAGTAACTTTTTGTTGTTTTGTTTTTTTGTTTGTTTTATTGTTACATTGTTCTATTTGCATAACTTCCTTCGTTAGACTTAAAAAACAGTTTTTTTCTGCTGAAAACACAGACCTATGCCTCAACACACTTTTGCTTTAATCGAAATACAAACCTTAAACTAGGTTCCCATCACCAAACATATCTATGCCTGACCTAGATGGAACTTTGGCCCTTATTCATCAAGCAATAGCGCCAGGTAGTGTCTGACGAGCGCCAGGTAGCGGCAGCTAACGGCGACTACCGACTCAAGTACGCCCGGCGGCGGTCACAATGACGCATTTATCAAGCAAAATGAGGCTAGCGCCGGCGAGAGCGACGGCTAGCCCGGCATTCATCATGAAGCCGGCTGGACCGAACAGCGCCGCTGCAAATTCCTTTACAGCGACACGTATTACCTGGCGCTACCTGCCGCTCTCCCATACATTTCAATGGCAGACGCTGCAATGATTGTTCTTAGTGGTTTTGGGGTTTTTTGCTTTGGGACAAAATTCAACACATGTTTATATTGATATGTTTTATGAATCTAGCTGGTTATTTATCTTTTTTTTTTTTTTTTTTTTTTTTCACAATGTAATGTTGTGAGTGACATGGGAATTGCATCTCCTCCACCCAAACTCATTGGCGTCAAAAGCGCTGGTTTTCCACACAAACGGGGCTTGTAAAGCTATTTTGTAGCCTGTCAGGTTGGGCGGTCACGTTCGCTCTTCGAAATTGTCAGCGCCCAAGCTATTCGGCAGCCCTGTCCTTGATGAATCTGTGTTGGTCAGTGTTTGTGCAGTCGCTGTTTTAATTCGCTATGTGGCGGCGCGAGCGTCGCTGTGCCTCGCTGCGCTGCGTTGTGCGGCGCTGTGCTGTTCATACATGTGCCCTTCTGCCATTTGCAAGGAATTCACTTCCCGCGACCCCAGTCGTTGTTAATGAATACACTGTAGTTGTGAGCGTGCCTGGCCACATATTGCAGGATTAACATTCAGTCGTACCAGCTCATAACAACCCGTTATGCATTCTCATGTGTGCCACATTTTCAGGTAGTTGTCTAGTTTGATTGTGTGATGACTTTGTGAAGGAATAAGATTGGTATATTTAAGCACAACGGTGTATGCTTTAGAAGGACCTATGCATTACAGTATGTAGAACCCCCTGCTAAATCAAGCTAATAATTTGTGGCGCCGTGGGCCCTAGCTTGTTTTGCAGCGTCATTTTAATGTTTTTCCGCCACTTAGCTTGCACATAGCTGATATTAGCTTGTCCCTGCTGCGCGCATGTTTTTTTTGGGAATTTTGAAGCACAGTTGCTTGCGTCATATCCGGTTCCGGGATCCTCCTTTGCGTTTCAACGCCACCTTAAGGTAAAACTGTCTTGCGCTTATGCCAATAGCTTGTTTTTCAGCGTCATTTTAATGTTTTTCCGCCACTTAGCTTGCACATAGCTGATATTAGCTTGTCCCTGCTGCACGCATGTTTTTTTTTTGTGTTTTGCAGCACAGTTGCTTGCGTCATATCCGGTTCCGGGATCCTCCTTTGCGTTTCAACGCCACCTTAAGGTAAAACTGTCTTGCGCTTATGCCAATAGCTTGTTTTTCAGCGTCATTTTAATGTTTTTCCGCCACTTAGCTTGCACATAGCTGATATTAGCTTGTCCCTGCTGCACGCATGTTTTTTTTTTGTGTTTTGCAGCACAGTTGCTTGCGTCATATCCGGTTCCGGGATCCTCCTTTGCGTTTCAACGCCACCTTAAGGTAAAACTGTCTTGCGCTTATGCCAATAGCTTGTTTTTCAGCGTCATTTTAATGTTTTTCCGCCACTTAGCTTGCACATAGCTGATATTAGCTTGTCCCTGCTGCACGCATGTTTTTTTTTTGTGTTTTGCAGCACAGTTGCTTGCGTCATATCCGGTTCCTGGATCCTCCTTTGCGTTTCAACGCCACCTTAAGGTAAAACTGTCTTGCGCTTATGCCACTAGCTTGTTTTCAAGCGTCATTTTAGTTTTTCCGCCACTTAGCTTGCACATAGCTGAGAATAGCTTGTTGCTGGGGCGCGGTGCGTATTTTTGTTTTGTTTTGTTTTTTATGTCTCATGTCGCTAGCGTCATTTCCGGTTCCTGTTTCCTCCTTAGCGTTTCCAATATGGCTCCCAAACGGCGAGTAATGCGCCTCCCCAGCTCCTCCTCAGATTCCGGCCCCACCACCCCTCCCCCACATCCCCCACCTACCTCACCTTCCCCAAATACCACCCCTCCCACCCATTCCCCTCCTGGGCCCCAAAAACAAAGGCGCACCCGGGTGGATAGCCGGGTCAATGGCCAGGTTGTGAAAGTGAGTATTTTAGTTATGTATTTTTAGCTTAAAAATTTATAAACACACAGGGTGGATAGGGGCTGAATTTTTATTGTTTTTAGTCCAAAATTTAACACTCCACATGGGGCATCCCCATTGTGGATGTCCTGCTTGGATGGCCCCCCCCCCCCCCTGGAGGGCCCAAAAAATTACCTCTGGCCCGTCCCATCTGTGCATGCGTGAGTTGCGGATGCCTATTGCGCTTACCTCTAGCAGGGTGTACCCCTGCGCCATACATATTTTCATTTGGTGTGCAGGCGCACTCCCTGTTAGAGTCAAACGCCACATGCGTACTTTGCCGTGCAGACACAGCTGAGCTGGTATGCACCTCCCAAGGCCCTTGGATGCGCATACCACACCGGCGTGGAGCGCTGTGTTTGGCTTGCGGAGTGACGTGGGAGTGTCCTCAGCGGTGTATTTGGGCCCTTCAAAGGGGGTTGCAGACAGTGGGCCACCCACAATAGTTGTGGCCCAAAAAAGTGCACCCAAACCCAGAATAATGTAAATCCTGGGTGTGGGTCCACTTTGATCTTGTCTCTGTATAACTGTTTATGACATTGTTCTGAGGTCATGTTTTTATTTTTTTTTTTTTTTTTTTTTTTTTTTTCCTAGGACTTCTGCCTGGCCGAATACGACTATGCCCGAGGAGCGAAAAAACGCCTTGCCATGGAGGTGAAGGCCACTGTGTCCCGGCGCTTCAAGACCGACCTGACCATCCGGGCGATCCAACAAAAATGGTCAGATTTTAAGCGCCGGGACCCAGAAGGCGTGTACCGCCTATATGATGCCTACGCATCAGGTAAGTTAAAGCTTATGTTCTTTTTTGCCTTTGTGCAGAATCATCTGCTAAGCTGTGTCCTTTTTTGCTCTTTATATTAATTATTTGCTTTCACCCCCTCCACACAGATAAGCGTCCTCCCCTGGGGAAACGTGGGAAGGGATTCCTCCCCCGAACCAGGCAGGCGGACTCGGGGGAGTCATCGGGGGAGGGTCCCTCCCGCGGGTCCTATTTAGAGGACCCAGGGGAGGAAGGGGATGACGCCCCAGAGGAGTGTGCTGCTGGGGGGCAGGCTGGATCAAGCCTCAGCTCCTCACACTCTGAGGCTGAGGACTCTCACCAGGCAAGGGGCCACTCTCAAGCAGGGAGTGAGAGGGAGGAGGGTGGCCCTTTGCCTGGTGGATCTTCTGAGCAGAGTGTGAGGAGCCGAGGCTCCCCGCCTCCTCCTCAGAGCCCTCCCTGGGCTTCAAGTGGCGCTTCATCCCCTGGTGAGTTTACATGTTTTAATTGTTAGTCTGTGCCAGGTTTCATCTGACCATTTGTGCTTAGCCCTTGCAATTCCTCTGTAATTTGCAGGGCATCATATAGGCGGCACCTCCATGGATTTTTGGCGTCAAATCCTCCTCGGGCATAGTCGTGGTAAGTGTATGTTTTAAGCTAGTTCATTTTGGACTTTATGTCATTCCTTAAAGTGGACCCACAAACATTGCTGATATTGCTTGGATTATGGCGCCTTGCCTGCCAAATCACATCCCTCACCCAGGGCCCCCCCCCAACCAAACACCACAAACTACTTCCCTCTTTGGGGGTGGCAGAAGCCATTGTCCCTGCCTCCTGTGTGGCACTCGAGATGTGTGTGCGCCTGCGCTCTGTTTCATACTGGCATGCGTGTGCGCACACACTGGCGGAGTGATGTGCGGAAGGCAGGGGCGGTGGCGGACTAAAATTGTGTTGCTCTGCCAAAGTAGACTACTACACTGAATATTCACAATCCTTTGTCTTGGTACACTTTTAACAGACACGTTTCCTGGTCCATTGTCTCAGCTGGTTTGCTAATGTACATTAACATCACAAACCACACTACAGTGCTAGCCAACTGGAAACCACCCCTATGTTTCTGGCCACACCATGATGTGTGCTAGCAATAGTTAATTTACGTGAAGTAGTTAGGGCAAACACATGTTGCACACTGGTAACATTATCCATTAAATTGGTAATGAGTCATTTACATTGCAATGTAAAGGTTAGTGCCAGATTTTCTAAATGGATACATGTGGCAACCATAAACACTTCACATTAACTAATGGGCCAGGAATATAGCAAATATTGTTTAACATGTATGTAAAGAAGTGTTTGTTTTTGGAGCTAAGACTCAATAACCAGATTGATGTCCAAACTTCGGGTGTCATAGCTCCACTAAATGTTGTTTGGTATTTTGTTTTTTTATGGACAGATGTTGCTACGCAGACGGAGGCAGAATTCCTCCTCCCCACACCAGCTCCAGGGACGGCCAGCAGCATGGGCCACCGCCACAGCTGCGATGGTGAGTACATCCAAATTAATATGGGTAAATACTTTGTAAACATTTCTCTTCTAGTTACATTTGTAGAAATTTGAAATTGACCAATGTGTGAATATCACACACATCTAGGTTAAATGTGTTTGGTCAATAATCCAACATGCCAGTCACCATCCTTGATAGTTGCCTCACACTCTTGTTACGGACACATACGGACTATTTGTGGCGTATAGACAACCAAATGGGGCTGATTAGGTGTTTACCAATAACATTATAGGGCAAACTTCCATCTTCCTTAGGCACTGATGTTTGGCTTGGACTAAAGACATAAATGTCCTTACTTGGCCATAAACATTATTACCTTTGCAAGAGTTAACCTGGCCCAACACCAAGGGTGTTTAATGTGCATTAAACATTTAATTTGCCAACAACTAACAACTAACACCCCGCGGAACATACGATAAGTGCAGGTACCACGGGTCCACCCCACCAAGCAAACCCCTAATTATGGGAACTTATCTTCCGCTGGCTCCTGCGCAACACTCCAGACGTGCATTATTCCCCCCTGGGCCTCTGTGAATGGCCGCCGGGTCCCCATGAGCAGCCAGAGAGTGACATGCGTGAAGAGGGGGTGGAAGAGGAGTGTACATTCCTGTTCCCTGCATAGACGTTAGCGTGCGTTCTTTGTGCCAAGCACGTTGGAGCATGGAGAGGTGAGTGGCTATGGATTAGTGTGTGTATACACACATCAGGGGAAATACAGATCTGTGAGAAACAACAAAGTGGGCCAAAACCCAGGATAAACTATATTGTGGGTGTTGGTCCACTTTAAGAGTAAAGGTATGTGGTCCTAACATGTTTTCAAGCCAATATTAAAACTTTATTTTAAAATGTTAGGGGCACATTGTTCACCAATGTTAATGTGAGTGTTAGCAAGTTCGAAACACTGACATTACATTGCTACATCTGTGTATGTTGAGTTCCCAATCAAATTCTAAGATATTATTTTTTATCACATCTCTACAGCTTGTATACGCCAGCATCGCAGACTGTGGCGGGCCTTCCGACAGATGAAAGGGATGCTGCTGGCCATGAAGAGGCGTCGGAGACGTTAGGGTGGGGGGGATGGCTGCCCTGGCCATGTTTTCTTGGCTTTGTTGGCCTATGTTGGCCGTGTTGGCCCAATTTCTATAAATACATTTATATTTACCAAGAACTGTGTTGTTCCTTGACCAGCATAGGTTTAGATTCCCAAAAACCATTATGTCTAAAATTAGGCAGCCATTTTGAGCCAGTACATGTTTACACCATAGTAAGCAATGTTAACTAATGTGGCACATAAATGGTGGCATAATATTAGAGATGATTGAGCAAATCAGCCCTGACTGTGTATTTAGCTTTCACATGTATGGATAAACACAAATTAGAGGTGGTTTTCAAAAATATATTTACATAAATCATAAGAAAAAGGTATACAAATTAATATTCTTGGCTGGGTGGCCGGGGAGGTTGGGAGTCATTGCTAGGGGCGGTGTTGGGGGACAACAGTGCAGTAAAAAATATAGACTGCTGTTGTATGAGCTGTTGTAGCAACAACAAAGTTTGGTCCTGCCGCTGTATTGCCTCTGCCTGGCGCTGTATTGCTTCTTCCTGGCGCTGTACAGATTGCTCGATAACATTTGCAAGGCGACCAAGGTCCTGGTTCTGTTGTAGGTTTTGCCTTAACTGGTCCACCTGGCGCTGCAGGCCCTCATTTTGTTGCTGACACATCAGCACCTGATTTTCCAACGCCGCAATGCGCTCATTAGTTCCATCACGCGGCTGTTGGCGACTGTAGTCCTCCAGCATCCGGACCCCTAGTTGGTAGAAATCGGCACTGGTTGGTGCCACACCTCCTCTTGCTGTGGTTGGAGGCTAAACAAATAGTAAACCACATTTTAGTGAAACGGAACAAATGCAGTTATGCCCCTCCCAAAAGTTACCATAAACACTCACTAGACAACTTACCCTTGTCTGAGCCTCTGAAGCTTGGCCACATGGGACTTGGGAAGAGGTCCCAGCTTGGGGTTCTGGTTCCGCCTCCTGCCAAAACAACAATGAAAGGAAATGTTACATGTTGCTTCTTCCACTACCCACGAATATGCCAATGGGTTTAGAGGTCGTCTACATCAGCCATGTTACCTGCGTGTCCTCCGGCCCAGGTAGGCTCGAGGTATCGCTGCCAGAGAGTCGCAAATCAACATCAGAGATGTCGGGCAAGTTGGCATATGCTAAACAGGAAAATCAGGTTAGTAGGTCTGTGGGCCAAACTCTAATGTAACCTGGTTAGGCTATCGAGGCCATACCTCTAAAAAGTTTAAAAATACACACTAGACCAAAGTTCTCGGTTAAAATCAGATTGTTAACATGTATGTTACAGGACTAAGACGCACTAATTTCTGCAAATCTCATCATAAACATTGCTTAAATTAAACATACCCGCAATATCCCAGATGTCTGGAGTGGGGTCCTCACTCGAGCTTGGACCTTGAAAATAGATGTGGACACACAAGTTGCCAGAAGCAAGTGGCACAACATTAGAGCCAAAATACAGACTAGAGCAAGGCAAAAACACTTACCCTCATCTCTGGCAGCTGGAACTTGAGGGGCCCTTTCTGGACAGCCACTTCCGATATTCGGGTCAACTAAAACAAATTAAAAATGTGTCTAAATAATCAGCAAACTACTACAGGGAATGTTTGGCTAAAAATATGTCCGCAAATATACATTGCTATCACTAAAATAACTAAGAGACTGACCCTGGGGAGGCAACCAGCACTCCCAAGAGGCATCTTCAAGTTTACCAAGCAAACATGTAGCTTAGTAGACTAACAAAATTGAACCAGTGTAACCTAAACAGCAGAAAGGATACATTATGTATTGCTCTACACACCAACAGGGTCCTGTTGACCGGCAACATCGGAAGTGGGGTCCAAAGATGAACCAGTCACTTGGCCTACCAAGAAAAAAGACAAATGAGACACATGCACTTGAGTCAAAGTGGATCAAGAAAGGTGAACACATGCACTTACCGACATCCAAAGAGTAGGTGGGATCCGGAGGAGATGCTGGGGCCAAGGGCATGGGAGCTAGGCCAAAATAAAACCAACATTGAGCCATAGCTAATGTGCGTAGCAAAATACAACATGCATTAAGGTGTGTGAGCAGCTCTTTCACTAATATTGACTAATCAAGCCAAGTGTGGCTCACACATTGATATGCCGATATATGGCTACACATCTCTGGCATCCTACATATCTACACATGTTAGGGCCTTGTTATTTACTGCCTGTGAGTGTTACAGTGGGCGTGCAATTAGGGCGCACGCACATATTATTAATAGTCAACAGGGCAAACCTTTATTGCTTGAGCTGCTCCCACACCCATTTGTTTAGAAAAAAACCAGCAAAAAAATAATGGGTAAATACCTTCAATGGCAGACTGGGGTAGCCTTGAGGTTGCTGGAAGGGCAGGAGCTTGGGTGTCCGGAGCCACATCCCGGACAGCAGCATGTGCACCTATGCATAAAGCAACAGACAGAAAAGTTACAAATGTTTGAGCTATAATGTAATACTTCACAGGTCCTACAGTTAGTTGGTCAGAATGTAAAAATGCTAATCACAGACATTAACATTAGGTTATTGTAAAAGCCAGAAAATATGTACCTTCAGCCCAACCGGTGGTGTCATCCCCAGGATCCACACCCTGCAGCCGAGCCAGTGGGATTTTGGCCTTCAGCATCTCCTCATACGGCCTGTAGGTACTCTTTGGAGCCTGGATGAACCCACTGTCCACATCAAGATCGTGATTCATCTTTTTCATAAGGGCCCCTCGCAAAGTGTAGAAGCGTTTCCTGCAGGATGGGCCACTACGTGGGTGTTGAGCTGTGCTACTAAGCTCCACACCAATGGCATCCCACAGTTTGCTTCTTTCTTGTTTGCCTATGGACTTGCTTTGGGAGCCAAAGAGCAGCTCCCATTTCGCAAGTGTCAGGCGCACAAGATGATTATTCTCAGCCAAATTAAATTCAGGCTCCCTCTTGGCACCTGGGCGCTTAGCCTGGGGTGCTGCCCCACCTTCAGGCTGTGCCCTTTTCCGTAAGGGAGGTCTGCGCACAGCACCCACCAAACTCCTACTCGGGCCTGCTGTGGCCGGCAGATGTCCTGTATTTGGCTCCATCCTGTAGCTGCACACACACACAAATCAACACCCCACAAGCACGCATGCACACTACAGAATGGCATCGCAATCTCTTAGGCTTGGGCAGGTTTTATGTGCTCTAACAGCCAATCCAAAAGCAGCCCACTTAATTGATTCACACATACAGCCCAGTTCCTTCTAGGCACACCTCCACTGCACTGACAGAAGCATGTGTGTTAGCCAATTAACTCATTACAGACCTCAATAAACAAACAACACACACCCAAATCCAACAATGGACTGATGTATCTGCAACCCTTGTGACATGTGCTTAGCCTAACGGCTATTTAAAAAAACAACAGCTTCACTTTCATTGGTCCCCACCTGATTTTTGGCCCATGTCCGTTAATGCACGCACGTTACGGCTCAAGTACGCTAGTAGCGCTACTAGCGTGCGCGTGCGCACTCTGTTTTACGCACACCTGGGTCGGCTAATTGGCGCCCGGAAATAGCAGAGCGACGCAAAAGGCGGCAAAGCGGACCTGTCACTTTTGAAAATGAAGTATAAAAGGAAGGAATGAACTAGGTTCTGCTATTCTTACACTGTGGCAAAGGCTGTGGTGTGGTGCTGTGCTCGCTTCCCTTAGCTCATTTGAGCCTCTGTCTGGTTTCTGTCCTCACTCTCTGTGGCTTGTTGGGTGATTTCTGACATCAGTGCTGTTTCTTTAGGAGCTTGGTTTGGGTGGCATCTGCAAATATTGTGTAGCATACAGCAAGTGAGGCTTGATTTTGGGGCCTTTTGTGGGCTGTGCAGCAACTCCCCTCTTGGTTGTGCTTAACTTAGAAAGCTGGTTTTCAGCAGGCTGGTGGTTTGGACCACTATAGTTCTGGTTTTGTGGTGAGCTGCATTGTAGCGGGTGTGTGTGTAGTGTGATTGTTTGTGTGTGTGTTGTGTGTTAGTGTTTTTTTTTGTTTATTTTTGGTTTTGTATATATCTTTAGTGTGTGTGATGGATAAGAGGGTGATGTATGGTGTCTGGGTGGATGGATGTATGTGTATGCTGAAAGAGCAGGAGGAAAGGGAGCGGGGTGTTGTGAGGCTTAGGGCACCCCGCTCCTTTGCAATCCGCCTTTCAGTATGGGACTTAAGTGACGAGCAGATCAGGAGCCGCTTCCGTCTGAATCGTGCTGCACTACAGTCCCTATATGATCAGATTAAGACCAAAATCGAGCCATCCACCAAACGCACTCACTCCATTCCAGGCATAGTACGCCTGTGTGCCACTCTTAATGTGTTGGCACGAGGGACCTTCCAGGCAACCTCAGCCCTCCTCAGCGGGATAAGCCAGGCTACTATGAGCCGCATCCTAATCCAGGTAGTTCTGGCAATTTGTGATTTAATCCCAATTTACATCAAGTTTCCTGAGGATGAGGAAGAGGTTGCCAAAATAAAACATGCTTTCTATCTGATGGGAGGGATCCCGAATGTGCTAGGGTGCGTTGATGGTACACATATCCCTTTCCGCCCTCCCCGTGCACAGGAGCTGTCCTACAGAAACAGGAAGCAGTTCCATTCATTTAATATCATGGTGGTCTGTGACCATGAGATGAAGCTGCGGGCGGTGAGATCGGGGTTCCCCGGCTCATGCCACGATTCTTACGTCTTGCAGCGGACAGTCCTGTGCCGGAAGTTTGATAACAACGAAATGCCAGCTGGCTGGCTACTGGGTAATAAATTAACCATGTCTATGTATTTTGCTAATATGTGGCCTAGTAAGGCAATTTTAAACAAACTACCACCCAAAAACATGTACTAGTACTAATTGCTGTCTCTCTCCTTGTGTTTTTTCTACAGCGGACAAGGGATATGGGCAGAGAACGTGGGTCATGACTCCGGTCAGGAACCCACGGACCTCTGCCCATGAACGCTACAATGCAGCGCATCGCAAGACCAGAAGCATTGTGGAAAGAACCATCGGCCTGCTGAAAGCACGCTTTCTCTGTTTGGCACGGCCAGGAGGAGAGATGCTCTACAGCCCACAGAAGGTTTCCAAAATCATCCTTGCCTGCTGTGTGTTACACAATATCTGTATATGTCACCGAATCCAAGCCCCCGAGGAGACAGCACTGGTGCCAGAAATCCCCAACCTGCCCGCAGATAGAAGTGAGGACACCCAGACTGGCGATGAGCTAAGGGAAAGGCTGATCACTTCTTATTTTGCGGTAAGCTAACTACCCTTCACTCTAATGCAAGTACTGCACTCCTGTTTAAATGTCTTTGACCTCCCATCCAAAAGAGCAAACAAACGCACTAAGGGGGGTTTAAGATGACCCAAACCACTCTAAGGGGGGTTTAAGATGACCCAAACCACTCTAAGGGGGGGTGTAAGATGACCCAAACCACTCTAAGGGGGGGTGTAAGATGACCCAAACCACTCTAAGGGGGGTTGTAAGATGACCCAAACCACTCTAAGGGGGGTTTAAGATGACCCAAACCACTCTAAGGGGGGGTGTAAGATGACCCAAACCACTCTAAGGGGGGGTGTAAGATGACCCAAACCACTCTAAGGGGGGGTGTAAGATGACCCAAACCACTCTAAGGGGGGTTTAAGATGACCCAAACCACTCTAAGGGGGGGTGTAAGATGACCCAAACCACTCTAAGGGGGGGTGTAAGCTGACCCAAACCACTCTAAGGGGGGTTTAAGATGACCCAAACCACTCTAAGGGGGGTTTAAGATGACCCAAACCACTCTAAGGGGGGTGTAAGATGACCCAAACCACTCTAAGGGGGGTTTAAGACGCCAATGTTGGTTATCAAGTTATGCATTTTTTTAAAAGAAAACACAAAACAACTATAAAGATATATACTAACTGCACTTTTATTAATTTTTCAGGCACAAAGAGATGCACCATGATCTCTACATTCCTTTTCCAACCCTTTCCTGGACTTTACTTTTCTTTTGCATTTCTGCTGGACTTTTCATTTTCTATTTCATTTATGTTTTATTATTAATTTTTTGTTAGAGAAAAAATAAAAAAAAAAATAGATATATACATGTGGCTATGTGTTTAATTCTGTTGTAAGTTTCCTTTTCATTCTAATTCCTATTTTCATTTTCCTTTTCTTTCTCTGTTCTGTTTTTTTTTCCTTTTCTTTCTCTGTTCTGTTTTTATTTTCCTTTTCTTTCTCTGTCCTGTTTTTATTTTCCTTTTCTTTCTCTGTCCTGTTTTTATTTTCCTTTTCTTTCTCTGTTCTGTTTTTATTTTCCTTTTCTTTCTCTGTTCTGTTTTTATTTTCCTTTTCTTTCTCTGTTCTGTTTTTATTTTCCTTTTCTTTCTCTGTCCTGTTTTTATTTTCCTTTTCTTTCTCTGTTCTGTTTTTATTTTCCTTTTCTTTCTCTGTTCTGTTTTTATTTTCCTTTTCTTTCTCTGTCCTGTTTTTATTTTCCTTTTCTTTCTCTGTCCTGTTTTTATTTTCCTTTTCTTTCTCTGTTCTGTTTTTATTTTCCTTTTCTTTCTCTGTCCTGTTTTTATTTTCCTTTTCTTTCTCTGTCCTGTTTTTATTTTCCTTTTCTTTCTCTGTTCTGTTTTTATTTTCCTTTTCTTTCTCTGTCCTGTTTTTATTTTCCTTTTCTTTCTCTGTCCTGTTTTTATTTTCCTTTTCTTTCTCTGTCCTGTTTTTATTTTCCTTTTCTTTCTCTGTTCTGTTTTTATTTTCCTTTTCTTTCTCTGTCCTGTTTTTATTTTCCTTTTCTTTCTCTGTCCTGTTTTTATTTTCCTTTTCTTTCTCTGTCCTGTTTTTATTTTCCTTTTCTTTCTCTGTTCTGTTTTTATTTTCCTTTTCTTTCTCATTGGTGATTTAATTGTATTTCCTTTTTAGGTAACAAATAAAAAAAAAAAAAATTGTGGCTATGTGTTTAATTATGTTTTATTTTCCATTTATATTCGAAGATCTGGTAGAATTTAATTTCCTTTTCAACACAAAATAAAAAAATTTTTACATTTTAAAACAAATGTGGCAATGTGTTTTATTCAGAAGGTACTGGATGGCCAGGACACAACAAAGCTAACAGGCGCTGTGTAGAATAGCGTGGTCACACTGACTGACAGCGCCAACAAAGCTGAGGGCCAACATCATATTCAGCAATGTAGGCGTTGTTCGCAACAACGCCAGGTAGCGACTGAGGAGGCCTGCTATAGCGAATCGCTAACGCCCGCGGCTGACGCTAGCGGCGCTCATAGCGCCATACTTCAGTCGCTCATCTGTCGCTACCTGGCGCTATTGATGAATCGGCCTCCCAGTGTTTATATGGGAGCAAATCTCTAATACGATTAGAATGATATACCGGTATTTGCATTATGTATTTGATATACAAAGTAATAGATCCCCTTTAATGCAGAATAAAACCCAGGGTTTTGACTATTTCGGGTTTGGTTCCCTGCTCTGGGAGCATCCTGAATTGGGATACCCCGCTGTGTGTAACCCCCAGATCACTGATAACAACTCAACCCTTTCTCGGTCTTACAGCACATGCGCGGGCCATTGTCCAATCAAAGATGCGTGCAGAGCATGTTAAATGTTCAGTGAACAGCTTTTGTCTAACAGAGTGAGAGAATCTGCATTCCTTACAGCACATGCACTCCCGTCCCTAAGCCAATCTGAATCTTTTAAATTCCAGAGCCCTGATGGGAGGGTTTTGTTCTGCTTTAGGCTATTAAGAATAATAGCAACCACAGAGGCTAATTCACAGATTTAGAGCGCCGACGCTGTGTGTGTGTGTACCTAAATTTAATACAGAGCAAATGGCCGCACCAACAACAATTTATCAAAGAAGTGTGCAGGCTTGGGTACCTGAATCCCACATATATACAACAAGGAGGCTTCCACACAGCCCCAACCCCAAGACACAATCTGCACCACTCAGTTTAAATGATAATAATAATCACTTTTATTAATTCATCTAAACACTACACAGGTTAAAATACATTAAAAACTGATTGTATGAACATTCCACTAGAGGGCGCTGGGGGTAATGCACAACTAACTAGGTCAGATATTAAGCATATGTCCCTATGAAAACCGAATGGATACTAGTGCTCCAAGCAAAAAGTGCTATGTGCTATATATGCAATTAATAAACAACTCTAATGATACTATAAGTGCTAAAGTGACCAAGTGCAAGAAAATTTAAGCAGTGTAAACCTACATATGCATAAAAAGTGTAAACCTCCATTTGCCCTGAGGAAGCGACATTTCACCGCGTAACGCGTAGGCTCAGGGAAAGGGCGCTTTGAAGGCTGGCACATGTAAGATTTATGGTTAGTTGTCCCTCTTGTTAACTTGCTCTGTCCCCTGGTATGGTAATTTTTCTTAGTTTTTTTGCATATGTAGGTTTACACTGCTTACATTTTCTTGCACTTAGTCACTTTAGCACTTATAGTATCATTAGAGTTGTTTAATAATTGCATATATAGCACATAACACTTTTTGCTTGAAGCATTAGGATCCATTCGGTTTTTATAGGGACATATGCTTAATATCTGACCTAGTTATTTGTGCATTACCACCAGCGCCCTCTAGTGGAATGTTCATACAATCAGTTTTTAATGTGTTTTAACCTGTGTAGTGTTTAGAATTATTAATAAAAGTGATTATTGTTATCATTTAAACGGAGTGGTGCAGATTGTGTCTTGGGGTTGGGGGCTGTGTGGAAGCCTCACTGTTGTGTTTCTTGGCCAGGAGAGGTCACACAATTATTTGAGACAAAAAAAACTTTTAAAAAACCCTGTTTAAATAGAAGAAAAGGAACGTCCATTGAAATGAATGAGAGAGCGACAGGTAGCGACATGAAATACCTGGTACTCTGGAAGCTAGAGTTGCACACTACATGACGCAGTCGCTTTCATAAATGTGGTTTTGTGTACAGCGCCCGGAGTTTACCAGACGCTGCCTGCCGCTACGAGGCGCTACCTGGCGCTATCCCTTGATGAATAAACACCATACTATACTGATGCCACACTCACACCAAAGCACGACATTTTTGAATACTGTATTTTTCGCCCTATAAGACGCACCTGCCCATAAGACCTAGGATTTGGGGGAGGAAAATAAGAAAAAAAATATTTTAAACCAAAAACGCACCATTACAGACAGTGTGGCATTCCCCCTATCCCATTACCATAGGCAGTGTGGAATGCCCCCATTCCATAGACAGTGTACCATGCCCCCATCCCATTCCCCATATACCAGTGTGGCATCCTCCCTCCCATTCCCCATATAGGCAGTGTGGCATTCACCCCCTCCCATTCCCCATATACCCACTGTGGCATCCCCCGTCCCATTCCCATATAGGCAGTGTGCACCCCATTATCATAAGCAGTGTGGCATTCCCCCCCTTCTATTCCCCATATAGGCAGTGTACCCCCCTCTTAGTATAGGCTGTGTGGCATCCCCCTCACCCCATTAGTATTGGCTGTGTGGCATCCCCCTCCCCCCATTGGTATTGGCTGTGTGGCATTTCCCTCCCCCATTAGTATTGGCTGTGTGGCATCCCCCCCATTAGTATTGGCTTTGTGGCATCCCCCTCCCCCCATTAGTATTGGCTGTGTGGCATCCCCCTCCCCCATTAGTATTGGCTGTGTGGCATCCCCTCCCCCCATTAGTATTGGCTGTGTGGCATCCCCCTCCCCCCATTAGTATTGGCTGTGTGGCATCCCCTCCCCCCATTAGTATTGGCTGTGTGGCATCCCCCTCCCCCCATTAGTATTGGCTGTGTGGCATCCCCCCATTAGTATTGGCTGTGTGGCATCCCCCTCCCCCCATTAGTATAGGCTGTGTGGCATCCCCCTCCCCCATTAGTATTGGCTGTGTGGCATCCCCCCCATTAGTATTGGCTGTGTGGCATCCCCCTCCCCCCATTAGTATAGGCTGTGTGGCATCCCCCTCCCCCCATTAGTATTGGCTGTGTGGCATCCCCCTCATCCCCTTAGGATTGGCTGTGTGGCATCCCCCTCCCCCCATTAGTATAGGCTGTGTGGCATCCCCCTCCCCCCATTAGTATAGGCTGTGTGGCATCCCCCTCATCCCCTTAGGATTGGCTGTGTGGCATCCCCCTCCCCCCATTAGTATAGGCTGTGTGGCATCCCCCCCATTAGTATTGGCTGTGTGGCATCCCCCCTATTAGTATAGGCTGTGTGGCATCCCCCTCCCCCCATTAGTATTGGCTGTGTGGCATCCCCCTCATCCCCTTAGGATTGGCTGTGTGGCTTCCCCATCTCCCCCCAGTCAGCTTAAGTAAAAAGAAAAAAAAAAAGTAAAACTCACCTATCCGCTGACAGCGCTCCGTTGAGCGGCCAGCTCCGTGAATGGGGTGGGCGTGGCCTGCACCGCGTCGGCGCAGGCCACGCCCACCCTATTCACGGAGACGGCCAGTAAGAAGCAGCCGTCTTTTACCGGCAGTGATGACAGCGGCGGGGCCAGAGACAGCGCCCACCGCTCCTCCATCTGCTGCTTCTTCCTGGGCACATGCGAGCACCCAGGTCAGGACAGCAGGTGGGAGTGGCCTGCACCGACTTGGTGCAGGCCGCGCCCACCCACTGCCCTGTCCTGGGTGCTCGCATGTGCCCCAGGCGGAAGAGGCAGCAGATGGAGGAGCGGCGAGGGCACTGTCTCTGGCCCCGACGCTGTCATCGCTGCCGGTAATCGCTGTCATCGCTGCCGGACAGAGCCCCCGCCGCTCCTCTGGGCTCCCGTAGTGTGACAGGCAACGCGGGAGTGCCAGGAACGGGTGAGTTTTTTCTTTTTTTGCATTCGCCCGATAAGGCGCACGGACAAAATAAGTGCGTCTTATAGGGCGAAAAATACGGTATCTATTTCCCATTAGATACAAACTAAAGAAAAAATTGGCTGAAGTAAAGATTTAATGTGCACATTAAATAAACCATATCCTAATAGTAACTTTTTAAGCAGTAGTTTTACCTGATAGCTCATTTTGAAGTTTTGCAAGAATAGAGATTGCACTTTTTTTTTTAATAGTATATAGTATAGAATAGTATTGTATAAAAGTTAAGACACTGTGAAGAGATGAAGTTCAGAGCTACTGGGAGAGTTTCAGGTGCACATAGACAATGTCAGCAAAGCAATATGTACCAAGGGCTTTTTAAGCATGTCTGTTTTCCCATATCTCTTACAATTCCACAAAGTATTCTTAGTCCACAGAGAAATTAAGATGTTTGTTGCAATTATTTTATTTTTAGTTTAGATAATTACATAATCTAAATGATTAAGCTTATAAATCAAGATTAAATAGGTTTATAAACTAAAATATGT
Source organism: Gastrophryne carolinensis (assembly GCA_027917425.1). Taxonomy (NCBI): domain Eukaryota; kingdom Metazoa; phylum Chordata; class Amphibia; order Anura; family Microhylidae; genus Gastrophryne; species Gastrophryne carolinensis. Next base: position 70,349,492 of record CM051243.1, on the reverse strand, counting down.
ATATTTTTTGACTATGCGTAAGGCTGCAGTATAGGGTTTACCATTCTGTTGAACTACAGATGAAACTCGCCCACATTGCTTTCATGGCCCAAAATTTCTGACAATAATCCCTTACCCAAAGAGGGATAGTGAACCCTCTTGGTCAACAGGGATTGTGTAATAAATTATATCTACTGGAACCAATATGGCCAAATATGTAAACACTTATTATTATAAAAAACATTCATAGAAATATCAATGATTAATACAGTAATAACTCATGCCTGGCTAAGCCACATTTGTACACAATTTAACAACTAAACTTGTAACCAATATATATATTCCTGCCTGGAACTTTATATTGTAGGAACTTTTAGACATCTGGTACTTTAAAGACACACCGAGACAATGGTAAATAAAGAACTACATTGGGGTACAATACCACAACATACAATTAAATATTACATAAACAAGGAGGTACAACACATTAGGATTGAGAGTTATATGCCCAGGCATAAGGCTATATAGTGGTTAATACAGACTTAAACCGGACCAACACCCGTTTTTACCTGGGTGTTGGTCCAGCTGTGTGGGCGTAGTCGCGTCCTCTGTGCCGGCCACTGGCAGAACCTGCCCACGTGACCGCCCGGCAGCCAATCGCGGGACCCCGTTCTCACCGCTGGTTCGGTATGCAGGTGAGTAAAACAAGTTATTTCTGTGTTTTTCTGCGAGGGGGGCTCCAGCATTCTGGATGCCCTCCCTCACTTCTTACATTGACCACACAGCCGGACCAACACCCGTTAAGGTAAAAACGGGTGTTGGTCCGGTTTAAGAGCATTCAAAAGAAAACCTGACTAGCAAAAGATTTATTTACCCTCCTGATGGGAACCTATAAGCGGACCTCCAAGCTTGCAGCCTCCTGGCTCTTTCCAGGGCTCTCCTTTCCTCCTAAGGCTTCCTCCCCCTCTTCATATCCGAACTGTTCTGCTTAAATATTCCATCTCCCTCTGAAGTCTTCAAAACTGGTTTTCCTAATGTGGACTTTGATCCAGGCAACTAAAGAGTGATTCATCCATTTCCTTACGTTATATATACCCCTGCTACACATTTATCTGATTCCTGATACTGATAGTCACGCCTATTTCTTGGGATGGTCATGCCAATTATGGTTTTGGTTTTAGGGATTTTTATAACTGGTTGTTTGTTTAAGGGTTATGGTTTATAGTGGATTACCTTCTATTGTTGTGTTTGCAATCAGATAGAGGATTTGAATACCTGTTTCTATTAGGGTGGGAAAAAGAATGTGGACCGTAGAGCCTCTGAGCTTGTGAGAAAACATCTTAGCCTGCCTGAATGACCTGACCTATGTATGACTGGTCTAATGAAACTAATTATACATAGCAAGAGAGGCAGAAATACATATATACATTACATAATATTTCAACAATATTACATTTTCCATAAAGGCCCATTGTTTACAATTGCATTATCCCTGAATTACCATTGGAATATGTGAACATAAATGTATGGCTAGACTGAAGGCCAGGCCTAGCCTTTCTGTTGATTTCTTCACGTTATAGATTGTGATGGCCTAGGAGCAAAGTCATATACATACAGATGACCTTAAACCAGAAGTTGGACCGCAGATGCCTCCCCATCACAACCTATCAACAGGGGTAGATCTGAGGGTGAAAGGAAGGGAGAACAGTTTACTAGGGGAGGCAGATGGCAGGGCAGGAAAGCATTGGTACTGATGGAAAAGCCATCCCTGGGGAGAAGGAGAAAAGGAAAGCAGCTCTGCCCATCAGCAGAAAAATAACAAAAGAGCAACGTACTGCACGGCCCAAATGTAACTGACACAAAATATCTGGTGATGTGCTGGCAGGATGTTTATAATCATGAAATCAAATCGAGGTGTGGCACCAAGCCTAGTGCCGTGGAGGCTGATTCATTACTAACTATATAGCGGCGCTTAGAGCGACCGCTAGTAGGCGCTGTAAGTTGGTATCGGGAGTAGCAGAGTGCCTCACTGTAGTAACTTGGCTCGCATTGATGAATGTGATGTATGTTGGGCGCTCTAACACCAGTACAGCGCTGCAGCGAGTGAAAGGTAGCACCAACTCAGTGCAACCGACTCTCAGCGCTGCACACCATACTTATCAAAAAACTACACACACAGTGTCGGCGCTCTAAATCTGGTCACTATAGCATAGAGTGCACTATACGCTGAGCAGCCTGTAATAATACATCGGACGCTACATGGCTCTGTTAGAGGCGCTCACCAGATTCGCTTTCATAAATGTGGTTTTGCGTACAGTGCCCGGCGTTCACCAGACGCTGCCTGCCGCTATGAGGTGCTACCTGGCGCTATCCCTTCTTAAATAACCCCCCAAAAAAACTCCCTTAAAAGAATGCCGCACAATCACCTCAAGGTTACTGTCTAAACAACACTTTTCAAGTTTATTGAATACTGATACAGGCAAACACTACAAAATTAAACAGAAAAAAAGTGTAATTACACACACACACACACACGCAGGGGCGGACTGGGGCTAAAAAATGGCCCGGGACTTTTGGGGCACACCGGCCCTGCTGCACTGTTCTTAATGTCACTATATAAACACCTTATTTTTGTTCCATAAGATGCACCCAGGGTTTAAAGGACTAAAATAAGAAAGAAAATATTCTGAACCAAATGGTGTGCTTAAATTCCCCCATTCAGTGCGCAGAATCACCCCATTACAATAAAGGCAGTGGGGGCATCCCTCAGTACAGCCAGTGGGGCATCCCTCAGTACAGCCAGTGGGGCATCCCTCAGTACAGCCAGTGGGGCATCCCTCAGTACAGCCAGTAGGGGCATCCCTCAGTACAGCCAGTGGGGCATCCCTCAGTACAGCCAGTAGGGGCATCCCTCAGTACAGCCAGTGGGGCATCCCTCAGTACAGCCAGTGGGGGCATCCCTCAGTACAGCCAGTGGGGGCATCCCTCAGTACAGCCAGTGGGGGCATCCCTCAGTACAGCCAGTGGGGCATCCCTCAGTACAGCCAGTGGGGTATCCCTCAGTACAGCCAGTGGGGCATCCCTCAGTACAGCCAGTGGGGGCATCACTCAGTACAGCCAGTGGGGTATCCCTCAGTACAGCCAGTGGGGCATCCCTCAGTACAGCCAGTGGGGGCATCACTCAGTACAGCCAGTGGGGTATCCCTCAGTACAGCCAGTGGGGCATCCCTCAGTACAGCCAGTGGGGCATCCCTCAGTACAGCCAGTGGGGCATCCCTCAGTACAGCCAGTAGGGGCATCCCTCAGTACAGCCAGTGGGGGCATCCCTCAGTACAGCCTGTGGGGCATCCCTCAGTACAGCCAGTGGGGTATCCCTCAGTACAGCCAGTGGGGCATCCCTCAGTACAGCCAGTGGGGGCATCACTCAGTACAGCCAGTGGGGTATCCCTCAGTACAGCCAGTGGGGCATCCCTCAGTACAGCCAGTATTCACTGACATAATCTGTTGCCATAGCAACAAACCCTATATTATGTGTGAATGGCAACAACTATTTTAGTTTTTTACAGCCTTACATAAAACAAAGAAACAAGAGTGGGTTATGCATCTAAAAATAAGATGATCACAGAAACTATTTCTGTTGGTTAGTGAAAATAACAGAACTGCATTATCTTCCGCCAAACTTTTGAATATTGGAACTTTTTTTAAAACAGAACTTGAATGGGAAACATTTACCCCAAATCATTATGTAACTATGAATGGAGACTTAAGGTGGAACAAAACCTGGGTTTTTTACTATTCCGGGTTTTGTTCCTTGCAACTGGACCCAGAGGAAGCTGCTGCAGTGGGAAGAAAGTGAGTATATTTTTTTCATCTAGACTTTTAGGATGCTGCAGGCTGAATATAGCTGTGACAATAGTTGACCTCATGGATGAAAGTGTAAGACCATAAGTGTATACTTTTTCTTGCAGGTCTCTCCATAGCTGTGTATAAAGGAGAATTCCCCATCAGCTATTGAGGAAGTCCAAGCATGGGCAAAATACCTTGCACTGTAGCAGAGCGTTGTGCAGCTTTTGATTTCACAATAGCTGAAGAAACACAGGTAGTTTGTAAGTACAGGGCTACACAGTATTGGGCTTGCAGCAAGCGGATACCACACAGCATCCAAAATTGGCACCCCTACCATGCTGCAGGAGAGTGAGGGGAAGTATAGTCCATTTGACTTTACTTTCTCTTTAACTTAACACCAAGCATGTGAAATTGGCATGGCTGTTTCTCAGTCCGGTAACAGCCAGCCACATGAATTTCACGTGCCTAGAGATTCTCAGTTACTGCTCACCGCTAGGGATGAGCGAATCGATCCGGACGAACCCGGATTCGATCCGAATTTCAGGAAAAATTCGATTCGGATCGAATCCGAATTTCCCCGCGATTCGATCACTCGAAGTTTTCCTTTAACATCCATTCATTTACATTACAGGCATTCTAAGATGGCGGACGGGACATGTCTGGACATGTATCCCGCGCCAGTGCAAGCTGGGGCAGTCACATGCAGCCTATCAGCAGCCAGCAAGCCCGGTGACGTCACACAGCGGTATTTAACGGCGGCCATCTTGCTTTTCCTCATTTCTCTATTGCATTCGTGACAGACAGACAGAACGCTGTGTAGCTGAGGCAGTTAGACAGGCTGGAGACAGGGACAGACAGGGACAGGCTGGAGACAGGCAGGAGACAGGCAGGAGACAGACAGGAGACAGACAGAAAGCCAGGGAAAGGTAGGAAAAACGGAGCTGGCTGACAGGGAGATTTTTTTTTTTTCATCCAGCCTTTGTTAGCGTTTTCAGGCTGCTTATAGTAACTAACTGTGCATATATACTGAACTGATCTTAAGTCTGCTGTGAGGCATCCCATTCTGTGACTAAAGCAGCCTCTGTTTAAGACCATATAAGCATTTGCTCTTATCATATTTGAAATTAGGCCTGATAAAGACACTTTTGCTGGCCAAAGCACTACTGGACCCTGCCAGCTCGATTCCTGCCCGGGGCATCCCATTCTGTGACTACAGCAGCCTCTGTTTAAGACCATATAAGCATTTGCTCTTATCATATTTGAAATTAGGCCTGATAAAGACACTTTTGCTGGCCAAAGCCCTACTGGACCCTGCCAGCTCGATTCCTGCCCGGGGCATCCCATTCTGTGACTACAGCAGCCTCTGTTTAAGACCATATAAGCATTTGCTCTTATCATATTTGAAATTAGCCTGATAAAGACACTTTTGCTGGCCAAAGCACTACTGGACCCTGCCAGCTCGATTCCTGCCCAGGGCATCCCATTCTGTGACTAAAGCAGCCTCTGTTTAAGACCATATAAGCATTTGCTCTTATCATATTTGAAATTAGGCCTGATAAAGACACTTTTGCTGGCCAAAGCCCTACTGGACCCTGCCAGCTCGATTCCTGCCCGGGGCATCCCATTCTGTGACTACAGCAGCCTCTGTTTAAGACCATATAAGCATTTGCTCTTATCATATTTGAAATTAGCCTGATAAAGACACTTTTGCTGGCCAAAGCACTACTGGACCCTGCCAGCTCGATTCCTGCCCGGGGCATCCCATTCTGTGACTAAAGCAGCCTCTGTTTAAGACCATATAAGCATTTGCTCTTATCATATTTGAAATTAGGCCTGATAAAGACACTTTTGCTGGCCAAAGCCCTACTGGACCCTGCCAGCTCGATTCCTGCCCGGGGCATCCAATTCTGTGACTAAAGCAGCCTCTGTTTAAGACCATATAAGCATTTGCTCTTATCATATTTGAAATTAGCCTGATAAAGACACTTTTGCTGGCCAAAGCACTACTGGACCCTGCCAGCTCGATTCCTGCCCGGGGCATCCCATTCTGTGACTACAGCAGCCTCTGTTTAAGACCATATAAGCATTTGCTCTTATCATATTTGAAATTAGCCTGATAAAGACACTTTTGCTGGCCAAAGCACTACTGGACCCTGCCAGCTCGATTCCTGCCCGGGGCATCCCATTCTGTGACTAAAGCAGCCTCTGTTTAAGACCATATAAGCATTTGCTCTTATCATATTTGAAATTAGCCTGATAAAGACACTTTTGAGGCCAAAGCCCTACTGGACCCTGCCAGGTCGATTCCTGCCCAGGGCATCCCATTCTGTGACTAAAGCAGCCTCTGTTTAAGACCATATAAGCATTTGCTCTTATCATATTTGAAATTAGGCCTGATAAAGACACTTTTGCTGGCCAAAGCCCTACTGGACCCTGCCAGCTCGATTCCTGCCCGGGGCATCCCATTCTGTGACTACAGCAGCCTCTGTTTAAGACCATATAAGCATTTGCTCTTATCATATTTGAAATTAGGCCTGATAAAGACACTTTTGCTGGCCAAAGCCCTACTGGACCCTGCCAGCTCGATTCCTGCCCGGGGCATCCCATTCTGTGACTAAAGCAGCCTCTGTTTAAGACCATATAAGCATTTGCTCTTATCATATTTGAAATTAGGCCTGATAAAGACACTTTTGCTGGCCAAAGCACTACTGGACCCTGCCAGCTCGATTCCTGCCCGGGGCATCCCATTCTGTGACTACAGCAGCCTCTGTTTAAGACCATATAAGCATTTGCTCTTATCATATTTGAAATTAGGCCTGATAAAGACACTTTTGCTGGCCAAAGCCCTACTGGACCCTGCCAGGTCGATTCCTGCCCAGGGCATCCCATTCTGTGACTAAAGCAGCCTCTGTTTAAGACCATATAAGCATTTGCTCTTATCATATTTGAAATTAGGCCTGATAAAGACACTTTTGCTGGCCAAAGCCCTACTGGACCCTGCCAGCTCGATTCCTGCCCGGGGCATCCCATTCTGTGACTACAGCAGCCTCTGTTTAAGACCATATAAGCATTTGCTCTTATCATATTTGAAATTAGGCCTGATAAAGACACTTTTGCTGGCCAAAGCCCTACTGGACCCTGCCAGCTCGATTCCTGCCCGGGGCATCCCATTCTGTGACTAAAGCAGCCTCTGTTTAAGACCATATAAGCATTTGCTCTTATCATATTTGAAATTAGGCCTGATAAAGACACTTTTGCTGGCCAAAGCACTACTGGACCCTGCCAGCTCGATTCCTGCCCGGGGCATCCCATTCTGTGACTACAGCAGCCTCTGTTTAAGACCATATAAGCATTTGCTCTTATCATATTTGAAATTAGGCCTGATAAAGACACTTTTGCTGGCCAAAGCCCTACTGGACCCTGCCAGCTCGATTCCTGCCCGGGGCATCCCATTCTGTGACTACAGCAGCCTCTGTTTAAGACCATATAAGCATTTGCTCTTATCATATTTGAAATTAGCCTGATAAAGACACTTTTGCTGGCCAAAGCACTACTGGACCCTGCCAGCTCGATTCCTGCCCAGGGCATCCCATTCTGTGACTAAAGCAGCCTCTGTTTAAGACCATATAAGCATTTGCTCTTATCATATTTGAAATTAGGCCTGATAAAGACACTTTTGCTGGCCAAAGCCCTACTGGACCCTGCCAGCTCGATTCCTGCCCGGGGCATCCCATTCTGTGACTACAGCAGCCTCTGTTTAAGACCATATAAGCATTTGCTCTTATCATATTTGAAATTAGCCTGATAAAGACACTTTTGCTGGCCAAAGCACTACTGGACCCTGCCAGCTCGATTCCTGCCCGGGGCATCCCATTCTGTGACTAAAGCAGCCTCTGTTTAAGACCATATAAGCATTTGCTCTTATCATATTTGAAATTAGGCCTGATAAAGACACTTTTGCTGGCCAAAGCCCTACTGGACCCTGCCAGCTCGATTCCTGCCCGGGGCATCCCATTCTGTGACTACAGCAGCCTCTGTTTAAGACCATATAAGCATTTGCTCTTATCATATTTGAAATTAGCCTGATAAAGACACTTTTGCTGGCCAAAGCACTACTGGACCCTGCCAGCTCGATTCCTGCCCGGGGCATCCCATTCTGTGACTACAGCAGCCTCTGTTTAAGACCATATAAGCATTTGCTCTTATCATATTTGAAATTAGCCTGATAAAGACACTTTTGCTGGCCAAAGCACTACTGGACCCTGCCAGCTCGATTCCTGCCCGGGGCATCCCATTCTGTGACTAAAGCAGCCTCTGTTTAAGACCATATAAGCATTTGCTCTTATCATATTTGAAATTAGCCTGATAAAGACACTTTTGCTGGCCAAAGCCCTACTGGACCCTGCCAGGTCGATTCCTGCCCAGGGCATCCCATTCTGTGACTAAAGCAGCCTCTGTTTAAGACCATATAAGCATTTGCTCTTATCATATTTGAAATTAGGCCTGATAAAGACACTTTTGCTGGCCAAAGCCCTACTGGACCCTGCCAGCTCGATTCCTGCCCGGGGCATCCCATTCTGTGACTACAGCAGCCTCTGTTTAAGACCATATAAGCATTTGCTCTTATCATATTTGAAATTAGGCCTGATAAAGACACTTTTGCTGGCCAAAGCCCTACTGGACCCTGCCAGCTCGATTCCTGCCCGGGGCATCCCATTCTGTGACTAAAGCAGCCTCTGTTTAAGACCATATAAGCATTTGCTCTTATCATATTTGAAATTAGGCCTGATAAAGACACTTTTGCTGGCCAAAGCACTACTGGACCCTGCCAGCTCGATTCCTGCCCGGGGCATCCCATTCTGTGACTACAGCAGCCTCTGTTTAAGACCATATAAGCATTTGCTCTTATCATATTTGAAATTAGGCCTGATAAAGACACTTTTGCTGGCCAAAGCCCTACTGGACCCTGCCAGGTCGATTCCTGCCCAGGGCATCCCATTCTGTGACTAAAGCAGCCTCTGTTTAAGACCATATAAGCATTTGCTCTTATCATATTTGAAATTAGGCCTGATAAAGACACTTTTGCTGGCCAAAGCCCTACTGGACCCTGCCAGCTCGATTCCTGCCCGGGGCATCCCATTCTGTGACTACAGCAGCCTCTGTTTAAGACCATATAAGCATTTGCTCTTATCATATTTGAAATTAGGCCTGATAAAGACACTTTTGCTGGCCAAAGCCCTACTGGACCCTGCCAGCTCGATTCCTGCCCGGGGCATCCCATTCTGTGACTAAAGCAGCCTCTGTTTAAGACCATATAAGCATTTGCTCTTATCATATTTGAAATTAGGCCTGATAAAGACACTTTTGCTGGCCAAAGCACTACTGGACCCTGCCAGCTCGATTCCTGCCCGGGGCATCCCATTCTGTGACTACAGCAGCCTCTGTTTAAGACCATATAAGCATTTGCTCTTATCATATTTGAAATTAGGCCTGATAAAGACACTTTTGCTGGCCAAAGCCCTACTGGACCCTGCCAGCTCGATTCCTGCCCGGGGCATCCCATTCTGTGACTACAGCAGCCTCTGTTTAAGACCATATAAGCATTTGCTCTTATCATATTTGAAATTAGCCTGATAAAGACACTTTTGCTGGCCAAAGCACTACTGGACCCTGCCAGCTCGATTCCTGCCCAGGGCATCCCATTCTGTGACTAAAGCAGCCTCTGTTTAAGACCATATAAGCATTTGCTCTTATCATATTTGAAATTAGGCCTGATAAAGACACTTTTGCTGGCCAAAGCCCTACTGGACCCTGCCAGCTCGATTCCTGCCCGGGGCATCCCATTCTGTGACTACAGCAGCCTCTGTTTAAGACCATATAAGCATTTGCTCTTATCATATTTGAAATTAGCCTGATAAAGACACTTTTGCTGGCCAAAGCACTACTGGACCCTGCCAGCTCGATTCCTGCCCGGGGCATCCCATTCTGTGACTAAAGCAGCCTCTGTTTAAGACCATATAAGCATTTGCTCTTATCATATTTGAAATTAGGCCTGATAAAGACACTTTTGCTGGCCAAAGCCCTACTGGACCCTGCCAGCTCGATTCCTGCCCGGGGCATCCCATTCTGTGACTACAGCAGCCTCTGTTTAAGACCATATAAGCATTTGCTCTTATCATATTTGAAATTAGCCTGATAAAGACACTTTTGCTGGCCAAAGCACTACTGGACCCTGCCAGCTCGATTCCTGCCCGGGGCATCCCATTCTGTGACTACAGCAGCCTCTGTTTAAGACCATATAAGCATTTGCTCTTATCATATTTGAAATTAGCCTGATAAAGACACTTTTGCTGGCCAAAGCACTACTGGACCCTGCCAGCTCGATTCCTGCCCGGGGCATCCCATTCTGTGACTAAAGCAGCCTCTGTTTAAGACCATATAAGCATTTGCTCTTATCATATTTGAAATTAGCCTGATAAAGACACTTTTGCTGGCCAAAGCCCTACTGGACCCTGCCAGGTCGATTCCTGCCCAGGGCATCCCATTCTGTGACTAAAGCAGCCTCTGTTTAAGACCATATAAGCATTTGCTCTTATCATATTTGAAATTAGGCCTGATAAAGACACTTTTGCTGGCCAAAGCCCTACTGGACCCTGCCAGCTCGATTCCTGCCCGGGGCATCCCATTCTGTGACTACAGCAGCCTCTGTTTAAGACCATATAAGCATTTGCTCTTATCATATTTGAAATTAGGCCTGATAAAGACACTTTTGCTGGCCAAAGCCCTACTGGACCCTGCCAGCTCGATTCCTGCCCGGGGCATCCCATTCTGTGACTAAAGCAGCCTCTGTTTAAGACCATATAAGCATTTGCTCTTATCATATTTGAAATTAGGCCTGATAAAGACACTTTTGCTGGCCAAAGCACTACTGGACCCTGCCAGCTCGATTCCTGCCCGGGGCATCCCATTCTGTGACTACAGCAGCCTCTGTTTAAGACCATATAAGCATTTGCTCTTATCATATTTGAAATTAGGCCTGATAAAGACACTTTTGCTGGCCAAAGCCCTACTGGACCCTGCCAGGTCGATTCCTGCCCAGGGCATCCCATTCTGTGACTAAAGCAGCCTCTGTTTAAGACCATATAAGCATTTGCTCTTATCATATTTGAAATTAGGCCTGATAAAGACACTTTTGCTGGCCAAAGCCCTACTGGACCCTGCCAGCTCGATTCCTGCCCGGGGCATCCCATTCTGTGACTACAGCAGCCTCTGTTTAAGACCATATAAGCATTTGCTCTTATCATATTTGAAATTAGGCCTGATAAAGACACTTTTGCTGGCCAAAGCCCTACTGGACCCTGCCAGCTCGATTCCTGCCCGGGGCATCCCATTCTGTGACTAAAGCAGCCTCTGTTTAAGACCATATAAGCATTTGCTCTTATCATATTTGAAATTAGGCCTGATAAAGACACTTTTGCTGGCCAAAGCACTACTGGACCCTGCCAGCTCGATTCCTGCCCGGGGCATCCCATTCTGTGACTACAGCAGCCTCTGTTTAAGACCATATAAGCATTTGCTCTTATCATATTTGAAATTAGGCCTGATAAAGACACTTTTGCTGGCCAAAGCCCTACTGGACCCTGCCAGCTCGATTCCTGCCCGGGGCATCCCATTCTGTGACTACAGCAGCCTCTGTTTAAGACCATATAAGCATTTGCTCTTATCATATTTGAAATTAGCCTGATAAAGACACTTTTGCTGGCCAAAGCACTACTGGACCCTGCCAGCTCGATTCCTGCCCAGGGCATCCCATTCTGTGACTAAAGCAGCCTCTGTTTAAGACCATATAAGCATTTGCTCTTATCATATTTGAAATTAGGCCTGATAAAGACACTTTTGCTGGCCAAAGCCCTACTGGACCCTGCCAGCTCGATTCCTGCCCGGGGCATCCCATTCTGTGACTACAGCAGCCTCTGTTTAAGACCATATAAGCATTTGCTCTTATCATATTTGAAATTAGCCTGATAAAGACACTTTTGCTGGCCAAAGCACTACTGGACCCTGCCAGCTCGATTCCTGCCCGGGGCATCCCATTCTGTGACTAAAGCAGCCTCTGTTTAAGACCATATAAGCATTTGCTCTTATCATATTTGAAATTAGGCCTGATAAAGACACTTTTGCTGGCCAAAGCCCTACTGGACCCTGCCAGCTCGATTCCTGCCCGGGGCATCCCATTCTGTGACTACAGCAGCCTCTGTTTAAGACCATATAAGCATTTGCTCTTATCATATTTGAAATTAGCCTGATAAAGACACTTTTGCTGGCCAAAGCACTACTGGACCCTGCCAGCTCGATTCCTGCCCGGGGCATCCCATTCTGTGACTACAGCAGCCTCTGTTTAAGACCATATAAGCATTTGCTCTTATCATATTTGAAATTAGCCTGATAAAGACACTTTTGCTGGCCAAAGCACTACTGGACCCTGCCAGCTCGATTCCTGCCCGGGGCATCCCATTCTGTGACTAAAGCAGCCTCTGTTTAAGACCATATAAGCATTTGCTCTTATCATATTTGAAATTAGCCTGATAAAGACACTTTTGCTGGCCAAAGCCCTACTGGACCCTGCCAGGTCGATTCCTGCCCAGGGCATCCCATTCTGTGACTAAAGCAGCCTCTGTTTAAGACCATATAAGCATTTGCTCTTATCATATTTGAAATTAGGCCTGATAAAGACACTTTTGCTGGCCAAAGCCCTACTGGACCCTGCCAGCTCGATTCCTGCCCGGGGCATCCCATTCTGTGACTACAGCAGCCTCTGTTTAAGACCATATAAGCATTTGCTCTTATCATATTTGAAATTAGGCCTGATAAAGACACTTTTGCTGGCCAAAGCCCTACTGGACCCTGCCAGCTCGATTCCTGCCCGGGGCATCCCATTCTGTGACTAAAGCAGCCTCTGTTTAAGACCATATAAGCATTTGCTCTTATCATATTTGAAATTAGGCCTGATAAAGACACTTTTGCTGGCCAAAGCACTACTGGACCCTGCCAGCTCGATTCCTGCCCGGGGCATCCCATTCTGTGACTACAGCAGCCTCTGTTTAAGACCATATAAGCATTTGCTCTTATCATATTTGAAATTAGCCTGATAAAGACACTTTTGCTGGCCAAAGCCCTACTGGACCCTGCCAGGTCCATTCCTGCCCAGGGCATCCCATTCTGTGACTAAAGCAGCCTCTGTTTAAGACCATATAAGCATTTGCTCTTATCATATTTGAAATTAGGCCTGATAAAGACACTTTTGCTGGCCAAAGCCCTACTGGACCCTGCCAGCTCGATTCCTGCCCGGGGCATCCCATTCTGTGACTACAGCAGCCTCTGTTTAAGACCATATAAGCATTTGCTCTTATCATATTTGAAATTAGCCTGATAAAGACACTTTTGCTGGCCAAAGCACTACTGGACCCTGCCAGCTCGATTCCTGCCCGGGGCATCCCATTCTGTGACTAAAGCAGCCTCTGTTTAAGACCATATAAGCATTTGCTCTTATCATATTTGAAATTAGGCCTGATAAAGACACTTTTGCTGGCCAAAGCACTACTGGACCCTGCCAGCTCGATTCCTGCCCGGGGCATCCCATTCTGTGACTACAGCAGCCTCTGTTTAAGACCATATAAGCATTTGCTCTTATCATATTTGAAATTAGCCTGATAAAGACACTTTTGCTGGCCAAAGCCCTACTGGACCCTGCCAGCTCGATTCCTGCCCGGGGCATCCCATTCTGTGACTACAGCAGCCTCTGTTTAAGACCATATAAGCATTTGCTCTTATCATATTTGAAATTAGCCTGATAAAGACACTTTTGCTGGCCAAAGCACTACTGGACCCTGCCAGCTCGATTCCTGCCCGGGGCATCCCATTCTGTGACTACAGCAGCCTCTGTTTAAGACCATATAAGCATTTGCTCTTATCATATTTGAAATTAGCCTGATAAAGACACTTTTGCTGGGCATAGCACTACTGGACCCTGCAAGGGCATCCCATTCTGTGACTATAGCAGCCTCTGTTTAAGACCATATAAGCATTTGCTCTTATTATATTTGAAATTAGCCTGATAAAGACACTTTTGCTGGCCAAAGCACTACTGGACCCTGCCAGGTCCATTCCTGCCCAGGGCATCCCATTCTGTGACTAAAGCAGCCTCTGTTTAAGACCATATAAGCATTTGCTTTTATTATATTTATATTATAAGACACTTTTGCTGGGCATAGGCTTACTGCTGCCTGCCAGGTGCACTTCTGTTGAGGCATCCCATTCTGTAACATAGCATACCCCTCTTTATTTACACTAAGCAGCTCTCTTATTTACACTAAGCAGGCCTGTTGGAGGCTGAGTGTTACTGCTCACTTTTGGTGTGCATTATATTCTGTTTTATATAGACCCACTGCTGCCTGGGGGTTCTTAAAATATCACCTACTACCACGCCAGTTAGACTATGTCGGGCAGACAAGTGCCTGGAAGTGAAAAGAGGAGTGGCAGAGGCCAAGATTCCGCAGGCAGAGCTCGCATCAGACTGGGGGCCAGTAGCAGCAGGAGTCACGCTGAGAGACCTAATCTGCCAGTATCTGCTAGCGGTCGGGTCTCCACCAGTAACGCATCTGCCGTGGTAGATTGGCTGACGCGCTCATCAACAACATCATCACAACTTACATCTGAGACCCCCAGTCTAGGGTCGGTAGGTTCCTCTGACACAACCCTGAGTTGGCATGCCCCGAGAGCAGTCCCTGTCCTCCCATTGCCTCTGTCCTACGCCGTTCCCTCCCCCAGCGACGTATCCTATGCTTTGGGTTCAGCTCCACTCTTTAGTGAGGAGGACGATCAGATACAGGAGGACAGTCAGCAGCTACTGCCCAGCCAAGAAATGGAGGTGGCTTCTTTAGCTAGGCAGACAAATAGTGATGTGGACAGTGTCGTGGGTGCTGCGAGCGTTCCAGCTCCTGCGCCAGACACTGTTGACGAATCCACGAACATCAGTGACGTACAGCCACAACCCGGTGATGATGATGATGATGACGATGAAGCCGATCGCACTTGGGAGCCGGGTGATGAAGGGGCTTCATCGTCATCATCAGGAGAAGAGGGGCGCAGGTTGCCCCGGAGTCAGCAGCTGAGGCAGCAAGGTGGTAGCAGTCAGCATGGGGGCACAATTCCAAAGGCTGGAGCCGGCCGGGGCCGGGGCCGGGGTAGAGCACCTGCTGTGCGGCAGTCTACCTTATCGGGAGGTAGTGGAGCAGGGGTTCCTGGAGTTGGCAACAGCAGCAGTGAATCAGTGAGGCCAGGGGGTGGGAAAAGTAGCTACTCGGCAGTGTGGCAGTTTTTCCTGAGGCATCCGCAGGAGGGTAACATGGCCACATGCAAGATATGTAGGCAAAAGGTGAAGCGTGGCCAGGGTCCAAATGTTGGCACCACGGCCCTGCGTCAACATATGATGCGTCACCATAAAACGACCTGGGAGAACCGAGGCTCCCAAGGGGTGGTCCAGTCTGCTTCCTCACCAAGTGAGCTCCCAATTTCTGCCAGCCAAAGCTCCAGCACCTCAGCCGAAGGCAGCTGTGCGTCACACCCATCCTCTGTCGCTCCTGCTCCTCCTCCTCCTCCTCCAAGTCATGCATCCCGCCAGCAATCCATCAGCGAAGCCATGTCCAAGAGACAGCAGTATGCGCCCACTCATCCTACGGCGCAGAAGCTGAATGTGCTCCTGTCCAAGTTGCTGGTGCTGCAGTCGCTCCCTTTTCAGGTGGTGGAATCTGCACCTTTCAGAGAACTGATGGCTTGTGCCGAGCCGAGGTGGAGAGTCCCAAGCCGTCATTTCTTTGCCAAGAAGGCAGTACCAGCGCTGCACACTTTTGTTGAACAGAAGGTGGGCCAGTCCTTGAGCCTGTCGGTGTGTAGCAAAATACATGGCAGCGCCGACATCTGGAGCTGTAACTACGGTCAGGGGCAGTACATGTCGTTTACGGCCCACTGGGTGAATGTGGTCCCTTTGCAGCAGCAACTTGGACAGGTCACGCCGCTTCGGCCTCCGCGCTCTCTGCCCATTGGGCCTGTGACACCGTGCGACTCGGCCTCCTCATCCTCCGCCATCTCCTCACCCTCCACTGTAGGCTCAAGTCTCAGTGCCCCTCCAGTCTACCATGTGTGCAGGGCACGGAGGTGTCACGCAGTGCTTCACATGGTTTGTCTTGGCGAACGGAGTCACACAGGGGAGGAACTGCTTAAATGTATTCATCAGGAAATCCAAACATGGCTTACTCCGAGAAAACTTAAAATGGGAATCATGGTTACCGACAATGGGAAGAACATTTTGTCTGCGCTGCGCCAAGGAAGCCTGACCCATGCCCCCTGCATGGCTCACGTCTTCAATCTGGTTGTCAAGCGGTTTCTGAAGTGTTCCCCCCATCTGCAGGACATCCTAACAACTTCACGGAAACTTTGCATGCACTTCAGCCACTCCTACACCGCCAAACACACCCTTCTTGAGCTACAGCGTCAGAATGGTATCCCCCAACATAGTCTGATTTGCGATGTTTCCACCCGTTGGAATTCCACCCTTCACATGTTGGACCGATTATATGAACAGAGAAAAGCCATCACGGATTTCCTGATGATCCAAGCAGATAGGGGGACTCCCCTGTGTAACTTCAATGTCAACCAGTGGCAGCTCATACGTGACACCTGCCGTTTGCTCAGGCCCTTTGAGGAAGCCACTTTATTTGTCAGTCGGCAGGATTACGGGATGAACGACGTGATTCCACTGCTTCATGTACTACAGCACATGTTGGAAACCATGGCTGGTCAGGGCACTGGAGACATGGCGTTTACATCTTACGGCCACATGAACCCCCTTGGAGCTGAACTGGAGGAGGAGGAGGAGGAAGAGGAGGAGGAGGAGTTGCCCAGCGAAACACAGTTTAGGCTTGGCGAAATGGCTGGTTTATCTAGTCAGCGGACAGGAGAGGAGGAGCAGGAGCAGCCAGAGGAGCTAGAGGTTTTTGAGGAAGGAGAGACAGAGGACCCGGGCACACCGTGGCAGTATGCAGTGGAGATGGAGACAGGTAGTCCATCCGAGTCACTTGCGCAAATGGCACGAAGCATGCTCACGTGCTTGCGTAGTGACCCCAGAATTGTTTCCATCTGTCGGCGGGATGACTTCTGGCTGTCCACCTTATTGGACCCTCGCTTCCGGCACAAAATGGGGGCATTTTTTAAACCCACCGAGAGGGAGGACAAACTCAACTACTACAAAGACATTCTACGTAGGCAGTTGGCCGATGCCTATCTGCGCCATGGTCCATACTCTCGCAGGTCTGACTCGAGGGGACCTCTGCGCTCACCTTCCACTGCCATGGCCGCTGGGGGGGTTGGCAGCAGCAGCAGCAGAAGCTCCATCAGCAGCAGCAGCCTCAGTCTTCAGTCGCTAATGAGTAGCTTTCTACACCCGCATAGTGAGGCTACTCATGAGCAGCAGGAAGACCTGGAGCAGGACCTGAACCAGCAGGTCATGTCATACTTTGACATGACCATGCCAACACACCTTGAGGATCCGCTGGACTTCTGGGCAGCCAAACTTGATTTGTGGCCGCAACTAGCAGAGTTTGCCCTGGAAAAGCTGTCCTGCCCGGCAAGTAGCGTGCCATCTGAGCGGGTGTTTAGTGCGGCGGGGGCCATAGTTACGGCGAGGAGAACTCGTCTGTCAACTAAAAATGTGGAGAGACTCACCTTTGTCAAAATGAATCAGGGATGGATCAGCCAGGATTTCCACCCACCAATGCCTGATGCATGCGACTAGATTCAGCATGGTGCCACGTTTTACACTTTCCAAATGGTGCAAAACATATTTATGTCTTTAGGCCATTTTTTGGGCTCCTGCTGCTGCTACTGTCAACTCCTGCCAACTCCAGGGTGTGATTCATCCAATTTTTGGGCTCCTGAGGCCAACTCCAGTGTATATTTGGGCTCCTGCTGCTGCTGCTGCTGCCAACTTCTGCCAACTCCAGGGTGTGATTCATCCAATTTTTGGGCTCCTGAGGCCAACTCCAGTGTATATTTGGGCTCCTGCTGCTGCTACTGTCAACTCCTGCCAACTCCAGGGTGTGATTCATCCAATTTTTGGGCTCCTGAAGCCAACTCCAGTGTATATTTGGGCTCCTGCTGCTGCTGCTGTCAACTCCTGCCAACTCCAGGGTGTGATTCATCCAATTTTTGGGCTCCTGAAGCCAACTCCAGTGTATATTTGGGCTCCTGCTGCTGCTACTGTCAACTCCTGCCAACTCCAGGGTGTGATTCATCCAATTTTTGGGCTCCTGAGGCCAACTCCAGTGTATATTTGGGCTCCTGCTGCTGCTACTGTCAACTCCTGCCAACTCCAGGGTGTGATTCATCCAATTTTTGGGCTCCTGAAGCCAACTCCAGTGTATATTTGGGCTCCTGCTGCTGCTGCTG
This sequence comes from Gastrophryne carolinensis, assembly GCA_027917425.1. Taxonomy (NCBI): domain Eukaryota; kingdom Metazoa; phylum Chordata; class Amphibia; order Anura; family Microhylidae; genus Gastrophryne; species Gastrophryne carolinensis. The sequence goes on along the minus strand of CM051243.1, from coordinate 70,331,165 downwards.
CCAACTTCTGCCAACTCCAGGGTGTGATTCATCCAATTTTTGGGCTCCTGAAGCCAACTCCAGTGTATATTTGGGCTCCTGCTGCTGCTGCTGCCAACTTCTGCCAACTCCAGGGTGTGATTCATCCAATTTTTGGGCTCCTGAGGCCAACTCCAGTGTATATTTGGGCTCCTGCTGCTGCTACTGTCAACTTCTGCCAACTCCAGGGTGTGATTCATCCAATTTTTGGGCTCCTGAAGCCAACTCCAGTGTATATTTGGGCTCCTGCTGCTGCTACTGTCAACTCCTGCCAACTCCAGGGTGTGATTCATCCAATTTTTGGGCTCCTGAGGCCAACTCCAGTGTATATTTGGGCTCCTGCTGCTGCTACTGTCAACTCCTGCCAACTCCAGGGTGTGATTCATCCAATTTTTGGGCTCCTGAAGCCAACTCCAGTGTATATTTGGGCTCCTGCTGCTGCTGCTGCCAACTTCTGCCAACTCCAGGGTGTGATTCATCCAATTTTTGGGCTCCTGAGGCCAACTCCAGTGTATATTTGGGCTCCTGCTACTGTCAACTCCTGCCAACTCCAGGGTGTGATTCATCCAATTTTTGGGCTCCTGAAGCCAACTCCAGTGTATATTTGGGCTCCTGCTGCTGCTGCTGTCAACTCCTGCCAACTCCAGGGTGTGATTCATCCAATTTTTGGGCTCCTGAAGCCAACTCCAGTGTATATTTGGGCTCCTGCTGCTGCTACTGTCAACTCCTGCCAACTCCAGGGTGTGATTCATCCAATTTTTGGGCTCCTGAGGCCAACTCCAGTGTATATTTGGGCTCCTGCTGCTGCTACTGTCAACTCCTGCCAACTCCAGGGTGTGATTCATCCAATTTTTGGGCTCCTGAAGCCAACTCCAGTGTATATTTGGGCTCCTGCTGCTGCTGCTGCCAACTTCTGCCAACTCCAGGGTGTGATTCATCCAATTTTTGGGCTCCTGAAGCCAACTCCAGTGTATATTTGGGCTCCTGCTGCTGCTGCTGCCAACTTCTGCCAACTCCAGGGTGTGATTCATCCAATTTTTGGGCTCCTGAGGCCAACTCCAGTGTATATTTGGGCTCCTGCTGCTGCTACTGTCAACTTCTGCCAACTCCAGGGTGTGATTCATCCAATTTTTGGGCTCCTGAAGCCAACTCCAGTGTATATTTGGGCTCCTGCTGCTGCTGCTGCCAACTTCTGCCAACTCCAGGGTGTGATTCATCCAATTTTTGGGCTCCTGAAGCCAACTCCAGTGTATATTTGGGCTCCTGCTGCTGCTGCTGTCAACTTCTGCCAACTCCAGGGTGTGATTCATCCAATTTTTGGGCTCCTGAAGCCAACTCCAGTGTATATTTGGGCTCCTGCTGCTGCTGCTGTCAACTTCTGCCAACTCCAGGGTGTGATTCATCCAATTTTTGGGCTCCTGAAGCCAACTCCAGTGTATATTTGGGCTCCTGCTGCTGCTACTGTCAACTCCTGCCAACTCCAGGGTGTGATTCATCCAATTTTTGGGCTCCTGAGGCCAACTCCAGTGTATATTTGGGCTCCTGCTGCTGCTACTGTCAACTCCTGCCAACTCCAGGGTGTGATTCATCCAATTTTTGGGCTCCTGAAGCCAACTCCAGTGTATATTTGGGCTCCTGCTGCTGCTGCTGTCAACTCCTGCCAACTCCAGGGTGTGATTCATCCAATTTTTGGGCTCCTGAAGCCAACTCCAGTGTATATTTGGGCTCCTGCTGCTGCTACTGTCAACTCCTGCCAACTCCAGGGTGTGATTCATCCAATTTTTGGGCTCCTGAGGCCAACTCCAGTGTATATTTGGGCTCCTGCTGCTGCTGCTGCCAACTTCTGCCAACTCCAGGGTGTGATTCATCCAATTTTTGGGCTCCTGAAGCCAACTCCAGTGTATATTTGGGCTCCTGCTGCTGCTGCTGTCAACTCCTGCCAACTCCAGGGTGTGATTCATCCAATTTTTGGGCTCCTGAAGCCAACTCCAGTGTATATTTGGGCTCCTGCTGCTGCTGCTGTCAACTCCTGCCAACTCCAGGGTGTGATTCATCCAATTTTTGGGCTCCTGAAGCCAACTCCAGTGTATATTTGGGCTCCTGCTGCTGCTACTGTCAACTCCTGCCAACTCCAGGGTGTGATTCATCCAATTTTTGGGCTCCTGAGGCCAACTCCAGTGTATATTTGGGCTCCTGCTGCTGCTACTGTCAACTCCTGCCAACTCCAGGGTGTGATTCATCCAATTTTTGGGCTCCTGAAGCCAACTCCAGTGTATATTTGGGCTCCTGCTGCTGCTGCTGCCAACTTCTGCCAACTCCAGGGTGTGATTCATCCAATTTTTGGGCTCCTGAAGCCAACTCCAGTGTATATTTGGGCTCCTGCTGCTGCTGCTGTCAACTCCTGCCAACTCCAGGGTGTGATTTATCCAATTTTTGGGCTCCTGAAGCCAACTCCAGTGTATATTTGGGCTCCTGCTGCTGCTGCTGTCAACTCCTGCCAACTCCAGGGTGTGATTCATCCAATTTTTGGGCTCCTGAGGCCAACTCCAGTGTATATTTGGGCTCCTGCTGCTGCTACTGTCAACTCCTGCCAACTCCAGGGTGTGATTCATCCAATTTTTGGGCTCCTGAAGCCAACTCCAGTGTATATTTGGGCTCCTGCTGCTGCTGCTGTCAACTCCTGCCAACTCCAGGGTGTGATTCATCCAATTTTTGGGCTCCTGAAGCCAACTCCAGTGTATATTTGGGCTCCTGCTGCTGCTGCTGTCAACTCCTGCCAACTCCAGGGTGTGATTCATCCAATTTTTGGGCTCCTGAAGCCAACTCCAGTGTATATTTGGGCTCCTGCTGCTGCTACTGTCAACTCCTGCCAACTCCAGGGTGTGATTCATCCAATTTTTGGGCTCCTGAGGCCAACTCCAGTGTATATTTGGGCTCCTGCTGCTGCTACTGTCAACTCCTGCCAACTCCAGGGTGTGATTCATCCAATTTTTGGGCTCCTGAAGCCAACTCCAGTGTATATTTGGGCTCCTGCTGCTGCTGCTGCTGTCAACTCCTGCCAACTCCAGGGTGTGATTCATCCAATTTTTGGGCTCCTGAGGCCAACTCCAGTGTATATTTGGGCTCCTGCTGCTGCTACTGTCAACTCCTGCCAACTCCAGGGTGTGATTCATCCAATTTTTGGGCTCCTGAGGCCAACTCCAGTGTATATTTGGGCTCCTGCTGCTGCTACTGTCAACTCCTGCCAACTCCAGGGTGTGATTCATCCAATTTTTGGGCTCCTGAAGCCAACTCCAGTGTATATTTGGGCTCCTGCTGCTGCTGCTGCCAACTTCTGCCAACTCCAGGGTGTGATTCATCCAATTTTTGGGCTCCTGAAGCCAACTCCAGTGTATATTTGGGCTCCTGCTGCTGCTGCTGTCAACTCCTGCCAACTCCAGGGTGTGATTCATCCAATTTTTGGGCTCCTGAAGCCAACTCCAGTGTATATTTGGGCTCCTGCTGCTGCTGCTGTCAACTCCTGCCAACTCCAGGGTGTGATTCATCCAATTTTTGGGCTCCTGAAGCCAACTCCAGTGTATATTTGGGCTCCTGCTGCTGCTACTGTCAACTCCTGCCAACTCCAGGGTGTGATTCATCCAATTTTTGGGCTCCTGAGGCCAACTCCAGTGTATATTTGGGCTCCTGCTGCTGCTACTGTCAACTCCTGCCAACTCCAGGGTGTGATTCATCCAATTTTTGGGCTCCTGAAGCCAACTCCAGTGTATATTTGGGCTCCTGCTGCTGCTGCTGCCAACTTCTGCCAACTCCAGGGTGTGATTCATCCAATTTTTGGGCTCCTGAAGCCAACTCCAGTGTATATTTGGGCTCCTGCTGCTGCTGCTGTCAACTCCTGCCAACTCCAGGGTGTGATTCATCCAATTTTTGGGCTCCTGAAGCCAACTCCAGTGTATATTTGGGCTCCTGCTGCTGCTGCTGTCAACTCCTGCCAACTCCAGGGTGTGATTCATCCAATTTTTGGGCTCCTGAAGCCAACTCCAGTGTATATTTGGGCTCCTGCTGCTGCTGCTGCCAACTCCTGCCAACTCCAGGGTGTGATTCATCCAATTTTTGGGCTCCTGAAGCCAACTCCAGTGTATATTTGGGCTCCTGCTGCTGCTGCTGCCAACTTCTGCCAACTCCAGGTTGTGATTCATCCAATTTTTGGGCTCCTGAAGCCAACTCCAGTGTATATTTGGGCTCCTGCTGCTGCTGCTGCTGCCAACTTCTGCCAACTCCAGGGTGTGATTCATCCAATTTTTGGGCTCCTGAAGCCAACTCCAGTGTATATTTGGGCTCCTTCTGCCCCTCATAGTGATGCCACTTCAACTCTCTGCAATTGTGCCGCTCTGCGATTCTATTAGCGATGCCTCTGATCTGCATGTGATATTTCTTCAAAGTATTATTTAACTAACCCAGCACGCATCCTGTGCGTGTTACAGCAAGGCTGAATGGTTTACAACCCTATTGAGGCTGTAGGAGGCTCAGAAATAGCCGTTTTTAATAGCGATTCGTCGCGAATTTATTCGGGTCGAAACGATTTTTGTCGGAAAATTCGGCGAATCAGTCGAATCGAATTTTTCAAAAGTTCGCTCATCTCTACTCACCGCCCAAGAAAAACCTCTGCCCAAGATACAGCACCGGGGGCTTCTCTTCACCCAGGGGTCCTCTGAAAAGATTCTGGAGGCTGGGGGAGCAGCCGGCCGCCCGGCTGGCCTGCCCAGCCCTGCGGTTCCTGCCGGCGCCGCCGCTCTCACACACACACACACACACACACACAATAACACACATAGATGCTTACCGGAACTTCCCGGCTGTTGCACGCCGGTCGGTGGGCGTGCCCCATATGGCCAGCATCCTTTGTTTTTCATTGGACGCTGGCCATATGGGGCATGCCCACCAACCAGCGCGTAACAGCCGGGAAGTGCCGGTAAGCATGTATGTGTGTTATTGTGTGTGTGTGTTTGAGAGCGGCAGCGCCAGCAGGAACCGCAGGGCTGGGCAGGCCAGCCGGCTGCTCCCCCAGCCTCCAGAATCTTTTCCATGGGGTCGCGGCCCTCCCTGGCACCGGCGTACCGGGATTTTGCCCGGTATGCCCTATGGCCAGCCCACCCCTGCACACACGCACAAAAAAAAGTGGGGGGAGAAATAGAATATGGCTGCTACAGTCTATGTATCATAATGACATATACCAATACAATTTATTTTAATAGTCTCACAGAGCTATCCCTAAAAAAAAAGGGTCCTAGTGCTTCCTAATGACAATGTAATAAATGCCAAAGCAAAAATGACAAATAAAAACCAAAGGCTAGTACAAAATTAATATTAATATTTATATTAATAAGTGCTAAATTGTGTGTGTTACATTTATTATATTTACTTATCTAATTCCTCTTAGGACATGAGGCTGACCCCCCCCCCCCCCGCGCTCAGGCTCCATGCATTCCGTGGGTAGTGATCCAACTGCCTCAGGAGATGAAAAGATGCTGTGGAAAAACTACCTTTATAGTGCGTCTCTCCCGCCAAATCAATCCACCAGCAGTAAAAGATAGGGCGCTCCTCAGGCAGCGTCACGACGTTCAGCCTCATGTCTTAAAAGTGATAAGTACCTCCTTTATCTATCCCTTGCACAATAGAGTTGATTCAGAGAGACATAAAAAGACTTTAGTTTTTGTGTCGATCTGTTTTTTTTTTACATTTTCCAGCTCGCGTATGAGTGTACGCGTGATTCTAAGCATGCATCGCAAGCCTTCAGTAAAGTCTTTGTCCGTTCGTATGCCAACGAGAATGTCATTTTTCAGCTTTCGTTTTCCCTTTATGTTACTCATGTTACAACGTAGGCTTTCGTTTTTGCCCTTTTACCATTGTCTCCTCCCACGAATCATTTACGTTTCCCATTAGATTCAGATTTCCTTTTTCTCTAAATAATCGCCCAGACAAAATTCCTTACGACCTTACACTTGCGCACTACAAACTTAACTCGTTAATGTGCTCGCCAACATATTTGGTTCACTCACTTCTGTTACAATGCTTAGCTAAATCACTTCGCGGTCAGTATATTCTTGCATTTCCCACCCCTAAAACCTACCTAAATCACTTCGCGGTCAGGCGAATCTTCATATAAATTTTTTTTTGGGCATTCGTTTTGTGGTAACCAACCCTTAATTAATGTATTTAGAAAAGGAAATGACACAGAAACAAGTTTTTGGTTTTGTTTTTTTTTAATATAAAATGGCACTTTTCGTTTGCCTTATTTTTTTAAATGTCTTTTTTCTAAAATTTGAACAACTTTTTTTTTTTTTTTTTTTAAAATGTCCATATTAAATTTTTTACTTTTTTAAAATAAATTAACAATTTTAAACTATATACACACCAACTGAAGGACCCTGGCACTCAGTTGTGCCACTCTGGCACGTGTGGTCCCTGTATAAAAAAAAAAAAGTATTTGTCGGCAAATACATGTTTAACAGCTGTGGATGGAATGTTCATTAGGTTGCAAGCTAACTCATGAGGCCATATATGTCATTAGGCTAAGGAATTAATAAAAGGAAGAGGCGCTCATATTCGTCCACAAAGCCACAAAACATGGTCAAAAGCAAGCAAGCCGAGTGCAAAATGGTCCCGTAAGTGTATGGCAAATGAAACGGTTTTATAGGGTGGTGGTCCCTTGGCAATCAGCTCTCTGAATCAGATGCAAGCCCATACCAATAACGTAAGTTATCTGAACGAACGCAAAATATCAGATTTTGATGGGAAAATTATCCGAACTAACGCAAATGATCCGATTTAGTTCCGTCCATTGAAAGAGCATATACGCATTAGCGGGAACGAACATATGCATGGAAAAAACTAACGTAAAAAACAAAAAAAATGACAAACGCACACAAAAACATACACAGACAGCTACGAAAGTCCAGACGAATGTGTCTCTGAATCGAGGCTAATGACAGGAAGTGTACTGAAGTGTTTTAAAACAAAAATGTTGAGAAAGAAATAGTTTTTGTCAAAGATGCAAATGTATGGTTTAGATCAGTGATACTCAACTGGCGAACCTGGGGCCGAAGGCAGACCTCGGTGACAAATTTCCCACCCCTGCCCTGAGAGCCCTGCACTCAGTTGCTTCTAGGTTGCCGTGCTTCTTCTCCCAGTTCTCTCTCTCCATCCCTCTTCCTTACAGCTTCTCTCCTATTCACTCTCCCCCCCCCAGCTCTATCTCTCCATCCTTGTTACCAGACCTTATTGCCAGTAACATTTTGTGCACTAGTTCATCCCTGTACACAGCCTGCAAAGGGGCGGGGGGGTTAAAGAAGTGTTCCGCGGGCCAGAGCTGTAGGTTCTATGGAGCCAAAAAAAAAGCTTCCTTTTTCCCAGCGCCCAATAGGATATTTGGGGCAGGGAGGGGAGGAAGCAGCCTTTTTTAGTTTTGCCTGGGAAATCTATAGCCTCCCCCCCCCCCGTGTGATTGTTTCTAACTACCCCCCCCCCCCCCGCGGTAGCCCTCTGCCCGGACCTTCACCTCTCACCGGATGCCTTTAAATGGACCTTTACAAGAAGTGGTTGAGTACCCCTGGTTTAGATGAAGCCAACTACTATTCTTACAAATTGTTAAAAATCCCTTTTCTCTTGCATCTCACATCAATGCATTAAGCTAACATCAATAGGGTTGATTCAGCACAGTTTTTTTCTTTTACTCCTTTTTTTTTAAAGAAAACGCTTTTTCATTTTTTTTTCTCTCAATTTAGCACCATACGCATTTAGCTGTACAAAATTAAACATAAACTGCACAATTAAATCTGGTGCTGATTTGCACCAGGATAAAAAAACTAGTGAGTAGAACTGCTGAATAACCCTATTTACTAAAAATGGAATTAAACATGGTACAAAATCTGATACATTTTTTATCACAAAAGTGTTTTTAGATAACTTTAATTATATAACAGCAACCATCACCTAAAAGATCCACCGCCAACCTCTGTACTATTTTAAAAATGAGCAGATATGATGCAGCACCAAGAAGATGCACCTCCCTATACTAAAGTGACACGTGCTTAACCCCAATATTGGGTAATATAAACCAATAACAATAAATAATGTTATCCAGTAGGATTTTTAACATAGAAGTGGAAAAATAATATCTTGTGACAATCAGTTAATATACTGTGACAATCAGTTAATATACTGTGACAATCAGTTATTATAAAACACAAAGACAATGCCGAAAGTGCTGAGTGCAAAAATTATAAATAAAAGTAAGCCAGCCTAAAGACTAGAGTGAGTATACATAATTACCCAACCGTATTAGCAACAACATGACCGTCCCCACATAGAAGGAGAAGGGGGCAAATGCAGCAGGGAGCACCTGCGCACACGGCTACCTGTGCCGCTTCTGCTGGGTGAGGGGACTTTGGTATAGGGAGGTGCATTAAGGAATTTTTTAGATTTTTTGATAATTTAACACTCTTTGTGCAGGCACAAACAGAATAGAGTTTAATTAATTTAAATAAATAAATAAAAACATCCCGCTTTATATAGTGGTGATAAATGGTTGTGGGGTATCGTTCCCTGATGAATTGGAGTATTGATTATTCATGAATTTAAATATGCATTATTTGGGGCAGATGCAGCTGTTTTTAATTGTGTTGTGTACTATGCGATTGTGTGTTTTCTGTGTGTATTGATTTTTGTATAATAAAGCTTTAGGATATTTGTATTGTTTGGTGCATGTTGTTGTGTGAAGGCGGTTGCAAACAAAATGATGCAAATTGCATAGAAAAGGCACACTTCATAAATTAGACGCAAAAGGGATGATTCAGCACCATATTTTTTTACTTTTTTTGGGAGAGAAACCATTGATTTTTTTGGACTCAGTGCAATTCGACATCATATTTTTGTTACAAAATTATTATTATTGTTTTTTAACAAAATTGCACAGCTAAATATGGTACAGAAGAAAAAACACATGAAAAAAGCATTTTTTTCTCCAAAAATGTTAGTAACAAAATGGTGTCAACCCTGTGTTCATATGCATCCTTCCTCAGGGCAATTCAGATTGCTGCGCATAAAAATGAATTTACCTGTCTGTACCGCTGTAGTAAATTTTAAGAACAAAATGGTGTCTCATGGAGGAAGTGTCCTGCCACTCTGCGTTTTGGGGTTATGCCAGTTAAATTCAGGCAACAGCACAGCTGTCATGCTGGGAGAGGAAGCTCCAAAAAGACCCTTACCAGGAGAAAATCTTGGGAATTTGATTTTCCCAAATGGGCATGGCTATTGGTCTCGTATTGGTTTAAGTGTTGTTTTTTTTATCTAAAATTCACAATACAAAGCTTTTCAAACATTTTCTGGTGTGTATAATCTAAGGCCCTTATTTAACAAGGGATAGCGCCAGGTAGCGAATGGTGAGCGAACGGTAATGACGCTCACCGCCACGAGAACGCCGGCTCCCCTCCGCAATCACACATTTATCAAGCCGATCCTGCTAATGACTGACAGAGTGCCAGATAGCGAATCATTCATCATTATTCCAGCCTCACCCCACAGCGCCAGCGAGCGACCTTGAACAGCGACAGGTATGACCTCTCGCTACCTGGCTCTCTCCAATGCATTTCAATGGAGCAATCTTTAAATATTCTTAATTAATTGCTATTAATGTTTTTTTTTTTTTTTTTTTTTTAAATGGCAAAAATTCTGTGACCACTTCTGCAATGTTAGATATTTTTTTTAAGGTAAAGAAAAAAAAATAGTTCAGAATTGATATTACAGGTCTGATATTAATGTATTCATATTACAAAATGTTTGTAAAAACATGTTTTTTTTTTTTCCAAAAATATGGTTGTTTGGGGGTTAAAAAACTACTTTTAACCCATCGCCGCCAGCGCTCTGGGGTTTAAACAAGCATTTCACAGCACGAGAATTTTTGGACCGTGATTTGTTAATGAATATGCTGGGAGCCGTTCGCTATGGCCATTCGCTGTCATGTGCTCCCATACAGCGCGGAACCTGTCAAACAGCGACTCCTAACCCCGTATTCGACATTACCGCACACCGACTGAGTCGCTATCAACAGCCGAACAACGGCCAAGCACAGCGAATACTAGCGTGCGCTGTGAAAATAACGCTGCTGGCGCTCATCTGTCGCTACCTGGCGCTATTAATGAATCGGCCTCTAAGTCTTTGTAGTATGGTTCTATTTTGAGCCTGATTAGGGAAAGGGACCACATGGATTGCACCCATTTTCTTATGTAGACCTTTTGTTTATTAGGATGTGCATAATAAATAGAGATGAGTGAACCAATTAGGAATTCCCTCAGAATTTCATGGAAAAATCGATTCAGCATGATGCAGATTTTTTTTTGGATTCATGCCAAGGTAAATTTTCCCTGAAATAGTAAAAAGAAAAAAATAATTCACCTCCTCCCTCACTATCCTTCAGTACAGGGGAGGGACTGGTCCATGTTCTGCATCCGGGAAGAGGACACAGATCCCACCCCTGAGGAGTAAGCTGCTGAAGGAAGCCCTCTTGGTCCCCCATCCTCGTGATTTTATGTTTAATCTTTGGGCTATAAAAGAGTCAACAGATACTGTCCCACACCGTCTGGCGCTGTCCTCTGGCATCTTTTTGCAAGACAGAGTGCCCTGTATTCTAGCCACAGAGAGGACCTTCCATAGTTCAAACTGAGCTGCAGAGAAAGTCCATCATGCTCCCTGTCACTCACAGTGACCTCAGAGGGATGGACGCTTTTTTAAAGCGTTTGGTTAACATTTGTTTCCACGTACAAAGATTTAGGGGGTTATTTAAAAAAGGATAGCGCCAGAGTGCTTCGTAGTGGCTTGTGAACGATGGGCGCTGTATAAGAAACCACATTTAAGAAAGCGAATCTGGCGAGTGTCTCTAACGGCGTCATGTAGCGTCACATGTATTATTACAGGCGGCTTAGCGTAATAATACGTGGTTCTACTTGAACCAGTGCTCTAGGTTCAAGTAGAACCACGCATTACCTTTCGCTCAGTGCCGCTCTCCATACATTTCAATGGGTTTCATTTGGTTGTATTAAAATAGCGTGTTTGACAATATTTTTTTTTTTGCTCAAATCATTGTGTGACCACTCCTGGCTGCAAACAAACACTTTTATACATTTTTTTGACTTTTTATATTTTTATGCAGAATAGTCATTACAGGTCTGGCACTAAAGTATTAATGTCACAATGTTAAAACAATGTCATTCCATGTGTTTTCGCTTTGTTACTGGTGGATATGTGTTCAAAAACAGACTTTGATCACACAGCGTCTAGCGCTCTATGCTACAGCTCCCAGATTTAGAGCGCCGACCCTGTGTGTGTGTGTGTGTGTGGTATGGTGTTGAGCGCCGAGTGCCGGACGCACTGATCTGACGCTACCTATCGCTTGCTGCAGCATTATACTGTTTACTGACACACATCACATTCATCAATGCCGGCCAGGTTACTACAGCAACTGCAAAGCTAGATTACAGCACCCAATACTGGCTTACAGCATCTACTAGCGGTCGCTCTAAGAGCTGCTATACAGATGCTCACATGCTAATACCTGGCGCTAGTAGTAAATCAGCCTCCATGTCAACTGTCTGTATCGAATTTTCAAGAAATTCGCTCATCTTTAATAATAAACAATAATAATGTAATAATAGCCTGTAAAAGTAAATTTATTTTTCTCCCTTCATTACACATTTTTTGCCTTTATTACATTACTTTTTTTAGGATTTTTTTAGGATAGTAAATGAGTTTATTCTAAACTTTAGACAAACTTTAATGACAAACTAATAATTAGAATCTGAACTAGTATAAAAGCAATTGGGACTTTATAACCAAATCCCAGATGGATTTATTTGTCTGGTAAATAAGGAAAAATTAATATAAAAGGAATCTTAATGCTGCATGAACAATTAAAGCCTGGTAACAAACTATTTATTTTGTTATATCACGTTTTAGGTAAGTGCAGGTTTTAGGTAATCGTATGTATATTTTTACATTTGTATATTTTCATTAGGACAGGACATGGGGCATGCATTTTTAAAAAACACTTTTTATGCCATAAGACATGTGTTTGCCAGTGTTTATTAGGTCTAAGACGCAATAGAGTTTATATTAAGAGACATTTCACAGGTAATACATCTTATGACGACTATACCTTACACCTTCAAAGTATACCTTTGCCCTTAATATAGAAAAAAATAAAGGTTTTTGAGCAAACGGTGAAATGGGCTCAAACTCATCATTTCCATGAGGCATATGTGGAGGCTGATTCATTACTAAAGCCAGGTATTGCCAGATAAGGGTCTGTATAGCGACGCTTAGAGCAACCGCTAGTAGACACTGTAAGCGGGTATCGGGATCTGTAACAGAGCGCCTCAGTCCATGCATTGATGCATGTGATGTATGTTTGGCGCTATAACACCATTACAGCGCTGCAGGGTGAGAAAGGTAGCACCAGCTTAGTGTGACCGACTCTCGGCGCTCCACACCAGAAATCTACACACACACAGTGTCGGCGCTCTAGCATAAAGCGTCAGACGCTGTGTGATTAAAGTCTGTTTTTGAACACATATCCACCAGTAACAAAGTGAAAACACATGGAATGACATTGTTATAACACTGAGACAATAACACTTTAGTGCCAGACCTGTAATGACAATTGTGCATAAAAATATAAAAAGCCAAAAAACGTTTCTAAAAGTGTTTGTTTGCAGCCAGGAGAAGTCACACAATGATTTGAGCCCAAAAAATTAAAAAAATGTCAAACACGCTGTTTAAACACAAGCAAATGAACGGCCTTTGAAATATATGGGAGAGCGAAAGTGAACGAAAGGTAATACCTGACTGGAAGCTAGAGCGCCGGCGCTATATGCTGAGCCGCCTGTAATAATACATGTGACGCTACATGACGCTGTTAGAGTCGCTCATCAGATTCGCTTTCATAAATGTGGGTTTGCGCACAGCGCCCAGCGTTCACCAGGCGCTGCCTGCCGCTACGAGGCACTACCTGGTGCTATCCCTTCATAAATAACCCCCATAGTAGCATATGTATGTGCTATACATTCTGTAAACTTCTGACATGCGCATTACAAACTTAACTCATTAAAGTGCTCGCCTACATATTTGCCACCCTCACTTCTACTACAATGTTTAGCTAAATCACTTAGCACTATCCTCCATCTTCCCTTTTGGACCCTTAAAACTCACCAAAACCACTTCGCGGTTAGGTTCTTCTTCCATTTTAGCCCCCTAAAACTTACCCAAATCACTTCTCAGTCATGTGAATATTCATCTTTAAATATTTCTGGGCCCATTAGTTTTGTGTTAATGTATTTTGTAAATGAAATGACACTGACTTTTTTTTTATTCCATCATAAAATATAACATTTTTTAAAATTTTGAAAATTTCAAATTTTTACAACTATAAAAAACAAAATACATAGCAATGGCAGGCCACAGAACATTATTCTTCATCTGTGGTCCCCAACGAGTTGCGCAGCTCCTGCATCTCGCCCACCAACTGAAGGACCCTGACACTCAGTTGTGCCACTCTGGCACGTGTGGTCCCTGTTAAAAAATATAAATTCAAATATTAGTATAACCTTGTTGGGGTCATACTGCAGTGCCCCCCCCCCCGTATGGTCCAAACACCTAAATCTGGACTTCAAAAGCCAGAGGGCCCTCGGCACCACGGCCGGGTTTTGCATAGTGCCCGATTAGAGAACCCCTGGCCCGCATTCTGCAGGCAAAGAATGGGCATCAGAAGCAAGGGCAAGAGTGGATATCCAGAATCCCCTGAAAGAATTTAAAAATACTAACATAAAATACACATTCTAAGCTACAATATTGTTTAACATGTCATCAAGGGCTAAAAACAGCCATAGGTTAAGACATAAGTCATCAACTATATTCATTGGCATACAGTGAAAATGGATTGATGGAATGTGAGCAAACTTACCCTGGAGCCATCCACCAGATAATTCTCCTGACTCAAACTGACGAAATAAGCCGGAGCTCTGCAATATATAAGCAGCATGGGACGACCCTGGATGCCCTGCAAGAACACTGAGGAATCGCATAGCTGGACCAAACACTGCTTGTATGTTGTGTGAGTGGCACATCTTGCGGTTCCTGCAACCAAATATAAAATAATTACACAAAGCAAAGGTAACCAACTAAAACAATAACTCCTACAACAAATTAAGAATCAAGTTCAACAATCCAAATATAATTCACAAAGGACATAAGTCTAAAAAAATATAGCAATTATATGGATGTGTGGGAAAATAAAGGTTTGCATGCTAAGGACTAATTAAGGTCAGCATTAAAATGCATCTATAAGGCATACATGAAATGTATTGATTCAGGTATGCATTGCTATACAATTTATGGCCTTGGCCATGCTGATACATGCAATGCCTTGGTGCTAAAGGCGCGCAGACTCCTCCACATAGCCGCAAAACATGTTCAACAATAGCGATCCGAGCCCTCAAAGGTCCTGTAAGTGGATTGGAAATGAAACGGATTTATAGGGTGGTGGTCCGTCGGAAATCAGCTCTCTGAATCTGACGGAAACCCATCCCAAAAACGTAAGTTATCTGAACGAACGAAAAATATCAGATTTTGTTTGGAAAATGATCCGAACTAACGGAAATGTTCCGATTTGCTTCCGTTCATCGAAAGCGCATATACACATTTTCCTGAACGTTTGTACGAATGAAAAATGAACGAAAAAAAACAAAAAAAAGACAAGCACCCACTAAAACTTTCACAGACAGCTACTGAAGTCCAGACGAATGTGTCTCTGAATCGAGCCTTTAGTCTTCAATTTAAAATTGACATTCTCTATCCTGCTGACATTTACTAAAACATTAGTGGTGCAGCAACATGTTAAAAACATTGTAAGTTTTTTTTGGCACTACTCTAATTTGCACTGATATGGCACTGGCTGCCATCAGTGCTTGATAAATCAGGCCCTAGGTAATAGAAATAATACTATTTTCAATTTTATTATTGATGCTACATACAGTACATTGTTTATAGGGAGAATGTAACATAACAAGGATTACTGAATATATGGGCAGGCTGTTACAGTATGTAATTATTATAATCTTCCCTTTAAATGCCGATGCAGATTTTACCTCTCCATTCAAATTCCATTTCTTCAGCACCACATTGCAAACGTGGTTACATGGCTGCCATGGCTCCCAGCATGAAAGAGCCCATTTCTTCAATGGGACCTGACCTTTCATTGCACTGACCCCACTCCTGGCATCCTTGTATTCCCACCCCAGCATCCCCTGTGTTCCTAACCCCCGGGCATCCCCTGAGTTACCAACCCCCGGGCATCCCCTGTGTTACCAACCCCTGGGCATCCCCTGTGTCCCCAACCCCCAGGCATCTCCTGTGTTCCCAACTCCCGGACATCCCCTGTGTTACCAACCCCCGGGTATCCCGTGTGTTACCAACCCCCGGGTATCCCCTGTGTTACCAACACCCGGGCATCCCCTGTGTTACCAACCCCCGGGTATCCCCTGTGTTCCCAACCCCCAGGCATCTCCTGTGTTACCAACTCCCGGACATCCCCTGTGTTACCAACCCCCGGACATCCCCTTTGTTACCAACCCCCGGACATCCCCTGTGTTCCCAATCCCCCGGGCATCCCCTGTGTTACCAACCCCCGGGCATCCCCTGTGTTACCAACCCCTGGGTATCCCCTGTGTTCCGAACCCCCAGGCATCTCCTGTGTTACCAACTCCCGGACATCCCCTGTGTTACCAACCCCCGGACATCCCCTGTGTTCCCAACCCCCAGGCATCTCCTGTGTTACCAACTCCCAGACATCCCTTGTGTTACCAACCCCCGGGCATCCCCTTTGTTACCAACCCCCGGACATCCCCTGTGTTACCAACCCCCGGACATCCTCTGTGTTACCAACCCCCTGCATCCCCTTTGTTACCAACCCCCGGACATCCCCTGTGTTACCAACCCTTGGGCATCCCCTGTGTTCCTAACCCCCAGGCATCTCCTGAGTTGCAAACCCCCCTGCACCCCTTGGGTTTAAAATCCCTGGGCATCCCCTGTATTTTCAACCCTCATGCATCCTCTTTATACCCAACCCCTAGGCATCCACTGTGTTTCCCAATCACATAGAAATTGCAAGCACCCCCCCCCCCCCGCAGATGGGAATTGCCTGCATTCCCAACACCTGAGAATCCCTTGCATTCTCAACCCTCAAGGATCGCCTGTATTCCAAACCCCCAGGCTTCTCCTGAATCCCCCCGGTGGCATCCCCTGCACTCCCAACTCCCGTGGCATCCCCTGTATTCCCACCCACTGGGCATCCCCTGCATTTCAACATTTCAACCCCTGGGCATCCCCTGCATTTCAATTCCCAGGAATCCCTGTATTCCAAACCCCTGTGCATCCCCTGCGCTCTCATCCCCCTGTATTTCAAGCCCCAGGGAGGCATCTTACAGGCATCTTATGCACCCCAAAACTGGGCCCTGCAACCTAACCCTGCATGTCCCCTGCAAATCCCACCCCAAGGACCTCAGCTTTCTACTCTCTCAACTGGGCATCCCTTTAAAACCCTACCACCAGGCATCTCCTGCATTCCCTAACACTAGGCATTCCCCTGAAACATTAGCCTTGGCCATCTCACTGCAGCCCTAACCCTGGGCATCCCCTGCATCTCCCATCCCCATTGCAACTGCATTAAACCCTCCCCCCTGCAACCCTAACACCATATATCTCTCACCCCTGGGTGTTCCGCTGCAACCCCATTCTAGTAGGCTTGGGGAGGGAGCCCATGCCACAGACCACACAGGAAGCTGGGATGTGGCTGCTCCCCTTTTGTCATGTCAGAACTCTGGTAAACAAAGCTTTAAGGCTCTTGCAGTCCATATGGCCACATATAGGATAGTAATCTATGTAAGTAGGATCTTAAGTGAAATGAGTGCACCCCCATCGCTACCCCCCAGTGCTCAGTGTAAATATACTTTAAAGAGAAAGCAAAATCCCGCTGTGTGAAAACCCTGGATCCTCAGTAAAATGTACCATACGTGGGCCACACTAGGCTATGCCTGTCACAACCCCAAATGGGCCCTCAAGCAATTGTCTCCAATAAAAGAAGTCCCTGGTGCTAAGAAGGTTGGGTACCACTACTGACTGGTGCTGAAGCTTGATATATGAGGCTCAAGGTGTCATTCAGTAAAGGGAGAACGTTGAGGCATGATTTGCTCCTAAAACATTCCTTGAGTAATTTAACTTTTTTTGCTTTTTTAAGAAAATCTGTGTATTTTTATACTTGGAAGAATACAGTATTTTAAGTGTTAAAATCCAGCAAATGAGCCCTTTAAAGCATTTATAAACTGAAATAGCCAATATACCTATACTGTAGCACAAGCTAAAACAAAAGGTTTCATTTATATTACAATCATCAGCTGGCAACCCATAGATACAGTGAAATAGATAGAATAGGTAAGCAAGCTTGGGGGACGGGGCATCCAGAATGCTGGAGCCCCCTCCCCATGTATCACCCCCCAGAACGCCCACAATTCTTACCTCTTACTCGATTCTCGCCAGGGAACGCAACCAGGCAAGCCTGTCTGAATGCGGCAGGACTCGGACCAACACTTGTTCGTGGGGAAACTGGTGTTGGTCCACTTTATGGGATTTAAAGAGATTTAAAGAGGTTTTGAAGCCTCTAATGTGATTGTCATACCTAATCAAAGGTTTGAGGTTGTCGAGGTCAACTTCAAATGAACAAAAACAAAATGATAAAGCATCAGTTTTAGTTTTGGACACTCAGAAATATCTTGTGAATACGAGTAACAAACAGGTTTTAGGCTGCATGTTTTACTATAAATGATGGAAGTATAAAACATCTTGCAGATGTGTACATTGGAAAAGTTTTCAACTAAATGTGTATGTGTCAATAATATAGATTGAGGGCATCAAGTCTTATTTTTGAGTTCCACCGACATCATGTCTGCAAAGAACCATAGCAAAGTCAATGAATTTATCCTAATGGGATTTGGAAATCTTCATGTCTTGAACATTGTATTTTTTCTAATTTTCCTACTAATTCTTATATTCACCTTTCTGGGAAATATTTTTATTATCATCTTAGTTTCAGTCAACCCACTCCTCCAGACCCCCATGTATTACTTCCTTAGCCACCTCTCAATGTCTGATCTTTTGATTGCTGCCAACACTCTTCCAAGTATGCTTGGTGCTATTATTCTTGGAGGAAGACTAATTACCTACCTTGGCTGCATCACCCAATTTTTTTTCTTCAGTGGTACAACTATTACAGAATGTTTCCTTCTGTCTGTCATGTCTTATGATCGCTACTTGGCCATCTGCAATCCCTTAAGATATTCCAATATCATGCACTTCCGGTTTCGTATCAGTCTTTCAGCTGGGCCCTGGCTTCTGGGCTTCACCTTGAATCTTTTAGCAGTTCTACCCGTATCACAATTTGACTTTTGTGCCAATAACGTCATAGACCATTTTTTCTGTGATCTCTATCCTCTCCAAAAGCTCTCTTGCTCAGATACTTCATTTGTTGAACTTGAAGTTTTTGTCTTTTCAGTGCCTATATTTATTTTTCCTTGTGGCTTTATCATTGTGACATATGTCTATATTTTTCATACTATCATCAGAATCCCATCCACATCAGGCAAACAAAAAGCTTTTTCAACTTGCAGCTCCCATCTTATCGTTGTGGGGACATTTTACGGGACACTAATAGCTAAATATATGATACCATCTAAAGGAAGTTCTTTAATCATGAACAAGATTGCATCTTTACTACACACTGCACTTACGCCTTTACTTAACCCTATAATATATAGCTTGAGAAACCAAGATATCAGGGCAGCTTTTAGGAAAATGTACTGTTATAAATAATTATAATTTAACACTATGGCTAAATCTTCATCATTGGAGTATATAGACACTGCTCTCCTATGGTTAAGTGTCATTTAAAGCTAAAGATACTTAATTTTAGTGTGCTAAATACACTAGATAGACAGATTTTATGAAACATTCTATAAAGCAGGTAGTTATTGTCCAAAAATCCCATTAAATAGGTATAAGCCCAAGTAGTCTCCTTAAGCCAACATTTATTGTATTGTACGGAAAACCTTACATAGCAGTGCAACTGAAAGTCAATCATTGATCTGACCTCATTGATGGATCCTTTGCTCCAGAGAAGAGGTGGTTGTTTTTAATTTTCTGTTTCTATCATTTCAAACTTTTGTATTGCTCTGTTTTTTCAACGGAGCTTGAATTTTTGGGGTTCTATTTTAGTTCCTCTTTCACTTTTTGGTTCACTTCGCTTACTTGTATTTCAAGCATTGCATACCTAAACCCCCCTTTGCCTAGGCAAGATCTATGAATACTAAACTAATTTAATCTATCCAATCATACCATCAGGGAGCCCTACATTATCTGAAAGTCCAGGTGCGTTTAGGTAAATGGTCATTGTAAAGTACAGGACTGGAGAAAAGTCACCCTGCAGGAATGGTCCAGGTTAATATCCCTGTATTTATAATATATTTCTCTTTAAATATTTATATATTAGCAAGTCCCAAAAAAGAAAACAGAATAGGCATGAAAAAGTTTAGTGCAGAGTCCAGTCATTGGAGGGCAGGGTAGAAGGAGGGGGCATGACTGAGGCACAGAGAAGGTCACTGAACTGCTTATGGAAATTGTGTGGGTGGTCCAGGGCAAAAAGGCAAAAGTGAAACCCAGCTCTCAGCACCCCCTGTAAAACCCTCTGCACACACTTAATTTAACTCTTGGGTGGAGAATGTCTTTAAGTCATTTTGTTGTTCTACTGCTTAAGTACTTTTACCCTTAAGTTCTACCATGTGCCTTTCCATTTCCACCAACTTGAACATACCGATAGATGTATATACTCGATGATTCATAAACTGGTAATGAAACTTATATGATATTTTGATGTCGTATGGCAAGATATGGATTAAGAGTAAATGTAAACATATTTTTTCCTCTCTTTGTAGTGCAGTTTCTGTGAGTATTTCATGTTAAGGAGGAGCCTACATTTTTTTTAAATACAGCAGGGGGGTTCAGAGCTAATCCAATTTTGCAAAATAACCTTCTTGGCTACTGAAGATATACTGAGATACAGTCTTCTCCCATCTTTTGAGACTGTGCCACAATTTACAGATGTGTCCACCGTCACTTTACCTCCAATTTGGGTAAAAGCTAAATTTTCACATATTTTCAATACATATCATGATATGTCCTAAAGACATTTACCACAGGGGTACACGTGCTGCTCTTGATGGTGCATGAGGTGCTAGGAAGAGAGAGAGGCAAATTAAATGTTGGGAATGCTGGGAGGTGGGGGGTTATTGGTTTATGCTAGTGGAGAATGTTATGACTATGAATGCTATGCCCACCTGGTCCACTCCAGGGTCTCTGTAAAAAAGGGAGCTCGGCACACATTGTAGCATAGCAGTTAGTGCCTCTCACTAGAGCAGAGCTGGCCACTGCAAAGTGATCGATCAGATGAAGTTTCAGATGGAAAGAATTATAGCTTACCAAGAGACAGCACATTTTCTCAGGAAGGTTGTAGGACTGCTTGTGAGCATAGACTTTCAATGGAGAGTGTAGATCTACTTTTAATGCCCTGGTGAAACTAATGCAAGATGTGCAACATCTATAGGTACCAGATTTGCTAAGGGGAAACTTGTGCTGGGCTCAAGGCTATAGTATAGGCCCTATTTCAAAAATCTATACAGTCCCAGGGAAATCTGTATGGGTGGTACTTGGGCCAATCAGAAAATGTAGAAGTGGTACATCATTAAAAAGTGTTGAGACTGCTTGGACGAGATAATTGTCTTGTGATCATCGAGTGTCACAAAAACAAATCTGGCCATATCACAACACAACTAGGCATGAGAAAAGGTTTTGATGGATGTAGCTGTAGTTGGGGTATGCCAAATAATGCCCACTTGGTGAGGGAGCTTATTTATGAGTTATCTCAATACTTAGCCACCAGTTTCCAGTATTTCAAGATGACCAAAACAGAAGGAAAGTTTCTGCCACATTTAGGGTAAACATGAGATATTAACAGTCCCATCAGATATGCATTGTAAACGGAAAATGTAGGAGCCATGAAGCCCAAGAAGGAGCATTTCTTTAAAATACGGGGAACTGTTAATGTAATCAAAAGATCTTAAGCAATGTTGAGGTTGCAATAAATGGAAGTATAGCATTCCATTTATTTATTGATAAGGTCCTAGAATCAAGGTATAGTTTTGCTATGCTAGTCAAATGCTAATCAAGCATACCTTATTTCTAGTTTACTCAATAGGTAGAAGTACATTTCTTTTCAATATTTTTTTTTATTGAAGATTTCTATAAACACTTTTGGTATATCTGATATAACAGATCATAGACATCCTTATATAAACCAATTTGTGCACATAAACACATCAATAAAATTCTATATTCTAATTAGAAAGTATAAAGGCTTAAGTCATAACAAACTAGACACAGTATATCTTATCAATTTCATTACATCTAACCCCTTCTCACACATTAACTGAAGTAAAGCAAAAAAAAACCCAAGCATAAATTATAACAAATAAATCGTCATATAGCACAACCTATCCATGGAGCCCAAACCTCTCAAAATCCCCCAAGGTTCCCAATATTAATTGCTGACAGTTTTTCCATGGCCATAGAAGTAGATTTGTATTGCTGGCAAAGCTACACTTTGGGGAATGCCGGTATTTCAACATTTCTCTCATCAAGATATGATTAAAAGTTAATGAGACAGAGGGAGACACAGGTTCATTAAAGTTCTAAACAAAAGTTGTTCAAGAGTCAGATTTCACTTTTTTCAAAAGCCTTTCTTTTGCACCTACAACAGGTTTTTTTTCGTACTATTATTAATGTCAATAATTTTAGCAGACTCCTGATTCTAAAAAAAAACATTTTGCCCAGTCACTGCCCAGTGACGAAGACCAAAGTGCTGGAATGAACTGCTATATCCATATATGAATGGACTATTTTTAACAATAACGTGAACATAATCGACCTTCATGATCTAGAAAATGAGGAGGAGGAGAACAGAACTGAGCTGCTTGGATGGTCCCAGGTCGGTCAAGGGCTTTTGTAGAGAGCAGTGGTTACCTGGACAGCTAGATGATGTGCAGCCAAGGTCAAGGGTCACAAGCAGAGGGGCAGGGACGTAAGCCAGAGTCTAGCACATGACATCAGTCCAAAGTGAGGAGTAGTCTGAAAGAGTAATCTGAGAAGCCAAGCCGCAGCTTGTACACAGGAAGGCAATCACTGAAGGATTAAATCCAAAAGGCAAGTCCTGAGCCTAGGTAAAGGTTCATACATGGCAAGTTAAGCAGAGGGGTCCTACAGAAAAGTTTCACAGGTCAGAACAAGGTCACGCAGCCAGTGCCAGTCGCCCTGGATCCCCAAGCACCAGTGCAGCTGACCACCCACTGGAACAGCATGGGGGGCTTTTGCAAACTTTTTCCAAATTAAATAGAGATAGAACAAGAATTATAGAATAGTGTGTATATTCCATCCTGTTGCTTATTTATGTAAAGTATATAACTAGAGATGAGCGAACTTTTGAAAAATTTGTTTTTCGACTGATTCGCCGAATTTCCCGACAAAAATCGTTTCGACCCGAATTTATTCGCGATGAATCACTATTAAAAACGGCTATTTCTGAGCTTTCTAGAGCCTCAATAGGGTTGTAAACCATTCTGCCTTGCTTTACCACGCATAGGATGCGTGCTGGGTTAGTGAAATAATGCTGTAAATAATTATGACATGCAGATCAGAGGCATCGCTAATAGAATCGCAGAGCAGCACAATTACAGAGAGTTGAGGTGGCATCACTATGAGGGGCCCCTATAGTGCCTGAAAAAACACACCCTGGAGCTGGCAGCAGCAGGAGCCCAAAAATTTGCTGAGTCACACCCTGGAGTTGCAAGCAGCAGCCCAAACATTGGTTGAAAGAGACACTGGAGTTGGCAGCAAAAGCCCAAAAATTGGATGAATCACACCCTGGAGTTGCAAGCAGCATCAGCAGCAGCCCAAACATAGCTTGAAAGAGACACTGGAGTTGGCAGCAGCAGGAGCCCAAACATTGCGTGAAAGAGACACTGGAGTTGGCTGCAGGAGCCCAAAAATTGGATGAATCACACCCTGGAGTTGCAAGCAGCAGCACAAAAAATGCATTAAAGAGACACTGGAGTTGGCTGCAGGAGCCCAAAAATTGGATGAATCATACCCTGGAGTTGCAAGCAGCAGCAGCTTAAGGAGCCCAAACATTGCTTTAAAGAGACACTGGAGTTGGCTGCAGGAGACCAAAAATTGGATGAATCACACCCTGGAGTTGCAAGCAGCAGCACAAACATTGCTTTAAAGAGACACTGGAGTTGGCTGCAGGAGCCCAAAAATTGGATGAATCACACCCTGGAGTTGCAAGCAGCAGCAGCAGCAGGAGCCCAAACATTGCTTTAAAGAGACACTGGAGTTAGCTGCAGGAGGCCAAAAATTGGATGAATCACACGCTGGAGTTGCAAGCAGCAGCAGGAGCCCAAACATAGCTTGAAAGAGACCCTGGAGTTGGCAGCAGGAGCCCAAATATTAGCTGAATTACACCCTGGAGATTCAAGCAGCAGCAGCAGGAGCACAGGCATTGCTTAAAAAGAGACCCTGGAGTTGGCTGCAGGAGCCCAAAATTGGATGAATCACACCCTGGAGTTGCAAGCAGCAGCAGCAGGAGCCCAAACATTGCTTTAAAGAAAGAGACACTGGAGTTGGCTGCAGGAGCCCAAAATTGGACTAAAGACACACTGGAGTTGCAAGCAGCAGCAGGAGGCCAAAAATTGGCCGAAAGACATCCTGGAGTTGGCAGCAGCAGCAGCCCAAACATAGCTTGAAAGAGACACTGGAGTTGGCAGCAGGAGCCCCAAAATTAGCTGATTTACACCCTGGAGTTGCAAGCAGCAGCAGCCCAAACATAGCTTAAAAGACACACTGGAGTTGGCAGCAGGAGCCCAAAAATTGGCTGAATTACACCATGGAGTTGCAAGCAGCAGCAGCAGGAGCCCAAACATAGCTTGAAAGAGACACTGGAGTTGGCTGCAGGAGCCCAAAAATAAGCTGAATTACACTCTGGAGTTGGCAGCAGCAGGAGCCCAAACATTGCGTGAAAGAGACACTGGAGTTGGCTGCAGGAGGCCAAAAATTGATTGACTCACACCCTGGAGTTGCAAGAAGCAGCAGGAGCCCAAACATTACTTTAAAGAGACAATGGAGTTGGCTGCAGGTGGACAAAAAATGGATGAATCACACCCTGGAATTGCAAGCAGCAGCAGCAGGAGCCCAAACATTGCGTGAAAGAGAAACTGGAGTTGGCTGCAGGAGCCCAAAAATTGGATGAATCACACCCTGGAGGTGCAAGAAGCAGCAGCAGCAGAAGCCCAAACATTGCATGTAAGAGACACTGGAGTTGGCTGCAGGAGCCCAAAAATTGGATGAATCACACCCTGGAGGTGCAAGCAGCAGCAGCCCAAACATAGCTTTAAAGAGACACTGGAGTTGGCTGCAGGAGCCACTGCAGCCAACTCCAGGATGTCATTCAGCCAATTTTTGGCCTCCTACTGCTGCAGCCAACTCCAGTGTGTCTTTACACTGGAGTTGGCTGCAGCAGTAGGAGGCCAAAAATTGGCTGAATGACATCCTGGAGTTGGCTGCAGCAGCCCAAACATAGCTTGAAAGAGACACTGGAGTTGGCAGCAGGAGCCCAGAAATTAGCTGAATTACACCCTGGAGTTGCAAGCAGCAGCAGCCCAAACATAGCTTAAATGACACACTGGAGTTGGCAGCAGGAGCCCAAAAAATGGCTGAATTACACCCTGGAGTTGCAAGCAGCAGCAGCAGGAGCCCAAACATAGCTTGAACGAGACACTGGAGTTGGCAGCAGGAGCCCAAAAATAAGCTGAATTGCACCCTGGAGTCGTAAGCAGCAGCAGGAGCCAAAACATATCTTGAAAGAGACACTGGAGTTGGCTGCAGGAGGCCAAAAATTGGATGAATCAAACCCTGGAGTTGCAAGCAGCAGCAGGAGCCCAAACATAGCTTGAAAGAGACACTGGAGTTGGCTGCGGGAGCCCAAAAATTGGATGAATCACACCCTGGAGTTGCAAGCAGCAACAGGAGCCCAAACATTGCATGAAAGAGACACTGGAGTTGGCAGCAGGAGCCCAACAATTAGCTGAATTGCACTCTGGAGTTGCAAGCGGCAGCAGGAGCCCAAACATAGCTCAAAAGAGACACTGGAGTTGGCAGCAGGAGCCCAAAAATTAGCTGAATTGACACCCTGGAGTGGCAAGCAGCAGGAGCCCAAACATTGCTTTAAAGAGACACTGGAGTTGGCAGCAGCCACAGCAGGAGCCCAAAAATTGACTGACACACCCTGGAGTTTGCAGCAGCAGCAGGATCCCAGAAATTGGCTGGAAGGCACCCTGAAGTTGGCAGCAGCAGGAGCACAAACATTAGCTGGAAGGCACACCCTGGAGTTGCAAGCAACATAAGCAGGAGCCCAAACATTGCTTGAAAGAGACCCTGGAGTTGGCAGCAGCAGGAGGCCAAAAATTGGCTGAAAGGCACACCCTGAAGTTGGCATCAGCAGGAGCCCAAAAATTGGTCTCAAGACATAAATATGTTTTGCACCATTTGGAAAGTGTAAAACGTGGCACCATGCTGAATCTAGTCGCATGCATCAAGCAAAAATTGGATGAATCACACCCTGGAGTTGCAAGCAGCAGCAGGAGCCCAAACATAGCTTGAAACACACACTGGCGTTGGCAGCAGGAGCCCAAAAAATTGGCTGAATTACACCCTGGATGTCAGGGATTTCCCAGCGGAGAAATCCCAATTGTAAAAAGTGACCAGAAATTGAGACTGAGAGGCAGAAATGGATATGGGGCAAACCGTGTTTAATAGTGAAAAAACAGTGGTAACTACACATCAAACACACTACAATCAAACTGCTGTACAAATTACAAAGGGGAACATATATGTGTAAGGGAACTATACATATATACAAGTGAGATTAACACGCTATGCCTGAACTATACACATACAGGTGAAACCAACACGCTCTGGCTGTACATACACAAGATGGAGTTCGGCAACAAGCATGCATAAGGATCAAAGGAAAGTCCAAATTCCAAGGCGGAAACACGGCTGGGATAGGGGGAGCAAACACAAGAGCTGAGGCAGGAGTCCTGGGTGCAGGGTTCAGATTTCAGAGTACCTGGGATCTAGGTACAGCATTCTGGGATCAAGATGACATAACACAATGCTAATCCGCTGCTTGAATAGGCTTGAGGAGTCACAGGTGCTGGCTGATTGCTGGTGGATCCTCATATTGCAGGGGATGTTCCAGAGAAAGAGCCAGCCAGAAGCAGTATTAACAAGCTGCACACTCTGAAGCTTAAGGAGGAACTCCAACCCTGACATTACCCCCCCTCAAAAAAAGCGGGCACCGAACGCTTTAAATCCACTGGAGATGCTTCAATCAGCATACGAGAAAAAATCCAGAAAGGTAACATGGGACCAGACATATGATCTGGATGGGTAAAATTGGCAGACATCCCATGAGAGGCGGGCCGGACAGGGGCGATGCAGGCAGAAATCCAGACAGGGGCGATGCAGACGGGAAGCTCACAACCGGGGAGCTGGCAGGCGGGAAGCTCACAACCGGGGAGCTGGCAGGCGGGAAGCTCACAACCGGGGAGCTGGCAGGCGGGCTTCGGGACCCAGCAGGTGCGGGCCCCGAAGCAGGCGAAGACCCAGCAGGTGCGGGCCCCGAAGCAGGCGAAGACCCAGCAGGTGCGGGCCCCGAAGGAGGCGAAGACCCAGCAGGTGCGGGCCCCGAAGCAGGCGAAGACCCAGCAGGTGCGGGCCCCGAAGCAGGCGAAGACCCAGCAGGTGCGGGCCCCGAAGCAGGCGAAGACCCAGCAGGTGCGGGCCCCGAAGCAGGCGAAGACCCAGCAGGTGCGGGCCCCGAAGCAGGCGAAGACCCAGCAGGTGCGGGCCCCGAAACAGGCGTAGACCCAGCAGGTGCGGGCCCCGAAGCAGGCGAAGACCCAGCAGGTGCAGGCCCCGAAGCAGGCGAAGACCCAGCAGGTGCGGGCCCCGAAGCAGGCGAAGACCCAGCAGGTGCGGGCCCCGAAGCAGGCGAAGACCCAGCAGGTGCGGGCCCCGAAGCAGGCGAAGACCCAGCAGGTGCGGGCCCCGAAGCAGGCGAAGACCCAGCAGGTGCGGGCCCCGAAGCAGGCGAAGACCCAGCAGGTGCGGGCCCCGAAGCAGGCGAAGACCCAGCAGGTGCGGGCCCCGAAGCAGGCGAAGACCCAGCAGGTGCGGGCCCCGAAGCAAGCGAAGACCCAGCAGGTGCGGGCCCCGAAGCAAGCGAAGACCCAGCAGGTGCAGGCGCCGAAGCAGGCGAAGACCCAGCAGGTGCAGGCCCCGAAGCAGGCAAAGACCCAGCAGGTGCGGGCCCCGAAGCAGGCGAAGACCCAGCAGGTGTGGGCCCCGAAGCAGGCGAAGACTCAGCAGGTGTGGGCCCCGAAGCAGGCGAAGACCCAGCTGAATTACACCCTGGAGTTGCAAGCAGCAGCAGCAGGAGCCCAAACATTGCGTGAAAGAGAAACTGGAGTTGGCTTCAGGAGCCCAAAAATTGGATGAATCACCCCCTGGAGTGGCAAGCAGCAGCAGCAGCAGCTGAAGGAGCCCAAACATTGCTTTAAAGAGACAGTGGAGTTGGCAGCAGGGGCCCAAAAATTAGCTGAATTTCACCCTGGAGTTGCAAGCAGCAGCAGCAGGAGCCCAAACATTGCGTGAAAGAGAAACTGGAGTTGGCTGCAGGAGCCCAAAAATTGGATGAATCACCCCCTGGAGTGGCAAGCAGCAGCAGCAGCAGCTGAAGGAGCCCAAACATTGCGTGAAAGAGAAACTGGAGTTGGCTGTAGGAGGCCAAAAATTGGATGAATCACACCCTGGAGGTGCAAGAAGCAGCAGCAGCAGAAGCCCAAACATTGCATGTAAGAGACACTGGAGTTGGCTGCAGGAGCCCAAAAATTGGATGAATCACACCCTGGAGGTGCAAGCAGCAGCAGCCCAAACATAGCTTTAAAGAGACACCGGAGTTGGCTGCAGGAGCCCAAAAATTGGGCTAAAGACACACTGGAGTTGGCTGCAGCAGTAGGAGGCCAAAAATTGGCTGAATGACATCCTGGAGTTGGCTGCAGCAGCAGCCCAAACATAGCTTGAAAGAGACACTGGAGTTGGCAGCAGGAGCCCAGAAATTAGCTGAATTACACCCTGGAGTTGCAAGCAGCAGCAGCCCAAACATAGCTTAAATGACACACTGGAGTTGGCAGCAGGAGCCCAAAAAATGGCTGAATTACACCCTGGAGTTGCAAGCAGCAGCAGCAGGAGCCCAAACATAGCTTGAACGAGACACTGTAGTTGGCAGCAGGAGCCCCAAAATAAGCTGAATTGCACCCTGGAGTCGTAAGCAGCAGCAGGAGCCCAAACATAGCTTGAAAGAGACACTGGAGTTGGCTGCAGGAGGCCAAATATTGGATGATTCAAACCCTGGAGTTGCAAGAAGCAGCAGGAGCCCAAACATAGCTTGAAAGAGACACTGGAGTTGGCTGCGGGAGCCCAAAAATTGGATGAATCACACCCTGGAGTTGCAAGCAGCAGCAGGAGCCCAAACATTGCATGAAAGAGACACTGGAGTTGGCAGCAGGAACAAATTACAAAGGGGAACATATATGTGTAAGGGAACTATACATATATACAAGTGAGATTAACACGCTATGCCTGAACTATACACATACAGGTGAAACCAACACGCTCTGGCTGTACATACACAAGATGGAGTTTGGCAACAAGCATGCATAAGGATCAAAGGAAAGTCCAAATTCCAAGGCGGAAACACGGCTGGGATAGGGGGAGCAAACACAAGAGCTGAGGCAGGAGTCCTGGGTGCAGGGTTCAGATTTCAGAGTACCTGGGATCTAGGTACAGCATTCTGGGATCAAGATGACATAACACAATGCTAATCCGCTGCTTGAATAGGCTTGAGGAGTCACAGGTGCTGGCTGATTGCCAGCACCTCTGCAGGACAGAGTCATCTCCTGGTGGATCCTCATATTGCAGGGGATGTTCCAGAGAAAAAGCCAGCCAGAAGCAGTATTAAGAAGCGGCACACTCTGAAGCTTAAGAAGGAACTCCAACCCTGACATTACCCCCCCTCAAAAAAAGCGGGCACCGAACGCTTTAAATAACAACTCCACTGGAGATGCTCCAATCAGCATACGAGAAAAAATCCAGAAAGGTAACATGGGACCAGACATATGATCTGGATGGGTAAAATTGGCAGACATCCCATGAGAGGCGGGCCAGACAGGGGCGATGCAGGCAGAAATCCAGACAGGGGCGATGCAGGCGGGAAGCTCACAACCGGGGAGCTGGCAGGTGCGGGCCCCGAAGCAGGCGAAGACCCAGCAGGTGCGGGCCCCGAAGCAGGCGAAGACCCAGCAGGTGCGGGCCCCGAAGCAGGCGAAGACCCAGCAGGTGCGGGCCCCGAAGCAGGCGAAGACCCAGCAGGTGCGGGCCCCGAAGCAGGCTAAGGCCCAGCAGGTGCAGGCCCCGAAGCAGGCGAAGACCCAGCAGGTGCAGGCCCCGAAGCAGGCGAAGACCCAGCAGGTGCGGCAGTCCCTCCAGGGTCAAAATCTAGAAAGCAATGGCCAGGGGGACCGGGACCTTCACGGCAGCACCCAGGGGGGACCGGGACCTTCACGGCAGCACCCAGGGGGGACCGGAATCTTCACGGCAGCACCCAGGGGGGACCGGGACCTTCACGGCAGCACCCAGGGGGGACCGGGACCTTCACGGCAGCACCCAGGGGGGACCGGGACCTTCACGGCAGCACCCAGGGGGGACCGGGACCTTCACGGCAGCACCCAGGGGGGACCGGGACCTTCACGGCAGCACCCAGGGGGGACCGGGACCTTCACGGCAGCACCCAGGGGGGACCGGGACCTTCACGGCAGCACCCAGGGGGGACCGGGACCTTCACGGCAGCACCCAGGGGGGACCGGGACCTTCACGGCAGCACCCAGGGGGGACCAGGAGGAGAGCACTCGACAGGAGGAGAGCACTCGACAGGGCAGTCAGATTGGAGAGACTGCACCCAACAGCTCAGATTGGAGAGACTGCACCCGACAGCTCAGATTGGAGAGACTGCACCCGACAGCTCAGATTGGAGAGACTGCACCCGACAGCTCAGATTCGAGAGACTGCACCCGACAGCTCAGATTCGAGAGACTGCACCCGACAGCTCAGATTCGAGAGACTGCACCCGACAGCTCAGATTCGAGAGACTGCACCCGACAGCTCAGATTCGAGAGACTGCACCCGACAGCTCAGATTCGAGAGACTGCACCCGACAGCTCAGATTCGAGAGACTGCACCCGACAGCTCAGATTCGAGAGACTGCACCCGACAGCTCAGATTCGAGAGACTGCACCCGACAGCTCAGATTCGAGAGACTGCACCCGACAGCTCAGACTGCACCCGACAGCTCAGACTGCACCCGACAGCTCAGACTGCACCCGACAGCTCAGACTGCACCCGACAGCTCAGACTGCACCCGACAGCTCAGACTGCACCGACAGCTCAGACTGCACCCGACAGCTCAGACTGCACCGACAGCTCAGACTGCACCGACAGCTCAGACTGCACCGACAGCTCAGACTGCACCCGACAGCTCAGACTGCACCCGACAGCTCAGACTGCACCCGACAGCTCAGACTGCACCCGACAGCTCAGACTGCACCGACAGCTCAGACTCAGCTGGAATTTTTGATTTCTGGGCTACAAAAACTGTAATCAGGTTATGGCCAGCAAACACTGTCTCAGGAATATTTAAGTAGGAAGTAGCTATGAATAGCAGGAATTCAACCACATTTTCACTGAGATGTTTGCTATGATTTAACCAGGCTTCAGCCTAGAAAAACAAGTCATCCTCAAACAGGAAGTAAGCCACCTGACGACTTAAGGTTGTCATAGGAGACTGCGGAATATAAGGCTCCAGCAGTAACTTTGCGACAGCCTGGAGGAACTGGGGGTAAGTGGCCAGGGTGAGCTCTTTAAAGCGAGGAGGAGGCACAAATATATATCCGTCTGTGGGAACCGTGGGACAGTCAGAGTCCATAGCAACAAATGCACTTTTGGACATCTTGGGGGCTGACTACACACGCAGACAGACAACCCGCCTGCGCCACCAGGGAGGCAAACTGCCGATTACCCAGAAGCGTAGGGGACCTTGAACTCGAGGAGCCCGTAATCCACCTACTTCTTCGGCAGAGCTTCTGAAGGTGAAGATGCACAGGCCCTGGGTAATCCCGTGATGGTCGCAGACTTGGGAAAGGGAAACACAGGAGAGACAAATACAAGACAGACAAAGAGCTGGGCGCCAGTACAGACCAAGACGGGGCTGGGCGCCAATACAGACCAAGACGGGGCTGGGCGCCAATACAGACCAAGACGGGGCTGGGCGCCAATACAGACCAAGACGGGGCTGGGCGCCAATACAGACCAAGACGGGGCTGGGCGCCAATACAGACCAAGACGGGGCTGGGCGCCAATACAGACCAAGACGGGGCTGGGCGCCAATACAGACCAAGACGGGGCTGGGCGCCAATACAGACCAAGACGGGGCTGGGCGCCAATACAGACCAAGACGGGGCTGGGCGCCAATACAGACTCAGATGGGGCTGGGCGCCAATAAAGACCCAGACGGGGCTGGGCGCCAATACAGACCAAGACGGGGCTGGGCCCCAATACAGACCAAGACGGGGCTGGGCCCAAATACAGACCAAGACGGGGCTGGGCCCAAATACAGACCAAGACGGGGCTGGGCCCCAATAAAGACCAAGACGGGGCTGGGCCCCAATACAGACCAAGACGGGGCTGGGCCCCAATACAGACCAAGACAGGGCTGGGCCCCCAATACAGACCAAGACGGGGCTGGGCCCCCAATACAGACCAAGACGGAAAGGCCAAAGGCCCAACTACGACTAGAAGGCACTACAAGACCCAGGACCCTGCACAACAAAGCCAGATCAGTCTCTACAGTCTCCTGGTCTATGGGATTAGCATTCTGTCAGGGATTTCCCAGCGGAGAAATCCCAATTGTAAAAAGTGACCAGAAATTGAGACTGAGATGTAGAAATGGATATGGGGCAAACCGTGTTTAATAGTGAAAAAACAGTGGTAACTACACATCAAACACACTACAATCAAACTGCTGTACAAATTACAAAGGGGAACATATATGTGTAAGGGAACTATACATATATACAAGTGAGATTAACACGCTGTGCCTGAACTATACACATACAGGTGAAACCAACACGCTCTGGCTGTACATACACAAGAAGGAGTCCGGCAACAAGCATGCATAAGGATCAAAGGAAAGTCCAAATTCCAAGGCGGAAACACGGCTGGGATAGGGGGAGCAAACACAAGAGCTGAGGCAGGAGTCCTGGGTGCAGGGTTCAGATTTCAGAGTACCTGGGATCTAGGTACAGCATTCTGGGATCAAGATGACATAACACAATGCTAATCCACTGCTTGAATGGGCTGATCAGCTTATATAGGCTTGAGGAGTCACAGGTGCTGGCTGATTGCCAGCACCTCTGCAGGACAGAGCCATCTCCTGGTGGATCCTCATATTGCAGGGGATGTTCCAGAGAAAGAGCCAGCCAGAAGCAGTATTAAGAAGCGGCACACTCTGAAGCTTAAGGAGGAACTCCAACCCTGACACTGGAGTTGCAAGCAGCAGCAGGAGCACAAGCCCAAACATAGCTTGAAAGAGACACTGGAGTTGGAAGCAGGAGACCAAAAATAAGCTGAATTACACCCTGGAGTTGCAGCAGCAGCAGCAGCAGCAGGAGCCCAAACATAGCTTGAAAGAGACACTGGAGTTGGCTGCAGGAGGCCAAAAATTGGATGAATCACACCCTGGAGTTGCAAGCAGCAGCAGCAGGAGCCCATACATTACCTTAAAGAGAAAATGGAGTTGGCTGCAGGAGGCCAAAAATTGGATGAATCACACCCTGGAGTTGCAAGCAGCAGCAGGAGCCCAAACATAGCTTGAAAGAGACACTGGAGTTGGCAGCAGGAGCCCAAATATTAGCTGAATTACACCCTGGAGTTGCAAGCAGCAGTAGGAGCCCACACATAGCTTGAAAGAGACACTGGAGTTGGCAGCAGGAGCCCAAAAATTAGCTGAATTACACCCTGGAGTTGCAAGCAGCAGCAGGAGCCCAAACATTGCTTTAAAGAGGCACTGGAGTTGGCTGCAGGGGCCCAAAAATTGGATGAATCATACCCTGGATTTGCAAGCAGCAGCAGGAGCCCAAACATAGCTTGAAAGAGACACTGGAATTGGCTGCAGGAGCCCAAAAATTGGATGAATCACACCCTGGAGTTGCGAGCAGCAGCAGGAGCCCAAACATTGCGTGAAAGAGACACTGGAGTTGGCTGCAGGAGCCCAAAAATTGGATGAATCACACCCTGGAGTTGCAAGCAGCAGCAGGTACACAAACATTGTATTAAAGAGACAATGGAGTTGGCTGCAGGAGCCCAAAAATTGGATGAATCACATCCTGGAGTTGCAAGCAGCAGCAGGAGCCCAAACATTGCGTGAAAGAGACACTGGAGTTGGCTGCAGGAGCCCAAAAATTGGATGAATCACACCCTGGAGTTGCGAGCAGCAGCAGGAGCCCAAACATTGCGTGAAAGAGACACTGGAGTTGGCTGCAGGAGCCCAAAAATTGGATGAATCACACCCTGGAGTTGCAAGCAGCAGCAGGAACACAAACATTGTATTAAAGAGACAATGGAGATGGCTGCAGGAGCCCAAAAATTGGATGAATCACACCCTGGAGTTGCAAGCAGCAGCAGGAGCCCAAACATTGCTTTAAAGAGACACTGGAGTTGGCTGCAGGAGGCCAACAATTGGATCTATCACACCCTGGAGTTGCAAGCAGCAGCAGCAGGAGCCCAAACATTACTTTAAAAAGACAATGGAGTTGGCTGCAGGAGGCCACATATTGGATGAATCACACCCTGGAGTTGCAAGCAGCAGCAGGAGCCCAAACATAGCTTGAAAGAGACACTGGAGTTGGCAGCAGGAGCCCCAAAATTAGCTGAATTACAATCTGGAGTTGCAAGCAGCAGCAGCAGCAGCAGCAGCAGCAGGAGCCCAAACATTGCTTTAAAGAGACACTGGAGTTGGCAGCAGGAGCCCAAAAATTGGATGAATCACACCCTGGAGTTGCAAGCAGTAGCAGCAGGAGCACAAACATTGCTTTAAAGAGACACTGGAGTTGGCTGCAGGAGCCCGAAAATTGGATGAATCACACCCTGGAGTTGCAAGCAGCAGCAGCAGGAGCCCAAACATTACTTTAAAGAGACAATGGAGTTGGCTGCAGGAGGCCACATATTGGATGAATCACACCCTGGAGTTGCAAGCAGCAGCAGGAGCCCAAACATAGCTTGAAAGTGACACTGGAGTTGGCAGCAGGAGCCCAAAAAATAGCTGAATTACAACCTGGAGTTGCAAGCAGCAGCAGCAGCAGGAGCCCAAACATTGCTTTAAAGAGACACTGGAGTTGGCAGCAGGAGCCCAAAAATTGGATGAATCACACCCTGGAGTTGCAAGCAGTAGCAGCAGGAGCACAAACATTGCTTTAAAGAGACACTGGAGTTGGCTGCAGGAGCCCGAACATTGGATGAATCACACTCTGGAGTTGCAAGCAGCAGCAGCAGGAGCCCAAACATTACTTTAAAGAGACAATGGAGTTGGCTGCAGGAGGCTAAAAATTGGATGAATGACACCCTGGAGTTGCAAGCAGCAGAAGCAGGAGTCCAAACATAGCTTGAAAGAGACACTGGAGTTGGCAGCAGGAGCCCAGAAATTGTCTGAATGACACCCTGGAATTGCAAACAGGAGCAGCAGCAGCAGCCCAAGCATAGCTTGAAAGAGACACTGGAGTTGGCTGCAGAAGCCCAAAAATTGGATGAATCACACCCTGGAGTTGCAAGCAGCAGCAGAAGGAGCCCAAACATAGCTTGAAAGAGACACTGTAGTTGGCTGCGGGAGGCAAAAATTGGATTAATCACACCCTGGAGTTGCAAGCAGCAGCAGCAGCAGCAGCAGGAGCCCAAACATAGCTTGAAAGAGACACTGGAGTTGGCTGCAGGAGCCCAAAAATTGGATGAATCACACCCTGGATTTGGCAGCAGCAGCAGCAGCAGGAGCACAAACATTGCATTAAAGAGACACTGAAGTTGGCTGCAGGAGCCCAAAAACTGGATAAATCACACCCTGGAGTTGCAAGCAGCAGCAGCAGCTGAAGGAGCCCAAACATCGCTTTAAAGAAACACTGGAGTTGGCTGCAGGAGGACAAAAATTAGATGAATCACACCCTGGAGTTGCAAGCAGCAGCAGGAGCACGAACATTGCTTTAAAGAGACACTGGAGTTTGCTGCCGGAGCCCAAAAATTGGATGAATCACACCCTGGAGTGGCAAGCAGCAGCAGCAGCAGCAACAGGATCCCAAACATTGCTTTAAAGAGACACTGGAGTTGGCTGCAGGAGGCCAAATATTGGATGAATCACACCCTGGAGTTGCAAGCAGCAGCAGGAGCCCAAACATTACTTTAAAGAGACAATGGAGTTGGCTGCAGGAGGCCAAAAATTGGATGAATCACACCCTGGAGTTGCAAGCAGCAGCAGGAGCCCAAACATAGCTTGAAAGAGACAATGGAGTTGGCAGCAGGAGCCCAAAAATTAGCTGAATTACACCCTGGAGTTGCAAGCAGCAGCAGCAGCAGGAGCCCAAACATAGCTTGAAAGAGACCCTGGAGTTGGCAGCAGGAGCCCAAATATTAGCTGAATTACACCCTGGAGTTTCAAGCAGCAGCAGCAGGAGCCCAAACATTGCGTGAAAGAGACACTGGAGTTGGCTGCAGGAGCCCAAAAATTGGATGAATCACACCCTTGAGGCTGCAAGCAACAGCAGCAGGAGCACAGACATTGCTTAATTTAGACACTGGAGTTGGCTGCAGAAGCCCAAAAATTGGATGAATTACACCCTGGAGTTGCAAGCAGCAGCAGGAGCCCAAACATTGCTTTAAAGAGACACTGGAGTTGGCTGCAGGCGGCCAAAAATTGGACTAAAGACATACTGGAGTTGCAAGCAGCAGCAGGAGGCCAAAAATTGGCCGAAAGACATCCTGGAGTTGGCAGCAGCAACAGCAGCCCAAACATAGCTTGAAAGAGACACTGGAGTTGGCAGCAGGAGCCCAAAAATTAGCTGATTTACACCCTGGAGTTGCAAGCAGCAGCAGCAGCAGCCCAAACATTGCTTGAAAGAGACACTGGAGTTGGCTGCAGGAGGCCAAAAATTGAATCCATCACACCCTGGAGTTGTAAGCAGCAGCAGCAGGAGCCCAAACATTAGTTTAAATAGACAATGGAGTTGGCTGCAGGAGGCCAAATATTGGATGAATCACACCCTGGAGTTGCAAGCAGCGGCAGGAGCCCAAACATAGCTTGAAAGTGACACTGGAGTTGGCAGCAGGAGCCCAAAAATTAGCTGAATTACAACCTGGAGTTGCAAGCAGCAGCAGGAGCCCAAACATTGCTTTAAAGAGACACTGGAGTTGGCAGCAGGAGCCCAAAAATTGGATGAATCACATCCTGGAGTTGCAAGCAGTAGCGGCAGGAGCCCAAACATTGCTTTAAAGAGACACTGGAGTTGACAGCAGCTGCAGCAGGAGCCCAAAAATTGACTGACACACCCTGGAGTTTGCAGCAGCAGCAGGAACCCAGAAATTGGCTGAAAGGCACCCTGAAGTTGGCAGCAGCAGGAGCACAAACATTAGCTGGAAGGCACACCCTGGAGTTTGCAGCAGCATAAGCAGGAGCCCAAACATTGCTTGAAAGACACCCTTGAGTTGGCAGCAGCAGCAGCAGCAGGAGGCCAAAATTGGCTGAAAGGCACACCCTGAAGTTGGCATCAGCAGGAGCCCAAAAATTGGCTGGAAGGCACACCCTGAAGTTGGCATCAGCAGGAGCCCAAAAATTGGTCTAAAGACATAAATATGTTTTGCACCATTTGGAAAGTGTAAAACTTGGCACCATGCTGAATCTAGTCGCATGCATCAGCCATTGGTGGGTGGAAACCATGGCTGATTCATCCCTGTTTCATTTTGACAAAGGTGAGTCTCTCCACATTTTTAGTTGGCAGACGAGTTCTCCTCGCCATAACTATGGCCCCCGCCGCACTAAACACCCGCTCAGATGGCACGCTACTTGCCGGGCAGGACAGCTTTTCCAGGGAAAACTCTGCTAGTTGCGGCCACAAGCCAAGTTTGGCTGCCCAGAAGTCCAGCGGATCCTCAAGGTGTGTTGGCATGGTCATGTCAAGGTATGAAATGATCTGCTGGTTGAGGTCCTGCTCCAGGTCTTCCTGCTGCTCATGAGTAGCCTCACTATGCGGGTGTAGAAAGCTACTCATTAGTGACTGAAGACTGAGGCTGCTGCTGGTGGAGCTGCTGCTGCTGCTCCTGCCAACCCCCCCAGCAGGCATGGCAGTGGAAAGTGAGCACAGAGGTCCCCCCGAGTCAGACCTGCGAGAGTATGGACCATGGCGCAGATAGGCATCGGCCAACTGACTACGCAGAATTGTAGTACTTGTAGTAGTTCAGTTTGTCCTCCCTCTCGGCGGGTTTAAAAAATGCCCCCATTTTGTGCCGGAAGCGAGGGTTCAATAAGGTGGAGAGCCAGAAGTCATCCCGCCGACAAATGGAAACAATTCTGGGGTCACTACGCAAGCTCGTGAGCATGCTTCCTGCCATTTGCGCAAGTGACTCGGAGGGACTACCTGTCTCCATCTCCACTGCATACTGCCGCGGTGTGTCCGGGTCCTCTGTCTCACCTTCCTCAAAACCCTCTAGCTCCTCTGGCTGCTCCTGCTCCTCCTCTTATGTCTGCTGACTAGATAAACCAGCCATTTCGCCAAGCCTAAACTGTGCTTCACTGGGCCACTCCTCCTCCTCTTCCTCCTCCTCCTCCAGTTCAGCTCCAACGGGGTTCATGTAGCCGTAAGATGTAGACGCCATGTCTCCAGTGCCCTGACCAGCCATGGTTTCCAACATGTGCTGTAGTATATGAAGCAGTCGAATCCCGTCATTCATCCCGTCATCCTGCAGACTGACAAATAAAGTGGCTTCCTCAAAGGGCCTGAGCAAACAGCAGGCGTCACGTATGAGCTTCCACTGGTTGACATTGAAGTTACACAGGGGAGTCCCCCTATCCGCTTGGATCATCAGGAAATCCGTGATGGCTTTTCTCTGTTCATATAATTGGTCCAACATGTGAAGGGTGGAATTCCAACAGGTGGAAATATCGCAAATCAGACTATGTTGGGGGCTGCCATTCTGAAGCTGTAGCTCAAGAAGGGTGTGTTTGGTGGTGTATTAGTGGCTGAAGTGCGTGCAAAGTTTCCTTGAAGTTGCAAGCTGAAGAAGGATGAACAACCGTATTTAGTATAACAGATAGGCTGCTAAGTGCAGGTTTTGGATACCCTGCGGCCTAGTGTTTTGGCAGCAGACCTAAAACCAATTCAAAATGCAATAGTTTGATTCAGCTGAAGAAGGATGAACAATCATATTTAGTATAACAGATAGGCTGCTAAGTGCAGGTTTGGGATACTCTGCGGCCTAGTGTTTTGGCAGCAGGACAAAAAACAATTCAAAATGCAATAGTTTTATTTAGCTGAAGAAGGATGAACAAGCGTATTTAGTATAACAGATAGGCTGCTAAGTGCAGGTTTGGGATACCCTGCGGCCTAGTGTTTTGGCAGCAGGACAAAAAACAATTCAAAATTTAATAGTTTAATTAAGCTGCGGAAGGATCAACAAGCATATTTAGTATAACAGATAGGCTGCTAAGTGCAGGTTTGGGATGCCCTGCGGCCTAGTGTTTTGGCAGCAGGACAAAAAACAATTCAAAATGCAATAGTTTGATTAAACTGAAGAAGGATGAACAAGCGTATTTAGTATAACAGATAGGCTGCTAAGTGCAGGTTTGGGATACCCTGCGGCCTAGTGTTTTGGCAGCAGACCAAAAACCAATTCAAAATGCAATAGTTTGATTCAGCTGAAGAAGGATGAACAAGCGTTTAGTATAACAGATAGGCTGCTAAGTGCAGGTTTGGAATACCCTGCGGCCTAGTGTTTTGGCAGCAGGACAAAAAACAATTCAAAATGCAATCGTTTAATTAAGCTGCGGAAGGATCAACAAGCGTATTTAGTATAACAGATAGGCTGCTAAGTGCAGGTTTGGGATGCCCTGCGGCCTAGTGTTTTGGCAGCAGGACAAAAAACAATTCAAAATATAATAGTTTGATTCAGCTGAAGAAGGATGAACAAGCGTATTTAGTATAACAGATAGGCTGCTAAGTGCAGGTTTGGGATACCCTGCGGCCTAGTGTTTTGGCAGCAGGACAAAAAACAATTCAAAATGCAATAGTTTGATTAAGCTGAAGAAGGATGAACAAGCGTATTTAGTATAACAGATAGGCTGCTTAGTGCAGGTTTGGGATACCCTGTGGCCTAGTGTTTTGGCAGCAGGACAAAAAACAATTCAAAATGCAATCGTTTGATTAAGCTGCGGAAGGATCAACAAGCGTATTTAGTATAACAGATAGGCTACTAAGTGCAGGTTTGGGATGCCCTGCGACCTAGTGTTTTGGCAGCAGGACAAAAAACAATTCAAAATGCAATAGTTTGATTAAACTGAAGAAGGATAAACAAGCGTATTTAGTATAACAGAAATGGTGCTAAGTGCAGGTTTGGGATACCCAGCGGCCTAGTGTTTTGGCAGTAGACCAAAACAAATTCAAAATGCAATAGTTTAATTCAACTGAAGAAGGATGAACAAGCGTATTTAGTATAACAGATAGGGTGCTACGTGCAGGTTTGGGATGCCCTGCGGCCTAGTGTTTTGGCATCAGACCAAAAACCAATTCAAAATGCAATAGTTTGATTCAGCTGAAGATGGATGAACAAGCTTACTTAGTATAACAGATAGGCTGCTTATTGCAGGTTTGGGATACCCTGGGGCCTAGTGTTTTGGCAGCAGGACAAAAACAATTCAAAATGCAATAGTTTGATTTAGCTGAAGAAGGATGAACAAGCGTATTTAGTATAACAGATAGGCTGCTAAGTGCAGGTTTGGGATACCCTGCGGCCTAGTGTTTTGTCAGCAGACCTAAAAGCCAATTCAAAATGCAATAGTTTGATTAAGCTGAAGAAGGATGAACAAGCGTATTTAGTATAACAGATAGGCTGCTATGTGCATGTTTGGGATGCCCTGCGGCCTAGTGTTTTGGCAGCAGGACAAAAAAACAATTCAAAATGCAATAGTTTGATTAAGCTGAAGAAGGATGAACAAGCGTATTTAGTATAACAGATAGGCTGCTTAGTGCAGGTTTGGGATACCCTGCGGCCTAGTGTTTTGGCAGCAGGACAAAAAACAATTCAAAATGCAATCGTTTGATTAAGCTGCGGAAGGATCAACAAGCGTATTTAGTATAACAGATAGGCTACTAAGTGCAGGTTTGGGATGCCCTGCGGCCTAGTGTTTTGGCAGCAGGACAAAAAACAATTCAAAATGCAATAGTTTGATTAAACTGAAGAAGGATAAACAAGCGTATTTAGTATAACAGAAATGGTGCTAAGTGCAGGTTTGGGATACCCAGCGGCCTAGTGTTTTGGCAGTAGACCAAAACAAATTCAAAATGCAATAGTTTAATTCAACTGAAGAAGGATGAACAAGCGTATTTAGTATAACAGATAGGGTGCTACGTGCAGGTTTGGGATGCCCTGCGGCCTAGTGTTTTGGCATCAGACCAAAAACCAATTCAAAATGCAATAGTTTGATTCAGCTGAAGATGGATGAACAAGCTTACTTAGTATAACAGATAGGCTGCTTATTGCAGGTTTGGGATACCCTGGGGCCTAGTGTTTTGGCAGCAGGACAAAAACAATTCAAAATGCAATAGTTTGATTTAGCTGAAGAAGGATGAACAAGCGTATTTAGTATAACAGATAGGCTGCTAAGTGCAGGTTTGGGATACCCTGCGGCCTAGTGTTTTGTCAGCAGACCTAAAAGCCAATTCAAAATGCAATAGTTTGATTAAGCTGAAGAAGGATGAACAAGCGTATTTAGTATAACAGATAGGCTGCTAAGTGCAGGTTTGGGATACCCTGCAGCCTAGTGTTTTGGCAGCAGGACAAAAAACAATTCAAAATGCAATAGTTTGATTTAGCTGCGGAAGGATCAACAAGCGTATTTAGTATAACAGATAGGCTGCTAAGTGCAGGTTTGGGATGCCCTGCGGCCTAGTGTTTTGGCAGCAGACCAAAACCAATTCAAAATGCAATAGTTTGATTCAGCTGAAGAAGGATGTTCAAGCGTATTTAGTATAACAGATAGGCTGCTAAGTGCAGGTTTGGGATACCCTGCGGCCTAGTGTTTTGGCAGCAGACCAAAAACCAATTCAAAATGCAATAGTTTGATTCAGCTGAAGAAGGATGAACAAGCATATTTAGTTTAACAGATAGGCTGCTAAGTGCAGGTTTGGGATGCCCTGCAGCCTAGTGTTTTGGCAGCAGACCAAAAGCCAATTCAAAATGCAATAGTTTGATTCAGCTGAAGAAGGATGTTCAAGCATATTTTGTATAACAGATAGGCTGCTAAGTGCGGGTTTGGGATACCCTGCGGCCTAGTGTTTTGGCAGCAGGACAAAAAACAATTCAAAATGCAATAGTTTGATTAAGCTGCGGAAGGATCAAAAAGCGTATTTAGTATAACAGATAGGCTGCTAAGTGCAGGTTTGGGATGCCCTGTGGCCTAGTGTTTTGGCAGCAGGACACAAAACAATTCAAAATGCAATAGTTTGATTTAGGTGAAGAAGGATGAACAAGCGTATTTAGTATAACAGATAGGCTGCTAAGTTCAGGTTTGGGATGCCCTGCGACCTGGTGTTTTGGCAGCAGACAAATTTAGTATTTAGTATAACAGATAGGCTACTAAGTGCAGGTTTGGGATGCCCTGCGGCCTAGTGTTTTAGCAGCAGGACAAAAAACAATTCAAAATGCAATAGTTTGATTAAACTGAAGAAGGATAAACAAGCGTATTTAGTATAACAGAAATGGTGCTAAGTGCAGGTTTGGGATACCCAGCGGCCTAGTGTTTTGGCAGTAGACCAAAACAAATTCAAAATGCAATAGTTTAATTCAACTGAAGAAGGATGAACAAGTGTATTTAGTATAACAGATAGGGTGCTACGTGCAGGTTTGGGATGCCCTGCGGCCTAGTGTTTTGGCAGCAGACCAAAAACCAATTCAAAATGCAATAGTTTGATTCAGCTGAAGATGGATGAACAAGCGTACTTAGTATAACAGATAGGCTGCTTATTGCAGGTTTGGGATACCCTGGGGCCTAGTGTTTTGGCAGCAGGACAAAAAACAATTCAAAATGCAATAGTTTGATTTAGCTGAAGAAGGATGAACAAGCGTATTTAGTATAACAGATAGGCTGCTAAGTGCAGGTTTGGGATACCTTGCGGCCCAGTGTTTTGTCAGCAGACCTAAAACCAATTCAAAATGCAATAGTTTGATTAAGCTGAAGAAGGATGAACAAGCGTATTTAGTATAACAGATAGGCTGCTAAGTGCAGGTTTGGGATACCCTGCGGCCTAGT
Source organism: Gastrophryne carolinensis (assembly GCA_027917425.1). Lineage (NCBI taxonomy): Eukaryota > Metazoa > Chordata > Amphibia > Anura > Microhylidae > Gastrophryne > Gastrophryne carolinensis. The sequence goes on along the minus strand of CM051243.1, from coordinate 70,288,156 downwards.
GTTTTGGCAGCAGGACAAAAAACAATTCAAAATGCAATAGTTTGATTCAGCTGAAGAAGGATGAACAAGCGTATTTAGTATAACAGATAGGCTGCTAAGTGCATGTTTGGGATGCCCTGCGGCCTAGTGTTTTGGCAGCAGGACAAAAACCAATTCAAAATGCAATAGTTTGATTTAGCTGAAGAAGGATGAACAAGCGTATTTAGTTTAACAGATAGGCTGCTAAGTGCAGGTTTGGGATGCCCTGCGGCCTAGTGTTTTGGCAGCAGGACAAAAAACAATTCAAAATGCAATAGTTTGATTTAGCTGCGGAAGGATCAACAAGCGTATTTAGTATAACAGATAGGCTGCTAAGTGCAGGTTTGGGATGCCCTGCGGCCTAGTGTTTTGACAGCAGACCAAAACCATTTCAAAATGCAATAGTTTGATTCAGCTGAAGAAGGATGTTCAAGCGTATTTAGTATAACAGATAGGCTGCTAAGTGCAGGTTTGGGATACCCTGCAGCCTAGTGTTTTGGCAGCAGACCAAAAACCAATTCAAAATGCAATAGTTTGATTCAGCTGAAGAAGGATGAACAAGCATATTTAGTTTAACAGATAGGCTGCTAAGTGCAGGTTTGGGATGCCCTGCGGCCTAGTGTTTTGGCAGCAGGACCAAAAGCCAATTCAAAATGCAATAGTTTGATTCAGCTGAAGAAGGATGTTCAAGCATATTTTGTATAACAGATAGGCTGCTAAGTGCAGGTTTGGGATACCCTGCGGCCTAGTGTTTTGGCAGCAGGACAAAAAACAATTCAAAATGCAATAGTTTGATTAAGTTGCGGAAGGATCAAAAAGCGTATTTAGTATAACAGATAGGCTGCTAAGTGCAGGTTTGGGATGCCCTGTGGCCTAGTGTTTTGGCAGCAGGACACAAAACAATTCAAAATGCAATAGTTTGATTTAGGTGAAGAAGGATGAACAAGCGTATTTAGTATAACAGATAGGCTGCTAAGTACAGGTTTGGGATGCCCTGTGACCTGGTGTTTTGGCAGCAGACAAAAAAAACAATTCAAAATGCAATAGTTTGTTTCAGCTGAAGATGGATGAACAAGCATATTTAGTATAACAGATAGGCTGCTAAGTGCAGGTTTGGGATGCCCTGCGGCCTAGTGTTTGACAGCAGGACAAAAAACAATTCAAAATGCAATAGTTTGATTTAGCTGCGGAAGGATCAACAAGCGTATTTAGTATAACAGATAGGCTGCTAAGTGCAGGTTTGGGATGCCCTGCGGCCTAGTGTTTTGGCAGCAGACCAAAACCAATTCAAAATGCAATAGTTTGATTCAGCTGAAGAAGGATGTTCAAGCGTATTTAGTATAACAGATAGGCTGCTAAGTGCAGGTTTGGGATACCCTGCGGCCTAGTGTTTTGGCAGCAGACCAAAAACCAATTCAAAATGCAATAGTTTGATTCAGCTGAAGAAGGATGAACAAGCATATTTAGTTTAACAGATAGGCTGCTAAGTGCAGGTTTGGGATGCCCTGCGGCCTAGTGTTTTGGCAGCAGGACCAAAAGCCAATTCAAAATGCAATAGTTTGATTCAGCTGAATAAGGATGTTCAAGCATATTTTGTATAACAGATAGGCTGCTAAGTGCAGGTTTGGGATACCCTGCGGCCTAGTGTTTTGGCAGCAGGACAAAAAACAATTCAAAATGCAATAGTTTGATTAAGCTGCGGAAGGATCAAAAAGCGTATTTAGTATAACAGATAGGCTGCTAAGTGCAGGTTTGGGATGCCCTGTGGCCTAGTGTTTTGGCAGCAGGACACAAAGCAATTCAAAATGCAATAGTTTGATTTAGGTGAAGAAGGATGAACAAGCGTATTTAGTATAACAGATAGGCTGCTAAGTACAGGTTTGGGATGCCCTGTGACCTGGTGTTGTGGCAGCAGACAAAAAAAAACAATTCAAAATGCAATAGTTTGTTTCAGCTGAAGATGGATGAACAAGCATATTTAGTATAACAGATAGGCTGCTAAGTGCAGGTTTGGGATGCCCTGCGGCCTAGTGTTTGGCAGCAGGACAAAAAACAATTCAAAATGCAATAGTTTGATTTAGCTGCGGAAGGATCAACAAGCGTATTTAGTATAACAGATAGGCTGCTAAGTGCAGGTTTGGGATGCCCTGCGGCCTAGTGTTTTGGCAGCAGACCAAAACCAATTCAAAATGCAATAGTTTGATTCAGCTGAAGAAGGATGTTCAAGCCTATTTAGTATAACAGATAGGCTGCTAAGTGCAGGTTTGGGATACCCTGCGGCCTAGTGTTTTGGCAGCAGACCAAAAACCAATTCAAAATGCAATAGTTTGATTCAGCTGAAGAAGGATGAACAAGCTTATTTAGTTTAACAGATAGGCTGCTAAGTGCAGGTTTGGGATGCCCTGCGGCCTAGTGTTTTGGCAGCAGGACCAAAAGCCAATTCAAAATGCAATAGTTTGATTCAGCTGAATAAGGATGTTCAAGCATATTTTGTATAACAGATAGGCTGCTAAGTGCAGGTTTGGGATACCCTGCAGCCTAGTGTTTTGGCAGCAGGACAAAAAACAATTCAAAATGCAATAGTTTGATTAAGCTGCGGAAGGATCACAAAGCGTATTTAGTATAACAGATAGGCTGCTAAGTGCAGGGTTGGGATGCCCTGTGGCCTAGTGTTTTGGCAGCAGGACACAAAACAATTCAAAATGCAATAGTTTGATTTAGGTGAAGAAGGATGAACAAGCGTATTTAGTATAACAGATAGGCTGCTAAGTACAGGTTTGGGATGCCCTGTGACCTGGTGTTTTGGCAGCAGACAAAAAAAACAATTCAAAATGCAATAGTTTGTTTCAGCTGAAGATGGATGAACAAGCATATTTAGTATAACAGATAGACTGCTAAGTGCAGGTTTGGGATGCCCTGCGGCCTAGTGTTTGGCAGCAGGACAAAAAACAATTCAAAATGCAATAGTTTGATTTAGCTGCGGAAGGATCAACAAGCGTATTTAGTATAACAGATAGGCTGCTAAGTGCAGGTTTGGGATGCCCTGCGGCCTAGTGTTTTGGCAGCAGACCAAAACCAATTCAAAATGCAATAGTTTGATTCAGCTGAAGAAGGATGTTCAAGCGTATTTAGTATAACAGATAGGCTGCTAAGTGCAGGTTTGGGATACCCTGCGGCCTAGTGTTTTGGCAGCAGACCAAAAACCAATTCAAAATGCATAGTTTGATTCAGCTGAAGAAGGATGAACAAGCTTATTTAGTTTAACAGATAGGCTGCTAAGTGCAGGTTTGGGATGCCCTGCGGCCTAGTGTTTTGGCAGCAGGACCAAAAGCCAATTCAAAATGCAATAGTTTGATTCAGCTGAATAAGGATGTTCAAGCATATTTTGTATAACAGATAGGCTGCTAAGTGCAGGTTTGGGATACCCTGCAGCCTAGTGTTTTGGCAGCAGGACAAAAAACAATTCAAAATGCAATAGTTTGATTAAGCTGCGGAAGGATCACAAAGCGTATTTAGTATAACAGATAGGCTGCTAAGTGCAGGGTTGGGATGCCCTGTGGCCTAGTGTTTTGGCAGCAGGACACAAAACAATTCAAAATGCAATAGTTTGATTTAGGTGAAGAAGGATGAACAAGCGTATTTAGTATAACAGATAGGCTGCTAAGTACAGGTTTGGGATGCCCTGTGACCTGGTGTTTTGGCAGCAGACAAAAAAAAATTCAAAATGCAATAGTTTGTTTCAGCTGAAGATGGATGAACAAGCATATTTAGTATAACAGATAGGCTGCTAAGTGCAGGTTTGGGATGCCCTGCGGCCTAGTGTTTGACAGCAGGACAAAAAACAATTCAAAATGCAATAGTTTGATTTAGCTTAAGAAGGATGAACAAGCATACTTAGTATAACAGATAGGCTGCTAAGTGCAGGTTTGGGATGCCCTGCGGCCTAGTGTTTTGGCAGCAGACCAAAAACCAATTCAACATGCAATAGTTTGATTTTGCTGAAGAAGGATGAACAAGCATATTTAGTATAACAGATAGGCTGCTAAGTGCAGGTTTGGGATACCCTGTGACCTAGTGTTTTGGCAGTCGGACAAAAAACAATTAAAAATGCAATAGTTTGATTAAGCTGCGGAAGGATCAACAAGCGTATTTAGTATAACAGATAGGCTGCTAAGTGCAGGTTTGGGATGCCATGCGGCCTAGTGTTTTGGCAGCAGGACAAAAAACAATTCAAAATGCAATAGTTTCTTTTAGCTGAAGAAGGATGAACAAGCGTATTTAGTATAACAGATAGGCTGCTGAGTGCAGGTTTGAGATACCTTGTGGCCTAGTGTTTTGGCAGCAGGACAAAAGCAATTCAAAATGTAATAGTTTGATTAAGCTGCGGAAGGATCAACAAGCGTATTTAGTATAACAGATAGGCTGTTAAGTGCAGGTTTGGGATGCCCTGCGGCCTAGTGTTTTGGCAGCTGACCAAAAACCAATTCAAAATGCAATAGTTTGATTCAGCTGAAGAAGGATGAACAAGCGTATTTAGTATAACAGATAGGCTGCTAAGTGCAGGTTTGGGATGCCCATGTGGGCTGGTGAATTTAAAGCAGACCAAAAAATATTAAAACTAAATTCAAACTTATCCAGTTAGGATAAATGATTGTGTGTAACAGATAGGGTTAAATAAGCCACTGCATAGATGGGATGCACAGTGAAAAGGCAGATTAAATTTACAGCACAAAGAACTGAAATTGAATTGAAAACTGATCAGGCTAATGAAAAAATGTCACTGTCATTTCTATGCTGTCCCTGGATGCTGTCCCTGGATTGTTCCGGTTTTTCACTATCTTTCACTATCTTTCCCTGGTTCTGTCTACCTCTCTGTCTGCCTCCCTGACTCTCCCTACCTATCTCTAACTCTCTCTCCCTATCTGCAGCAACCACTGCTGTCTCTGGAATGCAAGGTTGAAATGCGCAAAAGGAAAACGGCCGCCGGTTTATATAGCACGGTGACGTCACCGGGCTTCCTGGCTGCTGATAGGCTGCATGTGACGGTCCCATGATACCTTGCACCAGGGGACATGTCCGGACATGTGCTTCCACCATCTTAGAATGCCTGAAATTGAAATAAATGGAGTTTAAAGGAAAACTTCGATCGATTGAATCGCGGGGAAATTAGGATTCGTTCAGAATTGAATTTTTCATGAAATTCGGAACGAATCCGGGTTCGTCCGGATTGATTCGCTCATCCCTATACATAACCTTATTTATTTATAGTCAGTTAGGTCTTTGATCTTCTTCTTATTTATACAGTCTTTTGTTTATGACACTACCAGTTCTAGGTTGTTGTTATGGATTTAGGCATCCCAAAAGGGAACCACTGATATATATCACAATACCAGTCAAAAAATAATATCACAAATCTATCACAAAAACATCACCAGAAATAAAGCCAAGGTATCATGAAAATAACATGTGTGAAGTCTCCCCACCGCCTACCGCACCGGGAGCCACGCGTTCCATGGGAACATCACCCACTTCATCAGGCCCACTTCATTATTTTTTTAAATGGCATTGTGATAAGTATCAGTGGTTCCCCTTTGGGATGCCTAAATAATATATACAGGTTATTATATTTTCATTGGTAAATAGAGTAGTTTGATATGTTTATGAGTTGTTATGGTTGGGAATTTTAATTCTTAGTTGATTGTTTGACTAGTAGCACTTGCACTTTATAAATGTATAGATTTTGTAGTAATCCAGATCATAGGCAGGATTTGCACATGATTAGTTGCACTGTTGGAACAATTTGTTGAATGATTTAGCACATTTATCTAGGCATTTGATATCAATTAGTGTGTTGAGACTCTCCCCATCGCCTTCATGTTGGTTTGTTCTGTGTGTTATTGTCCCATTTGTGTGTTTTTTTAAAGGGATTTTAATATGTAGTGATTATAAATATGTAATTAATAAAATATATTAAAAAATTATAATTTTTTTTTATCAATTTATGAGTTAAGAGTGCCTCCCTACATGCTTTTTTGTTCCTGGTTTGAGCTCTTTTGTAGCTTTGGGAGTGGCACCTCCACAGATTGAATAGGGTATAGTGCAAGTCCCTCAACCACTACGGAGGAGCCTTTGAAAAAGCTGTGGGATACAGCAAAACGCGTCAGTCAGGGCAGCGGTATCTACAAAGAGGAGAAAGAAAGTTTTATGATATATTCCAGCCCGCATCTCCCTCGCATCCTCCAACGGCCATAGGAGAGGAGGTGAAATAGGACTGCATTTGATAATTAAGGCACTGATTAATATTTGATTCTGGTAAGCTCACATCTAAGTGGTGGTGGACACGTGTGACTTGTTGGACTGTGCACGCACCTTGGGATATCTGGACTGACCTTTTAGAGAAAGAATTCTCTGTGCACTATTGTATATACATCTTTGATTGAGATTCTATTGGGATAGGAAGTCTGGCCCGTAGTAGCAATACATCAAGTGTTTATTTATTTAAGAAATTAGATCGCGTTGTAATATATCTTTTTATTGTCAAACTTTATACCATGCTCCTGGTTGTCCAGAGCAGTTCTTTTAGCTTGCTCTACACTCTTAACAGCGCCATGCACAGGTTTTCAGATAGTCAGAATAGGTTGCTGTGCATATAAATGCCAGATACAAAAGATCCCTCCACACCGCACTCCAGATACGGGTTCTGCCCGCCGCTTTGTTCCCCGGCCATGGGAAGAAAAGCTCTGATGGCGAGAATGCGAGGAGGGGAGAGAAAACTAAAGTGAAAATGCTGCTGTCCACCCCCTCTGACGCGTTTCGTCGATTGACTTGTTATACCCAGCAATTTGACTATTTTGACTGAATGCATTTCCTGGCCCTCACCTCTGGCTGAGCGTGCCCATGCTGCGCATTATGATAGACCTGACATGGAAGCACGCATCAGATGAAGAGATGCCCAGGATTCCACTGTGGCTCCAGGGGATTTAACACAGTGGGATATCCCAAATTTTAGGAGTTGGCTGTTACCTAGAGTCTATTAGATTCCAGGGCTGGACTTGCACCAATTTAAGGAGGACCACATCTCATAGATTCCAGGGCCAAAGGCAGTGGATTTTTTGGTCCACTTTAAGGTGGAAAAACATTTTAAAAAAAGGAAACCAGTAACAGAAACATTTTTGGCCTTTATCTTAAAGTGCTATTGCAGTCAAAGATAATTGTTACACCGTACACAAAAGAGGTTGGGGCTCAGCACAGCTAATGCTCAATCACAAATATTAAATGGGTGCTGGCCTACAAAGGACCAAGACACAACTGTGTCGACTATATAATAAATAACAAAATCAGGGCCACCAGATCAGCCCTAAATGGTCCTTATCAAAAAAAGTGACCAAAGGTAAAACCGCTTGGGTTTGGGGCAAAGCAAAAAAAGTATAATCTTTATATCACCATATTTTGGTCTAGGTCCCCATCAAGGTCAGCCGAATTCACATCGACGAGTTGCGTGGTCACATGACGTCCCACTTCATCAGGATGTTAGTTGGAAAGAGTTCCAGACTCCAGACCCATTGCGCGCGCCATAATTGTTACACCATTGTATCGTCGGGCTACATTTGGCACTGTCCTGAACCGTTTTCTGTTTTTAAATTGTTGTACCAAGTAATTGCACCACCTAAACAAATAAAGGTGTGCTCCACCCAGTTAGCTAGCAAAAGTAATCATAGGAGAGGGTGAAAAACATTCAACTGCCCCTAAAAGCTGAGCACTCATTTTTAGGGGCAGGTGAATGGTTTTTATCCTCTCCTATGATTACCACCATTTTTTTAAATTAAAGATAAAAATGGCAGAAATATCAACGTTTACGGCATAATGGGCAGGCTCTGTGCTGACAGCAATGTAATGAATCTGGAGAAGGAGGAAGGGGCGGGAGGAGGGAGGGATCAGCAATCCTGTCCCACTCTGCTGAGCTGATTGGGGGACAGGATGAAAAAGAGAATGTCATTGGCTGAGCCTGTAAACCCCGATATCTCGTTAATTTCTGCTTCAATTTAAAAATGGACAGTTTAGGACCGAGGCAAATGTAGCCCATTGCAATGGTGTAAAGCTCATCTCAAAAAAAGGTTTAAACCTATTATATGTTATTATTCGGTTACCTTGACTTTATTAGGTACTGTGTATTTATCCTCACCTTCTTTTTGGTCAACAGACTCAGGTAAATCCAACAGAAATGGGTGGCTTTAGAACCGTGCTGGCATTAGAACTCAAAAATGGTGGACTAGTACTGATTTTAGAGCCCCTGTGACACTGACAGTAGTGTTCGCTGTAAGGAGCCTTTCCGTGCAGCTCCGACTGCCGTCCATGCACGGTCGGAGTGCAAATAATAAAAAAAAATAATGCTGTTCCAGTTCGCCCGCTGTCGCTCACTGCCGCTGCTGACGTCCGTTTTTACGGTCTCTCTAGCTGCTTTCTGTTGAAACCCTGCCCCTCCAATGATGTGTTGGGAGACCACGCCTGCTGGTCTTCCCCTAGTGGTTGGAGTGAGTGTGCCATTTCTCTGTGAGGGAAGGAGCAGTTTGAGGAGCAGGTAAGTTTTACAAGGCAATCTGGGAGAGGGAGTTGCGATTTGGGATCATTTGGAAAAAGCCAGTTGCTGGCCCTGAAATCTTTTAGATTCCAGGGCCAGCTGCACTGGGCTTTCTTCCACTTTAAAGTGCTGTCTTATTAAGGGGCATGCCTCCTCTGGCTGTCCTGAGGGATGCCCCCACTGGCTGTACTGAGGGATGCCCCAACTGGCTGTACTGAGGGATGCCCCAACTGGCTGTACTGAGGGATGTCCCCACTAACTGTACTGAGGAATGCCCCCACTGGCTGTACTGAGGGATGCCCCCACTGGCTGTTCTGAGGGATGCCCCACTGGCTGTCCTGAGGGATGCCCCCACTGGCTGTAGTGAGGGATGCCCCAACTGGCTGTACTGAGGGATGTCTCCACTAACTGTACTGAGGAATGTCCCCACTAACTGTACTGAGGAATGCCCCCACTGGCTGTACCGAGGGATGCCCCCACTGGCTGTTCTGAGGGATGCCCCACTGGCTGTCCTGAGGGATACCCCCACTGGCTGTAGTGAGGGATACCCCCACTGGCTGTACCGAGGGATGCCCCCACTGGCTGTCCTGAGGGATGCCCCCACTGGCTGTAGTGAGGGATACCCCCACTGGCTGTAGTGAGGGATGCCCCCACTGGCTGTCCTGAGGGATGCCCCCACTGGCTGTACTGAGGGATGTCCCCACTGGCTGTAAGCTGTACTGAGGGATGTCCCCACTAGCTGTAAGCTGTACTGAGGGATGCCCCCACTGGCTGTAAGCTGTAATGAGGGATGCCTCCACTGGCTGTACAGAGGGACAGAGATGGGGGCTAAGGCTGGACCTTGATTCATATATATTTTTTTTTGTTTTGTAGACCTGCTACAGATGTATCTGTTTTTCCTACCTCTAGGTGTTGTACCTTTTCTCTCCCAGCATTAAGGGGAAGGTTTTTAAAGCTTACATACAAACAGACTCAGTTATGTTACATACCCTCTATTGTATATTGGACTGTTGGACTGTATAGTGGACTTCTGGTGTTGCCTATATGAAGTACAATATTACTTATATTATATCTTTTTGTTTAATGCGCTTTGCTTTCTTTAGTAGATGAACCAGTGTTTTTATCTTCTTTTCCGATTGCCCACCTTTCATCGGGCATTACCCAGCTCCCTCGCTGCTCCGCACAGCAGCTGCTCAGGAACGTTGATTGACAGTCCTCTGCTCCCAGTGATACCAATGCCATTTCTACTATTATTATGCTGCTGACCAGGATCCCCCCAATAGGGTCACCTTCATTGATGAATGTATTGCATTGTTTTTTCACTTCCTTACTCTATCCAAGCATAGGAAAAGTTTGATCTGGGCTTGGCTTTGAACTTGCAGTTAAGAACTTTCCATTGTTGGTGGAATGGGAATATACAATAATAGATTACTGATTACATTCCCTAGGTGCTAATTATAATCTGAAATAACAAACATATAGTATATATAAGGTAGCTAAGATGTTGCAGAGAGAGCTAAGATTTTTTTTTTTTTTACTATTCTGCATTAAGGTAAGTGCTTCAATCATGTGCTTTACAGAACAACAAAAAACTCTCCCAAAGGGGAGTCAGTACAGTACCTGGCCAGCCTAGGCAAGGCTAACTGAGGCATAGTGATGCTAGGTTAGCAAGGTGACAAAGCACATAAAACCATATAACATTTATTGCAATAATACAATGGCTATAAAGCTTTGTAAAATACCGAATGCGCTGGTAACCTGGCATGTGCTACCCCTATTTAATTTAAGCTCAAACAGTTGAATTTGTGTTATAATTAGAAATAGAGAAAATGAAATATAATCCATGCTTTAGGATGGCCAAAAATAATGCCTTACAATATCAGACAGGGCTGGCTCCAGGTTTGTGGGGGCCCTTGGGCAAAAGAGTCTTAGTGGGCCCCAAAGTAGTGTGTCACATGATGACGTCATGGGTCATCTTCTGCTGCTGGTCACCCTCCAGTACTTATTGCCTTTCCTATAGCCACCAATCATCCTCTAGTCCTTGTTACATTCTCTACTGCCACCAAGCACCCATCAGGCCTTACTGCTTGCTCCACTGCCACTAAGGACACCATCATTGCTGTCAGATGTCACCTGGTTCTTGCCACCTTCTGAGCTTCCATTCCATGCCATCTTCTCCATTGTTGCTGACCATCCGCTGTTGCTGAGGTCAGCCATGAGCAGGTCTGCACACAATACCATGCATTTGAGTTTGGGTCCACTGTAAAATAATTACATGGCCAAGTGTGAGCATGAGTGGGCCCCTGAAGATGCCAGGTTTGCCCTGTGCTGGCGCCAACCCTGATATCAGGAATGGCTTTATACTGCCAATATAGAAATGTTTGCATGTTAGCATACTCTCTGATATGAGCCTGTTAAGGAGAGTAGTGCAGAACAGATATTTACCAATGTGTGAAGTGTGGCACACCCAGGACACGCTCACATCACTAACCAGATAAATATAAAAAGAGGGGACTAAACGGGAATGATATTTGGACGTACAGATGCAGAATTCTTTAACCATCAACTTATTGCTTTGTTGTATCATGCTATCTGACAATCTTTGATGTTTTTCAATGACTTTTGTGCTCAGATAATCCAATTAGTTGAGCTGTAATGTATTGGTTAATGGTTGCTGTATCTGTAGATACAGGGCTGGTTTATGAGGAGGGTGCAACTTGTCCTGCTAAAAGGGCCTCCACCAACCTTTGGGTTATGGTCTGGTCCAGGAGGCTTTTCAGTCTAGGGTAACATGAAGCCAGTCAGTGTCCATCTTTAAAAGGATTCCTGATCCATGTTTATTTAGAAAATTCTTAAAATTCCATCCATACTGCACAAAAGCAGCATAAAAGCATAAGAGAACAGAGCCTATGCGTTTCGGGCATTCAGCCCTTACTCATCTAGGGTTTGATGGACAAGCAACAAATCTATCGGTGGCCGCTCACTGAACATAAGTAACCAAGCAGATGAGATGCAAGATGGCGCCACCCATCGGAAGGTCTTCGGGAATCCGAGGGACCCAGAATATGGATCCCCTGGCGAGGTATTTAGTGCCCAAAGGTAAAACCGGAGGGAGGGCAGCAGATCGGGGAGGTTTTAACCTGTCCGGGACTGTCCGGGAATAGAAAACTATGCCCTACTCAGCCATAGCTGGCCTTTGGAGTGTTCAAGGTGTGCAGTTGCACAGGGCGATGTCTCAATTTCTCTGTAAATAAACCCTTTTTTTATATTTTTAAAAAAATCATATAATATTTCTGCCTCTATTTTGAGCTTCTTTACACATCCCTCCTTTTTGTACCCTGCTTCTATCTCTCTTTTCCAGTTTCTTTCTTTCTCCCCCCACCCCTTTATCTCATTCTCCCTCTCTTTCTCTCTCTCTTACACACTTTCCATATTTCTTTCTTTTTTCTTTCCTACTTTTTTTTCTTTCTCTCTCTCTTCTTCTGTGCAGTCCTATTCAACTTTCTTGAGTTCTTTCTCTGTCCCTTTCTCTGTAGTCATACTATATTCTCTCTTTCTTTCTCTTTCCTCCTCTCCTTTTCTCTCCTCTTTCTCTGCAATCCTATTCAACTCTCTTGCTTTCTTTCTTTCTCTCTTTCTTTTTTTGTTTTCTGTCTTTAGTATTTTCTTTCTCTATCTTTGCTTCTCTCCTTTATCTCTCTCTTTTTCTCTACAATCCTATTCAACTCTCGCTTTCTTTCTGTATCTCTCTCTCACCTCTCTTTCTTTTTAAAATGTTATGTCTCTCTCTCACACACTGCTTTCTCTCTTTATTTTTCCGTGTTTCCTCTGCTACTCGCTCTCCATTTTGTGTGTATGTCTCTAGGGGGCGCCATCCTGAAATTTTGCACAGTGCGGCACTCACCCTAAGGCCGGCCCTGTACATAGCTATAATCTCGCACAGTGGATCGGTTCTGTCCCGGGAGTGCCATCCCTACACATGACAGAGGTTTGTGGTCACTTTGATGCCTCCTTGCTGCATCCTTGCATCAATCCTTGGCCACACCCCCTGATCCCAGTAAGTTTTAATCTACTAGTCAATGTGCAGTATTACAGGTGAGTATCTATTGTTTTTTTTGTTTTTTCTTTGGCGGACAGGGACATTTAAACTGCAGGTGGGTGGTCAGCATGTGGCCAGCCCTGGAGTCTAAAATAGTGCTGGAAACAATGCCTCATAGACTTATATGGGGTGTTTGTTTCGTTTAAAGGCTTTTTAAGTTTTCTGAATGGAGGACATGGAGGCTGATTCATTACTAACGCCAGGTATCGGTAAATGAGCTTCTGTATAGCGGTGCTTAGAGCGACCGCTAGTAGACGCTGTAAGCAGGTATCGGGCACTGTAACAGAGCGCCTCAGTTGCTCTAATAACCTGGCCGGCATTGATGAATGTGGTGTATGTTGGGCGCTCTAACACCAGTACAGCGCTGAAGCGAGCGAGAGGTAGCGCCAGCTCAGTGTGACCGACACTTGGCGCTCCACACCATAATCAAAAAAGGACACACACACAGCGTCGGCGCTCTAAATTTGGTCAATGTAGCATAGAGCACCAGGCGCTGTGTGATTAAAGTCTGTTTTTGAACACATATCCACCAGTAATATAGAGAAAACACATGGAATGACATTGTTGTAACACTGGGACAATAACACTTTAGTGCCAGACCTGTAATGACAATTCTGCATAAAAATATAAAAAGTCAAAAAAGTTTCTAAAAGTGTTTGTTTGCAGCCAGGAGAGGTCACACAATAATTTCAGCAAAAAAAACGCTGTTTAAACACAAGCAAATGAACGGCCATTGAAATGTATGGGAGAGCGACACTGAGCGAAAGGTAATACCTGGCGCTCTTGAACCTAGATCGCTGGCGCTATATGCTGAGCTGCCTGTAGAAATACATGTGACGCTACATGGCCCTGTTAGAGTCGCTCACCAGATTCGCTTTCATGTATGTGGTTTTGCGTACAGCGCCCGGTGTTCACCAGGCGCTGTCTGCTGCTACGAGGCACTACCTGGCACTATCCCTTCTTAAATAACCCCCATAGTGTAGTGTCTGTAGACATATTTTCACAAGTAAATACAGTTTTAATCAAAAATTAGAAAATGTAAAGTTTAAGACTTGAAAAATTGTTATTTATTTTCTTAACAAGCACCAACACTTTATTTGTACACTGTAACATAATATGTTATATAAATCACAGGTTTTGGTCATGTACCTTGCATTGTGTTGTATGAAATTGGTCAGGTCTGCGTTCAGCAAATAAGAGACTCACTGGCCACTGTGAAGCCAGAGGTCAGCACAAAGTAGTCAATATGGCTCTTCTTCAGTATGCCAGTGAAGACCACTTTTTGTCTGCTGTACATTCTCATATAGCTGTGCCCGAGCTATGGCCGCCTGGCACAGCTTTAGTCATGCTTTATATATAAAGGAAAACAGGGCGACACATATTATTAATGATTAATTCATTATATATTCATTATTAATTTTGTAATGAGATTCATTTTCACCTTGATGTGTCTTCTCCCTCATATCTGTAAGAAATTATCATACAGGATGCAGGCATCTGGTGGGAGAACCGCCCTTTATTTATTTCTTATTAAAAACAAAATCAAAATGTAAGAGTAAACTGTTTGTGCTCCATGGAAACAAAGGAGGGGTGGCAGCCGCTCAGACCAATTTATAACTAACCTGGGAGGTGCAAGCGAGCAGGGCAGTTACGATACACAAGTCTTATAGGAGCAACAGCACTCGACCCTGTTAGCTTGCAGACAAACCTATAATCTGTCACTAAATCTGGTTAAAAACAGAGGTCTTGGTCCACACACATCTGCAGAAGTATGCTTAAGCTGCCTCCCTACATGCTTTTTTGTTCCTGGTTTGAGCTCTTTTGTAGCTTTGGGAGTGGCACCTCCACAGATTGAATAGGGTATAGTGCAAGTCCCTCCACCACTACGGAGGAGCCTTTGAAAAAGCTGTGGGATACAGCAAAACGCGTCAGGCAGGGCAGCGGTATCTACAACGAGGAGAAAGAAAGTTTTATGATATATTCCAGCCCACATCTCCCTCGCATCCTCCAACGGCCATAGGGGAGGAGGTGAAATAGGACTGCATTTGATAATTAAGGCACTGATTACTATTTGATTCTGGTAAGCTCACATCTAAGTGGTGGTGGACACGTGTGACTTGTTGGACTGTGCACGCACCTTGGGATATCTGGACTGACCTTTTAGAGAAAGAATTCTCTGTGCACTATTGTATATATATCTTTGCTTGAGACTCTATTGGGATAGGAAGTCTGGCCCGTAGTAGCAATACATCAAGTGTTTATTTATTTTAGAAATTAGAGCGCGTTGTAATATATCTTTTTATTGTCAAACTTTATACCATGCTCCTGGTTGTCCAGAGCAGTTCTTTTAGCTTGCTCTACACTCTTAACAGCGCCATGCACAGGTTTTCAGATAGTCGGAATAGGTTGCTGTGCATATAAATGCCAGATACAAAAGATCCCTCCACACCGCACTCCAGATACGGGTTCTGCCCGCCGCTTTGTTCCCCGGCCATGGGAAGAAAAGCTCTGATGGCGGAGAGAAAACTAAAGTGAAAATGCTGCTGTCTACCCCCTCTGACGCGTTTCGTCGATTGACTTGTTATACCCAGCAATTTGACTATTTTGACTGAATGCATTTCCTGGCCCTCACCTCTGGCTGTGAGTGCCCATGCTGCGCATTATGATAGACCTGACATGGAAGCACGCATCAGATGAAGAGATGCCCAGGATTCCACTGTGGCTCCAGGGGATTTAACACAGTGGGATATCCCAAATTTTAGGAGTTGGCTGTTACCTAGAGTCTATTAGATTCCAGGGCTGGGTTTGCACCAATTTAAGGAGAACCACATCTCATAGATTCCAGGGCCAAAGGCAGTCAATTCTTTGGTCCACTTTAATGTGGAAAAACATTTTAAAAAAAGGAAACCAGTAACAGAAACACTTTTGGCCTTTATCTTAAAGTGCTATTGCAGGCAAAGATAATTGTTACACCGTACACAAAAGAGGTTGGGGCTCAGCACAGCTAATGCTCAATCACAAATATTAAATGGGTGCTGACCTACGAAGGACCAAGACACAGTTGTGTCGACTATGTAATAAATAACAAAATCAGGGCCATCAGATCAGCCCTAAATGGTCCTTATCAAAAAATAGTGACCAAAAGTAAAACCGCTTGGGTTTGGGGCAAAGCAAAAAAAGTATAATCTTTATATCACCATATTTCCATATTTTGGTCCAGGTCCCCATCAAGGTCAGCCGAACTCACATCGATGCGTTGCGTGGTCACATGACGTCCCACTTCATCAGGATGTTAGTTGGCAAGAGTTCCAGACTTCAGGCCCATTGCGCGCGCCATAATTGTTACACCATTGTATCGTCGGGCTACATTTGGCACTGTCCTGTTTTTAAATTGTTGTACCAAGTAATTGCACCACCTAAACAAATAAAGGTGTGCTCCACCCAGTTAGCTAACAAAAGTAATCATAGTAGAGGGTGAAAAACATTCAACTGCCCCTAAAAACTGAGCACTCATTTTTGGGGCAGATGAATGGTTTTTATCCTCTCCTATGATTACCACCATTTTTTTAAATTAAAGAAAAAAATGGCCGAAATATCAACGTTTACAGCATAATGGGCAGGCTCTGTGCTGACAGCAATGTAATGAATCTGGAGGAGGAGGAAGGAGCGGGAGGAGGGAGGGATCAGCAATCCTGTCCCACTCTGCTGAGCTGATTGGGGGACAGGATGAAAAAGAGAATGTTATTGGCTGAGCCTGTAAACCCCGATATCTCGACCATTTCTGCTTCAATTTAAAAATGGACAGTTTAGGACCGAGGCAAATGTAGCCCATTGCAATGGTGTAAAGCTCATCTCAAAAAAAGGTTTAAACCTATTATATGTTATTATTCGGTTATCTTGACTTTATTAGGTACTGTGTATTTATCCTCACCTTCTTTTTGGTCAACAGACTCAGGTAAATACAACAGAAATGGGTGGCTTTAGAACCGTGCTGGCATTAGAACTCAAAAATGGTGGACTAGTGCTGATTTTAGAGCTCCTGTGACACTGACAGTAGTGTTCGCTGTAAGGAGCCTCTCCGTGCAGCCCCGACTGCCGTCCATGCACGGTCGGAGTGCAAATAATAAAAAAAAATAATGCTGTTCCAGTTCGCCCGCTGTCACTCACCGCCGCTGCTGACGTCCGTTTTTACGGTCTCTCTAGCCGCTTCTGTTGAAACCCTGCCCCTCCAATGATGTGTTGGGAGACCACGCCTGCTGGTCTTCCCCTAGTGGTTGGAGTGAGTCTGCCATTTCTCTGTGAGGGAAGGAGCAGTTTGAGGAGCAGGTAAGTTTTACAGGGCAATCTGGGAGGGGGAGTTGCGATTTGGGATCATTTGGAAAAAGCCAGTTGCTGGCCCTGAAATCTTTTAGATTCCAGGGCCAGCTGCACTGGGCTTTCTTCCACTTTAAAGTGCTGTCTTATTATGGGGCATGCCCCCTCTGGCTGTCTTGAGGGATGCCCCCACTGGCTGTACTGAGGGATGCCCCAACTGGCTGTACTGAGGGATGCCCCAACTGGCTGTACTGAGGGATGTCCCCACTAACTGTACTGAGGAATGCCCCACTGGCTGTCCTGAGGGATGCCCCCACTGGCTGTAGTGAGGGATGTCCCAACTGGCTGTACTGAGGGATGTCTCCACTAACTGTACTGAGGAATGCCCCCACTCGCTGTACCGAGGGATGCCCCCACTGGCTTTTCTGAGGGATGCCCCCACTGGCTTTTCTGAGGGATGCCCCACTGGCTGTCTTGAGGGATGCCCCCACTGGCTGTAGTGAGGGATACCCCCACTGGCTATACCGAGGGATGCCCCCACTGGCTGTCCTGAGGGATGCCCCCACTGGCTGTAGTGAGGGATACCCCCACTGGCTGTAGTGAGGGATGCCCCCACTGGCTGTCCTGAGGGATGCCCCCACTGGCTGTCCTGAGGGATGCCCCCACTGGCTGTACTGAGGGATGTCCCCACTGGCTGTAAGCTGTACTGAGGGATGCCCCCACTGGCTGTAAGCTGTAATGAGGGATGCCTCCACTGGCTGTACAGAGGGACCGAGAAGGGGGCTAAGGCTGGACCTTGATTCATATATTTTTTGTTTTTGTTTTGTAGACCTACTACAGATGTATCTGTTTTTCCTACCTCTAGGTGTTGTACCTTTTCTCTCCCAGCATTAAGGGGAAGGTTTTTAAAGCTTACATACAAACAGACTCAGTTATGTTACATACTCTCTATTGTATATTGGACTGTTGGACTGTATATTGGACTTCTGGTGTTGCCTATATGAAGTACAATATTACTTATATGCGCTTTGCTTTCTTTAGTAGATGAACCAGTGTTTTTATCTTCTTTTCCAATTGCCCACCTTTCATCGGGCATTACCCAGCTCCCTCGCTGCTCCGCCCAGCAGCTGCTCAGGCTTAGAGGGAACGTTGATTGACAGTCCTCTGCTCCCAGTGATACCAATGCCATTTCTACTATTTTTATGCTGCTGACCAGGATCCCCCCAATAGGGTCACCTTCATTGATGAATGTATTGCATTGTTTTTTCACTTCCTTACTCTATCCAAGCAAAAGTTTGATCTGGGCTTGGCTTTGAATTTGCAGTTAAGAACTTCCCATTGTTGGTGGAATGGGAATATAAAATAATAGATTACTGATTACATTCCCTAGGTGCTAATTATAATCTGAAATAACAAACATATAGTATATATAAGGTAGCTAAGATGTTACAGAGAGAGCTAAGATTTTTTTTTTTTCTGCATTAAGGTAAGTGCTTCAATCATGTGCTTTACAGAACAACAAAAAACTCTCCCAAAGGGGAGTCAGTACAGTACCGGGCCAGCCTAGGCAAGGCTAACTGAGGCATAGTGATGCTAGGTTAGCAAGGTGACAAAGCACATAAAACCATATAACATTTATTGCAATAATACAATGGCTATAAAGCTTTGTAAAATACCGAATGCGCTGGTAACCTGGCATGTGCTACCCCTATTTAATTTAAGCTCAAACAGTTGAATTTGTGTTATAATTAGAAATAGAGAAAATGAAATATAATCCATGCTTTAGGATGGCCAAAAATAATGCCTTACAATATCAGACAGGGCTGGCTCCAGGTTTGTGGGGGCCCTTGGGCAAAAGAGTCTTAGTGGGCCCCAAAGTAGTGTGTCACATGATGACGTCATGGGTCATCTTCTGCTGCTGGTCACCCTCCAGTACTTATTGCCTTTCCTATAGCCACCAATCATCCTCTAGTCCTTGTTACATTCTCTACTGCCACCAAGCACCCATCAGGCCTTACTGCTTGCTCTACTGCCACTAAGGACACCATCATTGCCGTCAGATGTCACCTGGTTCTTGCCACCTTCTGAGCTTCCATCAATTGCCCTCCATTCCATGCCATCTTCTCCATTGTTGCTGACCATCCCCTGTTGCTGAGGTCAGCCATGAGCAGGTCTGCACACAATACCATGCATTTGAGTTTGGGCCCACTGTAAAATAATAACATGGCCAACTGTGAGCATGAGTGGACCCCTGAAGATGCCAGGTTTTCCCTGTGCTGGCACCAACCCTGATATCAGCAATGGCTTTATACTGCCAATATAGAAATGTTTGCATGTTAGCATACTCTCTGATATGAGCCTGTTAAGGAGAGTAGTGCAGAACAGATATTTACCAATGTGTGAAGTGTGGCACACCCAGGACACGCTCACATCACTAACCAGATAAATATAAAAAGAGGGGACTAAACGGGAATGATATTTGGACGTACAGATGCAGAATTCTTTAACCATCAACTTATTGCTTTGTTGTATCATGCTATCTGGCAATCTTTGATGTTTTTCAATGGCTTTTGTGCTCAGATAATCCAATTAGTTGAGCTGTAATGTATTGGTTAATGGTTGCTGTATCTGTAGATACAGGGCTGGTTTATGAGGAGGGCGCAACTTGACGTGCTAAAAGAGCCTCCACCAACCTTTGGGTTATGGTCTGGTCCAGGAGGCTTTTCAGTCTAGGGTAACATGAAGCCAGCCAGTGTCCATCTTTAAAAGGATTCCTGATCCATGTTTATTTAGAAAATTCTTAAAATTCCATCCATATTCCACAAAAGCAGCATAAAAGCATAAGAGAACAGAGCCTACGCGTTTCGGGCATTCAGCCCTTACTCATCTAGGGTTTGATGGGCAAGCAACAAATCTATCGGTGGCCGCTCACTGAACATAAGTAACCAAGCAGATGAGATGCAAGATGGCGCCACCCATCGGAAGGTCTTCGGGAATCCGATAAACCCAGAATATGGATCCCCTGGCGAGGTATTTAGTGCTCAAAGGTAAAACCGGAGGGAGGGCAGCAGATCGGGGAGGTTTTAACCTGTCCGGGACTGTCCGGGAATAGAAAACTATGCCCTACTCAGCCATAGCTGGCCTTTGGAGTGTTCAAGGTGTACAGTTGCACAGGTCGATATCTCAATTTCTCTGTAAATAAACCCTTTTTTTATATTATTAAAAAAATTATATAATATTTCTGCCTCTATTTTGAGCTTCTTTACACATCCCTCCTTTTTGTACCCTGCTTCTATCTCTCTTTTCCAGTTTCTTTCTTTCTCCCCCCACCCCTTTATCTCATTCTCCCTCTCTTTCTCTCTCTCTTACACACTTTCCATATTTCTTTCTTTTTTCTTTCCTTCTTTTTTTTCTTTCTCTCTCTCTTCTTCTGTGCAGTTCTATTCAACTTTCTTGAGTTCTTTCTCTGTCCCTTTCTCTGTAGTCATACTATATTCTCTCTTTCTTTCTCTTTCCTCCTCTCCTTTTTTCTCTCTTCTCTTTCTCTGCAATCCTATTCAACTCTCTTGCTTTCTTTCTTTCTCTCTTTCTTTTTTTGTTTTCTGTCTTTAGTATTTTCTTTCTCTATCTTTGCTTCTCTCCTTTATCTCTCTCTTTTTCTCTACAATCCTATTCAACTCTTGGCTCTCGCTTTCTTTCTGTATCTCTCTCTCTCACCTCTCTTTCTTTTTAAAATGTTCTGTCTCTCTCTCACACACTCCTTTCTCTCTTTATTTTTCCGTGTTTCCTCTGCTACTCGCTCTCCATTTTGTGTGTATGTCTCTAGGGGGCGGCATCCTGAAATTTTGCACAGTGCGGCACTCACCCTAAGGCCGGCCCTGTACATAGCTATAATCTCGCACAGTGGATCGGTTCTGTCCCGGGAGTGCCATCCCTACACATGACAGAGGTTTTATGGTCACTTTGATGCCTCCTTGCTGCATCCTTGCATCAATCCTTGGCCACACCCCCTGATGCCAGTAAGTTTTAATCTACTAGCCAATGTGCAGTATTACAGGTGAGTATCTATTGTTTTTTTTTTTTTCTTCGGCGGACAGGGACATTTAAACCGTAAGCGGGTGGTCAGCATGTGGCCAGCCCTGGAGTCTAAAATAGTGCTGGAAACAATGCCTTATAGACTTATATGGGGTGTTTGTTTCGTTTAAAGGCTTTTTAAGTTTTCTGAATGGAGGATGTGGAGGCTGATTCATTACTAACGCCAGGTATCGGTAAATGAGCGTCTGTATAGCGGCGCTTAGAGCGACCGCTAGTAGACACTGTAAGCGGGTATCGGGCACTGTAACAGAGCGCCTCAGTTGCTCTAATAACCTGGCCGGCATTGATGAATGTGGTGTATGTTGGGCGCTCTAACACCAGTACAGCGCTGAAGCGAGCGAGAGGTAGCGCCAGCTCAGTGTGACCGACACTCGGCGCTCCACACCATAATCAAAAAAGGACACACACACAGCGTCGGCACTCTAAATCTGGTCGATGTAGCATAGAGCACCAGGCGCTGTGTGATTAAAGTCTGTTTTTGAACACATATCCACCAGTAATAAAGAGAAAACACATGGAATGACATTGTTGTAACACTGGGACAATAACATTTTAGTGCCAGACCTGTAATGACAATTCTGCATAAAAGTTTAAAAAGTCAAAAAAGTTTCTAAAAGTGTTTGTTTGAAGCCAGGAGAGGTCACACAATAATTTCAGCAAAAAAAATAAAATAAATAAATTGTCAAAAACGCTGTTTAAACACAAGCAAATGAACGGCCATTGAAATGTATGGGAGAGCGACACTGAGCGAAAGGTAATACCTGGCACTCTTGAACCTAGATCGCTGGCGCTATATGCTGAGCTGCCAGTAGAAATACATGTGACGCTACATGGCCCTGTTAGAGTCGCTCACCAGATTCGCTTTCATGTATGTGGTTTTGCGTACAGCGCCCGGCGTTAACCAGGCGCTGTCTGCCGCTACGAGGCACTACCTGCCACTATCCCTTCTTAAATAACCCCCATAGTGTAGTGTCTGTAGACATATTTTCACAAGTAAATACAGTTTTAATCAAAAATTAGAAAATGTATAGATTAAGACTTGAAAATTTGTTATTTATTTTCTTAACAAGCACCAACACTTTATTTGTACACTGTAACATAATATGTTATATAAATCACAGGTTTTGGTCATGTACCTTGCATTGTGTTGTATGAAATTGGTCAGGTCTGCGTTCAGCAAATAAGAGACTCACTGGCCACTGTGAAGCCAGAGGTCAGCACAAAGTAGTCAATATGGCTCTTCTTCAGTATGCCAGTGAAGACCACTTTTTGTCTGCTGTACATTCTCATATAGCTGTGCCCGAGCTATGGCAGACTGGCACAGCTTTAGTCATGCTTTATATATAAAGGAAAACAGGGCGACACATATTATTAATGATTAATTCATTATATATTCATTATTAATTTTGTAATGAGATTCATTTTCACCTTGATGTGTCTTCTCCCTCATATCTGTAAGAAATTATCATACAGGATGCAGGCATCTGGTGGGAGAACCCCCTTTATTTATTTCTTATTAAAAACAAAATCAAAATGTAAGAGTAAACTGTTTGTGCGCCATGGAAACAAAGGAGGGGTGGCAGCTGCTCAGACCAATTTATAACTAACCTGGGAGGTGCACACGAGCAGGGCAGTTACAACACACAAGTCTTAAAGGAGCAACAGCACTCGACCCTGTTAGCTTGCAGACAAACCTATAATCTGTCACTAAATCTGGTTAAAAACAGAGGTCTTGGTCCACACACATCTGCAGAAGTATGCTTAAGCTGCACCACAAAACACCAAGGTGCCTCTGTGAGGTGCAGCCCTAAATCTAATCTCTGAAAGCCCCCCTTTGGGACATACAATGCTATAGATAAATTGGGTGGTAAATTTACCTGAGGTTGCCCTATAACCTCGAGTGCAGCCCATGGGTGGGAAGGGTCAAAGACCTTGCAATACAGCCTAGACCCCACACCCCATGTGCTTGCACTAAATCAAAGGAAACAAAGGAGGGGTGGCAGCCGCTCAGACCAATTTATAACTAACCTGGGAGGTGCAAGTGAGCAGGGCAATTAGGATAGACAAGTCTTAAAGGAGCCCCAGTACTTAACCCTGTTAGCTTGCAGACAAACCTATAATCTTTCTATAAATCTGGTTAAAAACAGAGGGCTCGGTCCACACACATCTACAGAAGTATGCCTGTGAAATGAGGAGGCAACATCTTAAGCATCCTTTGATGAAGATGACATTCTCAGAATGCACATAGAAGCCCCAAAAATGTTTGGTTTGGCTCACCTTTAGTAAGATTAAATCTCTTCCACCCATCACTGGGCATACTACTGATACCTTAATACCTTTAAGTAGACCAAAACCCACCCTGGAGGCTATGAGACCCCAAGGCAGGCCTACTCCCTCACGCAGGGGTATCTTGAACTGTGATACCCCGCTGTGTGAAACCCCCCAAGTCACCTGATAGTCTTACCTTTGTCTTGAGCCCACGACGCATGGGTAACCAGCACCGGCATCACTCACTTCCCTCCCCAGCAGACGAAGGGAGCTGAGGGATGCCGGTGCCACTTTCAAGTGTGGCTATGATTTGAGCTGGCCTCTCTAGTCGCAACATGGGCCACAGAAAAGGTAAGTGACCTTGATGAACTGGGGTGTTTCACAGAGCCAGGCACCCCAAAATGGAGTGCGCCAGGTGGACAGACCAAAACCTTGGATAGTGAAAATCCAGCCAAAGCTGGATCCACCAATCAATGCTGGAGGCAGGTCATTTTCTTGCACTGCTCATTAATTGCTAGTAACAGTTTATGTGACATTAGCTACCTAGGATAACTTAAATGCGAGACTATTGAATGTGCCCTATGGCATGGAAAAATTAGGGATAAATACACCACGCACAGATACAAAATTAGCTCAAAAGTCAATCTCACTTCCACGTGCAGAACTTCTCATCCCAATCAAGTCCCCACAGATAGATGAAATAGATGCACAGAGCAAGGTGCCTTATCTTCAAATGGCACACATGCGTGGTATCCCAGTGTACATTCACAACGAAGCTGGTCAAATGTGCCCACCACCTATTAAGTATGCGCTTACCAGATCCTTCAGTTTTGGGGGCGTTTCAATAAATCTCTCAGAGCCTTGGATGCGTTTCATAGGCAATATATGGCCAGATGTGCAGGACCACATTAACACCCAGTAATGGTTATAATATCATACTTATTAGGCCAGGTTAACCATAAAGAAATCTAGTGCAACGCCATAAATAAAAACATACAAATTTAATGGTATAAAAATACACTCACAAGGGTTCCAAATTTAGATCAGTTTGTAGTAGTAATGAGGCACTCCTCCTTGTCCCCTCCACTACGGCCGTACGAGGAGTCAAACAGGCTTCAAGGCTGTGTCCAACAAAAAGATTCAAAGATAAAACCTACTTCTTTCCAATGTCCAGGAGCCGCTGCCCCGCCTGACGTGTTTCGCTGTGTAAACAGCTTTCTCAAAAAAAGCAAGTAACTATTGGGGAAAATCTCCATTACTTTCGCTTTGTTTTCCGTAGTGGGGCATGTGATATGCAAATGGGAAGTGCAGAGGCACAATTACAGTAGAAGCTCAAATACTTCAAGGATAGCAAAATGTAAGTTCGGTACCTCTCATGAAGGTAAAGTTACTCTCACTGAAAATGACCATCTGATTGTACTTGCCTATCAAGTGAGAAGTCCTTCCCTACTCAGAGTGTGAAAAAACATAGAGGATCTCTATCTTTTATTATTATACATCCTCAAAAGGTACATGTGTTTTATTCTCATCTGTCAACAATATGTCAGTTAAGAACAATAGCAAAGTCACTGAATTTGTCCTACTGGGATTTGGAAACCATTTCAACATCAATATTGTATTCTTTCTCATTTTCCTAATTATTTTCATATTTACAATTTTGGGAAATGTAACTATTATCTTCTTAGTGTTAGTCAATCCACTCCTCCAGTCCCCCATGTATTACTTCCTTTGTCATCTCTCATTTTCTGATCTTTTGATTGCATCCAGCATTGTTCCGAATATGCTTAGTGTACTTCTTCTTGGTAGGAAACCAATGTCTGTCCTTGACTGCATTATCCAATATTATATGTTCGGTGGTACAACAATTGCAGAATGTTTCCTCCTGTCAATCATGTCTTATGATCGCTACTTGGCCATTTGTAACCCCTTAAGATATTCTAGCATCATGGATGTCAAGTTTCGGGTCAGTGTTTCAGTGTGGCCCTGGTTGCTGGGATTTACTATAAACCTTTTAGGTGTCGTGCCTATATCACAATTTGATTTTTGTGCTGATAACATCATAGACCATTTCTTCTGTGATGCTTTTCCTCTTGAGAAACTCTCATGTTCAGACACATCACTTGTTGACCTGGAATTTCTTGTCTTTTCCATACCATTTTTTATTTTGCCTTGTGTCTTTATCATTGTGACGTATATCTATATCTTTCTCACTGTCATCAAAATTCCGTCATCAACGGGCAAGCAAAAGGCCTTCTCAACCTGCAGCTCCCACCTTATAGTTGTGGGGACTTTTTATGGGACACTAATAGCTAAATATATGATACCATCACAAGGAATTTCCTTACTCATCAATAAGACTGTGTCTTTATTACACACTGTGTTTACTCCTTTGTTTAACCCTATAGTTTATAGTTTTAGAAATCAAGATATTAAGGCAGCACTTAGAAAAACAATTGGTATATAATTACTGATATGATATATTCAACAACTTGACCAAATTTGCATAAACATAGTGTAGCCTCATGCTGTAAACCATCAACAGTAAGAGGACAAGGATGCAACAAGGTACTTACATTGATTCTGGTTGTGCTGAAGAGGGTTTCCAGGAAAAAAACTGTATTAATCAATACACATAACAATGATAAGCGGAGTATTACATTGTCCTGTGCCTTTTTCTGGTCTCCTCTCCCTTGGAACACCACCCTACTTCTAGCCTATGCTCTACCCTTGTGCACTGGGGGTACAATTTTCCAAAGGGGGTGGGGGGGGTCAGGACTCAGGACCTGGTAACAGATTGTCAGGGATCCACAATTGAAACCTTATGACTCTCAATAAAAATTGTCCTCCCCCTAGGTAATTATCATATAGAACTTTTTTTAATTTCTGATTTGAATATAACTAACATATTATAAACTGAAGATCTCAGGATCTCAGAACAACTTGGGGTAGGATACCTTTGATAGAGTCAATTAAACAAATGTGGAACTTAGACCATGGGAATGCCCTCACCCCCCCCCCCCCCATTCATCTATCTCATGTTATTTTGTTCTACTTTTTTATTTTATTTGTTTTCTTTTCTTCTCTTTGCTTTACTAGTTTTCTTCCCATTTTGACCTCCTCGATCGGTTCTCTAAAACAGTAAAAACAGTTAGATCAACAGTGGCCAAATAAGCTGCTAAGAACATAGGAAACATAGAATGGTCCCAGTCCACCATACACCAGTAGAAGCAGCTGTTTAGTGTGTTCAACCTGTCTTTAGTCTTGTCCATTGGTAAAAATGCATCAGTCCTTGCAAAGCTCAGCTGTCATCTCCAGAAGATAACAGTGTGGTGGTTTGGGAAAGATAGGTAAATTATTACCCTAGTTTGTTGTGCTGTAGGAGTTTATGTACTGGACATTGCAAATAGGGATGAGTGAATCGATCCGGACGAACCCGGATTCGATCCGAATTTCATGAAAAATTTGATTCGGATCGAATCCGAATTTCCCCGTGCTTCGATCGCTCGAAGTTTTCCTTTAACATCCATTCATTTACATTACAGGCATTCTAAAATGGCGGACGGGACATGTCCAGACATCTACCCCGCGCCAGTGCAAGCTGGGGCAGTCACATGCAGCCTATCAGCAGCCAGCAAGCCCGGTGACGTCACAGCGCTATTTAAGTCGGCGGACATCTTGCTTTTCCTCATTTCTCTATTGCATTCGTGAGAGACAGGACGCTGCTGTAGTGAGGGAGAGACAGAGAGCCAGGGACAGACAGGGACAGGCAGGAGACAGGCAGGAGACAGGCAGAAAGTCAGCGAAAAGCAGGGAAAGTTAGGAAAAATCGGAGGCAGTCACAGGGAGATTTTTCTTTTTTCATCCAGCCTGAGTGTTACTGGCTGGCTGACTGGCTTTGTTAGCGTTTTCAGGCTGCTTATACACTTACTGTGCATATATACTGAACTGATCTCAAGTCTGCTGTGAGGCATCCCATTCTGTGACTACACCAGCCTCTATTTACTATAACACTTTGCACTTATTCTAAAAGTAATTTGGCCTGATAAAGACACTTTTGCTGTGCATAGTAGTACTGCTCCCAGGTGCACTCCGGTTGGGGCATCCCATTCTGTGACTACACAAGCCTCTATTTACTACTATAACCCTTTGCACTTATTCTAATAGAAATTTGGCCTGATAAACACACTTTTGCTGTGCATAGTACTACTGCTCACAGGTGCACTGCTGGCTGTTGGGGCATCCCATTCTGTGACTACACCAGCCTCTATTTACTACTATAACCCTTTGCACTTATTCTAATAGAAATTTGGCCTGATAAACACACTTTTGCTGTGCATAGTACTACTGCTCACAGGTGCACTGCTGGCTGTTGGGGCATCCCATTCTGTGACTACACAAGCCTCTATTTACTACTATAACCCTTTGCACTTATTCTAATAGAAATTTGGCCTGATAAACACACTTTTGCTGTGCATAGTACTACTGCTCACAGGTGCACTGCTGGCTGTTGGGGCATCCCATTCTGTGACTACACAAGCCTCTATTTACTACTATAACCCTTTGCACTTATTCTAATAGAAATTTGGCCTGATAAACACACTTTTGCTGTGCATAGTACTACTGCTCACAGGTGCACTGCTGGCTGTTGGGGCATCCCATTCTGTGACTACACCAGCCTCTATTTACTACTATAACCCTTTGCACTTATTCTAATAGAAATTTGGCCTGATAAACACACTTTTGCTGTGCATAGTACTACTGCTCACAGGTGCACTGCTGGCTGTTGGGGCATCCCATTTTGTGACTACACCAGCCTCTATTTACTACTATAACCCTTTGCACTTATTCTAATAGAAATTTGGCCTGATAAACACACTTTTGCTGTGCATAGTACTACTGCTCACAGGTGCACTGCTGGCTGTTGGGGCATCCCATTCTGTGACTACACTAGCCTCTATTTACTACTATAACCCTTTGCACTTATTCAAATAGGAATTTGGCCTGATAAACACACTTTTGCTGTGCATAGTACTACTGTTCACAGGTGCACTGCTGGCTGTTGGGGCATCCCATCCTGTGACTACACCAGCCTCTATTTACTACTATAACCCTTTGCACTTATTCTAATAGACATTTGGCCTGATAAACACACTTTTGCTGTGCATAGTACTACTGCTCACAGGTGCACTGCTGGCTGTTGGGGCATCCCATTCTGTGACTACACAAGCCTCTATTTACTACTATAACCCTTTGCACTTATTCTAATAGAAATTTGGCCTGATAAACACACTTTTGCTGTGCATAGTACTACTGCTCACAGGTGCACTGCTGGCTGTTGGGGCATCCCATTCTGTGACTACACCAGCCTCTATTTACTACTATAACCCTTTGCACTTATTCTAATAGAAATTTGGCCTGATAAACACACTTTTGCTGTGCATAGTACTACTGCTCACAGGTGCACTGCTGGCTGTTGGGGCATCCCATTCTGTGACTACACCAGCCTCTATTTACTACTATAACCCTTTGCACTTATTCTAATAGAAATTTGGCCTGATAAACACACTTTTGCTGTGCATAGTACTACTGCTCACAGGTGCACTGCTGGCTGCTGGGGCATCCCATTCTGTGACTACACTAGCCTCTATTTACTACTATAACCCTTTGCACTTATTCAAATAGGAATTTGGCCTGATAAACACACTTTTGCTGTGCATAGTACTACTGTTCACAGGTGCACTGCTGGCTGTTGGGGCATCCCATTCTGTGACTACACCAGCCTCTATTTACTACTATAACCCTTTGCAGTTATTCTAATAGACATTTGGCCTGATAAACACACTTTTGCTGTGCATAGTACTACTGCTCACAGGTGCACTGCTGGCTGTTGGGGCATCCCATTCTGTGACTACACAAGCCTCTATTTACTACTATAACCCTTTGCACTTATTCTAATAGAAATTTGGCCTGATAAACACACTTTTGCTGTGCATAGTACTACTGCTCACAGGTGCACTGCTGGCTGTTGGGGCATCCCATTCTGTGACTACACCAGCCCCTATTTACTACTATAACCCTTTGCACTTATTCTAATAGAAATTTGGCCTGATAAACACACTTTTGCTGTGCATAGTACTACTGCTCACAGGTGCACTGCTGGCTGTTGGGGCATCCCATTCTGTGACTACACCAGCCTCTATTTACTACTATAACCCTTTGCACTTATTCTAATAGAAATTTGGCCTGATAAACACACTTTTGCTTTGCATAGTACTACTGCTCACAGGTGCACTGCTGGCTGTTGGGGCATCCCATTCTGTGACTACACAAGCCTCTATTTACTACTATAACCCTTTGCACTTATTCTAATAGAAATTTGGCCTGATAAACACACTTTTGCTGTGCATAGTACTACTGCTCACAGGTGCACTCCTGTTGGGGCATCCCATTCTGTGACTACACAAGCCTCCATTTACTACTATAACCCTTTGCACTTATTCTAATAGAAATTTTGCCTGATAAAGACACTTTTGCTGTGCATAGTACTACTGCTCACAGGTGCTCTGCTGTTGGGGCATCCCATTCTGTAACATACCATACCCCTCTTTATTTACACTAAGCAGCTCTCTTATTTACACTAAGCAGGCCTGTTGGAGGCTGAGTGTTACTGCTCACTTTTGGTGTGCATTATATTCTGTTTCATATAGACCCACTGGTGCCTGGGGGTTCTTAAAATATCACCTACTATCATGTCAGTTAGACTTTGTCGGGCAGACAAGTGCCTGGAAGTGAAAAGAGGAGTGGCAGAGGCCAAGATTCCACAGGCAGAGGTCGCAGCAGACTGGGGGCCAGTAGCAGCAGGAGTCACGCTGAGAGACCTAATCTGCCAGTATCTGCTAGCGGTCGGGTCTCCACCAGTAACGCATCTGCCGTGGTAGATTGGTTGACGCGCTCATCAACAACATCATCACAACTTACGTCTGAGACCCCCAGTCTAGGGTCGGTAGGTTCCTCTGACACAACCCTGAGTTGGCATGCCCCGAGAGCAGTCCCTGTCCTCCCATTGCCTCTGTCCTACGCCGTTCCCTCCCCCAGCGATGTATCCTATGCTTTGGGTTCAGCTCCACTCTTTAGTGAGGAGGACGATCAGATAGAGGACAGTCAGCAGCTACTGCCCAGCCAAGAAATGGAGGTGGCTTCTTTAGCTAGGCAGACAAATAGTGATGTGGACAGTGTCGTGGGTGCTGCGAGCGTTCCAGCTCCTGCGCCAGACACTGTTGACGAATCCACGAACATCAGTGACGTACAGCCACAACTCGGTGATAATGATGATGACAATGAAGTCGATCGCACTTGGGAGCCGGGTGATGAAGGGGCTTCATCGTCATCATCAGGAGAAGAGGGGCGCAGGTTGCCCCGGAGTCAGCAGCTGAGGCAGCAAGGTGGTAGCAGTCAGCATGGGGGCACAATTCCAAAGGCTGGAGCCGGCCGGGGCCGGGGTAGAGCACCTGCTGTGCGGCAGTCTACCTTATCAGGAGGTAGTGGAGCAGGGGTTCCTGGAGTTGGCAACAGCAGCAGTGAATCAGTGAGGCAAGGGGGTGGGAAAAGTAGCTACTCGGCAGTGTGGCAGTTTTTCCTGAAGCATCCACAGGAGGGTAACATGGCCACATGCAAGATATGTAGGCAGAAGGTGAAGCGTGGCCAGGGTCCAAATTTTGGCACCACGGCCCTGCGTCAACATATGCAGCGTCACCATAAAGCGGCCTGGGAGAACCTAGGCTCTGGAGAGGTGGGCCAGACTGCTTCCTCACCGAGTGGCACGCCGCTCCCAATTTCTGCCAGCCAAGGCTCCAGCACCTCAGCCGAAGGCAGCTGTGCGTCATACCCATCCTCTGTCGCTCCTGCTCCTCCTCCTCCTCCAAGTCATGCATCCCGCCAGCAATCCATCAGCGAAGCCATGTCCAAGAGACAGCAGTATGCGCCCACTCATCCTACGGCGCAGAAGCTGAATGTGCTCCTGTCCAAGTTCCTGGTGCTGCAGTCGCTCCCTTTTCAGGTGGTGGACTCTGCACCTTTCAGAGAACTGATGGCTTGTGCCGAGCCGAGGTGGAGAGTCCCAAGCCGTCATTTCTTTGCCAAGAAGGCAGTACCAGCGCTGCACACTTTTGTTGAACAGAAGGTGGGCCAGTCCTTGAGCCTGTCGGTGTGTAGCAAAGTGCATGGCAGCGCCGACGTCTGGAGCTGTAACTACGGTCAGGGACAGTACATGTCGTTTACGGCCCACTGATTGAATGTGGTCCCTTTGCAGCAGCAACTTGGACAGGTTACGCCGCTTTGGCCTCCGCGTTCCCTGCCCATTGGGCCTGTGACACTGTGCGACTCGGCCTCCTCATCCTCCGCCATCTCCTCACCCTCCACTGTAGGCTCAAGTCTCAGTGCCCCTCCAGTCTACCATGTGTGCAGGGCACGGAGGTGTCACGCAGTGCTTCACATGGTTTGTCTTGGCCAAAGGAGTCACACAGGGGAGGAACTGCTTAAATTTATTCATCAGGAAATCCAAACATGGCTTACTCCAAGAAAACTTAAAATGGGAATCATGGTTACCGACAATGGGAAGAACATTTTGTCTGCGCTGCGCCAAGGAAGCCTGACCCATGCCCCCTGCATGGCTCACGTCTTCAATCTGGTTGTCAAGCGGTTTATGAAGTGTTCCCCCCATCTGCAAGACATCCTAACAACTTCAAGGAAACTTTGCATGCACTTCAGCCACTCATACACCGCCAAACACACCCTTCTTGAGCTACAGCGTCAGAATGGTATCCCCCAACATAGTCTGATTTGCGATGTTTCCACCCGTTGGAATTCCACCCTTCACATGTTGGACCGATTATATGAACAGAGAAAAGCCATCACGGATTTCCTGATGATCCAAGCAGATAGGGGGACTCCCCTGTGTAACTTCAATGTCAACCAGTGGCAGCTCATACGTGACACCTGCCGTTTGCTCAGGCCCTTTGAGGAAGCCACTTTATTTGTCAGTCGGCAGGATTACGGGATGAACGACGTGATTCCACTGCTTCATGTACTACAGCACATGTTGGAAACCATGGCTGGTCAGGGCACTGGAGACATGGCGGAAGAGGAGGAGGAGTTGCCCAGCGAAACACAGTTTAGGCTTGGCGAAATGGCTGGTTTATCTAGTCAGCGGACAGGAGAGGAGGAGCAGGAGCAGCCAGTTTAGGCTTGGCGAAATGGCTGGTTTATCTAGTCAGCGGACAGGAGAGGAGGAGCAGGAGCAGCCAGAGGAGCTAGAGGTTTTTGAGGAAGGCGAGACAGAGGACCTGGGCACACCGTGGCAGTATGCAGTGGAGATGGAGACAGGTAGTCCATCCGAGTCACTTGCGCAAATGGCAGGAAGCATGCTCACGTGCTTGCGTAGTGACCCCAGAATTGTTTCCATCTGTCGGCGGGATGACTTCTGGCTGTCCACCTTATTGGACCCTAGCTTCCGGCACAAAATGGGGGCATTTTTTAAACCCACCGAGAGGGAGGACAAACTGAACTACTACAAAGACATTCTACGTAGGCAGTTGGCCGATGCCTATCTGCGCCATGGTCCATACTCTCGCAGGTCTGACTCAAGGGGACCTCTTCGCTCACCTTCCACTACCATGGCCGCTGGGGGGGGGGTTGGCAGGAGCAGCAGCAGCAGCTCCATCAGCAGCAGCAGCCTCAGTCTTCAGTCGCTAATGAGTAGCTTTCTACACCCGCATAGTGAGGCTACTCATGAGCAGCAGGAAGACCTGGAGCAGGACCTGAACCAGCAGGTCATGTCATACTTTGACATGACCATGCCAACACACCTTGAGGATCCGCTGGACTTCTGGGCAGCCAAACTTGATTTGTGGCCGCAACTAGCAGAGTTTGCCCTGGAAAAGCTGTCCTGCCCGGCAAGTAGCGTGCCATCTGAGCGGGTGTTTTGTGCGGTGGGGGCCATAGTTACGGCGAGGAGAACTCGTCTGTCAACTAAAAATGTGAGACTCACCTTTGTCAAAATGAATCAGGGATGGATCAGCCAGGATTTCCACCCACCAATGCCTGATGCATGCGACTAGATTCAGCATGGTGCCACGTTTTACACTTTCCAAATGGTGCAAAACATATTTATGCCTTTAGG
The DNA here is from genome assembly GCA_027917425.1 of Gastrophryne carolinensis. NCBI lineage: Eukaryota > Metazoa > Chordata > Amphibia > Anura > Microhylidae > Gastrophryne > Gastrophryne carolinensis. The sequence continues at coordinate 70,254,607 of CM051243.1, read as the reverse complement.
CCAATTTTTGGGCTCCTGCTGATGCCAACTCCAGGGTGTGAATCATCCAATTTTTGGACTCCTGAAGCCAACTCCAGTGTCTCTTTAAAGTAATATTTGGGCTCATGCTGCTGCTGCTGCCAACTCCAGGGTGTGATTCATCCAATTTTTGGGCTCCTGAAGCCAACCCCAGTGTCTCTTTAAAGTAATGTTTGGGCTCCTGCTGCTGCCAACTCCAGGGTGTGATTCATCCAATTTTTGGGCTCCTAAAGCCAACCCCAGTGTCTCTTTAAAGTAATATTTGGGCTCCTGCTGCTGCCAACTCCAGGGTGTGATTCATCCAATTTTTGGGCTCCTGAAGCCAACCCCAGTGTCTCTTTAAAGTAATGTTTGGGCTCCTGCTGCTGCTGCTGCTGCCAACTCCAGGGTGTGAATCATCCAATTTTTGGGCTCCTGAAGCCAACCTCAGTGTCTCTTTAAAGTAATGTTTGGGCTCCTGCTGCTGCTGCCAACTCCAGGGTGTGATTCATCCAATTTTTGGGCTCCTGAAGCCAACCCCAGTGTCTCTTTAAAATAATGTTTGGGCTCCTGCTGCTGCTGCCAACTCCAGGGTGTGATTCATCCGATTTTTGGGCTCCTGAAGCCAACCCCAGTGTCTCTTTAAAGTAATGCTTGGGCTCCTGCTGCTGCTGCTGCTGCTGCTGCCAACTCCAGGGTGTGAATCATCCAATTTTTGGGCTCCTGAAGCCAACCCCAGTGTCTCTTTAAAGTAATGTTTGGGCTCCTGCTGCTGCTGCCAACTCCAGGGTGTGAATAATCCAATTTTTGGGCTCCTGAAGCCAACTCCAGTGTCTCTTTAAAGTAATGTTTGGGCTCCTGCTGCTGCTGCCAACTCCAGGGTGTGATTCATCCAATTTTTGGGCTCCTGAAGCCAACCCCAGTGTCTCTTTAAAGTAATGTTTGGGCTCCTGCTGCTGCTGCCAACTCCAGGGTGTGATTCATCCAATTTTTGGGCTCCTGAAGCCAATCCCAGTGTCTCTTAAAAGTAATATTTGGGCTCCTGCTGCTGCTGCTGCCAACTCCAGGGTGTGATTCATCCAATTTTTGGGCTCCTGAAGCCAACCCCAGGGTCTCTTTAAAGTAATGTTTTGGCTCCTGCTGCTGCTGCTGCCAACTCCAGGGTGTGAATCATCCAATTTTTGGGCTCCTGAAGCCAACCCCAGTGTCTCTTTAAAGTAATGTTTAGGCTCCTGCTGCTGCTGCTGCCAACTCCAGGGTGTGACTCATCCAATTTTTGGGCTCCTGAAGCCAACCCCAGTGTCTCTTTAAAGTAATGTTTGGGCTCCTGCTGCTGCTGCCAACTCCAGGGTGTGATTCATCCAATCTTTGGGCTCCTGCTGCCAACTCCAGTGTCTCTTTAAAGTAATGTTTGGGCTCCTGCTGCTGCTGCCAACTCCAGGGTGTGAATCATCCAATTTTTGGGCTCCTGAAGCCAACTCCAGTATCTCTTTAAAGTAATGTTTGGGCTCCTGCTGCTGCTGTCAACTCCAGGGTGTGATTCATCCAATTTTTGGGCTCCTGAAGCCAACCCCAGTGTCTCTTTAAAGTAATGTTTGGGCTCCTGCTGCTTCTGCCAACTCCAGGGTGTGAATCATCCAATTTCTGTGCTCCTGAAGCCAACCCCAGTGTCTCTTTAAAGTAATGTTTGGGCTCCTGCTGCTGCTGCTGCTGCCAACTCCAGGGTGTGAATCATCCAATTTTTGGGCTCCTGCAGCCAACCCCAGTGTCTCTTTAAAGTAATGTTTGGGCTCCTGCTGCTGCTGCCAACTCCAGGGTGTGAATCATCCAATTTTTGGGCTCCTGAAGCCAACTCCAGTGTCTCTTTAAAGTAATATTTGGGCTCCTGCTGCTGCTGCTGCCAACTCCAGGGTGTGATTCATCCAATTTTTGGGCTCCTGAAGCCAAACCCAGTGTCTCTTTAAAGTAATGTTTGGGCTCCTGCTGCTGCTGCTGCCAACTCCAGGGTGTGATTCATCCAATTTTTGGGCTCTTGAAGCCAACCCCAGGGTCTCTTTAAAGTAATGTTTTGGCTCCTGCTGCTGCCAACTCCAGGGTGTGAATCATCCAATTTTTGTGCTCCTGAAGCCAACCCCAGTGTCTCTTTAAAGTAATGTATGGGCTCCTGCTGCTGCTGCTGCCAACTCCAGGGTGTGAATCATCCAATTTTTGGGCTCCTGAAGCCAACTCCAGTGTCTCTTTAAAGTAATGTTTGGGCTCCTGCTGCTGCTGCCAACTCCAGGGTGTGATTCATCCAATTTTTGGGCTCCTGAAGCCAACCCCAGTGTCTCTTTAAAGTAATGTTTGGGCTCCTGCTGCTGCTGCCAACTCCAGGGTGTGATTCATCCAATTTTTGGGCTCCTGAAGCCAACCCCAGTGTCTCTTTAAAGTAATGTTTGGGCTCCTGCTGCTGCTGCCAACTCCAGGGTGTGATTCATCCAATTTTTGGGCTCCTGAAGCCAACCCCAGTGTCTCTTTAAAGTAATATTTGGGCTCCTCCTGCTGCTGCTGCCAACTTCAGGGTGTAATTCATCCAATTTTTGGGCTCCTGAAGCCAACCCCAGGATCTCTTTAAAGTAATGCTGTGGCTCCTGCTGCTGCTGCCAACTCCAGGGTGTGAATCATCCAATTTTTGGGCTCCTGAAGCCAACCCCAGTGTGTCTTTAAAGTAATGTTTGGGCTCCTGCTGCTGCTGCTGCCAACTCCAGGGTGTGATTCATCCAATCTTTGGGCTCCTGCTGCCAACTCCAGTGTCTCTTTAAAGTAATGTTTGGGCTCCTGCTGCGGCTGCTGCCAATTCCAGGGTGTGAATCATCCAATTTTTGGGCTCCTGAAGCCAACTCCAGTGTCTCTTTAAAGTAATGTTTGGGCTCCTGTTGCTGCTACCAACTCCAGGGTGTGATTCATCCAATTTCTGGGCTCCCGAAGCCAACCCCAGTGTCTCTTTAAAGTAATATTTGGGCTCCTGCTGCTGCTGCTGCCAACTCCAGGGTGTGATTCATCCAATTTTTGGGCTCCTGAAGCCAACCCCAGGGTCTCTTTAAAGAAATGTTTTGGCTCCTGCTGCTGCCAACTCCAGGGTGTGAATCATCCAATTTTTGGGCTCCTGAAGCCAACCCCAGTGTCTCTTTAAAGTAATGCTTGGGCTCCTCCTGCTGCTGCTGCCAACTCCAGGGTGTGATTCATCCAATCTTTGGGCTCCTGCTGCCAACTCCAGTGTCTCTTTAAAGTAATGTTTGGGCTCCTGCTGCTGCTGCTGCCAACTCCAGGGTGTGAATCATCCAATTTTTGGGCTCCTGAAGCCAACTCCAGTGTCTCTTTAAAGTAATGTTTGGGCTCCTGCTGCTGCTGCCAACTCCAGGGTGTGATTCATCCAATTTTTGGGCTCCTGAAGCCAACCCCAGTGTCTCTTTAAAGTAATGTTTGGGCTCCTGCTGCTGCTGCCAACTCCAGGGTGTGATTCATCCAATTTTTGGGCTCCTGAAGCCAACCCCAGTGTCTCTTTAAAGTAATGTTTGGGCTCCTGCTGCTGCTGCCAACTCCAGGGTGTGATTCATCCAATTTTTGGGCTCCTGAAGCCAACCCCAGTGTCTCTTTAAAGTAATATTTGGGCTCCTCCTGCTGCTGCTGCCAACTCCAGGGTGTGATTCATCCATTTTTTGGGCTCCTGAAGCCAACCCCAGGATCTCTTTAAAGTAATGTTTTGGCTCCTGCTGATGCTGCCAACTCCAGGGTGTGAATCATCCAATTTTTGGGCTCCTGAAGCCAACCCCAGTGTCTCTTTAAAGTAATGCTTGGGCTCCTGCTGCTGCTGCCAACTCCAGGGTGTGATTCATCCAATCTTTGGGCTCCTGCTGCCAACTCCAGTGTCTCTTTAAAGTAATGTTTGGGCTCCTGCTGCTGCTGCCAACTCCAGGGTGTGAATCGTCCAATTTTTGGGCTCCTGAAGCCAACTCCAGTGTCTCTTTAAAGTAATGTTTGGGCTCCTGCTGCTGTTGCCAACTTCAGGGTGTGATTCATCCAATTGTTGGGCTCCTGAAGCCAACCCCAGTGTCTCTTTAAAGTAATGTTTGGGCTCCTGCTGCTGCTGCCATCTCCAGGGTGTGATTCACCCAATTTTTGGGCTCCTGAAGCCAACCCCAGTGTCTCTTTAAAGTAATATTTGGGCTCCTGCTGCTGCTGCTGCTGCTGCCAACTCCAGGGTGTGATTCATCCAATTTTTGGGCTCCTGAAGCCAACCCCAGTGTCTCTTTAAAGTAATGTTTGGGCTTCCGCTGCTGCTGCTGCCAACTCCAGGGTGTGATTCATCCAATTTTTGGGCTCCTGAAGCCAACCCCAGTGTCTCTTTAAAGTAATGTTTGGGCTCCTGCTGCTGCTGCTGCCAACTCCAGGGTGTGATTCATCCAATTTTTGGGCTCCTGCAGCCAACTCCATTGTCTCTTTCAAGCTATGTTTGGGCTCCTGCTGCTGCTGCTGCTGCTGCTTGAAACTCCAGGATGTGTCAGTCAATTTTTGGGCTCCTGCTGCTGCCAACTCCAGTGTCTCTTTCAGCCAATGTTTGGGCTCCTGCTGCTGCTTGCAACTCCAGGGTGTGATTCATCCAATTTTTGGGCTCCTGCTGCTGCCAACTCCAGTGTCTCTTTAAAGCAATGTTTGGGCTCCTGCCCCTCATAGTGATGCCACTTCAACTCTCTGCAATTGTGCCGCTCTGCGATTCTATTAGCGATGCCTCTGATCTGCATGTGATATTTATTCAGTATTATTTAACTAACCCAGCACGCATCCTGTGCGTGTTACAGCAAGGCAGAATGGTTTACAACTCTATTGAGGCTCTAGGAGGCTCAGAAATAGCCGTTTTTAATAGCGATTTGTCGCGAATAAATTCGGGTCGAAACGATTTTTGTCGGAAAATTCGGCGAATCAGTCGAATCGAATTTTTCAAATGTTCGCTCATCTCTAATTGCAAACAGGGTGGTTAAACACCTCAAATATTCAGGGTGATTTTTGTGCCCCTGTGATGCCCAGCAGGACACCAGTCTTGTCTAAGCAGATAACCCCCAATCTCCACCTCCGCCTCTTCTGCCTATAGCCAAGCCCCCGTTTGCGGGGATGCTAGGTACACCTCGCCAGACACTGTTGCCCCCAGGTCTTTTTTTTTTTAAGTTTTTATTTGTGAAAGAACCAGATACTCACTCACACATGCACACTGGACTCAGTAGTACTTGATTACTCCCATCAGAGACATAATGCTGAGATGTGCCTGGAAACTGTTTCTCGGATATGTATTCTGGCTCCTGGTGCCCTCGGTCGTATCAATAGAATGTAGGCATAACCACCCCCCACTCTTGACACTGGTGCCACTCAGGTGACACGTGCCACCCCATCCCGTTTTAATCGCCCTCTGATACTGTATCGTTACATTGCAACCAGGGGTCCCAGATCTTCATGAACTTGTCGTATACCCTCCTTGCCGCATACGTGAGTTTGTACATGGCGAGCTTTTGATTAATCACGCCTGAACGGATGGCTTAGTAGGGTGCTTCCAATTTAACAGGATACATTTCCTGGCGTAGAAAAGCAGCAGACGTAACAGTGACCTCAGTGCCCTCAATTCCGTTACCGACTCCACCACCCCCGGGAGACACACCGCGACAGAACCCCGGATCTGGAATCCCACCACTTTGCTTATAGTTTCCATTACATTCCTCCAATAATTTATAAAGACCACACAGGACTATACCATATGTACCCACGTTCCACCTTCCCTCTCGCATCTTGGACATCTGTCCTCTGCCATTAAACTCATTTTATACAGACGCACCAGTGTGATATAAGCTTGGTGGATCCATTTGGATCCATCCACTTCTGAATCAATCTATCTCTGGCCTCAACCACCGACGAGTGCAAATTATCCAATATTTCCTCCCAGTCATCCCGGTCTAAGGATTGTTCTAATGCCTGCCATTTGGTCTTGATCCTTTCCCTTGGGGACTCTCCCATCAAGCATTTGTAAATTCTAGAGATAGGCTTCTCAAGGTTCGTTTCTCTGACAACACCCTCCACTTGAGACATCGATATCCTTGTGCCTTCTCTATGGAATTGGGCCTGCAAGGCATATCTTGCCTTGCAAGTAGCGGAAGAAGTCCCGGTGGGAAAGGCGAAACAACTCTTTAAGCTGATCAAACGACATAATAACTCCTTCCTGCCCCCAGGTTTTAATAGGCGCAAAGGATGTCTGCTTGCAGTAAAGGCTGATGAACCACTAGGGTTTCTCAAAGCTGAGGTCGTTCACAGGTAGTCAGTCCGAAAGGTGCGTCAGAACACGTAGCGTAGTCAGGAATAACACAAAGTATTGCCAGCCAAAAGCGTTTCCTCATTAAAATCCAAAAACCTTTATTCCAATTCAGTAGTAAAAAAGCATGGTGCAGACACAAATCCCCCTGTAAAATACATGTATATCTACGCGTTTCAAACCCCGAGGGTTCTTACTCATGGTCATGAGTAAGAACCCGCGGAGTTCGAAACGGGGGTTACGTGGGGGTACGTGTATTTTACTGGGGGATTTGTGTCTGCACCATGCTTTTTCTATTGAATTGGAATAAAGGTTTTTGGATTTTAATGAGGAAACGCTTTTGGCTAGCAATACTTTGTGTTGTGCCTGATGTTGGAGTGGAGCGCTCCTGCTGAGCCGATCAGATTTTCTACTTGGATTGTGACTCCCTAATTAAGGTAGAGCTGACGTTTTTTCATGCGTAGTCAGGAATAGCCAAAGGGTCAAGCCGGGAGGTCAGAGGTAGCGAGGTATCCAAAGGGGCAGGCAGGTTTGAGGTCAGACAAGCTAAGGTCGATACTGGCAGCAGACATGGATGGTTGATCAAGCCGGGTCGGAAACTGATAATCGCTAGTAGAATCGCACCCAAAGCATAAGAGACTATAACAGGCACTGATCACTGGGCTGATTCTGTATTTGTTGGGGACCTGACCAATGGAAACCTGGGAAGGAGCGTGTGTGTGGTGATTGATGTAACTTACAACACTTGTGTGTGATTGGTGAAACTTTCCAGGGGCTGGTCAGTCTTGGCAGCAAGGCTGACCAGCCCCTGATTCCTATCAGGTGTGGAGGACGCTGCGCCGCCTGACACTCGCAGCGCCTCCTAGTGGAGAAACTGACAGACTGCGGGACGTGCCTTAGCGCATGGCCGCACAGCTAGAGAGGAGCGGGGGAGGCTGCCAGAGCGGCGTGCTGCACTCCCCGTCATCCAGGAGCTGCGGCTGCGCTCAGCAGCAGGAAGCCCGCAACCGCCCAGCAGATGCTCGCCACGGGCCCCAAGACACAGGTAAGTATCTTACAGCCCTATTCCTCCTAGCTGAGTTTTGGTTGTTTTTTTAACCTAAAAATAGATACTGTGCAGTACAAAGAACAAGTTTTATGCAGTACTGTAATGTCTCAAAACATTTATTTACATTTGGTGCAGTAAGTTATGTGAGTTACAATATTTTGCTGAAGAATAGATAGTACTCACTGTTTGTAGGAGTCTTGTTCTGGTTGCAAGGTATTCTGCTAGATCAGTTGATTCAAGTTGAGTTTGATTGTTTGATGTATTATGTGACCTGTTTAAGCCGGACCTTCATCCTGAATAAGAGCTTATCTTATATGTTTCCCCTATCCTGTACATACAGATTGCCCACATTAAAAATCATCCTACCTGTATCTATTGCATTTTCTGAGAGTTTAAACACCCAAGATGGCGGCCCATGGAGGTGCAGGCTGCCTGCAAACAGGAAGTTTGCATTTTGGGATTGTTGACATTTTCCTGACCCCAGCTCTGCTTTGTTCGTGCAAAGCACAGCTCTAACCCCGCCCCCTGCACTTTTGACCCCTCTCCTCAGTATGTGATGCTACTGAGGCAAGATGGCAGCGCCGGTATCCTAGCGTGCTAAACAGAGTTGCAGGCCAGTGAGGGAAAGAATAATAAGTAAGTGAGTCAAAACTTTAGATATATTAATTTTAGATGCTGGTGAATATTTTTTTAAGGGCTTTTCATTAAATGATGCTGAAGGTCCGCTTTAAGGTGCTAGTTATGATGATAATGAAGTTACCTTGGTATACATTTATTAGCCGTTCTCTTGTTTATATGACTGGAACTGTTTGTCCTGAATACAAGGAAGAGAGGCTAAGGATTTGCTTAGCATAAGCCGAGGAGCTCTATAGCAAATTTTAGTGTAACTCACGTTTGAAGCGCTGCTGTCTGCCGAAACCATTAATTTGGAAGGGGTGGTGTATGCAGGATGTATTTTTTGTGGTTTCGGAGGAATCTGATCCTTGATTCGTAGGTTTTGTGTGTTGTAGATATAGCTGGCCTTTTAATGTCCCCAGTCTAATCCTAATTGGTTCCTGCTTGAGATCCGCTATAATGGGGCCACCGGGTGAGGGGAGAGGTCAGCTGGGATGTCACTTCCTGATGTGGCTGGTCTCCTCCCCTTTGGTGTGGAATAGCAGGGGACGTCTCACTGTTTGACCATATAGTATACTGGAAAGATAACATGGCCAGATTATCAGGCCCATGGCAAGGGATATATTTGTAATACATTGTGTTATGAGTATGTATTAATACATTTACAGTACTGTCTGCATTTCATGTTTTTAATGGCATATCAGCAATATATTCTATAATTACATAAATTCATACGAGGTTGAAATGCTATTAGTAGAGATGAGCGAATCAAATCTGACGAGCCCGAATTCGTCATGAATTTCAGGAAAAATGTGATCGCTCGAATCGCTTCCTTAAAACTCCATTTACTACTATCCAGGCCATCTTAAATGCTGGATCCACATGTCAGGACATGTCCCATGGGGCAAGGAATCCTGGGTAGGCGTCACATTCTACCTATCAGCAGCCAGGCTTCCCGATGATGTCACAGCCCTATATAAGCGGCGTCCATTTTGAAGCTCATTCCGATACTGTATTGCGCCAGAGCAGATCATACAGAGAGAGCGAGGGACAGATAGATAGATAGATAGATAGATAGATAGAGCGAGGGAGAGATAGATAGATCAAGGAACAGAAGGAGTGAGGGGACAGATAGAGAAGGAGAGAGGCTGTGACAGTGACAGAGAAAGACAGGGAAAGTTTAAAGTGTTTACATTAGCTTTCAAGCCTATTTAGTGTTAATAACACACCTGCCTATTTAGCTTTTCCTTTTCCTGGTGTCATTCTTTAAAAAGCATGCTAGCATTAATATTTGAAGAGTACATTATTATTATTATTATTATTATTGTTTATATAGCGCCATCATCTTCCCTAGCGCTTTGCAAAGTAGTAATTACAGACAGGGTAGAAACATACGGTACATATACTATTTCAAATGCAGTTTTACAGAGTTGACAATGGATATTCTGAGTACAACATACAATAGGGGAGAGAGCCCTGCCCTTGCGAGCTTACAGTCTAAAGGAAGAGGGGTGAAGACGAGGGGGAAGGATCACAAACATGTCTATTAACATTGTGCATTTTGTAAAGAAAGTCACTTTTTCACAATTAAAGCAGCCAGCCTGTGTCTTTGAACAGGGGGCATCCAAAATACTAGCATAAATGTTTGAAGAGTATCTGTCTATTAACATTGTGCATTTTGTAAAGAATGTCCCTTTTCACTGTTAAAGCAGCCAGCCTATGTCTTTGAACAGGGGGGCATCCAAACTGCTAGCATAAATATTTGAAGAGTACCTGTCTATTAACATTGTGCATTTTGTAAAAGAAGACACTTTTTCACTGTTAAAGCAGCCAGCCTATGTCTTTGAACAGGGGGGCATCCCAAATACTAAAAGAAATATTTGAAAAGTACCTGTCTGCTAACTAGTTGCATTTTGTAAAGAAAGTCACTTTTTCACTGTTAAAGCAGCCAGCCTGTGTCTTAGAAAAAGGGGGCATCCCAAATACTAGCATAAATATTTGAAAAGTACCTGTCTGCTAACTAGTTGCATTTGGTAAAGAAAGTCACTTTTCACTGTTAAAGCAGCCAACCTGTGTCTTTGAACAGGGGGCATCCCAAATACTAGCATAAATATTTGAAGAGTAGCTGTCTGCTAACTGGTTGCATTTTGTAAAGAAAGTCACATTTTCACTGTTAAAGCAGCCAGCCTATGTCTTTGAACAGGGGGGCATCCAAAATACTAGCATAAATATTTGAAGAGTACCTGTCTGCTAACTGGTTGCATTTTGTAAAGAAAGTCACTTTTTCACTGTTAAAGCAGCCAGCCTGTGTCTTTGAACAGGGGGGGGGGGGGCATCCCAAATACTAGCATAAATATTTGAAGAGTACCTGTCTATTAACATTGTGAATTTTGTAAAGAAAGTCACTTTTTCACTGTTAAAGCAGCCAGCCTGTGTCTTTGAACAGGGGGCATCCCAAATACTAGCATAAATATTTGAAGAGTAGCTGTCTGCTAACTAGTTACATTTTGTAAAGAAAGTCACTTTTTCACTGTTAAATCAGCCAGCCTGTGTCTTTGAACAGGGGGGCATCCCAAATACTAGCATAAATATTTGAAGAGTACCTGTCTGCTAACTGGTTGCATTTTGTAAAGAAAGTCACATTTTCACTGTAAAAGCAGCCAGCCTATGTCTTTGAACAGGGGGGCATCCCAAATACTAGCATAAATATTTGAAGAGTACCTGTTTGCTAACTGATAGCATTTTGTAAAGAAAGCCACTTTTTCACTGTAACAGCAGCCAGCCTGTGTCTTTGAACGGGGGGGGGGCATCCCAAATACTAGCATACATATTTGATGAGTACCTGTCTATTAACATTGTGCATTTTGTAAAGAAAGTCACTGTTTCACTGTTAAAGCAGCCAGCCTGTGTCTTAGAAAAAGGGGGCATCCCAAATACTAGCATAAATATTTGAAAAGTACCTGTCTGCTAACTAGTTGCATTTGGTAAAGAAAGTCACTTTTCACTGTTAAAGCAGCCAACCTGTGTCTTTGAACAGGGGGCATCCCAAATACTAGCATAAATATTTGAAGAGTAGCTGTCTGCTAACTGGTTGCATTTTGTAAAGAAAGTCACATTTTCACTGTTAAAGCAGCCAGCCTATGTCTTTGAACAGGGGGGCATCCAAAATACTAGCATAAATATTTGAAGAGTACCTGTCTGCTAACTGGTTGCATTTTGTAAAGAAAGTCACTGTTTCACTGTTAAAGCAGCCAGCCTGTGTCTTCGAAAAGGGGGCATCCCAAATACTAGCATAAATATTTGAAGAGTAGCTGTCTGCTAACTGGTTGCATTTTGCAAAGAAAGTCACATTTTCACTGTTAAATCAGCCAGCCTATGTCTTTGAACAGGGGGGCATCCCAAAAACTAGCATAAATATTTGAAGAGTACCTGTCTATTAACATTGTGCATTTTGTAAAGAAAGTCACCTTTTCACTGTTAAAACACCCAGCCTATGTCTTTGAACAGGGGGGCATCCCAAATACTAGCATAAATATTTGAAGAGTACCTGTCTATTAACATTGTGCATTTTGTAAAGAATGTCACCTTTTCACTGTTAAAGCAGCCAGCATGTGTCTTTGAACAGGGGGCATCCCAAATACTAACATACATATTTGAAGAGTACCTGTCTATTAACATTGTGCATTTTGTAAAGAAAGTCACATTTTCACTGTTAAAGCAGCCAGCCTATGTCTTTGAACAGGGGGAGCATCCCAAATACTAGCATAATTACACACCCTGGAGTTAGCAGCAGCATTAGGAGCCCATATAGCCTGAAAGACATACCCTGGAGTTGGCAGCAGCAGCATTAGGAGCCCATATATTGCCTGAAAGACACACATCGGAGTTGGCAGCAGCAGCATAGGGAGCACATATATTGCCTGAAAGACACACATTGGAGTTGGAAGCAGCAGCATAGGGAGCCCATATATTGCCTGAAAGACACACCCTGGAGTCAGCAGCAGCATTAGGAGCTACCATGCATCAGCTACTACCATGGATCAGCCATTGGTGGGTGGAAATCCTGGCTGATCCATGTCTGATTCATCTTCACAAAGGTGAATCTCTCCACATTTTTCGTGGACAGACGAGTTCTCCTTGGCATGACTATGGCCCCTGCCACACTAAACAGGCGCTCAGATGGCACACTACTGGCCGGGCAGGACAGCTTTCCCAGGGTAAACTCTACCAGTTGCGGCCACAAGTCAAGTTTGGCTGCCCAGAAGTCCAGCGGGTCCTCAAGGTGCGTTAGCATGGTCATGTCAAGGTATGACACGACCTGCTGGTTCAGGGCCTGCTCCAGGTCTTTCTGCTGCTCATGATTAGCCTCACTATGCGGGTGAAGAAAGCTATTCATTAGCGACTGAAGACTCAGGTTGCTGCTGATGAAGCTGCTGCTGCTGCTCCTGCCACCCCCCCAGCAGCCATGGCAATTGACAGTGAGCGCAGAGGTCCCCCCGAGTCAGACCTGCGAGAGTATGGATGATGGCGCAGATAGGCATCGGCCAACTGACTACGAAGAATGTCTCTGTAGTAGGTCAGTGTGTCCTCCCTCTCAGTGAGTGTAAAAAAATGCCCACATTTTGTGCCGGTAACGAGGGTCCAATAAGGTGGAGAGCCAGAAGTCATCCCGCTGACAAATGGAGACAATTCTGCGGTCACTACGCAAGCACGTGAGCATGCATCGTGCCATTTGTGTAAGTCACTCGGAGGGACTACCTGTCTGCATCTCCACTGCATACTGCCACGGTGTGTCTGGGTCCTCTGTCTCACCTTCCTCACAACCCTCTAGCTACTCTGGCTGCTCCTGCTCCTCCTCTCCTGTCAGATGACTAGGTAAAATGGCCATTTTGTCAAACCTAAACTGTGCTTCGCTGTGCCCCACCCCCTCCTCCTCCACTTCAGCCTCTACAGGCTTCATGTGGCCGTGAAATGTAGGCCTGACCAGCCATGGTTTCCAACATGTGTTGTAGTACATGAAGCAGTGGAATCACATCGATCATCCCGTAGTCCTGGCAACTGACTAATAAAGTGGATTCCTCAAAGGGCCTGAGCAAACGACAGGTGTCACGAATGAGCTGCCACTGGTTTACATTGAAGTTACACAAGGGAGTATCCCTATCCGCTTGGATCATCAAGAAATCAGTGATGGCTTTTCTCTGTTCGTATAGTCGATCCAACATATGGAGGGTGGAATTCCAATGGGTGGAAACATTGCAAATCAGACTATGTTGGGGGGATACCGTTCTGACTCTGTAGCTCAAGAAGGGTGTGCTTGGCGGTGTAGGAGTGGCTGAAGTGCATGCAAAGTTTCCTTCCCGTTGTTAGGATGTCTTGCAGATGGGGGGGGAAGACTTCAGAAAACACTAGACAACTAGGTTGAACACGTGTGCCATACAGGGCGCATGGCTCAGGCTTCCTTGTCGCAGCGCAGACAAGATGTTCTTCCCATTGTCAGTCACCATGGTTCCCATTTGCAGTTTTCATGGAGTAAGCCATGATTTAATTTATATGATTTTTAGCAGTTCCTCCCATGTGTGACTCCGTGGCTCAAGGCAAACCATGTGAAGAACAGCATGAAACCGCCATGTCCTGCGCACATGGTAGACTGGAAGGGCACTGAAAAAAAATAAATAAATAAAAAAAATACTGAAAAAAAATATATATAAAAAACAAAATACAAAAAAAAACAAAAATTTAAAAAATTTTTAAAAAATTAACAAAATATTTTAAAAAAGACAATGAAAAAAATATAAAAAAAAAAATACAAAATACAAAAAAAAAAAAAAAAAAAAATTTATATATTTTTAAAGAATGAAAAATATTAAAAAAAATACAAAATGAACCAAAAAAAAGATACATTTCATATGTTATTGTTATTATGTTATATGTTATTGTTATTATGTTATATGTTATTGTATGTTATTATTATAAATGTGTTCAAATAAGATAAATGTTATCTTAGGCACTTTCTGTGACACCATTGCTAAGTGCTAAAAACATGTGCACATCCATGAACCAAAATAGACAAGTGCACTGTCACAGGCACAACGGCCTAGGAGCGTGGAGGCCACAGCGGCGGGACCTGTCCAAGTTGCTGTTGTGGTTGTGCAGGAACCACAATCACCCAGTGGGCCTTAAAGGATATGTATTGTCCCTGACCATAATTACAGGTCCAGACGTAGGCGCTGCCGTGCACTTTGGTACACATTGACAGGCTAAAGGACTGGCCCACCTTCTGTTCAACAAAATTGTACAGGGCTGGTACTGCCTTCTTCGGAAAGAAATGACGGCTTGGGACTCTCCTCCTCGGCTTGACACAAGCCAACAGTTCTCTGAAAGGTCCACCAACTCAAAAGGGAGGGACTGCAGCACCAGCAACTTATACAGGAGCACATTTAGCTTCTGCGCGTTGGATGAGTGGGCGCATACTGTTGTCTCTTGGACATGGCTTGGCCAACGGATTGCTGGCGGAATGACTGACTCGGATAAAGAGGAGGAGGAGCATCTGGAGCGATAGAGGATGGGTATGACACACAGGAGGTGGTGGAGCCTTGGCTGGCTGGAACAGAGAGCAGCATGCCACTGGGTAATGCAGCAGGCTGGACCACCACTTTGGAGCCAAGTCTCCCAGGCCGCTTTATGGTGACGCTGCAAATGTTGACTCAGGGCTGTGGGGCCAACATTGGGACCCTGGCCACACTTCGCCTTCTGCCTACACATCTTGCCATGTTAACCTCCTGCGGGTGTTTGATGAAAAACTGCCACATCGCCTAGTAGCTGATTTTCCTACCAACAGTCCGCACTAATTCACTGCTGCCGCCGCCACCGCCGATGACTTCGGGGACCCTTTTCCACCACCTCCTGGGGAGGTAGCCTGCTGTGCAGCAAGCGGTCTACCCCAAGCACATTTGCCTCCAGACTTTCCCCTTCTGCCACCATGCTGACCGCTAAATCCATCACGCTCCATCACTCCAAGCCTTTAAAAGTGCCCTCAAAACTCACTGATGTCCTCAGGTTCTTCAACAGTGTCTGCTTAAGAAGCCAAAACGCTTGCAACACCACCTCCCACGCCACTCTCCTCATCACTACTTGCCCGTCTAGTGGAAGAAGCGGTGAGTGTCCCCTCCACTTCTTGGCTGTGCAGTAGCTGCTGATTTTTCTCTAGCAGATCATCCTCACTGAATAGTGGAGCTGAACCCAAAGCACAGGATATAACCGACAGTTGACTGGGGGTGTCAGATGTCACTTGTGATGAAGTGGATGATCGTGTTAACCAATCAGATGAGTTGCTGGTAGAGACACGACCTCTAGCTCATACCGGGAGATCAGGCCTCTCACTGAGACTCCTGCTCCTACTCACCCCTAGTCTGCTGCAACCTCTTCTTGATGAATTCAGGCCTCTGAAACTCCTCCATGTCCATCCTGGCACTTCTCTGCCTGACATACTTAGTGCGTATTTGAGGGGAGGACAAAACGCTACACTACGCATAAAACAAGATTTGTCGATAACAGCAGCAGGTGTGTAACTATCTATGGCCTTTCACTAAGTAGTAACTATGCCCTGAAGACTTTAACAGGAAAAAAGTGGGAAAACTCTTAGATGTGCGTATGTGATGCTCTGGGCAGTTCAATGTTTTTTTGAGAGACTGGCCTGCGTGAAAATGAATCGGGCATGGATCAGCCAAGATTTCCACCCACCAATGCCTGATGCATCAGAGTAGATTGATCATGGTGCCAGACCAACACTTCAGAAATATAGATAGTGCAAAACAGATTTAAGGCGCTGCTTTCCGGTTACAGACATTCCTCCGCATCAAACCACAAGTAATTATTGAGGAAATGCTTTACGTTAATCTTAATTTTGATTATTCTTAGGATAAGATATATGTGCCCAAAATCTGTATATGTTCTCTTCATGCTGCTGCCAACTCCAATGAGTTTTTCAGGCAATATATAGGCTTCTTATGCTGCTGCCAAATCCAGGGTGTGTCTTTCAGGCAATATATGGGCTCCTAATGCTGCTGCCAACTCCAATGTGTTTTTCAGGAAATATATGGGCTCCTTATGCTGCTGCTGCCAACTCCAATGTGTTTTTCAGGCAATAGCTGCTTATGCTGCTGCCAACTCCAATGTGTTTTCAGGCTATATGGGCTCCATATGCTGCTGCCAACTCCAGGGTGTGTCTTTCAGGCAATATATGGGCTCTCCATGCTGCTGCCAACTCCAATGTGTTTTTCAGCCAATATATGGGCTCCTTATGCTGCTGCTGCCAACTCCAAAGTGTTTTTCAGGCAATATATGGGCTCGTTATCCTGCTGCCAAATCCAGGGTGTGTCTTCCAGGCAATATATGGGCTCCTAATGCTGCTGCTAACTCCAATTTTTTTTCAGGCAATATATGGGCTCCTTATGCTGCTGCTGCCAACTCCAATGTGTTTTTCAGGCAATATATGGGCTGCTTATTCTGCTGCCAACTCTAATGTGTTTTTCAGGCAACATATAGTGTCCTAATGATGCTGCCAACTCCAATGTGTTTTTCAGGCAATATATGGGCTCCTTATGCTGCTGCCAAATCCAGGGTGTTTCTTTCAGGCAATATATGGGCTCCTAATGTTGTTGCTGCCAACTCCAGGGTGTGTCTTTCAGGCAATATATGGGCCGCTTATGCTGCTGCTGCCAACTCCAGGGTGTGTATTTCAGGCAATATATAGGCTTCTTATGCTGCTGCCAAATCCAGGGTGTGTCTTTCAGGCAATATATGGGCTCCTAATGCTGCTGCCAACTCCAATGTGTTTTTCAGGAAATATATGGGCTCCTTATGCTGCTGCTGCCAACTCCAATGTGTTTTTCAGGCAACAGCTGCTTATGCTGCTGCCAACTCCAATGTGTTTTCAGGCTATATGGGCTCCATATGCTGCTGCCAACTCCAGGGTGTGTCTTTCAGGCAATATATGGGCTCTCCATGCTGCTGCCAACTCCAATGTGTTTTTCAGCCAATATATGGGCTCCTTATGCTGCTGCTGCCAACTCCAAAGTGTTTTTCAGGCAATATATGGGCTCGTTATCCTGCTGCCAAATCCAGGGTGTGTCTTCCAGGCAATATATGGGCTCCTAATGCTGCTGCTAACTCCAATTTTTTTTCAGGCAATATATGGGCTCCTTATGCTGCTGCTGCCAACTCCAATGTGTTTTTCAGGCAATATATGGGCTGCTTATTCTGCTGCCAACTCTAATGTGTTTTTCAGGCAACATATAGTGTCCTAATGATGCTGCCAACTCCAATGTGTTTTTCAGGCAATATATGGGCTCCTTATGCTGCTGCCAAATCCAGGGTGTTTCTTTCAGGCAATATATGGGCTCCTAATGTTGTTGCTGCCAACTCCAGGGTGTGTCTTTCAGGCAATATATGGGCCGCTTATGCTGCTGCTGCCAACTCCAGGGTGTGTATTTCAGGCAATATATGGGCTCCTTATGCTGCTGCCAACTCCAGGGTGTGTCTTTCAGGCAATATATAGGCTGCTTATGCTGCTGCCAACTCCAATGTGTTTTTTAGGCAGTATATGGGCTCCTTATGCTGCTGCCAACTCCAGGGTGTGTATTTCAGGCAATATATGGGCTCCTTATGCTGCTGCCAACTCCAGGGTGTGTCTTTCAGGCAATATATAGGCTGCTTATGCTGCTGCCAACTCCAATGTGTTTTTCAGGCAATATATGGGCTCCCTATGCTGCTGCCAACTCCAGGGTGTGTTTTTAAGGCAATTTTTGGTCTCCTTATGCTGCTGCCACCTCAAGGCTCTGTAATTGTGCCTCTCTGTGACAGCGATTCTAATAGTGATGCCTCTGATCTGCATGTCATACTTCTTTACACTCTTATTTCACTAACCCAGCACGCATCCTATGCATGTTACAGCAAGTCAAAATGTTCTACAACCCTATTGAGGCTCTTGGAAGGCCAGAAATAGACGTTTTTAATAGAGTTTCGCCGCGAATACATTCGGACCGAAAAGATTTTTTCCGCAAAATTCTGCGAACCGGCCGAATTCATAAATTCACTCATCTCTTCTTATGTTAAATAAGACGCTAGCTGGCTCTTCTCTAGCTATTAGTGTTCACAATTAAATTTTTCTTCTTAAAGTCATATTATATTTGGTGTGAAAAGACTTACTGTATTGCCCGTTGTCAGACCCTGCGCCGGACGCCACTCCCTCTGCAGCTGCAGCTTCGTTGCAAGGCACCGCTGTTCTCTTGTAGACGAGGGTGGGACTTGCCATCATCACAGGAACTATGGCACACCATCTCCATTCACTGCAATAGAGGGGGGATGTTCCTGTGATGATGGTGCATTTCGCCCTCATCTGCAACAGAACTGCTGTGTCCTGCGTTGAAGGGGCGAAAGAGGAGAGGGCAATCCGGTAAGCATTTCACACAGGACTAGCAGCGATAGCTTGCACTGGATGAAAGGTGAGTATAGTGTTTTTTTTGTTTTTGACTATAATATGACTTTAACATTTAGTTTTTCTTTACCCATTACTGGGGAATTTAGGAGGGATTTGTGAATGGGATATATGTTGGTTTATTTGTGGAGAGAACTGTACTCTACTGAGAAAGGGGATGACTTCAAAAAAGGGGCTTAATTAAGACCAGGGGGATTTGTTGCTTTTAATTTTGTAATATGTTTGGTTTCACAGTTTGTGGTGTGTTTTGTAATGTCTCCTCCTCTGGGGTTTTCCAGTGCTTGGAATAGTCATTGGTATGGTCATTGTTTTATTTGTAATGTCCTTGACATGTTCATATATTCTTGATTTGAGTTTTCTGTCTTGCCTATGTGGAACCTGGGACAAGGGCATATTAGATAATATATAACATTTGTGGAGTTGCAGGTTATGAAATGCTTCAAATTGTGTGTCTGGTTGTCTGGAAGGGTGACTGTTTTTCCCTGTTTAATGTACCTGCAGGAGCTGCATCCCTTGCATATGTTGATGTCTTTTGATTTACAGCAGAATCTTTCTGTGACTTCCATGTAGTGGCTTCTGACAAGTGAGTCCCTTATTTATTTAGATCTTCTAAAAACTAGTTGGGGGTCATGTGTGAGTATGCCAGTGTGATGTAGGAAATTCTCAAATGTGTGGGTGTTTTGTATATGTTTGTATGAAAGGTAGCTTTGGGTAGATATGAGGCCTTGTTATTTTCTCTTTCCAAATAGCAGCGTCTGTCTATCTATTTCTTTTGCTTTCTTGTCTGCCTGTTTAAGGCTCATCTGCTCAAAGACTAAGGGATTCCTGTCTCAGGATAGGAATTTCCCAAAGTGCGGGCCAATCCTGTTTTTTGCTGCTGTCGTTAGGGGTTTCAGCACCTGGACCCTTTGGCAGTGGAGCATTACCCTTCCTACTTAACCTCTCCTCCCAGCTCTGCCTCCATTCAGTGACCCCCCCCCAGCTCTTTCCCATCTATCCTGTGGCCTCCCAGCTCTGCCCCATCCATCCTGTGGCCTCCAGCTCTGCCCCCTTCCATCCCAACACCTCCCAGTTCATTCTGCTCCCATCCATCCCATGTCCTCCCAGTTCTGCCCCCATTCCTCCTGTGGCCTCCCAGCTCTGCCAAATCCATGTCGTGGCCTTCCATATTTGCCCCATCATCCCATGTCCTCCCAGTTCTGCCCCATCTATCCCTCTCCTCCAAGCTTGCCCTCCATCAATCCCATGTCCTTCCAGTTCTGTCCCATCTATCCCATGGCCTCCCAGTTCTGCCCCATCCATCCCTTTTCTCCCAGGTCTGTCCCCAGTCAGCACTCTTCTCCCAACTCTCCCTCATCTGTGTCTCTTTTCCCAACTATCGCTTTTCTCCAAGTTCTGTCCTAACTATCCCTCTATTCCCAGCTCTGATGCAGCAAGCCCTCTCCTCCCAACTCTGCTTATTTAAAATCAGTGCACCAAGGGTAAGATCTGTAGGTTCAACATAATCAAACCAAAAATCTGCTGTTTGTTTCCCCCCCAATGCCAAATAGATATAATGCTGTAGAGGGTGAAACCATCCTTTATTTAGTTATTTGGTTATGTGCATGGAATATGTAGCCCCCTGGTGCACTGAATTTAACCTACCCCTTCCAGTATCTGTAGAAGATGTGGGGTGTCTTTTATATAGGATGGTACTGATTGTACAAAAGGTTGTAGTTGTGCATTAACAGTTTGCTGTACTATTAAGGGAGCCAATTCCTGGAACAACTGGTCATTCTGGTGGGTCTTTTGTTGATTTATAAATTTTTGGTAGAATAGAATGTTTGTGTAATTGGTTTAGTTATTTTGAGGAAATCTGTTTGTAAGCTTTCTTGTCCTTTGGATTCTGAATGTTCTGTGTCATATGTCACTAAATTTACAAAGGTTTTGATTAGAGATGAGCGAATCGATCCGGACGAACTCGAATTCGTTCCGGATTTCATGAAAAATTCGATTCTGAACGAATCAGAATTTCCCCGCGATCCAATCAATCGAAGTTTTCCTTTAAACTCCATTTATTTCAATTACAAGCATTCTAAATTGGTGGATGAACATGTCCAGACATATCCCCTGGGGAAAGTTATCATGGGAAGGTCACATGCAGCCTATCAGCAGCCAGGAAGCCCGGTGACGTCACCGTGCTATATAAACGGCGGCCATTTTTCTTTTGCGCATTTCAGCCTTGCATTCCAGAAACAGCGGTGGTTGCTGCAGACAGGGAGAGACTTAGAGATAGGCAGGGACAGTCGTTGAGACCCACAGAGAGGCAGACAGAACCAGGGAAAGATAGGGAAAAATCAGGAACGATCGGGAACGTTCCAGGCAGGGACAGTGAGAGGGAAAACTTTTTTTTATTTTCATTTGCCAGATCAGTTTTCAATCGGTGTTCTTTGTGCTGTAAATATTCCTTGCCACTGTGCATCCCATCTTGGCAGTGGCATATTTAACCCTATCTGTTATACACAAGCATTTCTCATAACTGGATTAGTTTTAATTTTTTTTTGGCTGCTGTAAAAACCCCAGGCCACATGGCCATTCCATTTCAGCACATGTGACCCTGTCTTTTATACTAAATCAGCTTGTTCAGCCTCAGTTTTATTAAGCTACTGCATTTTGATTTGGTTTTTGGCCTCCTGTAAAAACCCAAGCCCACATGGGCATCCCAAACCAGCACATGTGACCCTATCTTTTATACAAAATCAGCTTGTTCAGCCTCAGCTTTATTAAGCTATTGCATTTTGAATTGGTTTTTGTCCTGCTGTAAAAACACCAGCCCACATGGGCATCCCAAACCACCACATGTGACCCTATCTTTTATACTAAATCAGCTTGTTCAGCATCAGCTTTATTAAGCTATTGCATTTTGAATTGGTTTTTGTCCTGCGGTCAAAACACCAGGCAACAGGGTATCCCAAACCACCACATTGCACCCTATCTGTTATACTAAAAAAGCTTGTTCATCCTCAGCTTTATTAAGCTATTGCCTTTTGAATTGGTTTTTGTCCTGCTGTCAAAACACCAGGCCGCAGGGTATCCCAAACCACCACGTTGCACCCTATCCTTTATACTAAATCAGCTTGTTCATCCTCAGCTTTATTAAGCTATTGCATTTTGAATTGGTTTTTGTCTGCATTAAAAACACCAGCCCACATGGGCATCCCAAACCAGCACATGTGACCCTATCTTTTGTACTAAATCAGCTTGTTCAGCCTCAGCGTTATTAAGCTATTGCATTTTGAATTGGTTTTTGTCCTGCTGTCAAAACACCAGCCCACATGGGCATCCCAAACCAGCACATGTGACCCTATCTTTTATACTAAATCAGCTTGTTCATCCTCAGCTTTATTAAGCTATTGTATTTTGAATTGGTTTTTGTCTGCTTAAAAAACACCAGCCCACATGGGCATACCAAACCAGCACATGCCACCCTATCTGTTATACTAAGTAAGCTTGTTCATCCTCAGCTTTATTAAGCTAATGCATTTTGAATTGGTTTTTGTCCTGCTGTCAAAACACCAGCCCGCATGGGCATCCCAAACCAGCACATGTGACCCTATCTTTTATACTAAATCAGCTTGTTCAGCCTCAGCTTTATTAAGCTATTGCATTTTGAATTGGTTTTTGTCCTTCTGTCAAAACACCAGGCCGCAGGGTATCCCAAACCACCACGTTGCACCCTATCTTTTGTACTAAATCAGCTTGTTCAGCCTCAGCTTTATTAAGCTATTGCATTTTGAATTGGTTTTTGTCCTGCTGTCAAAACACCAGCCCACATGGGCATCCCAAACCAGCACATGTGACCCTATCTTTTATACTAAATCAGCTTGTTCAGCCTCAGCTTTATTAAGCTATTGCATTTTGAATTGGTTTTTGTCTGCTTTAAAAACACCAGCCAGGGGGGCGTGTCCTAGACATGGAGGAGTGAGGAAGTGCGATCCCTGAGCTCCCACACTAGGTGCCCATAAAAGCAATTTGTGCTGCAGCAGACCCTGCAAAAAGCTTATGGCCAGGAGGAAGAACGTGCAGAGGCGTGGAGGGGGACCTAAGAAGGGGCCCCCACAACATCAGGCCGGCGATTTCAAGAGGAGGCAATCGGACTGCCGGCGTGACAAACTGGCGCGACATCTAGCTGACGCCGGCGGAGCGGAGGGGCCGGAGGAAGAGCCCGACAGCGGATCCAGCCCGGTGCCGATGTCCCCGATGCAGCACTGTTTTCTCACTTTTGAAGGGTCTCCCCACTCGGGCCGACATAGAGTGGTTGATTGCGAAGTATGAAGAAGCGCACAAACGTGAGCTGGGGGAAGTCAAGCAACAGATCTCGGCGGTGGTGGCGAGGGTCACTGCCCTGGAGTCAGAAGGGCCCACATCCACGAGTCGACTTAAAATGCTGGAGGAGAGATGCGACATGCAAGAGGCATTGCTCCAGACCCAGCTGTTGCATTTAGATGAAATTGAAAATCGGAGCCGCAGAAACAACCTCCGTCTGAGGGGCATCCCGGAAGCCTCCCCGAGCGAAGATCTGAAACGTATTACCCGGTATTAACTCCGTGTTGGAGAGAGACCCGCTACCCCAATCGAGCTGGACAGGGTGCATAGAGCGCTGGGTCCGCCTGGCCCGGATCCTTCCAGGCCAAGGGACGTGATATGCAGGGTGCATAGATACACTCTAAAGGAGGACATTGTCCGCGCTGCTTGGAGGAGGGGGGACGTCGACTTCGACGGGGCCAATATACAAATTCTGCAAGACCTCTCTCGAAGAACATTGCTGATGCGAAGAGCTCTGAAACTGTTGCTGGAGGTGATAACACACAGCGGGGCGTCTTACAGATGGGGGTTCCCCTTCCATTTGATCGTCTGAAAGGCCCGCAATACCTACCTGCTCAAATCTCCTAGGGACTTGCCGGGATTGTTCTCCTTCATTCAGGCTGAGCCAATTGAGGTTCCGGACTGGCTGGCGGCGAGGCTGGTGATCCCTCCTCTCCAACCTAGCAGGGACAATCGGAGGGGCCCCAGAGGCCATGGAGGAGGTGGAAGTCAGTGGCGAGCAAGGGGTCGGGCCAGGCCTTACGATGCGGAGTCTTGAAATGTCGGACGTCGTTGGGCTTGAGTCTGCCGTCACCCCTACGACAAATGTCCTGGGGGTCCCCTCCTAGCCTCATTTGCTGGCAACGGAGTGGCTGAGATGAGGCGTCTCTCGCGGGGGGGGGGGGGGGGTTCGACGGGTGGCCCGTATATCTTTGAAGGTTTGACACAAGTTAACATGCCATAAGTGTTTTTTTTTTTTTTTTGCTGTCTTTAACTTACTGTTGCTGACATGTTGGGTTTGCTGCCTTTCTTTAGCTAGGTTGAGTGCTGTGGCACTACCATTAAGCTGTGGGCCCTGGTGTGGGAGGGGGTGGCTGTGGTCGCAACTCTGTGTCGGCAGGCACCTAACCCCCGCTAGTGTCAGCTCGTGGGTTATTTGGACCTAGTGAGACTTGTTTTTTTTCCGTAAAGGATTTGTATAGGATAAGTTAGTGGTTACACTGTTTTGTTTTTGATTGTCTTTGTTTAGTGTTCTCTGGTTTTCCTTTGTTCCCCCTCTTTCCCCTTTTTCCTACCCTTCTCCCCAGGGGTCAGCACTTAACTCACCGGTGTGATTGGCCATATCCCTCTGGGTGGGCCTGTCGGCTGGATTCTCCAGGGGAGGGCCAAGATGTCGGGGACCAAAATTGTATCTCTTAACGCCAAAGGCATGAACAGCCCTGAAAAAAGATAATTGATACTAAGGAACCTGAGGGGCCTTGGTGCCCATATAGGCTTCCTTCAGGAAACCCACTTTAAGGTGTCTAACCCCCCCGTTAGGAGACAGGAACTTCTCCAGTCCCCAGGGCCTACCACAATTACTCTCCTGACTCCCGATCTCGAGGTGTCAGTATAACAATCTCAAAATCCCTTGCATGGGAACTTGAAGAATTCAAGGCAGACGGGGAGGGCAGATGGCTGCTAGTAAAAGGGAAGATACACTCTGAAATGTTTACGCTGGCTAACATCTATGCCCTGAACGTAGGACAAATTACCTTTATAGAAAATTTGTTGGAAGTCCTGACAGGCTTCCAAGAGGGGTTTCTAGTCCTGGGGGGGTGACTTTAACTTGGCGCTTGACCCGTTCCTGGACACCTCTAGAGGGGGGCCCCACATCGCATACTCTAAACTAAAATGCCTCAGGGGAATCCTTAACTCATTTCAACTGGTGGACCCCTGTAGAATCCAACATCCGAGTACACGGGACTTTACATTCTTCTCTCACCCGCATAACTCCTACTCTAGGTTGGACATGTTTCTAATCCAGCACCCTCAGCTGGCCAAAGTAGATGACACCACAATAGGCAACATCACCCTGTCCGACCATGCGCCTATTACTATTACGATCAGGGATCCCTACCCCACCGCCAGAAGCTGGTCCTGGAGGTTGAATAACTCGCTACTGGAGGACAAGAGAGTGCTAGAAGTTGTCCGTAACGAGCTTAAAAATTACTTTGAATTAAATGCTGGGCCGGAGGTGGCGCCTGGGACCCTATGGGAGGCCCATAAATGCTTCATTAGGGGGGTTCTGATAGGGCAGGGGACCCAAATTAAGAAGGAAAAGGCGGAATGCATCACGGGTCTCCTCAAAGAAATAGGGAAACTAGAGGCCCTGCACAAGAAATCGCTGTCAGCAGCCCATATATCGACTCTTACTGCACTTCGGGAAAAACTGAAAACAGCCTGCTGCGCTAGATTGAAAGCGCAGATAGTAAGGTGTAGACAGGCTTTCTACGAGTCCGGGGATAAATGTGGCAGAATGCTGGCCAAGGCTCTGAGGGCTGAGAGGGTCTCTACCTACGTACCTAAAATCACAGACACCGGGGGAACATTGGTACATAGGGTAGAAGACTTAGCCGAGGAGTTTCGCAAGTTCTATAAGGACTTGTACGGC
This sequence comes from Gastrophryne carolinensis, assembly GCA_027917425.1. NCBI lineage: Eukaryota > Metazoa > Chordata > Amphibia > Anura > Microhylidae > Gastrophryne > Gastrophryne carolinensis. The sequence goes on along the minus strand of CM051243.1, from coordinate 70,229,124 downwards.
TTGCTGGCTCCTGGGGGGGTGGCTTTCAGTGGAGATGCACGCAGTACATCAAGGGCTCGGGGATGCCCAAGCTCCCGGAACAGATTGCTGCTGAGTCCTATCTCGCTGCTAGAGTTGCAGAATGCTTTGGCCAACACAGCCACAGGCAAGACTCCGGGTCCCGATGGGCTGCATCTCCAGTACTACAAAAAAATTTTCCCCATACTGGCCCCGAAGCTTCTTCTGATCATTAATTCCATCATTAAGGGGAACCCTTCCCCCCACGGACACACTAAGGGCATATGTGGTAGTGATCCCCAAGGAAGGGAAGGACCCAAACCTTTGTGCAAGCTACAGACCAATTTCGTTGCTCAATGCGGACATCAAACTCTTGGCTAAAGTTCTGGCGTCTAGGATTGCCCCGCACCTGCACACAGTGATAGGTCCCAACCAGGTGGGTTTCATGCCTCTTAGAGAGGCTAGAGACAATACCACCAAGGTGTTGAACCTGATACACTTCGCGCAGATGCAGAACACGCCCGCCCTTTTGCTCTCGACCGACGCCGAGAAAGCCTTTGACAGATTGGTGCTCAGGCATGTGGGCTTGGGCCCGAACATGCTGAGCTGGATTGAGAGTCTATATAGTGCACCCTCGGTGTCGGTGAGAGTAAACGGCTGCCTGTCGGGATCGTTTGAGATCTCGAACGGGACAAGGCAAGGGTGTCCCCTATCGCCGCTGATCTTTATTCTGACTCTTGAGCCTTTCTTGTGCAGGGTGCGTGGGAATCCAGATGTCAGGGGGCTGGAAAACACCTCGGGGCACTACAAGGTCGCGGCTTACGCCGATGATTTAATTTTTTCTCTGTCCTGCCCGGAGGTCTCGCTGCCAAATCTTTTGAAGAAGCTCAGAGATTACGGGATTCTTTCGAGCTATAAGATTAACTTCCAGAAGTCCGAAGCATTAAATATCAATATTCCCCCATGCAGGTATGAGAGAATTAAAAATGCCTTCCCGTTCCGCTGGGCCAGTGGGAGTGTCAAATACCTGGGGACAAATATTAGCTGTGACCTCCTAAATATCTACACCCTCAACTTCCCCCCGCTGCTGAAGAATTTTGAAAAGGAGACAGCCAGGTGGAGCAAGGGGCAACTCTCCTGGTTCGGGAGGTGTAGTGCGGTTAAAATGACCCTCCTCCCCCGCCTGCTCTACCTCCTTCAGGCTCTCCCGGTGTTCATTCCGCGCTCATTCCTCCAGAAGGTCCGCTCGGTATTCATTAGCTTTATCTGGGCTGGGAAAAAGCCGAGACTGGGGAGGGGGATCCTGACCAGAGTAAAAGAGCAGGGAGGCGTGGGTGTACCGGATCCAGTACTGTACCACTCCGCGACACATCTCTGTAGGGTGGTTGATTGGTGTGTCCACGGACGGAACAAGCAGTGGGTTGGGTTGGAGCAAAGTTTCCTTGAAATCCCTGTCCAGGGGGCACCCTGGGTGGCAGACGAAGGGGGTAAAACTGGGAGACAACATCCCACCATAGGCCCCACACTTAGGGTAGGGTAGGCCACATTTCAGTGTCAGGAGATATCCCCCTCCCCCTCCCCCATGTACCCTGTCCTGGGAAACCCGCGCTTTCCGCCTGGCTGCGGAGGTCACCAAGTAAGAGCCTGGATGGAGGCGGATATATACAGAACGGGTCATTTCACCTCGGGGGGTGGTTGGGCAGGCCTAGACGAGTTGGCTCTGAGGGCCGGGACCCCTAGATGGTCGAGCTGGCAGTGTATGCAGCTGAGGCACTTTCTGGTTTCCCTACAGGAGTACAGGGAGGGTGGACGGGTGCTCACAATCTTCGAGGAGATGTGTAGAAGCAACAAAACGGAGAGACATGCCCTCTCAAAGATATACAAACTGCTAGTAGCCCCCCCAGAGGCAAAAGACCCGCCATACCTAGAAAAATGGGAGAGGGATCTAAACACAACTTGGACGACCAAGCAACGCCAAAGGATATTGGCGCTTACGCATAAGTCCTCAATTTGTACTCAAATCCAGGAATCCGGGTATAAATTACTTTCCAGATGGTATAGAGTCCCAACAGACCTCAACAGATGGTTCCCGGGAGTCTCCCCAAACTGCTGGAGATGTGACGAGGGGTGGGGAGACTTGTTGCACATCTTTTCATCTTGCACCAGGCGGAAGGAATACTGGACTCAGGTAGGCGAGTCACAGAGAGGGTCTCGGGTGTGGCGGTCACTAACGACCCAGCTCTCTACCTCCTTCACGCCTCGGAAAACCCCTTGAAACGCTACCGAAACTCCGCAGTCTGCCACCTGCTGAATGCTGCAAAAACATGCATCCCACAGGTGTGGAAGAGTAGGGAGCCCCCCTCCATTAGTAACTGGTGTCAGAGGGTAAACGACATCATGAGGTTTGAGGATCTCATGTCCTCACGTAACGATTCCTACGAGAAGTTTGCGGTGACCTGGTATGGATGGATGGCTTTCATGGAGACGGCAGAGGGCAGAGAGCTACTTGGCCCAGGGGTCGGATCTCCGCCTCCCCAGACACCCCCTGAGATGGGAGACTAACGGGTGAGCAGTATATATGTGTGGCCTATGGCTCTCGTGGTCTCGAGCGGAGGATCCCTTCATTACCCTCCCCTCTCATCTCTTTTCCCCTACCTTTCCCCCCCTTCTCCCATCACTTTTTCTCCTCTTTTGTTTGTTTTTCCCTTTTTCTTCGTGTTTAATTCCAATTCTGATTGCTTGTATATCTTTGATGTTAATTGCCCGAGCACTCTGGAATGCCACGTGGTTTGAAATAACGTTTGAACGCATGTGTGCACAACAACGAACACTGGTGGCAGGTTAGAAATGTCTTTATTGACTTGCATTTCAAGGAGAACAATTGACATTGTATGCTTTGTATCTGTCGCATGCTGGACCTGTTATAATGTTCTTATTTCTGAAAATCTTCAATAAATAAAGAATTAAAAAAGAAAAAAAAAAACACCAGCCCACATGGGCATCCCAAACCAGCACATGTGACCCTATCTTTTATACTAAATCAGCTTGTTCAGCCTCAGCTTTATTAAGCTATTGCATTTTGATTTGGATTTTGTCTGCTTTAAAAACACCAGCCCACATGGGCATCCCAAACCAGCACATGCCACCCTATCTGTTATACTAAGTAAGCTTGTTCAGCCTCAGCTTTATTAAGCTATTGCATTTTGAATTGGTTTTTTTCCTGCTATCAAAACACCAGGCCACAGGGTATCCCAAACCAGCACATGTGACCCTATCTTTTATGCTAAATCAGCTTGTTCAGCCTCAGCTTTATTAAGCTATTGCATTTTGAATGGGCTTTTGTCCTGCTGTCAAAACACCAGCTCACATGGGCATCCCAAACCAGCACATGTGACCCTATCTTTTATACTAAATCAGCTTGTTCATCCTCAGCTTTATTAAGCTATTGCATTTTGAATTGGTTTTTGTCCTGCTGTCAAAACACCAGCCCACATGGGCATCCCAAACCAGCACATGTGACCCTATCTGTTATACTAAATAAGCTTGTTCATCCTCAGCTTTATTAAGCTATTGCATTTTGAATTGGTTTTTGTCCTGCTGTCAAAACACCAGGCCGCAGGGTATCCCGAACCACCACGTTGCACCCTATCTTTTATACTAAATCAGCTTGTTCATCCTCAGCTTTATTAAGCTATTGCATTTTGAATTGGTTTTTGTCTGCTTTAAAAACACCAGCCCACATGGGCATCCCAAACCAGCACATGTGGCCCTATCTTTTGTACTAAATCAGCTTGTTCAGCCTCAGCTTTATTAAGCTATTGCATTTTGAATTGGTTTTTGTCCTGCTGTCAAAACACCAGCCCACATGGGCATCCCAAACCAGCACATGTGACCCTATCTTTTATACTAAATCAGCTTGTTCATCCTCAGCTTTATTAAGCTATTGCATTTTGAATTGGTTTTGTCTGCTTTAAAATCACCAGCGAACATGGGCATCCCAAACCAGCACATGTGACCCTATCTTTTGTACTAAATCAGCTTGTTCAGCCTCAGCTTTATTAAGCTATTGCATTTTGAATTGGTTTTTGTCCTGCTGTCAAAACACCAGGCCGCAGGGTATCCCGAACCACCACGTTGCACCCTATCTTTTATACTAAATCAGCTTGTTCATCCTCAGCTTTATTAAGCTATTGCATTTTGAATTGGTTTTTGTCTGCTTTAAAAACACCAGCCCACATGGGCATCCCAAACCAGCACATGTGGCCCTATCTTTTGTACTAAATCAGCTTGTTCAGCCTCAGCTTTATTAAGCTATTGCATTTTGAATTGGTTTTTGTCCTGCTGTCAAAACACCAGCCCACATGGGCATCCCAAACCAGCACATGTGACCCTATCTTTTATACTAAATCAGCTTGTTCATCCTCAGCTTTATTAAGCTATTGCATTTTTAATTGGTTTTTGTCTGCTTTAAAATCACCAGCCCACATGGGCATCCCAAACCAGCACATGTGACCCTATCTTTTGTACTAAATCAGCTTGTTCAGCCTCAGCTTTATTAAGCTATTGCATTTTGAATTGGTTTTTGTCCTGCTTTCAAAACACCAGCCCACATGGGCATCCCAAACCAGCACATGTGACCCTATCTTTTATGCTAAATCAGCTTGTTCAGCCTCAGATTTATTAAGCTATTGCATTTTGAATTGGTTTTTGTCTGCTGTCAAAACACCAGCCCACATGGGCATCCCAAACCAGCACATGTGACCCTATCTTTTATACTAAATCAGCTTGTTCGTCCTCAGCTTTATTAAGCTACTGCATTTTGAATTGGTTTTTGTCTGCTTTAAAAACACCAGCCCACATGGGCATCCCAAACCAGCACATGCCACCCTATCTGTTATACTAAGTAAGCTTGTTCATCCTCAGCTTTATTAAGCTATTGCATTTTGAATTGGTTTTTGTCCTGCTGTCAAAACACCAGCCCACATGGGCATCCCAAACCAGCACATGTGACCCTATCTTTTATACTAAATCAGCTTGTTCATCCTCAGCTTTATTAAGCTATTGCATTTTTAATTGGTTTTTGTCTGCTTTAAAAACACCAGCCCACATGGGCATCCCAAACCAGCACATGTGACCCTATCTTTTGTACTAAATCAGCTTGTTCAGCCTCAGCTTTATTAAGCTACTGCATTTTGAATTGGTTTTTGTCCTGCTGTAAAAACACCAGCCCACATGGGCATCCCAAACCAGCACATGTGACCCTATCTTTTATACTAAATCAGCTTGTTCGTCCTCAGCTTTATTAAGCTACTGCATTTTGAATTGGTTTTTGTCTGCTTTAAAAACACCAGCCAAAATGGGCATCCCAAACCAGCACATGCCACCCTATCTGTTATACTAAGTAAGCTTGTTCATCCTCAGCTTTATTGAGCTATTGCATTTTGAATTGGTTTTTGTCCTGCTGTCAAAACACCAGTCCACATGGGCATCCCAAACCAGCACATGTGACCCTATCTTTTGTACTAAATCAGCTTGTTCAGCCTCAGCTTTATTAAGCTACTGCATTTTGAATTGGTTTTTGTCCTGCTGTAAAAACACCAGCCCACATGGGCATCCCAAACCAGCACATGTGACCCTATCTTTTATACAATATCAGCTTGTTCAGCCTCAGCTTTATTAAGCTATTGCATTTTGAATTGGTTTTTGTCCTGCTTTCAAAACACCAGCCGCAGGATATCCCAAACCACAACGTTGCACCCTATCTGTTATACTAAATAAGCTTGTTCAGACTCACCTTTTTTAAGCTATTGCATTTTGAATTGTTTTTTGTCCTGCTGCAAAAACACCAGCCCACATGGGCATCCCAAACCAGCACATGTGACCCTATCTTTTATACTAAATCAGCTTGTTCATCCTCAGCTTTATTAAGCTACTGCATTTTGAATTGGTTTTTGTCTGCTTTAAAAACACCAGCCCACATGGGTATCCCAAACCAGCACATGCCACCCTATCTGTTATACTAAGTAAGCTTGTTCATCCTCAGCTTTATTAAGTTTTGCATTTTGAATTGGTTTTTGTCCTGCTGTCAAAATACCAGCCCACATGGGCATCCCAAACCAGCACATGTGACCCTATCTTTTATACTAAATCAGCTTGTTCATCCTCAGCTTTATTAAGCTATTGCATTTTGAATTGGTTTTTGTCTGCTTTAAAAACACCAGCCCACATGGGCATCCCAAACCAGCACATGTGACCCTATCTTTTGTACTAAATCAGCTTGTTCAGCCTCAGCTTTATTAAGCTACTGCATTTTGAATTGGTTTTTGTCCTGCTGTAAAAACACCAGCCCACACGGGCATCCCAAACCAGCACATGTGACCCTATCTTTTATACTATATCAGCTTGTTCAGCCTCAGCTTTATTAAGCTATTGCATTTTGAATTGGTTTTTGTCCTGCTTTCAAAACACCAGCCGCAGGGTATCCCAAACCACCACGTTGCACCCTATCTGTTATAATAAATAAGCTTGTTCAGCCTCAGCTTTATTAAGCTATTGCATTTTGAATTGTTTTTTGTCCTGCTGCAAAAACACCAGCCGGCACGGTATCCCAAACCTGCAGATTTGACCCTATCTGTTACACTAAATCAGCTTTTAAAGGCTATTTCTCATAAATATATTGCAGTTTGAATTGTTTTTGTGTCTACTGAAAAAACCCCAGCCCACATGGGCATCCCAAACACTAGTAGTAATATTTCAAGAGTGCCTGTCTATTAACTGGTTGCATTTTGTAAAGAAAGTCACTTTGTCAAATTGCCAGCAGCCATTGCCTTTAACGGGGAAGGGGGGGGGGGGCATCTCAAATATGCTAGCATGCGTACTTTAAGAGTGCTCACATTGGAGTTGGCAGCAGCAGCATTATGAGCCCATATATTGCCTGAAAGACACATATATGAGCTGGCAGCAGCAGTATAGGGAGCCTATATATTTTAGAAAATGGAGCGACCTATCTCTAGGTTCTCCGACTGTGTGACCCACATATATGTAAGAAAAGTGTCGGTTGGTACACGGTCAAGCGTTCTGAACACACTGCTGAGTCTGGGTTCAGGCTCTCCCCAGAAATTCTACATACGCTTTTGACCTAGACCACACCTTGTGATATTCAAAATTGATTTATTGATACCTTAATCTTTAAAATACATCTATTTACAAATTCATACTCTCTGAGCTCTCAATTCATTGTTTACATGATATTCATATTTACATAGTGTTCAGACATATTGATATGTACATGATGCACTAATCATATTTTCTCAAATGTGTATAAAATACATTTCTCCCTACTGTCTTGGTAATCAGTTGGATTCATAATTCCTTCCTGATTGGGCAGACATGTTTCGCCTTTAGCTTCCTCCGTGCCCTTATTTAAAAGAAACGGGATTCTCATTATATGAGAGCATTTACATTATCAAGTATCATTTTGTTTTTGCAATATCATCACAATATCTTTCTTTGTGCTTATATACCTCTTTAAGGAAGTTTCAGGTGCTCTCTATAATTTCCTCATCTTTTTACATCCCATATTTGTACAGATTATATCACAGGTTGTTGTTTCTTATACCTCAGAGAAATCTGGTTCATACACCCCGTATATTGCAGATCAGGAGCTTTGCCATCCTTTAAAGGATAAGAATATTAAGTTACCCTCAAGGTATAGTGTATCATTGGTCTGTGTGTATCTAGGCTTGCATCTATCCCAGACAAATCATGTATACACAGTGGAATTACCTGTTTCTTCCTGACGGGCCCCGCGGACTCATAGGTATTGTTTTCCCCTTCTGGCTGTTCCCCAGTTCTATGTTTAAAAAGAGGGTTCGATTGTCATAGTTGGCCTTATACTATATCATTCATTTTTAGTGAGATATTGGTGGTTCACCCTATTTAGATCAAAACCGCACTGTACCTTTAAATATGCAGTGTTTGGGCTGTAGTTCAGGGACCCTCCCGGGCCTCCTGGATCTCTACTGCTCGTCACGCTGGGGGCGCGCTGGCGTCTCTCCAGGGGGCGCTTCTGCTGCGTGCTCCGGGACCCTCCCGGGCCTCCAGGATCTCCACTGCTCGTCTGTATAGGGGCGCGCTGGCGTCTCTCCGGGAGGCGCTTTTGTGCTGTGCGCTCCGGGACCCCGGACGCCGCGTCACACCGGTTTCCGCCGGAAGTGACGCATGCGTCCCAGGCCCCGGAGCGCACAGCACACCACCAGGCACCACGCCCCCCCCCTGGGACGTCACCCACTGCCTGGTTACCGCACACCGGCCCTCCCCCTCTTCGGCCTAGGTGTGCGATGCAGACTAAACGTCTGCACAAGCGCCTCCATTGTTCCGGAGCCCTAATGTGTATGCCTATCTCTCGGCGTTACTTATCTATGTGCAATTCATATATGTGATATTGCTAGGTGTCTGCATGGGCACCACCATCTTTTTGAAGCCCTTGCTTCTTTACTTATCTAATTAAAGTTATAGTGGCAGAAAAGAAAAGGGGTTTATTTTTATTCCTTTCTTTAAAGGGGGCAGGGAAACTTTACACTATCTTCCATGTGTCTATTGTATATACATGAGTTTGGACATTTAGCAATTGCCTTCTTTTCTCTATGTGCGGGTTCTATAGGGGATAAATTCACATGTTATATTATATAGTCTGGCCTCCGCGTCCAGACTCGCCAGGGATGCACAGGAATACCATACTCTCATCCATGAGGCCCGCGACCGGGGGGTAATAGATGCTATGACGGCCGGCTTCCTGGAGTCCCCATGCCCGAAAATCTCAACATTTTATGCACTACCAAAGGTGCATAAAAACCTTAGGGCACCCCCCGGACGCCCTATAGTGTCGGGCATGGGAGCTCTCACTGAGAATGCGAGCCGATATATAGACCAGCATCTGCAGCCCCTGGTGGCGGGCCTACCATCTTACGTCAAGGATACAGGACATATAGTCCGTATCCTTGACGGACTATGGGTGAGCCCTGAAGCATTCCTGGTGACTCTGGACGTGGAGGCCCTATACTCCAGTATCCCACACACCAAAGGTCTGAAGGCGGTGGAGATATTTCTCAATGAGCTTGACATTGAGGAGCACGATCACAACCTTTTCCTGCTTCGGCTCCTCAATTTTGTCCTCTCCCACAACCTCTTTCTCTTTAAGAACACTCTCTACCACCAGGTGCAGGGTACGGCGATGGGGACTACATGTGCCCCATCGTTCGCAAACCTGTACCTGGGGTGGTGGGAGAGGGGGTTGTGGGCAGAGGACAGGATGGCCAGGTACCTGTGCCATGTGTCGACGTGGCACAGGTACATTGATGACATCCTGGTCATCTGGGAGGGGCCGAAGCAGGAACTGGAAGAATTCATTGTGCTTCTAAACCAAAATGACTTGAATCTTAGACTAACATGCGAATATAATCCCAACAAAGTGACATTCCTGGATATCACGATTTTAAAGAATAGTGAGGGTCAGATTACAACTACGCTGTATCGTAAAGATACAGCGGCAAACACTATGCTAAGGGCCACAAGTTCCCACCCGTCCCATCTTCTGAAAAGCATTCCGTACGGCGAATATGTCAGGGCACGCCGCAATTGTAGCACCATGGACTCCTTCCAAATGGAGGCGAACCACATTAGAGAGAGATTATCTGCGAGAGGTTACAAACAAGGAACTTTGAAACAGGCGTTTCGAAGAGCAAAAGGGCTGGACCGACAAACCCTCCTCTATAAACCTAAAAAAGATAAGAATCAGCAGGGCCCTGCACTTATAATGACGTACAATGACTCACACCAACAAATACGGCAAGTGTTAAAAAAACACTGGGCGATTCTTCTGAATGATAATTACTTAAAGACCTTCTTACCTAGGGAACCTAGGATAATATTCAGAAGACCAAGAAACATACGTGACTGTCTAGTCCATAGTCACTACAATACCAACAGAAAGGAATCCTGCTGTAAACAGAAGGGGACGTATAATTGCGGGGGGTGCAACATGTGCCGGTATATTAGAATAGGCAATACTGTAACTGTACCAAATAAGGGGGAATATGCAATAAAACATTTTATAAATTGTTCAACTACCAATGTCATTTACATCCTAACATGCGGATGTGGGTGCTATTACATTGGAAAAACAAATCGTCAACTTAAAAAACGTATTTACGAACATGTTTATAGTATAAGAACGGGGAACCAAAAAACCCCAGTGGGCCGCCACTTCTTTATACATCACAATAAAGACCCTAGTTCTCTTAAATTTCAGGGTTTAGATAGAGTGCATGACTCACAAAGAGGTGGAAACATTGCTAAGACAACATTGCAGGTGGAGGCAAGGTGGATCTACAGACTCGGGGCCTCCCGGTACCCGGGATTAAATGACACACTGAGCTATGCCCCGTTTCTTTAGATCCACCCAACCCAAAAAAGTGAGATGGACCCAATTAAGGGCCACTTTAAGTATGAAGTAGGGAATAGAAAGAGGGAATATCTGTCCAGAGGTGCATGTAAATTTATGCTTATGAAACAAGATGGTTGTAAATTTAGTGTATATAAAATCTATATATGAGAAAGGTATGAATGTAAACCCGGAGAAATCAGGATCCTCACCCGTTTTGCAAAATAAACACTGGCGACCCCAGTGGGGGAAAGCCAGATGTGAGCCAAATTTATAAAAAAAAAAAAAAAATATATATCTTAAAAAATAGTAGTTTTATTAAGATGTGCTAGGGGGATAAAAAACAGGGGAATGCCAGAAGAGAGCTTGCTCTCAGGCAATAAGACTCATACAGGCAGGGCCATAGTAAAAGAGGAGGATACTATTCTACTGTGGCATATAACATGTGAATTTATCCCCTATAGAACCCGCACATAGAGAAAAGAAGGCAATTGCTAAATGTCCAAACTCATGTATATACAATAGACACATGGAAGATAGTGTAAAGTTTCCCTGCCCCCTTTAAAGAAAGGAATAAAAATAAACCCCTTTTCTTTTCTGCCACTATAACTTTAATTAGATAAGTAAAGAAGCAAGGGCTTCAAAAAGATGGTGGTGCCCATGCAGACACCTAGCAATATCACATATATGAATTGCACATAGATAAGTAACGCCGAGAGATAGGCATACACATTAGGGCTCCGGAACAATGGAGGCGCTTGTGCAGACGTTTAGTCTGCATCGCACACCTAGGCCAAAGAGGGGGAGGGCCGGTGTGCGGTAACCAGGCAGTGGGTGACGTCCCAGGGGGGGGGCGTGGTGCCTGGTGGTGTGCTGTGCGCTCCGGGGCCTGGGACGCATGCGTCACTTCCGGCGGAAACCGGTGTGACGCGGCGTCCCGGGTCCCGGAGCGCACAGCACAAAAGCGCCTCCCGGAGAGACGCCAGCGCGCCCCTAGACAGATGAGCAGTGGAGATCCTGGAGGCCCGGGAGGGTCCCGGAGCACGCAGCAGAAGCGCCCCCTGGAGAGACGCCAGCGCGCCCCCAGCGTGACGAGCAGTAGAGATCCAGGAGGCCCGGGAGGGTCCCTGAACTACAGCCCAAACACTGCATATTTAAAGGTACAGTGCGGTTTTGATCTAAATAGGGTGAACCACCAATATCTCACTAAAAATGAATGATATAGTATAAGGCCAACTATGACAATCGAACCCTCTTTTTAAACATAGAACTGGGGAACAGCCAGAAGGGGAAAACAATACCTATGAGTCCGCGGGGCCCGTCAGGAAGAAACAGGTAATTCCACTGTGTATACATGATTTGTCTGGGATAGATGCAAGCCTAGATACACACAGACCAATGATACACTATACCTTGAGGGTAACTTAATATTCTTATCCTTTAAAGGATGGCAAAGCTCCTGATCTGCAATATACGGGGTGTATGAACCAGATTTCTCTGAGGTATAAGAAACAACAACCTGTGATATAATCTGTACAAATATGGGATGTAAAAAGATGAGGAAATTATAGAGAGCACCTGAAACTTCCTTAAAGAGGTATATAAGCACAAAGAAAGATATTGTGATGATATTGCAAAAACAAAATGATACTTGATAATGTAAATGCTCTCATATAATGAGAATCCCGTTTCTTTTAAATAAGGGCACGGAGGAAGCTAAAGGCGAAACATGTCTGCCCAATCAGGAAGGAATTATGAATCCAACTGATTACCAAGACAGTAGGGAGAAATGTATTTTATACACATTTGAGAAAATATGATTAGTGCATCATGTACATATCAATATGTCTGAACACTATGTAAATATGAATATCATGTAAACAATGAATTGAGAGCTCAGAGAGTATGAATTTGTAAATAGATGTATTTTAAAGATTAAGGTATCAATAAATCAATTTTGAATATCACAAGGTGTGGTCTAGGTCAAAAGCGTATGGAGCCTATATATTGCCTGAAAGACACACCCAGGAGTTGGCAGCAGCATAGGGAGCCCATATATTGCCTGAAAGACACACCCTGGAGTTGACAGCAGCATAAGGAGCTACCATGCATCAGATACTACCATGGATCAGCCATTGTTGGCTGGAAATCCTGGTTGAACAATGCCTGATTCATCTTCACAAAGGTGAGTCTCTCCACATTATTAGTGGACAGACAAGTTCTCCTTGGCATGACTATGGCCCCCGCCGCACTAAACACCCGCTCAGATGGCACACTACTGGCCGGGCAGGACAGCTTTTCCAGGGCAAACTCTGCTAGTTGCGGCCACAAGTCAAGTTTGGCTGCCCAGAAGTCCAGCGGATCCTCAAGGTGTGTTGGCATGGTCATGTCAAGGTATGACACGACCTGCTGGTTCAGGTCCTGCTCCAGGTCTTCATGCTGCTCATGAGTAGACTCACTATGTGGGTGTAGAAAGCTACTCATTAGCCACTGAAGACTGAGGCTGCTGCTGATGGAGCTGCTGCTGCTTCTCCTTCCACCCCCCCAGCAGCCATGGCAGTGGAAGGTGATCGCAGAGGTCCCCCCGAGTCAGACCTGCCAGAGTATGGACCATGGCGCAGATAGGCATCGGCCAACTGACTACGTAGAATGTCTTTGTAGTAGGTCAGTTTGTCCTCCCTCTCAGCGGGTGTAAAAAATGCCCCCATCTTGTACCGGAAGCGAGGGTCCAATAAGGTGGAGAGCCAGAAGTCATCCCGCAGAAAAATGGAGACAATTCTGCGGTCACTATGCAAGCACGTGAGCATGCATTGTGCCATTTGTGCAAGGGACTCGGAGGGACTACCTATCTCCATCTCCACTGCATACTGCCACAGTGTGTCTGGGTCCTCTGTCTCGCCTTCCTCACAACCCTCTAGCTCCACTGGCTGCTCCTGCTCCTCCTCTCCTGTCAGATGGCTAGATGAACTGCCTATTTCGGCAAAACTAAACTGTGCTTCACTGTGCTGCTCCTCCTCCGCTCCCATGGGGTTTATGTGGCCGTGAAATGTATGCGCCAAGTCTCTAGTGCCCTGACCAGCCATGGTTTCCAACATGTGTTGTATTACATGAAGCAGCGGAATCAGGTCGTTCATGCCGTAATCCTGGCGACTGACAAATGAAGCAGCTTTCTCAAAGGGCCTGAGCAAACGGCAGGAGGTGTCACGTATGAGCTGCCACTAGTTCACATTGAAATTACACAGGGGAGTCCCCCTATCTGCTTGGATCATCAAGAAATCAGTGATGGCTTTCCTCTGTTTGTATAGGTGATCTAACATATGTAGGGTGGAATACCAACGGGTGGGAACATCGCAAATCAGACTATGTTAGGGGGATACCGTTCTGTCGCTGTAACTCAAGAAGGGTGTGCTTGGCGGTGTAGGAGTGGCTGAAGTGCATACAAAGTTTCCTTCCCATTGTTAGGATGTCTTGCAGATGGGGGGAAGACTTCAGAAAACGCTTGACAACTAGGTTGAACACATGTGCCATACAGGGCACATGGCTCAGGCTTCCTTGTCGCAGCGCAGACAAGATATTACTCCCGTTGTCAGTCACCATGGTACCCATTTCCAATTTTCGCGGAGTAAGCCATGTTTTGATTTCTTGATGAATGAATTTCAGGAGCTCCTCCCCTGTATGACTCCGTTCGCCAAGGCAAACAGCGCAGCCGTGACACAGACGTGCCCTGCACACATGGTAGGCTAAAGGGGCATTGAGAATTGAACATACAGTGGAGGCTGAGGAGACGGCGGAGGATGAGGATGAGTCGCACACTGTGACAGGCAAAATGGCCTGGGAGCGTGGGGGCCAAAGCGGTGTGACCTGTCTAAATTGCTGTGCAGGAACCACATTCACCCAGTGGGTCATAAAGGACATGTATTGTCCCTGGCCGTAGTTACAGCTCCAGATGTCGGCGCTGCCGTGCACTTTGGTGCACACCAACAGGCTCAAGGACTGGCCCACCTTCTGTTCAACAAATTTGTGCAGGGCTGCTACTGCCTTCTTTGCAAAGAAATGACGGCATGGGACTCTCCACCTCGGCTCTGCAATAACCATCAGCTCTCTGAAAGGTGCAGAGTCCACCACCGTAAAAGGGAGGGACTGCAGCACCAGCAACTTGGACAGGAGCACATTTAGCTTCTGCACCGTAGGATGAGTGGGCACATACTGTTGTCTCTTGGACATGGCTTCGCTGATGAATTGCTGGTGGGATGAGTGACTTTTAGTAGGAGCAGGAGCATCTGGAGCGGCAGAGGATGGGTATGACGCACAGCTACCTTCGGCTGAGGGGCTGGAGCTTTGGCTGGGTGAAATTGGAAGCTGACGCAGCAAGCTGGACCCCCACTTTGGAGCCTCAGTTCTCCCAGGCCGCTCTGTGATGACGCTGCATGTGTTGCCGCAGGGCCGTGGTACCAACATTAGGGCCCTGGCCACGCTTGACCTTCTGTCTACACATCTTGCATGTGACCAGGTTACCCTCCTGCGGATGCTTGATGAAAAAGTACCACACTGCCGAGTAGCTAATTTTCTCTCCAACAGTTCGTGCAAATTCACTGCTGCTGCTGCCAACTCCAGGACCCCCTGCTCCACTACCTCCCGGGAAGGCAGCCTGCCGTGCAGCAGGTGGTCTACCCCGCCCACGTGTGGCTCCAGACATCCCAATTCTGCCACCATGCTGACTGCCAACCCTACTGCCACCAGAGATGTCACCAGAGATGTCATGATTAAGGACCTATTGTCCAAAACGTGTTGGCGTTAGGGCCCATCTTGTACATATTTACTACTTTGTGACCTGTTGGATTATTGATTTTAATGGAAGAAAATAAAAGCAGAAGATTTTACAACATTTGCGGGCTGGCTCAATACTTCTTACCTACTGCCACCATGCTGACTGCCAACCCTACTGCCACCTTGCTGCCTCAGCTGCTGACTCTGGGGCAACCTGGGACCCTCTTCTCCTGATGATGATGAAGCCCCTTCTGCACCGGGCTCCCAAGTGCGATTGGCTTCATCTTCATCATCATCATCAAGTCACTGATGTCCTCCTCGGTTTCCACAAGAGCGTGTGCTGCAGGAGACGGAACGCTTGCCACACCACCTTCCACGCCACTCTCCTCCTCAGTGTTTGTCTGCCTAGTGGAAGAAGCGGCGGATGTCTCCTCCATTTCTTGGCTAGGCAGTAGCTGCTGACTGTCCTCTAACACATCGTCCTCACTGAATAGTGGAGCTGAACCCAATGCATAAGATATGGCGGCTGGAGGGGGGGCGTAGGACAGAGGCAATGGAAGGAGAGGGGCTGCTCCCTGGCCATGCGAACTCAGGGTTGTGTCTGAGGAACCTACGGACTGTTGACTGGGGGTGTCAGATGTCACTTGTGATGAGGTCGATGACTGCGTTAACCAATCGATGACGGCAGATGAGTTGCTGGTCAAGACACGACCGCTATCAGATTCCAGGAGATCAGGCCTCTCACCGCGACTCCTGCTGCCACTCGCCCCCAGTCTGCTGCGACCTTTGCCTGATGAATCTAGGCCTCTCCTCGGTGCACATCCTGGCACATCTCTGCCTGACATTTTTACTGCGTTTAGAAGGGGAAAACAATATACTACTCTACACCTACAACAGTATTTTTGTAACAGCAGGTGTGTAGAAAAGTTAGATAAAAATAGGCAGACACTGAAGCTAAAAGCTAATGCAAAAAGACACTGCCAGATGGTCTTACACAGGATGCCCCTGGTCAGAGTTAAATGCACCGCAGGCAGTTTTAAAAAGTGTTTTTTGTTCAAAATGTAAAAAAGGTAAAGGTACTATTAAAAGCTAAGTTCTAGTATTCGGGATGCCCCCGGTGAAAGGCAATGGGTGCTTTAAACTTGTAAACCACTCTTAATTATACAAAAGGCAAAAGGTTAGTAGGCAGGTACTCTTAAAAGATAAGTGGTAGCACTGACAATGGCCCCCGGTGAAAGGCAATGGGTGCTTTAAACTTGAAAAACAGACTTTTTTATACAAAAGGCAAAAGGTTAGTAGGCAGGTACTCTTAAAAGATAAGTGGTAGCACTGCCAATGGCCCCCGGTGAAAGGCAATGGGTGCTTTAAACTTGAAAACCAGACTTATTTATACAAAAGGCAAAAGGTTAGTAGGCAGGTACTATTTAAAGATAAGTGGCAGCACTGACAATGGCCCCCGGTGAAAGGTAATGGGTGCTTTAAACTTGTAAACCAGACTTTTTTATACAAAAGGCAAAAGGTTAGTAGGCAGGTACTCTTAACCCTTTTGTTGCCAAGCACGTAACACCTACGTGCTGGCTTGTCTGGGCCTTAAGTGCCAAGCACGTAGGTGTTACATGCTTGACTTTCCCCGCTGCTAGTTAAAAAAAATGAAAAATACTCACCTGACCCCTCGTTGGATCCGGCCGGGTCTCTTCTTTAATTTGGTGCCATCCGATCCCCAATGGGGGCTCGGATGGCTCCAGGAAAGCCCCCGGATTAGGCCACCCCCGCTTCGGCAGCAGCAGCTGCTAACTGTAAAAAAAAAAAAAAAAAAAAAATAGAAATGACATTTACTTACCTGCAGTCGTGCTGCCTCCCGCCGGGTCTTCTCTTCACTGGGGGAGGGGGCCTCCGATCACCCCCCCAAAATGCCCTCTGCCCCCACTTCCTGGATCGCGACTGCTAGCCCCGCCCCCTGGGGGCGGGCCAGGTGACATCATTGTGATGTCACCAGCAGCTGGCTTCTTACATCCAGCACCCAAGACTCTGAATCAGTCTGCTCGGTGCTTGGAGCAGAGAGCAGAGGAGGAGGAGAGGGCTGTGATCGCCCCCCCCCAGGCTCTCTCTTCCAAACACGCGAGCAGACTGTCAGCGGAGATCGCCGGGGGACACAGGATCGGAGGTGAGTAAAGTTAAAAAAAAAAAAATAATAAAGATCATTTTTTTTATTTATGTGTCTGTGTTTTTTTTATTCAACATTTAACCCCTTGTGAACTGGTAAGGGGTCCATGAGACCCCTTATACCAGTTCACAAGGCTGGGGGGGGTGGCAAGTCACCTGCCCTAGCGGGTGACTTGCCATTAACCCCCGGCACCCCCATTACCTGCCTCCCCAAAGCCCAGGGGGGGGGGGCAGAAGAGCCCGGGCCCACATAGGCTATGTGGGCTCGTAGGCTGCAGAGTGGGGGGGCACAAAAGCTGGCCCCCCCACTCTGTGCCTACAAGCCCCCATAGCTGGTCCCGGGCTGGTTACTTTGGGTAAGGGGGACCCCACGTCATTTTTTGGGGGGGATTTTTAAGGGTTTTTAACCCTTAAAAATCCCCCCAAAAAACGGGGTCCCCCCCCAGGAGGTGGGACCCTATGTCATTTTTTTTTAATTAACCCTTTGTGTTCTGTCATCCAGCAGCTATAAAAAGGCTTCCAGCAGGTGAGCAGAAGCCAGTGATCGCCGAGGGACACAGTGCTCCAGGATGGATGGGAGGTAAGTATTAAAAAAAAATAAAAAAAAATAATTTTTTATTTTTGCGTGTGTGTGTGTGTGTGTGTTTTTTTTTACATTTAACCCCTTGTGAACTGGTAAGGGGTCCATGACCCCTATACCAGTTTACAAGACTGGGGGAGGTGGCAAGTCACCTGTGACTAGCGGGTGACTTGCCATTAACCCCTGGCACCCCCATTACCTGCCTCCCCAAGCCCAGGGGGGGCAGAAGCTGGCCCCTGTGCCCTGTTTCTACAAGCCCTGCATAGCTGGTCCCGGGCTGGTTACTTTGGGTAAGGGGGACCCCATGTCAATTTTTGGGGGGGTATTTTTAAGGGGTTTTAACCCTTAAAAATCCCCCCCAAAAAATGGGGTCCCCTCCCCGGGGGGGCCCTATGTCATTTTTTTTTCTCGATTTAACCCTTTGTTGTGTGGATGGTAGTTGTATTTTATTTGTAAATGTTATAAAATGTTATAAAGTACTTGTTTCAGTTAGGGGGGTCTCCTGGGCAGGAACGGGGGGCTACCGATAAATATGTGGTACCGTTCTAATCGGTAGAAATGGGGCTTTCACATGCAATATGCTTTTCCTTAATAAAATACATTTTTTATTTAAAATAAAGGAGTTAATTTTCGAAAAATGTTTTTATTTATTTATTTATTTTTTTTTTACTTAATAATATTGTAAAAAACAAAATAAAATTTACAAACAAGACATTTCATGTTAAAGCCTAAACTCTGCTGCAAAAAAATATAAATCCAGCAAAAATGGCGCAAAACATAGTGCAAAATGGGGAAAAAATGACCTGTCAACAGAGGGTGACAAAATCTCAAGTAGGCTGGCAATTTAAAGGGTTAAATGTAGCTATGCATGTTGGGTATTGTTCTGTTCGGGGGACCTTGCGCTTTCAGACTTAGCTTGTTTTTTCTGGTTTGCATATTTATATTTTAGGAAAAGGTGTTTTTTATTCAGCTTTTTTATACATTTTTTAGGGAAACCCTGCGCAACCAAAGAATTCTTTGAGAGATTAATTCCAGAAAGATGAGCCCACTACAACAAGCTGGGTACGCTTAGAAAGCTTCACATGTGTACTTTCAGGGAATGTATAGTTTATGGGGGATATTCCAAATGTAAAGGGTTGTTTTGGTTGAAAAAATACCATTTTGTGAATACTCACCTGTAAAATGGGTATTATAAGTATGTCACACACCCCGCTTCAAGAAATTCATAACGTGTGGGTAATACTGACCTGTAGAGGGTGATATGCAGAGATGCCAGGAAAAAAGAGAGCCCCTCCCGGTCCATAAATACCTGGGACCTCCCACTCATTACCCAGTATAAGAACAGCAGTAAGGTAAGGGACCAGGAAGAGCCCAACACAAAGCATAACAACGCAAAGTTCACCATATAAAGGATCCAGAATACAAAAGGGCAGGGTGAAGCGGGGTGTGTGACATAATTATAATACCCATTTTACAGGTGAGTATTCACAAAATGGTATTATTCTAAGTATGTCACACACCCCGCTTCAAGAAATTCATAACGTGTGGGACATCCAACAGCAGTGTCCATAAAGGGCGGGGATCCAAAACAAGGCAACAAGGCACAACTTAAACCACTGCAGCTTGCAGAACTTTGCGGCCAAACACAGCATCCGCTGAGGCCCGGACATCAACCTTGTAAAACTTGGAAAAAGTGTGAACAAAAGACCAAGTAGCAGCCTTACAAACTTGCTCAACAGAGGCCTGGTGCTGAAAAGCCCAGGACGCCCCAACCGCACGAGTAGAATGAGCAGTAACACGAAAAGGGGGTACCTTCCCATTGGCAGAATAGGCCCCAACTATGGTCTGACGGATCCATTTACTAATGGAAGACTTGGCAGGCGCCAAGCCTTTTCGGGGCCCGGAGGGCACCATAAAAAAGGCATCCATCTTACGAAAGGAAGATGTTACATTTAGATGGAGGTTTCAGCAGCCACGGCGTCAAAGCCAGCGTTGGTAAATTGGGATAACGTAGTTGACCCTGGGTGAGCAGATCCGGCAGCAGGGGCAGAACGAACTGATCCTCTGCTAACCTTACCACATCTGCGAACCAAACCTGTCTTGGCCACCTTGGAGCCACCAGAATTGCTGACGCACCCTCCAGGGCCAGCTTGCGCACCACTCTGGCCACCAAGGGAAACGGAGGGAACAGATACAGAAACCCCAGATCCCTCCAGTTCAGAGACATGGCATCCACTGCCAGAGCCAGTGTGTCCCGTGAGAGAGACACAAATGTCGGAAGTTTGTGATTGTGACGAGAGGCAAAGAGGTCCACCACCGGGGACCCCCACCTGAGACAAATCAAGCGAAACACTTTGGGGCTGAGAGACCATTCCCCCCGGCGAGCTGAGAACCTGCTCAGAGAGTCCGCCTCCGTGTTCTCCGCTCCTGGAATGTAAACTGCTGAAATGCACGGGAAGTGGGTCTCCGCCCAGGCCAGAATCAAAGACACTTCCTTGAGGGCACTCCTGCTGCGAGTCCCTCCCTGGTGATTGATGTAGGCGACCGCCGTCTGATTGTCCGACCGGACTTGAACCGACAATCCTTGCAACTGATGAGTCAAGCGAAACAGAACCATCCTGATGGCCCTCAATTCCAGAACATTGATGGACTTGTGAGCCTCCTGAGGCCCCCACAGTCCCTGAAACTGACGATCCTTCCAGAACCCCCCCATCCTGATAGACTGGCATCCGTGGTGACCGTCTCCCAACAAGGGGCCAGAAAGGATCTGCCCCTCGACAGATTGATTGGATCCAGCCACCACTGAAGGGAGCACCGAACTCGGGGGGTCATCAGGAAGGACTGATCCAATGACAGTGGCGACCCATCCCAGGCCGCCAACAAATGGAGCTGGAGTGTCCTTGTGTGGAACTGAGCAAAGGGAACCGCTTCGAAGGAGGCTACCATCAATCCCACCAGCCTCATCCCCAGTCTGATGGCCGGACGAGGGATAGACAGGAGGAGTCGAACCAACTCCTGAATCAAGAGAACCTTGGACTGAGGAAGAAACACCCTGGCCTGGGAAGAATCCAGGGACATTCCCAGAAAAGACACTAACCTGGACGGAGAAAGGGAGGACTTGGGGTAGTTGATCACCCACCCGAATCTCTCCAGAGTGGACACCACAGTTCTGGTGTCCAATATCGCTTGGCTGAAGGAAGATGCCATAATGAGAAGGTCGTCCAGATAAGGGACAATGCGAATACCCTGGGCTCTGAGGAGAGCCATCACCCCGGCCAGCACCTTGGTGAAAACCCTTGGAGCCGAGGTAAGACCGAAAGGAAGTGCCACAAACTGAAAATGCCGATCCTCCACCACGAACCTAAGAAATCTCTGGTGCGCTGGAAAAATCGGCACATGCAGATAGGCGTCCTTGATGTCTACGGACGTCAGAAAATTCCCCCTGCCGAAGAGAATGGATAGCTGAACGCAGCGTTTCCATGCGAAATTTCCGCGGACGGACGAACCTGTTGAGGATCTTTAGATCCAGAATGGGTCGAACCGAGCCGTCCTTCTTGGGCACCGTGAACAGATTGGAATAAAAGCCCCGACCCCTGTCTGAGGGGGGCACTGGGCAAATAACTGCCATATCCAACAGACGGAGGCACGAAGGCACCCGAGACCTGAGGAATCTGGGAGGGGGCCGGAGCTCGAACTCCAGCTTGTAGCCAGAAGTCACCACTTCCCGGATCCATCTGTCCGAGACCTCCCGGTCCCAGACCTGGGAGAAGTGTTGCAGCCGTCCCCCCACCCACATGGGTGAGTGCGCCCCCTCATTGCTGAGCTGGCTTGGCAGCGGGTTTGGGCTTAGAGCCCCAGCTGTATCCTGAGCGGGCACGTCCTCTGCCCCTGTTCCAGGAATCTCTTCTGGCTGCGGGGAAAACAATTCCTCTGCCAGCTCTAGCCCCACAAAAGGAAGGAGCAAAGGAACCCGCCCCCCGAAAGGGACGACGCTTTTTTTTGCGTTGAGGTAACTTACCACCCTTGGCAACTGAATCCAACTTCTCACCAAAGAGCCGTAATCCCACAAAGGGAAGAGCGGTCAGCGACTTTTTAGACACAAAATCAGCCGCCCACTGGCGCAACCAAACCGAACGCCGAACAGTCACCAATAGAGCTGACGTTCTGCCACACATCATCAGTGTGTCATCCAAGGCGGCTAGTACAAATGACAAAAACAATTCACACCTTTTAAGGCCAAGGAACTCGTCACTATCCGGATCTAGCCCGGAAGAAGTCAACAGATCCCTGACCACCGACCTGGTAGCCACCACCAGCAGCGCTGAAGCACAAACCGGCCTCATGGCTGACCCAACACTGGCAAAACCATGACAAGCCATTTGGTCAATGCGTTTATCCTCACCATCTTTAAGCGTGGAGCAATCAGGAGAATTTAAAACAGTAGTGTTGGATAAACCCAGAATCTGTGCATCCACCTCGGGAGGGGACGCCCAACGCTTAACCGTATCCAAGGGAAAGGGATATTTTTTGTCCCAACCCTGAGGGACACCTGGGAGCCGGGCAGACCTCTCCCATTCCTTAGCAATAATCCCATCAAAATGCTTTTGGTTAGGAAATTCCAAGCGCGGCCTGGATTCTTTGAAAAATTCCCCTTTTGCTGTGGAACCGCCTCATGAGGAGAAATAGCCAAAACCTCAAACATCTGAGCCAGAACATTAGGAGTATCCGAAGACCTCCCCAGGCCCTGCTCGGTATCAGCACCCACAAACTGCTGATCGTCTGAATTATCTGATTCTTCATATACCTCCCCTTCCTCAAATTGGGAGTAATCAGACCAGTCCAGATTATCAACATCATCCAAGTCGGCCGCCGGTGAAGACGGGGAACAAGTGCTTTCTCTTAGCCGGAGCCTTTCTGGTGACCGTGCTGGAGAATAATTTTTCAAGATTGGACAATCGGGCACACATCTCCGATTGCAACTGCCCGCCCATGACAATGTCAGACTGGGCACGGATCAAACTGGGAGGGGGGGAGGAGAGACCGGCGGCGCTGAACCAGACGCCTGGGGTCCGGACTGCCGCGTAATAGTCTGCTATGTGCATGGTATACACAGAAATACATCATCGCCAGTAAGGGATGCCCCACACCCCATACACTTCCGGGATTGCCCCGAGGGGAGCCCGAGCCCAGTATCCGGGGATGCCTCCATAAGGTGAACTTGTAGTTGGTTGCAATGACCGAGGGAATTACGCATATAAGCAACCCGGGATGCCCCTTTAATGTCCCAAGTGGGAGGATTTGCAATAAGCCAATTAAGAACCCAGGGACCCTAGGACCGGGAGAAACCCCCTAACACCACTGTAGGTTATATCTGAAAGACATAATAAAAAAGGCTAATAAGAAAAGCGGAGTATAAAATATATATATATATATGACATAAAAATATATAATTATAGGTGATGGGACAGAAGGGGGGCCCACCGGGCCACTCACTGTGGTCCTGAAAACAGCTTCCTCTCTCCGTGAGGTAAAGAGCAGCTCTGAGGAGAGAAGGGGGGCGTGGCCAGCTCCTTCTGAGGAAACAGGCACAGAGAAAAGCACCTCAGCGGTGCCTGTGACACAGGGGCGGGCCGCAGCGCTGGAAAGCCCGGCCCCGCCCCCAAGAGTGAAAGCGTGAGGGGAGAAGCTCCATGACATGACAATGCAAAAAGGCCGGCACCGCAGCCATGTGCGGCCGCGGCGCCGGTCTCAGAAGAGACAGAAGAAGGGGAGCGGGCCGTGGCTTTGACCCTGACGCCCGGCCCCGCCCCTTTTACCTCAGGGAGAAAGCCTGCATAAAAATGGCGGCCACAGCGCCGTTTTGACAGAGAAATACACGCTGTTATGAAGTAATAAATAAGTTAATAACTATTGGGAGGATAATTTAATAAATTAATACATTAAAACATTATTAAGAATTAATGATTACAAAATTTGGACCTAACACCGAATAAGGAGCCCTGCTCCTACCTTCCGCTATCCCGCTAGAGAGGGGGGCATTACCCAAAGGGGGGGACCACCCAAAGTGTAAGGCCAAGGGACGGGGCATCCCAAACCGGGGTCACCGTCACGGATGACCGCCTACCCTCTTATATAGGGTCTCACGGGAGAGCATTTGCTCTTAAGCACCAAGGGTGCTTTTCTACCCTTACCCGGACCGTCAGCCTAGGCTGGGAGGCATGAGGTAACAGAAAAAAAAGATCCAGGCGGAAATAGATAACTAAAGGGCCGGGAGTCATCCCGGCTACCTGAAATCCCCCTGTGCAAGGAGGAGACCACATCTTCTGACTTGCTCGCCGACTGCAGAGATGAAGACTGGGTAATGAGTGGGAGGTCCCAGGTATTTATGGACCGGGAGGGGCTCTCTTTTTTCCTGGCATCTCTGCATATCGCCCTCTACAGGTCAGTATTACCCATACGTTATGAATTTCTTGCAGCGGAAAGGTGCGCGCTTTGTCTGCAGAGCAGAAATTTTCAAGTAAAATTTCCGTTACGCACATGCTTTACTTTGGGGTGTTTGGCAACTCTTCCCTTGATCGGGGGATGTTGCTTTTTCAGATTAAACTTGTTTTTTCTTGTTTGTATATAGTTTTTTTTAGGAAAATGGGGCTTTGATTCTGCTTTTTTATCCTTTTTTTTGGGAAACTCTTTGCAACCAAAGAATACATTGAGGAATTACTTCCAGAAAACTATGGGCACATCAACACGCCTGGTACACCTAGAAAGCTTGAGGTGTGTACTTCCAGAGAATATATAGTTTGTTGGGGGTATTTCAAATGTAAAGGGTTATTTTTCTGGTAAAACTGCAAGGTGCGCATATTGCATAGCATAGTTGTATTTTATCTGAAAATCCCCTAAAGCGTGTCTACCTATACATATGTGGTATCGCTGTGACAAACTTAAATTTTTTATTACAAAAAAACACTACAAATTGTAAAAAAATATTTTTTTAAAATTTTTTTTCACATATTTCACCCAAAAATATTGAAAATTCACCTAAAAATTACAAACAAGACATTTCATGTTAAAGCCCAGACTCTGCTGAAAAAAACAATGTATCATTTTCCTGGGAAATCCCTAGAAATCCTTTCAAAAATCACAGTTGAACATGTGTAGCGCAAAATAGTGAAACATGGTCTGGCAACAGAGAGTGACAAAAGCTGCAGGTAGGCTGGCAGCGAAAGGGTTAAAACATACATTTCTAAAAACCAAACAAAAAAACAGCAAGGGGCGGCACTACCTATTAACAGTAACTGGGTGGACTGACTTGAGTAACTGTTGTGTGGTTGGAGGGGCTGGAGTAATTGTGGAAAGGTTTGACTGGGCAGAGTAACTATATGGATTGTTTGGAGTGAGTAAAGATAGTAGGCATTAAATGATGAAGTATTTCTATCTTGCTAAATTACTGGCTATGTCATTTGTCTAAGCTGTTTTCCATAACATGTTTTCATGGGGAGTTTTCCTGAGGCTGTGTGGGCGGAGCAGCTGTAAAATGAATGTAACGAGCCAGGCTGCAGCTGAAGTATTTCTATCTTGCTAAATGACTGGCTATGTCATTTGTCTAAGCCAGGGGTCCTCCAACTACGGCCCGCGGGCCACATGCAGCCCGCGGAGCGCATTTACCCGGCCCGCCAGCAGTGCGCGGCCGTGCACCCCCAGCTACCTCCGCGTGCAGCTCTGCCCGGCGTCCGCGCACTTCGCACAGCTACTGGGGCCCGCGGCCGGGAGGGAAGGCAGCGGGCGGGGCCGGAGACCGTGAGGGAAGGCAGGGGGCGGAACCGGCGACCAGGATGGATGGCAGTGGGCGGGGTCGGAGACCCTGAAGGAAGGCAGCGGGCGGGGCCAGAGACCGAGAGGGAGGGCAGCGGGCGGGGCCCGCGGGAGGGAGGGAAGGCAGGGGGCGAAGCCGGCAGCCAGGAGGGATGGCAGTGGGCGGGGTCGGAGACCCTGAAGTAAGGCAGCGGGTGGGAAGGCAGAGGGCGGAGCCGGCGGCCAGGAGGAAAGACGCGCAGACGGCATGTGCAATATGGCATTCGTAAAGACAGCAGGTGGGTGATTAATGGAGGAGCGGCAGCCGGCTCAGCTGTCTTCTTTGATCGCAGGAGGCTGAGCGGCAGTGGCAGCAGTTTGAGCAGCAGCAGTCTTACCAGCAGTGGCAGTAGTCTGAGCAGCAGCAGTAGCAGCAATGGCAGTAGTCTGAGCAGCAGCAGTAGCAGCAGTCTGAGCAGCAGTGGCAGTAGTCTGAGCAGCAGAAGTAGCAGCAGTCTGAGCAGCAGTGGCAGTAGTTTGAGCAGCAGCAGTAGCAGCAGTCTGAGCAGCAGCAGTAGCAGCAGTGGCAGTAGTCTGAGCAGCAGCAGTAGCAGCAGTCTGAGCAGCAGTGGCAGTAGTCTGAGCAGCAGTCTGAGCAGCAGTCTGACCAGCAGTAGCAGCAGTCTGAGCAGCAGTGGCAGTTGTCTGAGCAGCAGCAGTGGCAGCAGTCTGAGCAGCAGTGGCAGTAGTCTGAGCAGCAGCAGTAGCAGCAGTCTGAGCAGCAGTGGCAGTAGTCTGAGCAGCAGCAGTGGCAGTAGTCTGAGCAGCAGCAGTAGCAGCAGTCTGACCAGCAGTGACAGCAGTCTGAGCAGCAGCAGTAGCAGCAGTCTGAGCAGCAGTGGCAGCAGTCTGAGCAGCAGCAGTAGCAGCAGTCTGACCAGCAGTGGCAGCAGTCTGAGCAGCAGCAGTTTGAGCAGCAGTAGTAGCAGAAGTCTGAGGTGCAGTGGCAGTAGTCTGCGCAGCAGCAGTCTGAGCAGCAGTGGCAGCAGCAGTAGCAGCAGCAGTCTGAGCAGCAGTGGCAGTAGTCTGAGCAGCAGCAGTAGCAGCAGTCTGAACAGCAGTGGCAGTAGTCTGAGCAGCAGCAGTAGCAGTAGTCTGAGCAGGAGCAGTAGCACCAGTCTGAGCAGCAGTGGCAGTAGTCTGAGCAGCAGCAGTAGCAGCAGTCTGAGCAGCAGTGGCAGTAGTCTGAGCAGCAGCAGTAGCAGCAGTCTGAGCAGCAGTGGCAGTAGTCTGAGCAGCAGCAGTGGCAGTAGTCTGAGCAGCAGCAGTAGCAGCATTCTGACCAGCAGTGGCAGCAGCCTGAGCAGCAGCAGTAGCAGCAGTCTGAGCAGCAGTGGCAGCAGTCTGGGCAGCAGTGGCAGCAGTCTGAGCAGCAGCAGTAGCAGCAGTCTGAGCAGCAGTGGCAGTAGTCTGAGCAGCAGCAGTAGCAGCAGTCTGAGCAGCAGTGGCAGCAGTCTGAGCAGCAGCAGTTTGAGCAGCAGCAGTAGCAGCAGTTTGAGGTGCAGTGGCAGTAGTCTGAGCAGCAGCAGTCTGAGCAGCAGTAGCAGCAGTGGCAGCAGTTTGAGCAGCAGCAGTAGCAGCAGTCTGAGGTGCAGTGGCAGTAGTCTGAGCAGCAGCAGTCTGAGCAGCAGTAGCAGCAGTCTGAGCAGCAGTAGCAGCAGTCTGAGGTGCAGTGGCAGTAGTCTGAGCAGCAGCAGTCTGAGCAGCAGTGGCAGCAGTCTGAGCAGCAGTGGCAGCAGTTTGAGCAGCAGCAGTAGCAGCAGTCTGAGGTGCAGTGGCAGTAGTCTGAGCAGCAGCAGTTTGAGCAGCAGCAGCAGTCTGAGCAGCAGTGGCAGCAGTTTGAGCAGCAGCAGCAGTCTGAGCAGCAGTGGCAGCAGTCTGAGCAGCAGCAGTAGCAGCAGTCTGAGCAGAAGTGGCAGTAGTCTGAGCAGCAGCAGTAGCAGCTAGAGATGAGCGAACTTTTGAAAAATTCGATTCGACTGATTCGCCGAATTTTCCGACAAAAATCGTTTCGACCCGAATAAATTCGCGACGAATCGCTATTAAAAACGGCTATTTCTGAGCCTCCTAGAGCCTCAATAGTGTTGTAAACCATTCAGCCTTGCTGTAACACGCACAGGATGCGTGCTGGGTTAGTTAAATAATACTTTGAAGAAATATCACATGCAGATCAGAGGCATCGCTAATAGAATCGCAGAGCGGCACAATTGCAGAGAGTTGAAGTGGCATCACTATGAGGGGCAGAAGGAGCCCAAATATACACTGGAGTTGGCCTCAGGAGCCCAAAAATTGGATGAATCACACCCTGGAGTTGGCAGCAGTTGGCAGCAGCAGCAGCAGGAGCCCAAATATACACTGGAGTTGGCTTCAGGAGCCCAAAAATTGGATGAATCACACCCTGGAGTTGGCAGGAGTTGACAGTAGCAGCAGCAGGAGCCCAAATATACACTGGAGTTGGCTTCAGGAGCCCAAAAATTGGATGAATCACACCCTGGAGTTGGCAGGAGTTGACAGTAGCAGCAGCAGGAGCCCAAATATACACTGGAGTTGGCTTCAGGAGCCCAAAAGTTGGATGAATCACACCCTGGAGTTGGCAGGAGTTGACAGTAGCAGCAGCAGGAGCCCAAATATACACTGGAGTTGGCTTCAGGAGCCCAAAAATTGGATGAATCACACCCTGGAGTTGGCAGGAGTTGACAGCAGCAGCAGCAGGAGCCCAAATATACACTGGAGTTGGCCTCAGGAGCCCAAAAATTGGATGAATCACACCCTGGAGTTGGCAGAAGTTGGCAGCAGCAGCAGCAGGAGCCCAAATATACACTGGAGTTGGCTTCAGGAGCCCAAAAATTGGATGAATCACACCGTGGAGTTGGCAGGAGTTGACAGTAGCAGCAGCAGGAGCCCAAATATACACTGGAGTTGGCTTCAGGAGCCCAAAAATTGGATGAATCACACCCTGGAGTTGGCAGGAGTTGACAGCAGCCGCAGCAGGAGCCCAAATATACACTGGAGTTGGCTTCAGGAGCCCAAAAATTGGATGAGTCACACCCTGGAGTTGGCAGGAGTCACAGTAGCAGCAGCAGGAGCCCAAATATACACTGGAGTTGGCTTCAGGAGCCCAAAAATTGGATGAATCACACCCTGGAGTTGGCAGGAGTTGACAGCAGCAGCAGCAGGAGCCCAAATATACACTGGAGTTGGCTTCAGGAGCCCAAAAATTGGATGAATCACACCCTGGAGTTGGCAGGAGTTGACAGCAGCAGCAGCAGGAGCCCAAATATACACTGGAGTTGGCCTCAGGAGCACAAAAATTGGATGAATCACACCCTGGAGTTGGCAGAAGTTGGCAGCAGCAGCAGCAGCAGGAGCCCAAATATACACTGGAGTTGGCTTCAGGAGCCCAAAAATTGGATGAATCACACCCTGGAGTTGGCAGGAGTTGACAGTAGCAGCAGCAGGAGCCCAAATATACACTGGAGTTGGCTTCAGGAGCCCAAAAATTGGATGAATCACACCCTGGAGTTGGCAGAAGTTGGCAGCAGCAGCAGCAGGAGCCCAAATATACACTGGAGTTGGCTTCAGGAGCCCAAAAATTGGATGAATCACACCCTGGAGTTGGCAGAAGTTGGCAGCAGCAGCAGCAGGAGCCCAAATATACACTGGAGTTGGCCTCAGGAGCCCAAAAATTGGATGAATCACACCCTGGAGTTGGCAGCAGCAGCAGGAGCCCAAACATTGCTTTAAAGAGACCCTGGGGTTGGCTTCAGGAGCCCAAAAATTGGATGAATCACACCCTGGAGTTGGCAGAAGTTGGCAGCAGCAGCAGCAGGAGCCCAAATATACACTGGAGTTGGCCTCAGGAGCCCAAAAATTGGATGAATCACACCCTGGAGTTGGCAGCAGCAGCAGGAGCCCAAACATTACTTTAAAAAGACCCTGGGGTTGGCTTCAGGAGCCCAAAAATTGGATGAATCACACCCTGGAGTTGGCAGAAGTTGACAGTAGCAGCAGCAGGAGCCCAAATATACACTGGAGTTGGCTTCAGGAGCCCAAAAATTGGATGAATCACACCCTGGAGTTGGCAGAAGTTGGCAGCAGCAGCAGCAGGAGCCCAAATATACACTGGAGTTGGCTTCAGGAGCCCAAAAATTGGATGAATCACACCCTGGAGTTGGCAGAAGTTGGCAGCAGCAGCAGCAGGAGCCCAAATATACACTGGAGTTGGCCTCAGGAGCCCAAAAATTGGATGAATCACACCCTGGAGTTGGCAGGAGTTGACAGCAGCAGCAGCAGCAGGAGCCCAGATATACACTGGAGTTGGCCTCAGGAGCCCAAAAATTGGATGAATCACACCCTGGAGTTGGCAGAAGTTGGCAGCAGCAGCAGCAGGAGCCCAAATATACACTGGAGTTGGCTTCAGGAGCCCAAAAATTGGATGAATCACACCCTGGAGTTGGCAGGAGTTGACAGTAGCAGCAGCAGGAGCCCAAATATACACTGGAGTTGGCTTCAGGAGCCCAAAAATTGGATGAATCACACCCTGGAGTTGGCAGGAGTTGACAGTAGCAGCAGCAGGAGCCCAAATATACACTGGAGTTGGCTTCAGGAGCCCAAAAATTGGATGAATCACACCCTGGAGTTGGCAGGAGTTGACAGTAGCAGCAGCAGGAGCCCAAATATACACTGGAGTTGGCTTCAGGAGCCCAAAAATTGGATGAATCACACCCTGGAGTTGGCAGGAGTTGACAGTAGCAGCAGCAGGAGCCCAAATATACACTGGAGTTGGCTTCAGGAGCCCAAAAATTGGATGAATCACACCCTGGAGTTGGCAGGAGTTGACAGCAGCAGCAGCAGGAGCCCAAATATACACTGGAGTTGGCCTCAGGAGCCCAAAAATTGGATGAATCACACCCTGGAGTTGGCAGGAGTTGACAGTAGCAGCAGCAGGAGCCCAAATATACACTGGAGTTGGCTTCAGGAGCCCAAAAATTGGATGAATCACACCCTGGAGTTGGCAGGAGTTGACAGCAGCAGCAGCAGGAGCCCAAACATTACTTTAAAGAGACCCTGGGGTTGGCTTCAGGAGCCCAAAAATTGGATGAATCACACCCTGGAGTTGGCAGGAGTTGACAGCAGCAGCAGCAGGAGCCCAAACATTACTTTAAAGAGACCCTGGGGTTGGCTTCAGGAGCCCAAAAATTGGATGAATCACACCCTGGAGTTGGCAGAAGTTGGCAGCAGCAGGAGCCCAAATATACACTGGAGTTGGCTTCAGGAGCCCAAAAATTGGATGAATCACACCCTGGAGTTGGCAGGAGTTGACAGTAGCAGCAGCAGGAGCCCAAATATACACTGGAGTTGGCTTCAGGAGCCCAAAAATTGGATGAATCACACCCTGGAGTTGGCAGGAGTTGACAGTAGCAGCAGCAGGAGCCCAAATATACACTGGAGTTGGCTTGAGGAGCCCAAAAATTGGATGAATCACACCCTGGAGTTGGCAGAAGTTGGCAGCAGCAGCAGCAGGAGCCCAAATATACACTGGAGTTGGCTTCAGGAGCCCAAAAATTGGATGAATCACACCCTGGAGTTGGCAGGAGTTGACAGTAGCAGCAGCAGGAGCCCAAATATACACTGGAGTTGGCTTCAGGAGCCCAAAAATTGGATGAATCACACCCTGGAGTTGGCAGGAGTTGACAGTAGCAGCAGCAGGAGCCCAAATATACACTGGAGTTGGCTTCAGGAGCCCAAAAATTGGATGAATCACACCCTGGAGTTGGCAGGAGTTGACAGCAGCAGCAGCAGGAGCCCAAATATACACTGGAGTTGGCCTCAGGAGCCCAAAAATTGGATGAATCACACCCTGGAGTTGGCAGAAGTTGGCAGCAGCAGCAGCAGGAGCCCAAATATACACTGGAGTTGGCCTCAGGAGCCCAAAAATTGGATGAATCACACCCTGGAGTTGGCAGGAGTTGACAGCAGCAGCAGCAGGAGCCCAAATATACACTGGAGTTGGCCTCAGGAGCCCAAAAATTGGATGAATCACACCCTGGAGTTGGCAGAAGTTGGCAGCAGCAGCAGCAGGAGCCCAAATATACACTGGAGTTGGCTTCAGGAGCCCAAAAATTGGATGAATCACACCCTGGAGTTGGCAGGAGTTGACAGTAGCAGCAGCAGGAGCCCAAATATACACTGGAGTTGGCTTCAGGAGCCCAAAAATTGGATGAATCACACCCTGGAGTTGGCAGGAGTTGACAGTAGCAGCAGCAGGAGCCCAAATATACACTGGAGTTGGCTTCAGGAGCCCAAAAATTGGATGAATCACACCCTGGAGTTGGCAGGAGTTGACAGTAGCAGCAGCAGGAGCCCAAATATACACTGGAGTTGGCTTCAGGAGCCCAAAAATTGGATGAATCACACCCTGGAGTTGGCAGGAGTTGACAGTAGCAGCAGCAGGAGCCCAAATATACACTGGAGTTGGCTTCAGGAGCCCAAAAATTGGATGAATCACACCCTGGAGTTGGCAGGAGTTGACAGCAGCAGCAGCAGGAGCCCAAATATACACTGGAGTTGGCTTCAGGAGCCCAAAAATTGGATGAATCACACCCTGGAGTTGGCAGGAGTTGACAGTAGCAGCAGCAGGAGCCCAAATATACACTGGAGTTGGCTTCAGGAGCCCAAAAATTGGATGAATCACACCCTGGAGTTGGCAGGAGTTGACAGCAGCAGCAGCAGGAGCCCAAATATACACTGGAGTTGGCTTCAGGAGCCCAAAAATTGGATGAATCACACCCTGGAGTTGGCAGGAGTTGACAGTAGCAGCAGCAGGAGCCCAAAAAATGGCCTAAAGACATAAATATGTTTTGCACCATTTGGAAAGTGTAAAACGTGGCACCATGCTGAATCTAGTCGCATGCATCAGGCATTGGTGGGTGGAAATCCTGGCTGATCCATCCCTGATTCATTTTGACAAAGGTGAGTCTCTCCACATTTTTAGTTGACAGACGAGTTCTCCTCGCCGTAACTATGGCCCCCGCCGCACTAAACACCCGCTCAGATGGCACGCTACTTGCCGGGCAGGACAGCTTTTCCAGGGCAAACTCTGCTAGTTGCGGCCACAAATCAAGTTTGGCTGCCCAGAAGTCCAGCGGATCCTCAAGGTGTGTTGGCATGGTCATGTCAAAGTATGACATGACCTGCTGGTTCAGGTCCTGCTCCAGGTCTTCCTGCTGCTCATGAGTAGCCTCACTATGCGGGTGTAGAAAGCTACTCATTAGCGACTGAAGACTGAGGCTGCTGCTGCTGATGGAGCTTCTGCTGCTGCTGCTGCCAACCCCCCCAGCGGCCATGGCAGTGGAAGGTGAGCGCAGAGGTCCCCTCGAGTCAGACCTGCGAGAGTATGGACCATGGCGCAGATAGGCATCGGCCAACTGCCTACGTAGAATGTCTTTGTAGTAGTTGAGTTTGTCCTCCCTCTCGGTGGGTTTAAAAAATGCCCCCATTTTGTGCCGGAAGCGAGGGTCCAATAAGGTGGACAGCCAGAAGTCATCCCGCCGACAGATGGAAACAATTCTGGGGTCACTACGCAAGCATGTGAGCATGCTTCGTGCCATTTGCGCAAGTGACTCGGATGGACTACCTGTCTCCATCTCCACTGCATACTGCCACGGTGTGCCCGGGTCCTCTGTCTCTCCTTCCTCAAAAACCTCTAGCTCCTCTGGCTGCTCCTGCTCCTCCTCTCCTGTCCGCTGACTAGATAAACCAGCCATTTCGCCAAGCCTAAACTGTGTTTCGCTGGGCAACTCCTCCTCCTCCTCTTCCTCCTCCTCCTCCTCCTCCAGTTCAGCTCCAACGGGGTTCATGTGGCCGTAAGATGTAAACGCCATGTCTCCAGTGCCCTGACCAGCCATGGTTTCCAACATGTGCTGTAGTACATGAAGCAGTGGAATCACGTCGTTCATCCCGTAATCCTGCCGACTGACAAATAAAGTGGCTTCCTCAAAGGGCCTGAGCAAACGGCAGGTGTCACGTATGAGCTGCCACTGGTTGACATTGAAGTTACACAGGGGAGTCCCCCTATCTGCTTGGATCATCAGGAAATCCGTGATGGCTTTTCTCTGTTCATATAATCGGTCCAACATGTGAAGGGTGGAATTCCAACGGGTGGAAACATCGCAAATCAGACTATGTTGGGGGATACCATTCTGACGCTGTAGCTCAAGAAGGGTGTGTTTGGCGGTGTAGGAGTGGCTGAAGTGCATGCAAAGTTTCCGTGAAGTTGTTAGGATGTCCTGCAGATGGGGGGAACACTTCAGAAACCGCTTGACAACCAGATTGAAGACGTGAGCCATGCAGGGGGCATGGGTCAGGCTTCCTTGGCGCAGCGCAGACAAAATGTTCTTCCCATTGTCGGTAACCATGATTCCCATTTTAAGTTTTCTCGGAGTAAGCCATGTTTGGATTTCCTGATGAATACATTTAAGCAGTTCCTCCCCTGTGTGACTCCGTTCGCCAAGACAAACCATGTGAAGCACTGCGTGACACCTCCGTGCCCTGCACACATGGTAGACTGGAGGGGCACTGAGACTTGAGCCTACAGTGGAGGGTGAGGAGATGGCGGAGGATGAGGAGGCCGAGTCGCACGGTGTCACAGGCCCAATGGGCAGAGAGCGCGGAGGCCGAAGCGGCGTGACCTGTCCAAGTTGCTGCTGCAAAGGGACCACATTCACCCAGTGGGCCGTAAACGACATGTACTGCCCCTGACCGTAGTTACAGCTCCAGATGTCGGCGCTGCCATGTATTTTGCTACACACCGACAGGCTCAAGGACTGGCCCACCTTCTGTTCAACAAAAGTGTGCAGCGCTGGTACTGCCTTCTTGGCAAAGAAATGACGGCTTGGGACTCTCCACCTCGGCTCGGCACAAGCCATTAGTTCTCTGAAAGGTGCAGATTCCACCACCTGAAAAGGGAGCGACTGCAGCACCAGCAACTTGGACAGGAGCACATTCAGCTTCTGCGCCGTAGGATGAGTGGGCGCATACTGCTGTCTCTTGGACATGGCTTCGCTGATGGATTGCTGGCGGGATGCATGACTTGGAGGAGGAGGAGGAGGAGCAGGAGCGACAGAGGATGGGTATGACGCACAGCTGCCTTCGGCTGAGGTTCTGGAGCCTTGGCTGGCAGAAATTGGGAGCTCACTTGGTGAGGAAGCAGACTGGACCACCCCTTGGGAGCCTCGGTTCTCCCAGGTCGTTTTATGGTGACGCATCATATGTTGACGCAGGGCCGTGGTGCCAACATTTGGACCCTGGCCACGCTTCACCTTTTGCCTACATATCTTGCATGTGGCCATGTTACCCTCCTGCGGATGCCTCAGGAAAAACTGCCACACTGCCGAGTAGCTACTTTTCCCACCCCCTGGCCTCACTGATTTACTGCTGCTGTTGCCAACTCCAGGAACCCCTGCTCCACTACCTCCCGATAAGGTAGACTGCCGCACAGCAGGTGCTCTACCCCGGCCCCGGCCCCGGCCGGCTCCAGCCTTTGGAATTGTGCCCCCATGCTGACTGCTACCACCTTGCTGCCTCAGCTGCTGACTCCGGGGCAACCTGCGCCCCTCTTCTCCTGATGATGACGATGAAGCCCCTTCATCACCCGGCTCCCAAGTGCGATCGGCTTCATCGTCATCATCATCATCACCGAGTTGTGGCTGTACGTCACTGATGTTCGTGGATTCGTCAACAGTGTCTGGCGCAGGAGCTGGAACGCTCGCAGCACCCACGACACTGTCCACATCACTATCTGTCTGCCTAGCTAGAGAAGCCACCTCCATTTCTTGGCTGGGCAGTAGCTGCTGACTGTCCTCTATCTGATGGTCCTCCTCACTAAAGAGTGGAGCTGAACCCAAAGCATAGGATACGTCGCTGGGGGAGGGAACGGCGTAGGACAGAGGCAATGGGAGGACAGGGACTGCTCTCGGGGCATGCCAACTCAGGGTTGTGTCAGAGGAACCTACCGACCCTAGACTGGGGGTCTCAGACGTAAGTTGTGATGATGTTGTTGATGAGCGCGTCAACCAATCTACCACGGCAGATGCGTTACTGGTGGAGACCCGACCGCTAGCAGATACTGGCAGATTAGGTCTCTCAGCGTGACTCCTGCTGCTACTGGCCCCCAGTCTGATGCGAGCTCTGCCTGCGGAATCTTGGCCTCTGCCACTCCTCTTTTCACTTCCAGGCACTTGTCTGCCCGACATAGTCTAACTGGCGTGGGAGTAGGTGATATTTTAAGATCCCCCGGGCAGCGGTGGGTCTATATGAAACAGAATATAATGCACACCAAAAGTGAGCAGTAACACTCAGCCTCCAACAGGCCTGCTTAGTGTAAATAAGAGAGCTGCTTAGTGTAAATAAAGAGGGGTATGCTATGTTACAGAATGGGATGCCTCAACAGAAGTGCACCTGGCAGGCAGCAGTAAGCCTATGCCCAGCAAAAGTGTCTTATAATATAAATATAATAAGAGCAAATGCTTATATGGTCTTAAACAGAGGCTGCTTTAGTCACAGAATGGGATGCCCTGGCAGGGACAAGTAGTGCTATGCCCAGCAAAAGTGTCTTTATCAGGCTAATTTCAAATATGATAAGAGCAAATGCTTATACGGTCTTAAACAGAGGCTGCTTTAGTCACAGAATGGGATGCCCCAACAGGAATGGACCTGGCAGGGTCCAGTAGTGCTTTGCCCAGCAAAAGTGTCTTTATCAGGCCTAATTTCAAATATGATAAGAGCAAATGGTTATATGGTCTTAAACAGAGGCTGCTTTAGTCACAGAATGGGATGCCCCCCAAAAAAGATCCAGTAGTACTATGCCCAGCAAAAGTGTCTTTATCAGGCTAATTTCAAATATGATAAGAGCAAATGCTTATACGGTCTTAAACAGAGGCTGCTTTAGTCACAGAATGGGATGCCCCAACAGGAATGGACCTGGCAGGGTCCAGTAGTGCTTTGCCCAGCAAAAGTGTCTTTATCAGGCCTAATTTCAAATATGATAAGAGCAAATGGTTATATGGTCTTAAACAGAGGCTGCTTTAGTCACAGAATGGGATGCCCCAACAGAAGTAGACCTGGCAGGGTCCAGTAGTGCTATGCCCAGCAAAAGTGTCTTTATCAGGCCTAATTTCAAATATGATAAGTGAAAATGGTTATACGGTCTTAAACAGAGGCTGCTGTAGTCACAGAATGGGATGCCCCAACAGAAGTGGACCTGGCAGGGTCCAGTAGTGCTATGCCCAGCAAAAGTGTCTTTATCAGGCCTAATTTCAAATATGATAAGAGCAAATGCTTATATGGTCTTAAACAGAGGCTGCTTTAGTCACAGAATGGGATGCCCCAACAGGAATGGACCTGGCAGGGTCCAGTAGTGCTTTGCCCAGCAAAAGTGTCTTTATCAGGCCTAATTTCAAATATGATAAGAGCAAATGCTTATATGGTCTTAAACAGAGGCTGCTTTAGTCACAGAATGGGATGCCCCAACAGAAGTGGACCTGGCAGGGTCCAGTAGTGCTATGCCCAGCAAAAGTGTCTTTATCAGGCCTAATTTCAAATATGATAAGAGCAAATGGTTATATGGTCTTAAACAGAGGCTGCTTTAGTCACAGAATGGGATGCCCCAACAGAAGTGGACCTGGCAGGGTCCAGTAGTGCTATGCCCAGCAAAAGTGTCTTTATCAGGCCTAATTTCAAATATGATAAGAGCAAATGCTTATATGGTCTTAAACAGAGGCTGCTTTAGTCACAGAATGGGATGCCCCAACAGGAATGGACCTGGCAGGGTCCAGTAGTGCTTTGCCCAGCAAAAGTGTCTTTATCAGGCCTAATTTCAAATATGATAAGAGCAAATGGTTATATGGTCTTAAACAGAGGCTGCTTTAGTCACAGAATGGGATGCTCCAACAGAAGTGGACCTGGCAGGGTCCAGTAGTGCTATGCCCAGCAAAAGTGTCTTTATCAGGCCTAATTTCAAATATGATAAGAGCAAATGGTTATATGGTCTTAAACAGAGGCTGCTTTAGTCACAGAATGGGATGCCTCAACAGAAGTAGACCTGGCAGGGTCCAGTAGTGCTATGCCCAGCAAAAGTGTCTTTATCAGGCCTAATTTCAAATATGATAAGTGAAAATGGTTATACGGTCTTAAACAGAGGCTGCTGTAGTCACAGAATGGGATGCCCCAACAGAAGTGGACCTGGCAGGGTCCAGTAGTGCTATGCCCAGCAAAAGTGTCTTTATCAGGCCTAATTTCAAATATGATAAGAGCAAATGCTTATATGGTCTTAAACAGAGGCTGCTTTAGTCACAGAATGGGATGCCCCAACAGGAATGGACCTGGCAGGGTCCAGTAGTGCTTTGCCCAGCAAAAGTGTCTTTATCAGGCCTAATTTCAAATATGATAAGAGCAAATGCTTATATGGTCTTAAACAGAGGCTGCTTTAGTCACAGAATGGGATGCCCCAACAGAAGTGGACCTGGCAGGGTCCAGTAGTGCTATGCCCAGCAAAAGTGTCTTTATCAGGCCTAATTTCAAATATGATAAGAGCAAATGGTTATATGGTCTTAAACAGAGGCTGCTTTAGTCACAGAATGGGATGCCCCAACAGAAGTGGACCTGGCAGGGTCCAGTAGTGCTATGCCCAGCAAAAGTGTCTTTATCAGGCCTAATTTCAAATATGATAAGAGCAAATGCTTATATGGTCTTAAACAGAGGCTGCTTTAGTCACAGAATGGGATGCCCCAACAGGAATGGACCTGGCAGGGTCCAGTAGTGCTTTGCCCAGCAAAAGTGTCTTTATCAGGCCTAATTTCAAATATGATAAGAGCAAATGGTTATATGGTCTTAAACAGAGGCTGCTTTAGTCACAGAATGGGATGCTCCAACAGAAGTGGACCTGGCAGGGTCCAGTAGTGCTATGCCCAGCAAAAGTGTCTTTATCAGGCCTAATTTCAAATATGATAAGAGCAAATGGTTATATGGTCTTAAACAGAGGCTGCTTTAGTCACAGAATGGGATGCCCCAACAGGAATGGACCTGGCAGGGTCCAGTAGTGCTTTGCCCAGCAAAAGTGTCTTTATCAGGCCTAATTTCAAATATGATAAGTGAAAATGGTTATACGGTCTTAAACAGAGGCTGCTGTAGTCACAGAATGGGATGCCCCAACAGAAGTGGACCTGGCAGGGTCCAGTAGTGCTATGCCCAGCAAAAGTGTCTTTATCAGGCCTAATTTCAAATATGATAAGAGCAAATGGTTATATGGTCTTAAACAGAGGCTGCTTTAGTCACAGAATGGGATGCCCCAACAGAAGTGGACCTGGCAGGGTCCAGTAGTGCTATGCCCAGCAAAAGTGTCTTTATCAGGCCTAATTTCAAATATGATAAGAGCAAATGCTTATATGGTCTTAAACAGAGGCTGCTTTAGTCACAGAATGGGATGCCCCAACAGGAATGGACCTGGCAGGGTCCAGTAGTGCTTTGCCCAGCAAAAGTGTCTTTATCAGGCCTAATTTCAAATATGATAAGTGAAAATGGTTATACGGTCTTAAACAGAGGCTGCTGTAGTCACAGAATGGGATGCCCCAACAGAAGTGGACCTGGCAGGGTCCAGTAGTGCTATGCCCAGCAAAAGTGTCTTTA
Organism: Gastrophryne carolinensis; assembly: GCA_027917425.1. NCBI lineage: Eukaryota > Metazoa > Chordata > Amphibia > Anura > Microhylidae > Gastrophryne > Gastrophryne carolinensis. Next base: position 70,189,645 of record CM051243.1, on the reverse strand, counting down.
TCAGGCCTAATTTCAAATATGATAAGTGAAAATGGTTATACGGTCTTAAACAGAGGCTGCTGTAGTCACAGAATGGGATGCCCCAACAGAAGTGGACCTGGCAGGGTCCAGTAGTGCTATGCCCAGCAAAAGTGTCTTTATCAGGCCTAATTTCAAATATGATAAGAGCAAATGCTTATATGGTCTTAAACAGAGGCTGCTTTAGTCACAGAATGGGATGCCCCAACAGGAATGGACCTGGCAGGGTCCAGTAGTGCTTTGCCCAGCAAAAGTGTCTTTATCAGGCCTAATTTCAAATATGATAAGAGCAAATGCTTATATGGTCTTAAACAGAGGCTGCTTTAGTCACAGAATGGGATGCCCCAACAGAAGTGGACCTGGCAGGGTCCAGTAGTGCTATGCCCAGCAAAAGTGTCTTTATCAGGCCTAATTTCAAATATGATAAGAGCAAATGCTTATATGGTCTTAAACAGAGGCTGCTTTAGTCACAGAATGGGATGCCCCAACAGGAATGGACCTGGCAGGGTCCAGTAGTGCTTTGCCCAGCAAAAGTGTCTTTATCAGGCCTAATTTCAAATATGATAAGAGCAAATGGTTATATGGTCTTAAACAGAGGCTGCTTTAGTCACATAATGGGATGCCCCAACAGAAGTGGACCTGGCAGGGTCCAGTAGTGCTATGCCCAGCAAAAGTGTCTTTATCAGGCCTAATTTCAAATATGATAAGAGCAAATGCTTATATGGTCTTAAACAGAGGCTGCTTTAGTCACAGAATGGGATGCCCCAACAGGAATGGACCTGGCAGGGTCCAGTAGTGCTTTGCCCAGCAAAAGTGTCTTTATCAGGCCTAATTTCAAATATGATAAGAGCAAATGGTTATATGGTCTTAAACAGAGGCTGCTGTAGTCACAGAATGGGATGCCCCAACAGAAGTGGACCTGGCAGGGTCCAGTAGTGCTATGCCCAGCAAAAGTGTCTTTATCAGGCCTAATTTCAAATATGATAAGAGCAAATGCTTATATGGTCTTAAACAGAGGCTGCTTTAGTCACAGAATGGGATGCCCCAACAGGAATGGACCTGGCAGGGTCCAGTAGTGCTTTGCCCAGCAAAAGTGTCTTTATCAGGCCTAATTTCAAATATGATAAGAGCAAATGCTTATATGGTCTTAAACAGAGGCTGCTTTAGTCACAGAATGGGATGCCCCAACAGAAGTGGACCTGGCAGGGTCCAGTAGTGCTATGCCCAGCAAAAGTGTCTTTATCAGGCCTAATTTCAAATATGATAAGAGCAAATGCTTATATGGTCTTAAACAGAGGCTGCTTTAGTCACAGAATGGGATGCCCCAACAGGAATGGACCTGGCAGGGTCCAGTAGTGCTTTGCCCAGCAAAAGTGTCTTTATCAGGCCTAATTTCAAATATGATAAGAGCAAATGCTTATATGGTCTTAAACAGAGGCTGCTTTAGTCACAGAATGGGATGCCCCAACAGGAATGGACCTGGCAGGGTCCAGTAGTGCTTTGCCCAGCAAAAGTGTCTTTATCAGGCCTAATTTCAAATATGATAAGAGCAAATGGTTATATGGTCTTAAACAGAGGCTGCTTTAGTCACAGAATGGGATGCCCCAACAGAAGTGGACCTGGCAGGGTCCAGTAGTGCTATGCCCAGCAAAAGTGTCTTTATCAGGCCTAATTTCAAATATGATAAGAGCAAATGGTTATATGGTCTTAAACAGAGGCTGCTTTAGTCACATAATGGGATGCCCCAACAGAAGTGGACCTGGCAGGGTCCAGTAGTGCTATGCCCAGCAAAAGTGTCTTTATCAGGCCTAATTTCAAATATGATAAGAGCAAATGCTTATATGGTCTTAAACAGAGGCTGCTTTAGTCACAGAATGGGATGCCCCAACAGGAATGGACCTGGCAGGGTCCAGTAGTGCTTTGCCCAGCAAAAGTGTCTTTATCAGGCCTAATTTCAAATATGATAAGAGCAAATGGTTATATGGTCTTAAACAGAGGCTGCTTTAGTCACAGAATGGGATGCCCCAACAGAAGTGGACCTGGCAGGGTCCAGTAGTGCTATGCCCAGCAAAAGTGTCTTTATCAGGCCTAATTTCAAATATGATAAGAGCAAATGCTTATATGGTCTTAAACAGAGGCTGCTTTAGTCACAGAATGGGATGCCCCAACAGGAATGGACCTGGCAGGGTCCAGTAGTGCTTTGCCCAGCAAAAGTGTCTTTATCAGGCCTAATTTCAAATATGATAAGAGCAAATGCTTATATGGTCTTAAACAGAGGCTGCTTTAGTCACAGAATGGGATGCCCCAACAGAAGTGGACCTGGCAGGGTCCAGTAGTGCTATGCCCAGCAAAAGTGTCTTTATCAGGCCTAATTTCAAATATGATAAGAGCAAATGCTTATATGGTCTTAAACAGAGGCTGCTTTAGTCACAGAATGGGATGCCCCAACAGGAATGGACCTGGCAGGGTCCAGTAGTGCTTTGCCCAGCAAAAGTGTCTTTATCAGGCCTAATTTCAAATATGATAAGAGCAAATGCTTATATGGTCTTAAACAGAGGCTGCTTTAGTCACAGAATGGGATGCCCCAACAGGAATGGACCTGGCAGGGTCCAGTAGTGCTTTGCCCAGCAAAAGTGTCTTTATCAGGCCTAATTTCAAATATGATAAGAGCAAATGGTTATATGGTCTTAAACAGAGGCTGCTTTAGTCACAGAATGGGATGCCCCAACAGAAGTGGACCTGGCAGGGTCCAGTAGTGCTATGCCCAGCAAAAGTGTCTTTATCAGGCCTAATTTCAAATATGATAAGAGCAAATGGTTATATGGTCTTAAACAGAGGCTGCTTTAGTCACAGAATGGGATGCCCCAACAGAAGTGGACCTGGCAGGGTCCAGTAGTGCTTTGCCCAGCAAAAGTGTCTTTATCAGGCCTAATTTCAAATATGATAAGAGCAAATGGTTATATGGTCTTAAACAGAGGCTGCTTTAGTCACAGAATGGGATGCCCCAACAGAAGTGGACCTGGCAGGGTCCAGTAGTGCTATGCCCAGCAAAAGTGTCTTTATCAGGCCTAATTTCAAATATGATAAGAGCAAATGGTTATATGGTCTTAAACAGAGGCTGCTTTAGTCACAGAATGGGATGCCCCAACAGGAATGGACCTGGCAGGGTCCAGTAGTGCTTTGCCCAGCAAAAGTGTCTTTATCAGGCCTAATTTCAAATATGATAAGTGAAAATGGTTATATGGTCTTAAACAGAGGCTGCTGTAGTCACAGAATGGGATGCCTCAACAGAAGTGGACCTGGCAGGGTCCAGTAGTGCTATGCCCAGCAAAAGTGTCTTTATCAGGCCTAATTTCAAATATGATAAGAGCAAATGCTTATATGGTCTTAAACAGAGGCTGCTTTAGTCACAGAATGGGATGCCCCAACAGAAGTGGACCTGGCAGGGTCCAGTAGTGCTATGCCCAGCAAAAGTGTCTTTATCAGGCCTAATTTCAAATATGATAAGAGCAAATGCTTATATGGTCTTAAAAAGAGGATGCTTTAGTCACAGAATGGGATGCCCCAACAGGAATGGACCTGGCAGGGTCCAGTAGTGCTTTGCCCAGCAAAAGTGTCTTTATCAGGCCTAATTTCAAATATGATAAGTGAAAATGGTTATACGGTCTTAAACAGAGGCTGCTGTAGTCACAGAATGGGATGCCCCAACAGAAGTGGACCTGGCAGGGTCCAGTAGTGCTATGCCCAGCAAAAGTGTCTTTATCAGGCCTAATTTCAAATATGATAAGAGCAAATGCTTATATGGTCTTAAACAGAGGCTGCTTTAGTCACAGAATGGGATGCCCCAACAGGAATGGACCTGGCAGGGTCCAGTAGTGCTTTGCCCAGCAAAAGTGTCTTTATCAGGCCTAATTTCAAATATGATAAGTGAAAATGGTTATACGGTCTTAAACAGAGGCTGCTGTAGTCACAGAATGGGATGCCCCAACAGAAGTGGACCTGGCAGGGTCCAGTAGTGCTATGCCCAGCAAAAGTGTCTTTATCAGGCCTAATTTCAAATATGATAAGAGCAAATGGTTATATGGTCTTAAACAGAGGCTGCTTTAGTCACAGAATGGGATGCCCCAACAGAAGTGGACCTGGCAGGGTCCAGTAGTGCTATGCCCAGCAAAAGTGTCTTTATGAGGCCTAATTTCAAATATGATAAGAGCAAATGCTTATATGGTCTTAAACAGAGGCTGCTTTAGTCACAGAATGGGATGCCCCAACAGGAATGGACCTGGCAGGGTCCAGTAGTGCTTTGCCCAGCAAAAGTGTCTTTATCAGGCCTAATTTCAAATATGATAAGTGAAAATGGTTATACGGTCTTAAACAGAGGCTGCTGTAGTCACAGAATGGGATGCCCCAACAGAAGTGGACCTGGCAGGGTCCAGTAGTGCTATGCCCAGCAAAAGTGTCTTTATCAGGCCTAATTTCAAATATGATAAGTGAAAATGGTTATACGGTCTTAAACAGAGGCTGCTGTAGTCACAGAATGGGATGCCCCAACAGAAGTGGACCTGGCAGGGTCCAGTAGTGCTATGCCCAGCAAAAGTGTCTTTATCAGGCCTAATTTCAAATATGATAAGAGCAAATGCTTATATGGTCTTAAACAGAGGCTGCTTTAGTCACAGAATGGGATGCCCCAACAGGAATGGACCTGGCAGGGTCCAGTAGTGCTTTGCCCAGCAAAAGTGTCTTTATCAGGCCTAATTTCAAATATGATAAGAGCAAATGCTTATATGGTCTTAAACAGAGGCTGCTTTAGTCACAGAATGGGATGCCCCAACAGAAGTGGACCTGGCAGGGTCCAGTAGTGCTATGCCCAGCAAAAGTGTCTTTATCAGGCCTAATTTCAAATATGATAAGAGCAAATGCTTATATGGTGTTAAACAGAGGCTGCTTTAGTCACAGAATGGGATGCCCCAACAGGAATGGACCTGGCAGGGTCCAGTAGTGCTTTGCCCAGCAAAAGTGTCTTTATCAGGCCTAATTTCAAATATGATAAGAGCAAATGGTTATATGGTCTTAAACAGAGGCTGCTTTAGTCACATAATGGGATGCCCCAACAGAAGTGGACCTGGCAGGGTCCAGTAGTGCTATGCCCAGCAAAAGTGTCTTTATCAGGCCTAATTTCAAATATGATAAGAGCAAATGCTTATATGGTCTTAAACAGAGGCTGCTTTAGTCACAGAATGGGATGCCCCAACAGGAATGGACCTGGCAGGGTCCAGTAGTGCTTTGCCCAGCAAAAGTGTCTTTATCAGGCCTAATTTCAAATATGATAAGAGCAAATGGTTATATGGTCTTAAACAGAGGCTGCTTTAGTCACAGAATGGGATGCCCCAACAGAAGTGGACCTGGGAGGGTCCAGTAGTGCTATGCCCAGCAAAGTGTCTTTATCAGGCCTAATTTCAAATATGATAAGAGCAAATGCTTATATGGTCTTAAACAGAGGCTGCTTTAGTCACAGAATGGGATGCCCCAACAGGAATGGACCTGGCAGGGTCCAGTAGTGCTTTGCCCAGCAAAAGTGTCTTTATCAGGCCTAATTTCAAATATGATAAGAGCAAATGCTTATATGGTCTTAAACAGAGGCTGCTTTAGTCACAGAATGGGATGCCCCAACAGAAGTGGACCTGGCAGGGTCCAGTAGTGCTATGCCCAGCAAAAGTGTCTTTATCAGGCCTAATTTCAAATATGATAAGAGCAAATGCTTATATGGTCTTAAACAGAGGCTGCTTTAGTCACAGAATGGGATGCCCCAACAGGAATGGACCTGGCAGGGTCCAGTAGTGCTTTGCCCAGCAAAAGTGTCTTTATCAGGCCTAATTTCAAATATGATAAGAGCAAATGCTTATATGGTCTTAAACAGAGGCTGCTTTAGTCACAGAATGGGATGCCCCAACAGGAATGGACCTGGCAGGGTCCAGTAGTGCTTTGCCCAGCAAGTGTGTCTTTATCAGGCCTAATTTCAAATATGATAAGAGCAAATGGTTATATGGTCTTAAACAGAGGCTGCTTTAGTCACAGAATGGGATGCCCCAACAGAAGTGGACCTGGCAGGGTCCAGTAGTGCTATGCCCAGCAAAAGTGTCTTTATCAGGCCTAATTTCAAATATGATAAGAGCAAATGGTTATATGGTCTTAAACAGAGGCTGCTTTAGTCACAGAATGGGATGCCCCAACAGAAGTGGACCTGGCAGGGTCCAGTAGTGCTATGCCCAGCAAAAGTGTCTTTATCAGGCCTAATTTCAAATATGATAAGAGCAAATGGTTATATGGTCTTAAACAGAGGCTGCTTTAGTCACAGAATGGGATGCCCCAACAGAAGTGGACCTGGCAGGGTCCAGTAGTGCTATGCCCAGCAAAAGTGTCTTTATCAGGCCTAATTTCAAATATGATAAGAGCAAATGCTTATATGGTCTTAAACAGAGGCTGCTTTAGTCACAGAATGGGATGCCCCAACAGGAATGGACCTGGCAGGGTCCAGTAGTGCTTTGCCCAGCAAAAGTGTCTTTATCAGGCCTAATTTCAAATATGATAAGTGAAAATGGTTATATGGTCTTAAACAGAGGCTGCTGTAGTCACAGAATGGGATGCCTCAACAGAAGTGGACCTGGCAGGGTCCAGTAGTGCTATGCCCAGCAAAAGTGTCTTTATCAGGCCTAATTTCAAATATGATAAGAGCAAATGCTTATATGGTCTTAAACAGAGGCTGCTTTAGTCACAGAATGGGATGCCCCAACAGAAGTGGACCTGGCAGGGTCCAGTAGTGCTATGCCCAGCAAAAGTGTCTTTATCAGGCCTAATTTCAAATATGATAAGAGCAAATGCTTATATGGTCTTAAACAGAGGATGCTTTAGTCACAGAATGGGATGCCCCAACAGGAATGGACCTGGCAGGGTCCAGTAGTGCTTTGCCCAGCAAAAGTGTCTTTATCAGGCCTAATTTCAAATATGATAAGTGAAAATGGTTATACGGTCTTAAACAGAGGCTGCTGTAGTCACAGAATGGGATGCCCCAACAGAAGTGGACCTGGCAGGGTCCAGTAGTGCTATGCCCAGCAAAAGTGTCTTTATCAGGCCTAATTTCAAATATGATAAGAGCAAATGCTTATATGGTCTTAAACAGAGGCTGCTTTAGTCACAGAATGGGATACCCCAACAGGAATGGACCTGGCAGGGTCCAGTAGTGCTTTGCCCAGCAAAAGTGTCTTTATCAGGCCTAATTTCAAATATGATAAGTGAAAATGGTTATACGGTCTTAAACAGAGGCTGCTGTAGTCACAGAATGGGATGCCCCAACAGAAGTGGACCTGGCAGGGTCCAGTAGTGCTATGCCCAGCAAAAGTGTCTTTATCAGGCCTAATTTCAAATATGATAAGAGCAAATGGTTATATGGTCTTAAACAGAGGCTGCTTTAGTCACAGAATGGGATGCCCCAACAGAAGTGGACCTGGCAGGGTCCAGTAGTGCTATGCCCAGCAAAAGTGTCTTTATCAGGCCTAATTTCAAATATGATAAGAGCAAATGCTTATATGGTCTTAAACAGAGGCTGCTTTAGTCACAGAATGGGATGCCCCAACAGGAATGGACCTGGCAGGGTCCAGTAGTGCTTTGCCCAGCAAAAGTGTCTTTATCAGGCCTAATTTCAAATATGATAAGTGAAAATGGTTATACGGTCTTAAACAGAGGCTGCTGTAGTCACAGAATGGGATGCCCCAACACAAGTGGACCTGGCAGGGTCCAGTAGTGCTATGCCCAGCAAAAGTGTCTTTATCAGGCCTAATTTCAAATATGATAAGAGCAAATGCTTATATGGTCTTAAACAGAGGCTGCTTTAGTCACAGAATGGGATGCCCCAACAGGAATGGACCTGGCAGGGTCCAGTAGTGCTTTGCCCAGCAAAAGTGTCTTTATCAGGCCTAATTTCAAATATGATAAGTGAAAATGGTTATACGGTCTTAAACAGAGGCTGCTGTAGTCACAGAATGGGATGCCCCAACAGAAGTGGACCTGGCAGGGTCCAGTAGTGCTATGCCCAGCAAAAGTGTCTTTATCAGGCCTAATTTCAAATATGATAAGAGCAAATGGTTATATGGTCTTAAACAGAGGCTGCTTTAGTCACAGAATGGGATGCCCCAACAGAAGTGGACCTGGCAGGGTCCAGTAGTGCTATGCCCAGCAAAAGTGTCTTTATCAGGCCTAATTTCAAATATGATAAGAGCAAATGCTTATATGGTCTTAATCAGAGGCTGCTTTAGTCACAGAATGGGATGCCCCAACAGGAATGGACCTGGCAGGGTCCAGTAGTGCTTTGCCCAGCAAAAGTGTCTTTATCAGGCCTAATTTCAAATATGATAAGTGAAAATGGTTATACGGTCTTAAACAGAGGCTGCTGTAGTCACAGAATGGGATGCCCCAACAGAAGTGGACCTGGCAGGGTCCAGTAGTGCTATGCCCAGCAAAAGTGTCTTTATCAGGCCTAATTTCAAATATGATAAGAGCAAATGCTTATATGGTCTTAAACAGAGGCTGCTTTAGTCACAGAATGGGATGCCCCAACAGGAATGGACCTGGCAGGGTCCAGTAGTGCTTTGCCCAGCAAAAGTGTCTTTATCAGGCCTAATTTCAAATATGATAAGAGCAAATGCTTATATGGTCTTAAACAGAGGCTGCTTTAGTCACAGAATGGGATGCCTCACAGCAGACTTAAGATCAGTTCAGTATATATGCACAGTTAGTTACTATAAGCAGCCTGAAAACGCTAACAAAGCCTGTCAGCCAGCTAGTAACACTCAGGCTGGATGAAAAAAAAAAAAAATCTCCCTGTGACAGCCTCCGTTTTTCCTACCTTTCCCTGGCTTTCTGTCTGTCTCCTGTCTGTCTCCTGCCTGTCTCCAGCCTGTCCCTGTCTGTCCCTGTCTGTCCCTGCCTGTCTAACTGCCTCAGCTACACAGCGTCCTGTCTCTCACGAATGCAATAGAGAAATGAGGAAAAGCAAGATGGCCGCCGTTAAATACCGCTGTGACGTCACCGGGCTTGCTGGCTGCTGATAGGCTGCATGTGACTGCCCCAGCTTGCACTGGCGCGGGATACATGTCCAGACATGTCCCGTCCGCCATCTTAGAATGCCTGTAAATGTAAATGAATGGATGTTAAAGGAAAACTTCGAGTGATCGAATCGCGGGGAAATTCGGATTCGATCCGAATCGAATTTTTCCTGAAATTCGGATTGAATCCGGGTTCGTCCGGATCGATTCGCTCATCCCTAGTAGCAGCAGTCTGAGCAGCAGTGGCAGTAGTCTGAGCAGCAGCAGTGGCAGTAGTCTGAGCAGCAGCAGTAGCAGCAGTCTGACCAGCAGTGGCAGCAGTCTGAGCAGCAGCAGTAGCAGCAGTCTGAGCAGCAGTGGCAGTAGTCTGAGCAGCAGCAGTAGCAGCAGTCTGACCAGCAGTGGCAACAGTCTGAGCAGCAGCAGTAGCAGCAGTCTGAGGTGCAGTGGCAGTAGTCTGAGCAGCAGCAGTCTGAGCAGCAGTAGCAGCAGTCTGAGCAGCAGTGGCAGTAGTCTGAGCAGCAGCAGTGGCAGCAGTCTGAGCAGCAGCAGTAGCAGCAGTCTGACCAGCAGTGGCAGCAGTCTGAGCAGCAGCAGTAGCAGCAGTCTGAGCAGCAGTGGCAGCAGTCTGAGCAGCAGCAGTAGCAGCAGTCTGACCAGCAATGGCAGCAGTCTGAGCAGCAGCAATTTGAGCAGCAGTAGTAGCAGCAGTCTGAGGTGCAGTGGCAGTAGTCTGAGCAGCAGCAGTCTGAGCAGCAGTAGCAGCAGTCTGAGCAGCAGTGGCAGCAGTCTGAGCAGCAGCAGTAGCAGCAGCAGTCTGAGCAGGAGCAGTAGCAGCAGCAGTCTGAGCAGCAGTGGCAGTAGTCTGAGCAGCAGCAGTAGCAGCAGTCTGAGCAGCAGTGGCAGTAGTCTGAGCAGCAGCAGTAGCAGTAGTCTGAGCAGGAGCAGTAGCAGCAGTCTGAGCAGCAGTGGCAGTAGTCTGAGCAGCAGCAGTAGCAGCAGTCTGAGCAGCAGTGGCAGTAGTCTGAGCAGCAGCAGTAGCAGCAGTCTGAGCAGCAGTGGCAGTAGTCTGAGCAGCAGCAGTGGCAGTAGTCTGAGCAGCAGCAGTAGCAGCATTCTGACCAGCAGTGGCAGCAGTCTGAGCAGCAGCAGTAGCAGCAGTCTGAGCAGCAGTGGCAGCAGTCTGGGCAGCAGTGGCAGCAGTCTGAGCAGCAGCAGTAGCAGCAGTCTGAGCAGCAGTGGCAGTAGTCTGAGCAGCAGCAGTAGCAGCAGTCTGAGCAGCAGTGGCAGCAGTCTGAGCAGCAGCAGTTTGAGCAGCAGCAGTAGCAGCAGTTTGAGGTGCAGTGGCAGTAGTCTGAGCAGCAGCAGTAGCAGCAGTCTGAGCAGCAGTGGCAGCAGTTTGAGCAGCAGCAGTAGCAGCAGTCTGAGGTGCAGTGGCAGTAGTCTGAGCAGCAGCAGTCTGAGCAGCAGTAGCAGCAGTCTGAGCAGCAGTAGCAGCAGTCTGAGGTGCAGTGGCAGTAGTCTGAGCAGCAGCAGTCTGAGCAGCAGTGGCAGCAGTCTGAGCAGCAGTGGCAGCAGTCTGAGCAGCAGTGGCAGCAGTCTGAGCAGCAGCAGTTTGAGCAGCAGCAGTAGCAGCAGTCTGAGGTGCAGTGGCAGTAGTCTGAGCAGCAGCAGTTTGAGCAGCAGCAGTCTGAGCAGCAGTGGCAGCAGTTTGAGCAGCAGCAGCAGCAGTCTGACCAGCAGTGGCAGCGGTCTGAGCAGCAGCAGTAGCAGCAGTCTGAGCAGCAGTGGCAGTAGTCTGAGCAGCAGCAGTAGCAGCAGTCTGAGCAGCAGTGGCAGTATTCTGAGCAGCAGCAGTGGCAGTAGTCTGAGCAGCAGCAGTAGCAGCAGTCTGACCAGCAGTGGCAGCAGTCTGAGCAGCAGCAGTCTGAGCAGAAGTGGCAGTAGTCTGAGCAGCAGCAGTAGCAGCAGTCTGACCAGCAGTGGCAACAGTCTGAGCAGCAGCAGTAGCAGCAGTCTGAGGTGCAGTGGCAGTAGTCTGAGCAGCAGCAGTCTGAGCAGCAGTAGCAGCAGTCTGAGCAGCAGTGGCAGTAGTCTGAGCAGCAGCAGTGGCAGCAGTCTGAGCAGCAGCAGTAGCAGCAGCCTGACCAGCAGTGGCAGCAGTCTGAGCAGCAGCAGTAGCAGCAGTCTGAGCAGCAGTGGCAGCAGTCTGAGCAGCAGCAGTAGCAGCAGTCTGACCAGCAGTGGCAGCAGTATGAGCAGCAGCAGTTTGAGCAGCAGTAGTAGCAGCAGTCTGAGGTGCAGTGGCAGTAGTCTGAGCAGCAGCAGTCTGAGCAGCAGTAGCAGCAGTCTGAGCAGCAGTGGCAGCAGTCTGAGCAGCAGCAGTAGCAGCAGCAGTCTGAGCAGGAGCAGTAGCAGCAGCAGTCTGAGCAGCAGTGGCAGTAGTCTGAGCAGCAGCAGTAGCAGCAGTCTGAGCAGCAGTGGCAGTAGTCTGAGCAGCAGCAGTAGTCTGAGCAGGAGCAGTAGCAGCAGTTTGAGCAGCAGTGGCAGTAGTCTGAGCAGCAGCAGTAGCAGCAGTCTGAGCAGCAGTGGCAGTAGTCTGAGCAGCAGCAGTAGCAGCAGTCTGAGCAGCAGTGGCAGTAGTCTGAGCAGCAGCAGTAGCAGCATTCTGACCAGCAGTGGCAGCAGTCTGAGCAGCAGTAGTAGCAGCAGTCTGAGCAGCTGTGGCAGCAGTCTGGGCAGCAGTGGCAGCAGTCTGAGAAGCAGCAGTAGCAGCAGTCTGAGCAGCAGTGGCAGTAGTCTGAGCAGCAGCAGTAGCAGCAGTCTGAGCAGCAGTGGCAGCAGTCTGAGCAGCAGCAGTTTGAGCAGCAGCAGCAGTTTGAGGTGCAGTGGCAGTAGTCTGAGCAGCAGCAGTCTGAGCAGCAGTAGCAGCAGTCTGAGCAGCAGTGGCAGCAGTCTGAGCAGCAGTGGCAGCAGTCTGAGCAGCAGCAGTCTGAGCAGCAGTGGCAGCAGTTTGAGCAGCAGCAGTTTGAGCAGCAGCAGTAGCAGCAGTCTGAGGTGCAGTGGCAGTAGTCTTTTGCAATATAAGTTTATTCAGATTTTCAAAATTAACAATAGACATCGAAACACAGCAAGAAAACAGTGACAGGAGTAATAACCAACATAGACATGTCGGTCTACAGGTTCAGCTAAAGCACACCAAAAAACAATTACATTCAGAACAGAATCGGCCCCCACCCGCCCCTCAACTTCCCATCCTGGCGAATTGTACTATACTTTGACCCCGTAGGGAACAATAATCTTGCCAGCCTTAGCCTGCACCTGAAATCCGCGATCCACGCCTAGGGCCAGTCTGGGGGTCCAGTGGGCAGCAACAATTACAGTTTGGCGTATCCCGTCAGGGCAATAATAATATGAACGGGAGCGGGTAGAGCCGACAAAATCCCCTGCAGACCTCCAGTGAGGACGAAGGAAAAAAAATAGATATAGAGAAGGAGATGAGAATACCCTAGAGAGACTCGGGGGGGGGGAGGACAAGGGGGGGGGGGGGTAAGAGGGTGATGGCGGAAGGAAGCAGAAGCGCGCTGCCAAGCTCTGCCTATGGTGCCTCGGAGGACAAGCAATTGTCTCTATAATCATTCCATACAGCCCAGGTTAGCGCATGCTTCTCCCGCAGGTCCCTGGCCTCAAAAGTTATCTCCTCCATTCTACGTATAGCCTCAACCTTCCGGGCCCATTCCATGGAAGTCGGCACTACTGCGGACTTCCAGTGTCTTGGAATAAGCGTTCTCATCGCTGTTATGAAGTGCCGCAAGACTCCTTTTTTGTTACTAGAAATGGACCCAGGAAGCAGAGACAGCAACGCCAGCTGAGGGGTGTTCTGCACTGACTCCCCCACAATAGAATTATAGGTAGACAGGACCCTCTCCCATAGATCCCTGATAGCAGGACAACTCCACCAGACATGCAACATGGTACCAGGCTCTCTCAAACACCGCCAACACCTATCAGAGCAGGACTTATTATATTTATGTATATCCACCGGGCACCTGTTCCAACGAGCCAGAACCTTGTAATTCCGCTCCTGCGCTGCACAGGGGACCGAGAGTTTATGGGTGAATAAATAAATCTTATCTAGGTCCTCACTGTCTATCTGTACACCCAGTTCCTCCTCCCATTTCCTAATAAATCCTGGCGGTGAGCTGTGTTTGACCTCCAGCAGTGTGCGATAAAGGACTGCAACCGCATGTTTATCCGGAGGAACTCGGATCAGGGTGTATTCCAGCTGCGTTAGGGGTCTAATACCTCGATCCGCAAGGTTTTGGGATTTTATAAAGGCACTCAATTGATTATATAGGAGCCACGAAGTATGCTGTCCCGGCGAGCCCTGTCTCATCTCATCCAACGTGGGAAGCCTGCCTGAGGCTAAAATGTCCCCAATGGTGACGTTAGATGACGCCTCCCAAGTCAGGAAACTCCTAGCTTGCACACCCGGGGCGAAGGAGCAATTATCAAAGAGCAGAGTCAAGGGGCCAGGCCTATGAACCACTTCCCCCTGCCTGGTCAGTTTGTCCCATACTCTCAGGAATTGCCCCGCCAAAAATGGGAGGGAATCTCTCCGCTGCTTGGGGAGAAGGCCTCCCCACGGCAGAGAGACTGGGTTAATGGGAGACAAAGCCTTTTCCAGTTCCACCCACTGTTTCTCTTCCCCTCTCCCAGCCCAGTCCAGAATGCGGAGAGACATTACAGCTGTATGGTATGTCCTCAGATCGGGAAGCCCCGCCCCACCGTTCTGCTTAAGCCTAGTCAAGGTACTAAATCTGATCCGGGGTTTCCCCGTGCCCCACACGAATCTCAAAAATGCCGTCCTCACCCTCCTGAAAAATCCGTTAGGCAAATATATAGGGATCGTTTGGAAGATATAGAGAAATTTGGGGAGGACGTCCATTTTTAAGACGTTAATCCTCCCAAACCAAGAGAATTGCCTTTTGTTGTAAGTATTCAACTCATTTAACGTCTTCAGGAGCAGAGGAGAATAGTTGAGATCATATAAGCGGGACAAGTCAGCCGGCACCTGTACGCCAAGGTATTTTATGAAATGGGGCTGCCATTTATATGAAAAGTTGGATTCCAGTTGTTTAACTTCCCGCTGTGGGAGGGAAATGTTTAAAGCCTCCGATTTCGAGTAATTTATTTTGAAATTACTCACGCGCCCGAATGCCTCAAATTCTTTGAGGGCCGCCGGGAAGGAGATCAGGGGGGCCTTCAAATGCAGCAAGAGATCATCGGCATATAAGGAGGCTTTATATTCATGGTCCCCCACTACCAATCCCCTGATATCAGGATTCCGCCGTATGGCCACCGCTAAGTGCTCCATGGTGATGACATATAACAACGGAGAGAGCGGACAACCCTGCCGTGTGCCATTACCAACCTTAAAGGCCGATGACAGGAGACCATTCACCCTCACCCTTGCCGTGGGCCCGGAATATAGGGCCAATATCCTGGACAGGAGGGACGGGCCAACACCAACCTGCTGAAGAGAGGCCTTAAGAAACATCCAATCCACTCTATCGAATGCCTTTTCCGCATCACACGATAATAGGCAAGCCGGCACCTTATTAGAATTTGCATATGCAATTAGGTTGAATACCTTATTGGTGTTGTCCCGCGCCTCCCGCCCAGGCACAAACCCCACCTGATCCAGGCCTATCAATCCCGGGAGCAACGGCTGAAGCCTAGAGGATATAAGTTTAGCATATAATTTAATGTCTACATTAATTAACGATATTGGTCTGTAGCTGCTACATAAGGATGGGTCTTTCCCTGGCTTGGGGAGGACCGTAATAATGGCCTCTAAGGACTGCCCCGGGAACCCGCAATTAGGACCTATCGAATTAAATACTCTGACCAGGAAGGGAAGTAGCTCGGGAGCCATCTGCTTATAAAATTTGGGAGTATAGCCATCTACCCCCGGGCTCTTACCCTGCGGTGTCTCCTTAATTGCCTTGGCCACCTCGCACACCGTAAAAGGCTCCTCTAAACGCTCTGCCTCCTCCTTAGGAATGGAAGGAAGAGATGTATCATAAACATATTTAACCACATCCTCAGGTGGGTCTGCAAAAATTGGGACAGTCTGATCCTGCTGTAGATTATATAGGGATTGGTAGTAGTCCCTGAAAGTGTCTGCAATCTGGGAAGGAACCATGATCATGTGCCCCTGCGGTCCCCTGACATTGGGGATATAAGTGTTTGCAATTCTAGGGTGCAACGCCCTGGCTAGCAGTTTCCCACATTTGTCGGACGATTCGTAATAAAGCGCCTTCTGCCGTTCCCTAAACCTTAGGTACGCCTGATTATACAGTCCCTGCAGCTTCTCCCTGGCCCTCGACAAGTCGAGGAGCAAAGCATTATTTGGGTTCCTTTTATGGTGTATAGTGTCCTGAATTGAAATGGCTCGCTGCTTTTTTAACCTGGTCCCATGTTTAATAAATTCCCCTCGCACCACACATTTTAAAGCCTCCCATTGATATGGGAGGGGTGTAGGGTCGTGTGCATGATTCTTCAGAAATTCCTTGATTGTTTCTCTGACCCCTGACATGCAGACAGCGTCCCCCAGCAGATTGTTATTAAGCTTCCAGTTCCAGCACTTCGGGTAAAGCCCGGGTAAGTACACAGAAAGAAATATTGGAGCATGGTCCGACCATACAATCTGGCCAATCCGTGCCTGCGGAGCCCAATCCATGGCGTGATGGGACAGGAATAAATAATCTATTCTGCTATAGGATTTCCTAGCAGAAGAAAAGAACGTAAAGTCCTTGTCCCGTCCATGCAGGGCCCGCCACGAGTCCACCAATTGCATATCAGTCAGCACTTTTTTCAGCCTATTTCGTTTACTCAGGGACTCGCCCGAGGAGGAATCCAACTCAGGCTGCATAGCGATATTAAAATCTCCTCAAACTAACAAGGTGCCCTCAGAGAACCCCTCCAACGTCCTAAGAACTCGTACACAAAAGCCTACCTGGTCAGTGTTAGGAGCATAGATATTTGCTATAGTGTATACCTTCGTATATAGCTCCACTTTAAGAAATATAAATCGCCCATTGGGATCGGCCTTAGTGTCTACAACCTTGTGCAGGAGGGACTTATGGATAGCAATCGAAACCCCGGTCGCCTTCATGTTGGGATTAGGTGCATGGTGTCAGGCAGGGTAATATCTATTCCTAATGCTCGGAACATGTCCCTCTTTAAAATGCGTCTCCTGGAGAAGCAAAATGGCAACCCTGTGCTTATGCATATCGTATAACACTTGTGACCTTTTCTCAGGGACATTTAGCCCTTTAACATTAAATGAGCCAACCACTAACTCTGCCATTGTCTGTGCACTTCTTGGGGGGTAGGAAAGACGGATCGGGGGGGGGGAGACAGAATGGGTTGTGACACTGGGGGTATCTAAAAAGAGGGGATACGAATACAACAACAAATACAACTAAGAAAAAAAAGGGGTACTAGTGCTAGTATTAGCGGTAACGCTCTCTTGGTTCCCTTTATAAGAGACGAGCGTTCTGGCCTACTGGGGGGAAGTGGAAAGCCATAACCGCGGGCAAGGAGTTGCTTCTGCCTTATACGCAGGCTATGAGAGTCCATTTCTCCAAAGTCTCAAGCCATCGTTAAAAACTACAATAACAACATTAAACTTTAACCATAGCAAAAGAACAACATTACATCTATAACTGTTATCAACTATAGGTTCCCAACCCCCAACGCCGACCCACCCCCCAACTGTGGGGCAGGACGGCATAGGAGGCCCGGGAAACTCCCATCCCTGAATTCCGCCAAATGAGCAGCCACATTAGCCTGCCAACATTCGTCATCACAGTGGGTCATCCCCCCTCCACACCCACCATCCTCAGCCAAGCCACCCCTACCCACCCCAGGAGCAACGGCCACATGAGCCAGAGCAGACAGCGCAGTCCACGGGCCAACGAATTGTACTCACGCTGACCAATGTCCAGCACCGCCCCCCGGGGCACCCGCCCAAGCGCCCCCCGCCGCCCCCATCAACAGTCAAAGAGGGAGTGACTATCTATGCACGCAGCGCTTCCTGACTGCAGTCCAGTAACCAGACCCGGGGGGGCGATGACAGGACGTCCGGACACCGATGGTATCCACAACCGGACTAAACAGCCTGTCGGCGTCCGACACCTCTGATTCTGTTCCTCTGTGGCCTTGGATCTCCAGGAGGAGGGCGTCTGCCCGGCCCTCCGAAGTCTCCCACGGAGGGCAACAGCCAATCGTCCACCTGTATACTCGGAATTTCCAAAAAGCTGAAAAGATCCGGAAGTTGCGAGTGGCTTTTTGAAGCCCTTGCTTCTTTACTTATCTAATTAAAGTTATAGTGGCAGAAAAGAAAAGGGGTTTATTTTTATTCCTTTCTTTAAAGGGGGCAGGGAAACTTTACACTATCTTCCATGTGTCTATTGTATATACATGAGTTTGGACATTTAGCAATTGCCTTCTTTTCTCTATGTGCGGGTTCTATAGGGGATAAATTCACATGTTATATGCCACAGTAGAATAGTATCCTCCTCTTTTACTATGGCCCGTGCCTGTATGAGTCTTATTGCCTGAGAGCAAGCTCTCTTCTGGCATTCCCCTGTTTTTTATCCCCCTAGCACATCTTAATAAAACTACTATTTTTTAAGATTTTATTTTTTTTTTTTTTTTTTTTTTTTTTTTTTATAAATTTGGCTCACATCTGGCTTTCCCCCACTGGGGTCGCCAGTGTTTATTTTGCAAAACGGGTGAGGATCCTGATTTCTCCGGGTTTACATTCATACCTTTCTCATATATAGATTTTATATACACTAAATTTACAACCATCTTGTTTCATAAGCATAAATTTACATGCACCTCTGGACAGATATTCCCTCTTTCTATTCCCTACTTCATACTTAAAGTGGCCCTTAATTGGGTCCATCTCACTTTTTTGGGTTGGGTGGATCTAAAGAAACGGGGCATAGCTCAGTGTGTCATTTAATCCCGGGTACCGGGAGGCCCCGAGTCTGTAGATCCACCTTGCCTCCACCTGCAATGTTGTCTTAGCAATGTTTCCACCTCTTTGTGAGTCATGCACTCTATCTAAACCCTGAAATTTAAGAGAACTAGGGTCTTTATTGTGATGTATAAAGAAGTGGCGGCCCACTGGGGTTTTTTGGTTCCCCGTTCTTATACTATAAACATGTTCGTAAATACGTTTTTTAAGTTGACGATTTGTTTTTCCAATGTAATAGCACCCACATCCGCATGTTAGGATGTAAATGACATTGGTAGTTGAACAATTTATAAAATGTTTTATTGCATATTCCCCCTTATTTGGTACAGTTACAGTATTGCCTATTCTAATATACCGGCACATGTTGCACCCCCCGCAATTATACGTCCCCTTCTGTTTACAGCAGGATTCCTTTCTGTTGGTATTGTAGTGACTATGGACTAGACAGTCACGTATGTTTCTTGGTCTTCTGAATATTATCCTAGGTTCCCTAGGTAAGAAGGTCTTTAAGTAATTATCATTCAGAAGAATCGCCCAGTGTTTTTTTAACACTTGCCGTATTTGTTGGTGTGAGTCATTGTACGTCATTATAAGTGCAGGGCCCTGCTGATTCTTATCTTTTTTAGGTTTATAGAGGAGGGTTTGTCGGTCCAGCCCTTTTGCTCTTCGAAACGCCTGTTTCAAAGTTCCTTGTTTGTAACCTCTCGCAGATAATCTCTCTCTAATGTGGTTCGCCTCCATTTGGAAGGAGTCCATGGTGCTACAATTGCGGCGTGCCCTGACATATTCGCCGTACGGAATGCTTTTCAGAAGATGGGACGGGTGGGAACTTGTGGCCCTTAGCATAGTGTTTGCCGCTGTATCTTTACGATACAGCGTAGTTGTAATCTGACCCTCACTATTCTTTAAAATCGTGATATCCAGGAATGTCACTTTGTTGGGATTATATTCGCATGTTAGTCTAAGATTCAAGTCATTTTGGTTTAGAAGCACAATGAATTCTTCCAGTTCCTGCTTCGGCCCCTCCCAGATGACCAGGATGTCATCAATGTACCTGTGCCACGTCGACACATGGCACAGGTACCTGGCCATCCTGTCCTCTGCCCACAACCCCCTCTCCCACCACCCCAGGTACAGGTTTGCGAACGATGGGGCACATGTAGTCCCCATCGCCGTACCCTGCACCTGGTGGTAGAGAGTGTTCTTAAAGAGAAAGAGGTTGTGGGAGAGGACAAAATTGAGGAGCCGAAGCAGGAAAAGGTTGTGATCGTGCTCCTCAATGTCGAGCTCATTGAGAAATATCTCCACCGCCTTCAGACCTTTGGTGTGTGGGATACTGGAATATAGGGCCTCCACGTCCAGAGTCACCAGGAATGCTTCAGGGCTCACCCATAGTCCGTCAAGGATACGGACTATATGTCCTGTATCCTTGACGTAAGATGGTAGGCCCGCCACCAGGGGCTGCAGATGCTGGTCTATATATCGGCTCGCATTCTCAGTGAGAGCTCCCATGCCCGACACTATAGGGCGTCCGGGGGGTGCCCTAAGGTTTTTATGCACCTTTGGTAGTGCATAAAATGTTGGGATTTTCGGGCATGGGGACTCCAGGAAGCCGGCCGTCATAGCATCTATTACCCCCCGGTCGCGGGCCTCATGGATGAGAGTATGGTATTCCTGTGCATCCCTGGCGAGTCTGGACGCGGAGGCCCTCTCATACCAGGATTTATTATTGAGGATGCACATGCACATATCCTCATACTGCTCTACCGACATGATTACGATATTCCCCCCTTTATCCGCAGGTTTCACGATTATGTTTTTGTTAGATTCTAGTTTCCTCAAGGCCTGTTGCATTTCGGTATTTAAATTAGAAAGCTGTCTCGGTTTTCTGGCCAACTGTTCCACTTCCTTGGTGACTAAATCAACGAAGGTTGCCACATTATGGTTAACTGTCATTGATGGATAGTAGGTTGACGGTTTTTTGAGCCGTCTTCCCTGTTTGGGATTTCCTATCTGATGGCCCGCCACCTCCATCGCTAATTCTACAATTTCTCTCTGTAGTTCTTGCTCTGAAGGCTGATCCTGTATAATAGTGGATTCTCCATCTTTGGGCATGAACTGAAACTTGCAGATGACTTTACGTGAGAACAAGTGAAGGTCTTTAATTGTCTCAAATATATCTAGGTTTTGTGTAGGGCAAAAATTCAGCCCTAACCTTAATACCTCATTCTCCATCTCTGTTATTTCATATGGGGATAGGTTAATGATATCAGTCTTAATGCTATTTAGCTCGGCTTGTTCTGTCGCTACTTGGGTTGGGATTCGGGGAACAGCGTTAGCTTCTTGGGTTTTTGCGTTATTCCTATGTTTGCTCCTCCTGGCTGCGTTCCGCCTAGCATTTCTGCAGGCGTTTCGCCGCTTCCTAAAAAATCCCTCCGTGGGTTTGAGATTTCATTAATCTCATCTCCTTGGCCAGCCCTATCTTCTATTTTTCGTTTGTGTATATTTTTTTGGGCTTCTTCACTATGGTCTAACGAAATTTCCCGCAGTGGAGGCCCCCTCCTTCTTTGTCGTCTGTCCCTTTCCATTGGGGTTTTAAATCTCCGCTGTGGGCCCCAATGTTCAGCATTCTGTAGGGTGGTTCTTTCCCTGGAGGAGGAAGTCCCTGATGAATATGAGAGGCGTCCCGGGATGTCTCTTCTTCCTCTACCTTGGGTATATTGGTCCGGCCATATATACGCCTCGTTCTGCTTGTATGCTAACTTATCCCTAATTTATTTTTTCTCTTTAATTTGTATTATTTCTTTGTCTTCTCTCCCACAACCTCTTTCTCTTTAAGAACACTCTCTACCACCAGGTGCAGGGTACGGCGATGGGGACTACATGTGCCCCATCGTTCGCAAACCTGTACCTGGGGTGGTGGGAGAGGGGGTTGTGGGCAGAGGACAGGATGGCCAGGTACCTGTGCCATGTGTCGACGTGGCACAGGTACATTGATGACATCCTGGTCATCTGGGAGGGGCCGAAGCAGGAACTGGAAGAATTCATTGTGCTTCTAAACCAAAATGACTTGAATCTTAGACTAACATGCGAATATAATCCCAACAAAGTGACATTCCTGGATATCACGATTTTAAAGAATAGTGAGGGTCAGATTACAACTACGCTGTATTGTAAAGATACAGCGGCAAACACTATGCTAAGGGCCACAAGTTCCCACCCGTCCCATCTTCTGAAAAGCATTCCGTACGGCGAATATGTCAGGGCACGCCGCAATTGTAGCACCATGGACTCCTTCCAAATGGAGGCGAACCACATTAGAGAGAGATTATCTGCGAGAGGTTACAAACAAGGAACTTTGAAAGAGGCGTTTCGAAGAGCAAAAGGGCTGGACCGACAAACCCTCCTCTATAAACCTAAAAAAGATAAGAATCAGCAGGGCCCTGCACTTATAATGACGTACAATGACTCACACCAACAAATACGGCAAGTGTTAAAAAAACACTGGGCGATTCTTCTGAATGATAATTACTTAAAGACCTTCTTACCTAGGGAACCTAGGATAATATTCAGAAGACCAAGAAACATACGTGACTGTCTAGTCCATAGTCACTACAATACCAACAGAAAGGAATCCTGCTGTAAACAGAAGGGGACGTATAATTGCGGGGGGTGCAACATGTGCCGGTATATTAGAATAGGCAATACTGTAACTGTACCAAATAAGGGGGAATATGCAATAAAACATTTTATAAATTGTTCAACTACCAATGTCATTTACATCCTAACATGCGGATGTGGGTGCTATTACATTGGAAAAACAAATCGTCAACTTAAAAAACGTATTTACGAACATGTTTATAGTATAAGAACGGGGAACCAAAAAACCCCAGTGGGCCGCCACTTCTTTATACATCACAATAAAGACCCTAGTTCTCTTAAATTTCAGGGTTTAGATAGAGTGCATGACTCACAAAGAGGTGGAAACATTGCTAAGACAACATTGCAGGTGGAGGCAAGGTGGATCTACAGACTCGGGGCCTCCCGGTACCCGGGATTAAATGACACACTGAGCTATGCCCCGTTTCTTTAGATCCACCCAACCCAAAAAAGTGAGATGGACCCAATTAAGGGCCACTTTAAGTATGAAGTAGGGAATAGAAAGAGGGAATATCTGTCCAGAGGTGCATGTAAATTTATGCTTATGAAACAAGATGGTTGTAAATTTAGTGTATATAAAATCTATATATGAGAAAGGTATGAATGTAAACCCGGAGAAATCAGGATCCTCACCCGTTTTGCAAAATAAACACTGGCGACCCCAGTGGGGGAAAGCCAGATGTGAGCCAAATTTATAAAAAAAAAAAAAAAATATATATCTTAAAAAATATATCTTAAAAAATAGTTTTATTAAGATGTGCTAGGGGGATAAAAAACAGGGGAATGCCAGAAGAGAGCTTGCTCTCAGGCAATAAGACTCATACAGGCAGGGCCATAGTAAAAGAGGAGGATACTATTCTACTGTGGCATATAACATGTGAATTTATCCCCTATAGAACCCGCACATAGAGAAAAGAAGGCAATTGCTAAATGTCCAAACTCATGTATATACAATAGACACATGGAAGATAGTGTAAAGTTTCCCTGCCCCCTTTAAAGAAAGGAATAAAAATAAACCCCTTTTCTTTTCTGCCACTATAACTTTAATTAGATAAGTAAAGAAGCAAGGGCTTCAAAAAGATGGTGGTGCCCATGCAGACACCTAGCAATATCACATATATGAATTGCACATAGATAAGTAACGCCGAGAGATAGGCATACACATTAGGGCTCCGGAACAATGGAGGCGCTTGTGCAGACGTTTAGTCTGCATCGCACACCTAGGCCGAAGAGGGGGAGGGCCGGTGTGCGGTAACCAGGCAGTGGGTGACGTCCCAGGGGGGGGGGGGCGTGGTGCCTGGTGGTGTGCTGTGCGCTCCGGGGCCTGGGACGCATGCGTCACTTCCGGCGGAAACCGGTGTGACGCGGCGTCCCGGGTCCCGGAGCGCACAGCACAAAAGCGCCTCCCGGAGAGACGCCAGCGCGCCCCTAGACAGACGAGCAGTGGAGATCCTGGAGGCCCGGGAGGGTCCCGGAGCACGCAGCAGAAGCGCCCCCTGGAGAGACGCCAGCGCGCCCCCAGCGTGACGAGCAGTAGAGATCCAGGAGGCCCGGGAGGGTCCCTGAACTACAGCCCAAACACTGCATATTTAAAGGTACAGTGCGGTTTTGATCTAAATAGGGTGAACCACCAATATCTCACTAAAAATGAATGATATAGTATAAGGCCAACTATGACAATCGAACCCTCTTTTTAAACATAGAACTGGGGAACAGCCAGAAGGGGAAAACAATACCTATGAGTCCGCGGGGCCCGTCAGGAAGAAACAGGTAATTCCACTGTGTATACATGATTTGTCTGGGATAGATGCAAGCCTAGATACACACAGACCAATGATACACTATACCTTGAGGGTAACTTAATATTCTTATCCTTTAAAGGATGGCAAAGCTCCTGATCTGCAATATACGGGGTGTATGAACCAGATTTCTCTGAGGTATAAGAAACAACAACCTGTGATATAATCTGTACAAATATGGGATGTAAAAAGATGAGGAAATTATAGAGAGCACCTGAAACTTCCTTAAAGAGGTATATAAGCACAAAGAAAGATATTGTGATGATATTGCAAAAACAAAATGATACTTGATAATGTAAATGCTCTCATATAATGAGAATCCCGTTTCTTTTAAATAAGGGCACGGAGGAAGCTAAAGGCGAAACATGTCTGCCCAATCAGGAAGGAATTATGAATCCAACTGATTACCAAGACAGTAGGGAGAAATGTATTTTATACACATTTGAGAAAATATGATTAGTGCATCATGTACATATCAATATGTCTGAACACTATGTAAATATGAATATCATGTAAACAATGAATTGAGAGCTCAGAGAGTATGAATTTGTAAATAGATGTATTTTAAAGATTAAGGTATCAATAAATCAATTTTGAATATCACAAGGTGTGGTCTAGGTCAAAAGCGTATGGAGCCTATATATTGCCTGAAAGACACACCCAGGAGTTGGCAGCAGCATAGGGAGCCCATATATTGCCTGAAAGACACACCCTGGAGTTGGCAGCAGCATAAGGAGCTACCATGCATCAGATACTACCATGGATCAGCCATTGTTGGCTGGAAATCCTGGTTGAACAATGCCTGATTCATCTTCACAAAGGTGAGTCTCTCCACATTATTAGTGGACAGACAAGTTCTCCTTGGCATGACTATGGCCCCCGCCGCACTAAACACCCGCTCAGATGGCACACTACTGGCCGGGCAGGACAGCTTTTCCAGGGCAAACTCTGCTAGTTGCGGCCACAAGTCAAGTTTGGCTGCCCAGAAGTCCAGCGGATCCTCAAGGTGTGTTGGCATGGTCATGTCAAGGTATGACACGACCTGCTGGTTCAGGTCCTGCTCCAGGTCTTCATGCTGCTCATGAGTAGACTCACTATGTGGGTGTAGAAAGCTACTCATTAGCCACTGAAGACTGAGGCTGCTGCTGATGGAGCTGCTGCTGCTTCTCCTTCCACCCCCCCAGCAGCCATGGCAGTGGAAGGTGATCGCAGAGGTCCCCCCGAGTCAGACCTGCCAGAGTATGGACCATGGCGCAGATAGGCATCGGCCAACTGACTACGTAGAATGTCTTTGTAGTAGGTCAGTTTGTCCTCCCTCTCAGCGGGTGTAAAAAATGCCCCCATCTTGTACCGGAAGCGAGGGTCCAATAAGGTGGAGAGCCAGAAGTCATCCCGCAGAAAAATGGAGACAATTCTGCGGTCACTATGCAAGCACGTGAGCATGCATCGTGCCATTTGTGCAAGGGACTCGGAGGGACTACCTATCTCCATCTCCACTGCATACTGCCACAGTGTGTCTGGGTCCTCTGTCTCGCCTTCCTCACAACCCTCTAGCTCCACTGGCTGCTCCTGCTCCTCCTCTCCTGTCAGATGGCTAGATGAACTGCCTATTTCGGCAAAACTAAACTGTGCTTCACTGTGCTGCTCCTCCTCCGCTCCCATGGGGTTTATGTGGCCGTGAAATGTATGCGCCAAGTCTCTAGTGCCCTGACCAGCCATGGTTTCCAACATGTGTTGTATTACATGAAGCAGCGGAATCAGGTCGTTCATGCCGTAATCCTGGCGACTGACAAATGAAGCAGCTTTCTCAAAGGGCCTGAGCAAACGGCAGGAGGTGTCACGTATGAGCTGCCACTAGTTCACATTGAAATTACACAGGGGAGTCCCCCTATCTGCTTGGATCATCAAGAAATCAGTGATGGCTTTCCTCTGTTTGTATAGGTGATCTAACATATGTAGGGTGGAATACCAACGGGTGGGAACATCGCAAATCAGACTATGTTAGGGGGATACCGTTCTGTCGCTGTAACTCAAGAAGGGTGTGCTTGGCGGTGTAGGAGTGGCTGAAGTGCATACAAAGTTTCCTTCCCATTGTTAGGATGTCTTGCAGATGGGGGGAAGACTTCAGAAAACGCTTGACAACTAGGTTGAACACATGTGCCATACAGGGCACATGGCTCAGGCTTCCTTGTCGCAGCGCAGACAAGATATTACTCCCGTTGTCAGTCACCATGGTACCCATTTCCAATTTTCGCGGAGTAAGCCATGTTTTGATTTCTTGATGAATGAATTTCAGGAGCTCCTCCCCTGTATGACTCCGTTCGCCAAGGCAAACAGCGCAGCCGTGACACAGACGTGCCCTGCACACATGGTAGGCTAAAGGGGCATTGAGAATTGAACATACAGTGGAGGCTGAGGAGACGGCGGAGGATGAGGATGAGTCGCACACTGTGACAGGCAAAATGGCCTGGGAGCGTGGGGGCCAAAGCGGTGTGACCTGTCTAAATTGCTGTGCAGGAACCACATTCACCCAGTGGGTCATAAAGGACATGTATTGTCCCTGGCCGTAGTTACAGCTCCAGATGTCGGCGCTGCCGTGCACTTTGGTGCACACCAACAGGCTCAAGGACTGGCCCACCTTCTGTTCAACAAATTTGTGCAGGGCTGCTACTGCCTTCTTTGCAAAGAAATGACGGCATGGGACTCTCCACCTCGGCTCTGCAATAACCATCAGCTCTCTGAAAGGTGCAGAGTCCACCACCGTAAAAGGGAGGGACTGCAGCACCAGCAACTTGGACAGGAGCACATTTAGCTTCTGCACCGTAGGATGAGTGGGCACATACTGTTGTCTCTTGGACATGGCTTCGCTGATGAATTGCTGGTGGGATGAGTGACTTTTAGTAGGAGCAGGAGCATCTGGAGCGGCAGAGGATGGGTATGACGCACAGCTACCTTCGGCTGAGGGGCTGGAGCTTTGGCTGGGTGAAATTGGAAGCTGACGCAGCAAGCTGGACCCCCACTTTGGAGCCTCAGTTCTCCCAGGCCGCTCTGTGATGACGCTGCATGTGTTGCCGCAGGGCCGTGGTACCAACATTAGGGCCCTGGCCACGCTTGACCTTCTGTCTACACATCTTGCATGTGACCAGGTTACCCTCCTGCGGATGCTTGATGAAAAAGTACCACACTGCCGAGTAGCTAATTTTCTCTCCAACAGTTCGCGCAAATTCACTGCTGCTGCTGCCAACTCCAGGACCCCCTGCTCCACTACCTCCCGGGAAGGCAGCCTGCCGTGCAGCAGGTGGTCTACCCCGCCCACGTGTGGCTCCAGACATCCCAATTCTGCCACCATGCTGACTGCCAACCCTACTGCCACCAGAGATGTCACCAGAGATGTCATGATTAAGGACCTATTGTCCAAAACGTGTTGGCGTTAGGGCCCATCTTGTACATATTTACTACTTTGTGACCTGTTGGATTATTGATTTTAATGGAAGAAAATAAAAGCAGAAGATTTTACAACATTTGCGGGCTGGCTCAATACTTCTTACCTACTGCCACCATGCTGACTGCCAACCCTACTGCCACCTTGCTGCCTCAGCTGCTGACTCTGGGGCAACCTGGGACCCTCTTCTCCTGATGATGATGAAGCCCCTTCTGCACCGGGCTCCCAAGTGCGATTGGCTTCATCTTCATCATCATCATCAAGTCACTGATGTCCTCCTCGGTTTCCACAAGAGCGTGTGCTGCAGGAGACGGAACGCTTGCCACACCACCTTCCACGCCACTCTCCTCCTCAGTGTTTGTCTGCCTAGTGGAAGAAGCGGCGGATGTCTCCTCCATTTCTTGGCTAGGCAGTAGCTGCTGACTGTCCTCTAACACATCGTCCTCACTGAATAGTGGAGCTGAACCCAATGCATAAGATATGGCGGCTGGAGGGGGGGCGTAGGACAGAGGCAATGGAAGGAGAGGGGCTGCTCCCTGGCCATGCCAACTCAGGGTTGTGTCTGAGGAACCTACGGACTGTTGACTGGGGGTGTCAGATGTCACTTGTGATGAGGTCGATGACTGCGTTAACCAATCGATGACGGCAGATGAGTTGCTGGTCAAGACACGACCGCTATCAGATTCCAGGAGATCAGGCCTCTCACCGCGACTCCTGCTGCCACTCGCCCCCAGTCTGCTGCGACCTTTGCCTGATGAATCTAGGCCTCTCCTCGGTGCACATCCTGGCACATCTCTGCCTGACATTTTTACTGCGTTTAGAAGGGGAAAACAATATACTACTCTACACCTACAACAGTATTTTTGTAACAGCAGGTGTGTAGAAAAGTTAGATAAAAATAGGCAGACACTGAAGCTAAAAGCTAATGCAAAAAGACACTGCCAGATGGTCTTACACAGGATGCCCCTGGTCAGAGTTAAATGCACCGCAGGCAGTTTTAAAAAGTGTTTTTTGTTCAAAATGTAAAAAAGGTAAAGGTACTATTAAAAGCTAAGTTCTAGTATTCGGGATGCCCCCGGTGAAAGGCAATGGGTGCTTTAAACTTGTAAACCACTCTTAATTATACAAAAGGCAAAAGGTTAGTAGGCAGGTACTCTTAAAAGATAAGTGGTAGCACTGACAATGGCCCCCGGTGAAAGGCAATGGGTGCTTTAAACTTGAAAAACAGACTTTTTTATACAAAAGGCAAAAGGTTAGTAGGCAGGTACTCTTAAAAGATAAGTGGTAGCACTGCCAATGGCCCCCGGTGAAAGGCAATGGGTGCTTTAAACTTGAAAACCAGACTTATTTATACAAAAGGCAAAAGGTTAGTAGGCAGGTACTATTTAAAGATAAGTGGTAGCACTGACAATGGCCCCCGGTGAAAGGTAATGGGTGCTTTAAACTTGTAAACCAGACTTTTTTATACAAAAGGCAAAAGGTTAGTAGGCAGGTACTCTTAACCCTTTTGTTGCCAAGCACGTAACACCTACGTGCTGGCTTGTCTGGGCCTTAAGTGCCAAGCACGTAGGTGTTACATGCTTGACTTTCCCCGCTGCTAGTTAAAAAAATGAAAAATACTCACCTGACCCCTCGTTGGATCCGGCCGGGTCTCTTCTTTAATTTGGTGCCATCCGATCCCCAATGGGGGCTCGGATGGCTCCAGGAAAGCCCCCGGATTAGGCCACCCCCGCTTCGGCAGCAGCAGCTACTAACTGTAAAAAAAAAAAAAAAAAAAAAATAGAAATGACATTTACTTACCTGCAGTCGTGCTGCCTCCCGCCGGGTCTTCTCTTCACTGGGGGAGGGGGCCTCCGATCACCCCCCCAAAATGCCCTCTGCCCCCACTTCCTGGATCGCGACTGCTAGCCCCGCCCCCTGGGGGCGGGCCAGGTGACATCATTGTGATGTCACCAGCAGCTGGCTTCTTACATCCAGCACCCAAGACTCTGAATCAGTCTGCTCGGTGCTTGGAGCAGAGAGCAGAGGAGGAGGAGAGGGCTGTGATCGCCCCCCCCCCCAGGCTCTCTCTTCCAAACACGCAAGCAGACTGTCAGCGGAGATCGCCGGGGGACACAGGATCGGAGGTGAGTAAAGTTAAAAAAAAAAAAATAATAAAGATCATTTTTTTTATTTATGTGTCTGTGTTTTTTTTATTCAACATTTAACCCCTTGTGAACTGGTAAGGGGTCCATGAGACCCCTAATACCAGTTCACAAGGCTGGGGGGGGTGGCAAGTCACCTGCCCTAGCGGGTGACTTGCCATTAACCCCCGGCACCCCCATTACCTGCCTCCCCAAAGCCCAGGGGGGGGGGCAGAAGAGCCCGGGCCCACATAGGCTATGTGGGCTCGTAGGCTGCAGAGTGGGGGGGCACAAAAGCTGGCCCCCCCACTCTGTGCCTACAAGCCCCCATAGCTGGTCCCGGGCTGGTTACTTTGGGTAAGGGGGACCCCACGTCATTTTTTGGGGGGGATTTTTAAGGGTTTTTAACCCTTAAAAATCCCCCCAAAAAACGGGGTCCCCCCCCAGGAGGTGGGACCCTATGTCATTTTTTTTTAATTAACCCTTTGTGTTCTGTCATCCAGCAGCTATAAAAAGGCTTCCAGCAGGTGAGCAGAAGCCAGTGATCGCCGAGGGACACAGTGCTCCAGGATGGATGGGAGGTAAGTATTAAAAAAAAATAAAAAAAAATAATTTTTTATTTTTGCGTGTGTGTGTGTGTGTGTTTTTTTTTACATTTAACCCCTTGTGAACTGGTAAGGGGTCCATGACCCCTATACCAGTTTACAAGACTGGGGGAGGTGGCAAGTCACCTGTGACTAGCGGGTGACTTGCCATTAACCCCTGGCACCCCCATTACCTGCCTCCCCAAAGCCCAGGGGGGGCAGAAGCTGGCCCCTGTGCCCTGTTTCTACAAGCCCTGCATAGCTGGTCCCGGGCTGGTTACTTTGGGTAAGGGGGACCCCATGTCAATTTTTGGGGGGGTATTTTTAAGGGGTTTTAACCCTTAAAAATCCCCCCCAAAAAATGGGGTCCCCTCCCCGGGGGGGCCCTATGTCATTTTTTTTTCTCGATTTAACCCTTTGTTGTGTGGATGGTAGTTGTATTTTATTTGTAAATGTTATAAAATGTTATAAAGTACTTGTTTCAGTTAGGGGGGTCTCCTGGGCAGGAACGGGGGGCTACCGATAAATATGTGGTACCGTTCTAATCGGTAGAAATGGGGCTTTCACATGCAATATGCTTTTCCTTAATAAAATACATTTTTTATTTAAAATAAAGGAGTTAATTTTCGAAAAATGTTTTTATTTATTTATTTATTTTTTTTTTACTTAATAATATTGTAAAAAACAAAATAAAATTTACAAACAAGACATTTCATGTTAAAGCCTAAACTCTGCTGCAAAAAAATATAAATCCAGCAAAAATGGCGCAAAACATAGTGCAAAATGGGGAAAAAATGACCTGTCAACAGAGGGTGACAAAATCTCAAGTAGGCTGGCAATTTAAAGGGTTAAATGTAGCTATGCATGTTGGGTATTGTTCTGTTCGGGGGACCTTGCGCTTTCAGACTTAGCTTGTTTTTTCTGGTTTGCATATTTATATTTTAGGAAAAGGTGTTTTTTATTCAGCTTTTTTATACATTTTTTAGGGAAACCCTGCGCAACCAAAGAATTCTTTGAGAGATTAATTCCAGAAAGATGAGCCCACTACAACAAGCTGGGTACGCTTAGAAAGCTTCACATGTGTACTTTCAGGGAATGTATAGTTTATGGGGGATATTCCAAATGTAAAGGGTTGTTTTGGTTGAAAAAATACCATTTTGTGAATACTCACCTGTAAAATGGGTATTATAAGTATGTCACACACCCCGCTTCAAGAAATTCATAACGTGTGGGTAATACTGACCTGTAGAGGGTGATATGCAGAGATGCCAGGAAAAAAGAGAGCCCCTCCCGGTCCATAAATACCTGGGACCTCCCACTCATTACCCAGTATAAGAACAGCAGTAAGGTAAGGGACCAGGAAGAGCCCAACACAAAGCATAACAACGCAAAGTTCACCATATAAAGGATCCAGAATACAAAAGGGCAGGGTGAAGCGGGGTGTGTGACATAATTATAATACCCATTTTACAGGTGAGTATTCACAAAATGGTATTATTCTAAGTATGTCACACACCCCGCTTCAAGAAATTCATAACGTGTGGGACATCCAACAGCAGTGTCCATAAAGGGCGGGGATCCAAAACAAGGCAACAAGGCACAACTTAAACCACTGCAGCTTGCAGAACTTTGCGGCCAAACACAGCATCCGCTGAGGCCCGGACATCAACCTTGTAAAACTTGGAAAAAGTGTGAACAAAAGACCAAGTAGCAGCCTTACAAACTTGCTCAACAGAGGCCTGGTGCTGAAAAGCCCAGGACGCCCCAACCGCACGAGTAGAATGAGCAGTAACACGAAAAGGGGGTACCTTCCCATTGGCAGAATAGGCCCCAACTATGGTCTGACGGATCCATTTACTAATGGAAGACTTGGCAGGCGCCAAGCCTTTTCGGGGCCCGGAGGGCACCATAAAAAAGGCATCCATCTTACGAAAGGAAGATGTTACATTTAGATGGAGGTTTCAGCAGCCACGGCGTCAAAGCCAGCGTTGGTAAATTGGGATAACGTAGTTGACCCTGGGTGAGCAGATCCGGCAGCAGGGGCAGAACGAACTGATCCTCTGCTAACCTTACCACATCTGCGAACCAAACCTGTCTTGGCCACCTTGGAGCCACCAGAATTGCTGACGCACCCTCCAGGGCCAGCTTGCGCACCACTCTGGCCACCAAGGGAAACGGAGGGAACAGATACAGAAACCCCAGATCCCTCCAGTTCAGAGACATGGCATCCACTGCCAGAGCCAGTGGATCCCGTGAGAGAGACACAAATGTCGGAAGTTTGTGATTGTGACGAGAGGCAAAGAGGTCCACCACCGGGGACCCCCACCTGAGACAAATCAAGCGAAACACTTTGGGGCTGAGAGACCATTCCCCCCGGCGAGCTGAGAACCTGCTCAGAGAGTCCGCCTCCGTGTTCTCCGCTCCTGGAATGTAAACTGCTGAAATGCACGGGAAGTGGGTCTCCGCCCAGGCCAGAATCAAAGACACTTCCTTGAGGGCACTCCTGCTGCGAGTCCCTCCCTGGTGATTGATGTAGGCGACCGCCGTCTGATTGTCCGACCGGACTTGAACCGACAATCCTTGCAACTGATGAGTCAAGCGAAACAGAACCATCCTGATGGCCCTCAATTCCAGAACATTGATGGACTTGTGAGCCTCCTGAGGCCCCCACAGTCCCTGAAACTGACGATCCTTCCAGAACCCCCCCATCCTGATAGACTGGCATCCGTGGTGACCGTCTCCCAACAAGGGGCCAGAAAGGATCTGCCCCTCGACAGATTGATTGGATCCAGCCACCACTGAAGGGAGCACCGAACTCGGGGGGTCATCAGGAAGGACTGATCCAATGACAGTGGCGACCCATCCCAGGCCGCCAACAAATGGAGCTGGAGTGTCCTTGTGTGGAACTGAGCAAAGGGAACCGCTTCGAAGGAGGCTACCATCAATCCCACCAGCCTCATCCCCAGTCTGATGGCCGGACGAGGGATAGACAGGAGGAGTCGAACCAACTCCTGAATCAAGAGAACCTTGGACTGAGGAAGAAACACCCTGGCCTGGGAAGAATCCAGGGACATTCCCAGAAAAGACACTAACCTGGACGGAGAAAGGGAGGACTTGGGGTAGTTGATCACCCACCCGAATCTCTCCAGAGTGGACACCACAGTTCTGGTGTCCAATATCGCTTGGCTGAAGGAAGATGCCATAATGAGAAGGTCGTCCAGATAAGGGACAATGCGAATACCCTGGGCTCTGAGGAGAGCCATCACCCCGGCCAGCACCTTGGTGAAAACCCTTGGAACCGAGGTAAGACCGAAAGGAAGTGCCACAAACTGAAAATGCCGATCCTCCACCACGAACCTAAGAAATCTCTGGTGCGCTGGAAAAATCGGCACATGCAGATAGGCGTCCTTGATGTCTACGGACGTCAGAAAATTCCCCCTGCCGAAGAGAATGGATAGCTGAACGCAGCGTTTCCATGCGAAATTTCCGCGGACGGACGAACCTGTTGAAGATCTTTAGATCCAGAATGGGTCGAACCGAGCCGTCCTTCTTGGGCACCGTGAACAGATTGGAATAAAAGCCCCGACCCCTGTCTGAGGGGGGCACTGGGCAAATAACTGCCATATCCAACAGACTCTTTACTGCCGCCTGGAGCTCCTGCGCGGCCAGAAGGTCCGAAGGCACCCGAGACCTGAGGAATCTGGGAGGGGGCCGGAGCTCGAACTCCAGCTTGTAGCCAGA
Organism: Gastrophryne carolinensis; assembly: GCA_027917425.1. Taxonomy (NCBI): domain Eukaryota; kingdom Metazoa; phylum Chordata; class Amphibia; order Anura; family Microhylidae; genus Gastrophryne; species Gastrophryne carolinensis. Next base: position 70,156,128 of record CM051243.1, on the reverse strand, counting down.
AGTCACCACTTCCCGGATCCATCTGTCCGAGACCTCCCGGTCCCAGACCTGGGAGAAGTGTTGCAGCCGTCCCCCCACCCACATGGGTGAGTGCGCCCCCTCATTGCTGAGCTGGCTTGGCAGCGGGTTTGGGCTTAGAGCCCCAGCTGTATCCTGAGCGGGCACGTCCTCTGCCCCTGTTCCAGGAATCTCTTCTGGCTGCGGGGAAAACAATTCCTCTGCCAGCTCTAGCCCCACAAAAGGAAGGAGCAAAGGAACCCGCCCCCCGAAAGGGACGACGCTTTTTTTTGCGTTGAGGTAACTTACCACCCTTGGCAACTGAATCCAACTTCTCACCAAAGAGCCGTAATCCCACAAAGGGAAGAGCGGTCAGCGACTTTTTAGACACAAAATCAGCCGCCCACTGGCGCAACCAAACCGAACGCCGAACAGTCACCAATAGAGCTGACGTTCTGCCACACATCATCAGTGTGTCATCCAAGGCGGCTAGTACAAATGACAAAAACAATTCACACCTTTTAAGGCCAAGGAACTCGTCACTATCCGGATCTAACCCGGAAGAAGTCAACAGATCCCTGACCACCGACCTGGTAGCCACCACCAGCAGCGCTGAAGCACAAACCGGCCTCATGGCTGACCCAACACTGGCAAAACCATGACAAGCCATTTGGTCAATGCGTTTATCCTCACCATCTTTAAGCGTGGAGCAATCAGGAGAATTTAAAACAGTAGTGTTGGATAAACCCAGAATCTGTGCATCCACCTCGGGAGGGGACGCCCAACGCTTAACCGTATCCAAGGGAAAGGGATATTTTTTGTCCCAACCCTGAGGGACACCTGGGAGCCGGGCAGACCTCTCCCATTCCTTAGCAATAATCCCATCAAAATGCTTTTGGTTAGGAAATTCCAAGCGCGGCCTGGATTCTTTGAAAAATTCCCCTTTTGCTGTGGAACCGCCTCATGAGGAGAAATAGCCAAAACCTCAAACATCTGAGCCAGAACATTAGGAGTATCCGAAGACCTCCCCAGGCCCTGCTCGGTATCAGCACCCACAAACTGCTGATCGTCTGAATTATCTGATTCTTCATATACCTCCCCTTCCTCAAATTGGGAGTAATCAGACCAGTCCAGATTATCAACATCATCCAAGTCGGCCGCCGGTGAAGACGGGGAACAAGTGCTTTCTCTTAGCCGGAGCCTTTCTGGTGACCGTGCTGGAGAATAATTTTTCAAGATTGGACAATCGGGCACACATCTCCGATTGCAACTGCCCGCCCATGACAATGTCAGACTGGGCACGGATCAAACTGGGAGGGGGGAGGAGAGACCGGCGGCGCTGAACCAGACGCCTGGGGTCCGGACTGCCGCGTAATAGTCTGCTATGTGCATGGTATACACAGAAATACATCATCGCCAGTAAGGGATGCCCCACACCCCATACACTTCCGGGATTGCCCCGAGGGGAGCCCGAGCCCAGTATCCGGGGATGCCTCCATAAGGTGAACTTGTAGTTGGTTGCAATGACCGAGGGAATTACGCATATAAGCAACCCGGGATGCCCCTTTAATGTCCCAAGTGGGAGGATTTGCAATAAGCCAATTAAGAACCCAGGGACCCTAGGACCGGGAGAAACCCCCTAACACCATTGTAGGTTATATCTGAAAGACATAATAAAAAAGGCTAATAAGAAAAGCGGAGTATAAAATATATATATATATGACATAAAAATATATAATTATAGGTGATGGGACAGAAGGGGGGCCCACCGGGCCACTCACTGTGGTCCTGAAAACAGCTTCCTCTCTCCGTGAGGTAAAGAGCAGCTCTGAGGAGAGAAGGGGGGCGTGGCCAGCTCCTTCTGAGGAAACAGGCACAGAGAAAAGCACCTCAGCGGTGCCTGTGACACAGGGGCGGGCCGCAGCGCTGGAAAGCCCGGCCCCGCCCCCAAGAGTGAAAGCGTGAGGGGAGAAGCTCCATGACATGACAATGCAAAAAGGCCGGCACCGCAGCCATGTGCGGCCGCGGCGCCGGTCTCAGAAGAGACAGAAGAAGGGGAGCGGGCCGTGGCTTTGACCCTGACGCCCGGCCCCGCCCCTTTTACCTCAGGGAGAAAGCCTGCATAAAAATGGCGGCCACAGCGCCGTTTTGACAGAGAAATACACGCTGTTATGAAGTAATAAATAAGTTAATAACTATTGGGAGGATAATTTAATAAATTAATACATTAAAACATTATTAAGAATTAATGATTACAAAATTTGGACCTAACACCGAATAAGGAGCCCTGCTCCTACCTTCCGCTATCCCGTTAGAGAGGGGGGCATTACCCAAAGGGGGGGACCACCCAAAGTGTAAGGCCAAGGGACGGGGCATCCCAAACCGGGGTCACCGTCACGGATGACCGCCTACCCTCTTATATAGGGTCTCACGGGAGAGCATTTGCTCTTAAGCACCAAGGGTGCTTTTCTACCCTTACCCGGACCGTCAGCCTAGGCTGGGAGGCATGAGGTAACAGAAAAAAAAGATCCAGGCGGAAATAGATAACTAAAGGGCCGGGAGTCATCCCGGCTACCTGAAATCCCCCTGTGCAAGGAGGAGACCACATCTTCTGACTTGCTCGCCGACTGCAGAGATGAAGACTGGGTAATGAGTGGGAGGTCCCAGGTATTTATGGACCGGGAGGGGCTCTCTTTTTTCCTGGCATCTCTGCATATCGCCCTCTACAGGTCAGTATTACCCATACGTTATGAATTTCTTGCAGCGGAAAGGTGCGCGCTTTGTCTGCAGAGCAGAAATTTTCAAGTAAAATTTCCGTTACGCACATGCTTTACTTTGGGGTGTTTGGCAACTCTTCCCTTGATCGGGGGATGTTGCTTTTTCAGATTAAACTTGTTTTTTCTTGTTTGTATATAGTTTTTTTTAGGAAAATGGGGCTTTGATTCTGCTTTTTTATCCTTTTTTTTGGGAAACTCTTTGCAACCAAAGAATACATTGAGGAATTACTTCCAGAAAACTATGGGCACATCAACACGCCTGGTACACCTAGAAAGCTTGAGGTGTGTACTTTCAGAGAATATATAGTTTGTTGGGGGTATTTCAAATGTAAAGGGTTATTTTTCTGGTAAAACTGCAAGGTGCGCATATTGCATAGCATAGTTGTATTTTATCTGAAAATCCCCTAAAGCGTGTCTACCTATACATATGTGGTATCGCTGTGACAAACTTAAATTTTTTATTACAAAAAAACACTACAAATTGTAAAAAAATATTTTTTTAAAATTTTTTTTCACATATTTCACCCAAAAATATTGAAAATTCACCTAAAAATTACAAACAAGACATTTCATGTTAAAGCCCAGACTCTGCTGAAAAAAACAATGTATCATTTTCCTGGGAAATCCCTAGAAATCCTTTCAAAAATCACAGTTGAACATGTGTAGCGCAAAATAGTGAAACATGGTCTGGCAACAGAGAGTGACAAAAGCTGCAGGTAGGCTGGCAGCGAAAGGGTTAAAACATACATTTCTAAAAACCAAACAAAAAAACAGCAAGGGGCGGCACTACCTATTAACAGTAACTGGGTGGACTGACTTGAGTAACTGTTGTGTGGTTGGAGGGGCTGGAGTAATTGTGGAAAGGTTTGACTGGGCAGAGTAACTATATGGATTGTTTGGAGTGAGTAAAGATAGTAGGCATTAAATGATGAAGTATTTCTATCTTGCTAAATTACTGGCTATGTCATTTGTCTAAGCTGTTTTCCATAACATGTTTTCATGGGGAGTTTTCCTGAGGCTGTGTGGGCGGAGCAGCTGTAAAATGAATGTAACGAGCCAGGCTGCAGCTGAAGTATTTCTATCTTGCTAAATGACTGGCTATGTCATTTGTCTAAGCCAGGGGTCCTCCAACTACGGCCCGCGGGCCACATGCAGCCCGCGGAGCGCATTTACCCGGCCCGCCAGCAATGCGCGGCCGTGCACCCCCAGCTACCCCCGCGCGCAGCTCTGCCCGGCGTCCGCGCACTTCGCACAGCTACTGGGGCCCGCGGCCGGGAGGGAAGGCAGCGGGCGGGGCCGGAGACCGTGAGGGAAGGCAGGGGGCGGAACCGGCGACCAGGATGGATGGCAGTGGGCGGGGACGGAGACCCTGAAGGAAGGCAGCGGGCGGGGCCAGAGACCGAGAGGGAGGGCAGCGGGCGGGGCCCGCGGGAGGGAGGGAAGGCAGGGGGCGAAGCCGGCAGCCAGGAAGGATGGCAGTGGGCGGGGTCGGAGACCCTGAAGTAAGGCAGCGGGTGGGAAGGCAGAGGGCGGAGCCGGCGGCCAGGAGGAAAGACGCGCAGACGGCATGTGCAATATGGCATTCGTAAAGACAGCAGGTGGGTGATTAATGGAGGAGCGGCAGCCGGCTCAGCTGTCTTCTTTGATCGCAGGAGGCTGAGCAGCAGCAGTAGCAGCAGTCTGAGCAGCAGTGGCAGTAGTCTGAGCAGCAGCAGTGGCAGTAGTCTGAGCAGCAGCAGTAGCAGCAGTCTGACCAGCAGTGACAGCAGTCTGAGCAGCAGCAGTAGCAGCAGTCTGAGCAGCAGTGGCAGCAGTCTGAGCAGCAGCAGTAGCAGCAGTCTGACCAGCAGTGGCAGCAGTCTGAGCAGCAGCAGTTTGAGCAGCAGTAGTAGCAGAAGTCTGAGGTGCAGTGGCAGTAGTCTGCGCAGCAGCAGTCTGAGCAGCAGTGGCAGCAGCAGTAGCAGCAGCAGTCTGAGCAGCAGTGGCAGTAGTCTGAGCAGCAGCAGTAGCAGCAGTCTGAACAGCAGTGGCAGTAGTCTGAGCAGCAGCAGTAGCAGTAGTCTGAGCAGGAGCAGTAGCACCAGTCTGAGCAGCAGTGGCAGTAGTCTGAGCAGCAGCAGTAGCAGCAGTCTGAGCAGCAGTGGCAGTAGTCTGAGCAGCAGCAGTAGCAGCAGTCTGAGCAGCAGTGGCAGTAGTCTGAGCAGCAGCAGTGGCAGTAGTCTGAGCAGCAGCAGTAGCAGCATTCTGACCAGCAGTGGCAGCAGCCTGAGCAGCAGCAGTAGCAGCAGTCTGAGCAGCAGTGGCAGCAGTCTGGGCAGCAGTGGCAGCAGTCTGAGCAGCAGCAGTAGCAGCAGTCTGAGCAGCAGTGGCAGTAGTCTGAGCAGCAGCAGTAGCAGCAGTCTGAGCAGCAGTGGCAGCAGTCTGAGCAGCAGCAGTTTGAGCAGCAGCAGTAGCAGCAGTTTGAGGTGCAGTGGCAGTAGTCTGAGCAGCAGCAGTCTGAGCAGCAGTAGCAGCAGTCTGAGCAGCAGTGGCAGCAGTTTGAGCAGCAGCAGTAGCAGCAGTCTGAGGTGCAGTGGCAGTAGTCTGAGCAGCAGCAGTCTGAGCAGCAGTAGCAGCAGTCTGAGCAGCAGTAGCAGCAGTCTGAGGTGCAGTGGCAGTAGTCTGAGCAGCAGCAGTCTGAGCAGCAGTAGCAGCAGTCTGAGCAGCAGTGGCAGCAGTTTGAGCAGCAGCAGTAGCAGCAGTCTGAGGTGCAGTGGCAGTAGTCTGAGCAGCAGCAGTTTGAGCAGCAGCAGCAGTCTGAGCAGCAGTGGCAGCAGTTTGAGCAGCAGCAGCAGTCTGAGCAGCAGTGGCAGCAGTCTGAGCAGCAGCAGTAGCAGCAGTCTGAGCAGAAGTGGCAGTAGTCTGAGCAGCAGCAGTAGCAGCTAGAGATGAGCGAACTTTTGAAAAATTCGATTCGACTGATTCGCCGAATTTTCCGACAAAAATCGTTTCGACCCGAATAAATTCGCGACGAATCGCTATTAAAAACGGCTATTTCTGAGCCTCCTAGAGCCTCAATAGTGTTGTAAACCATTCAGCCTTGCTGTAACACGCACAGGATGCGTGCTGGGTTAGTTAAATAATACTTTGAAGAAATATCACATGCAGATCAGAGGCATCGCTAATAGAATCGCAGAGCGGCACAATTGCAGAGAGTTGAAGTGGCATCACTATGAGGGGCAGAAGGAGCCCAAATATACACTGGAGTTGGCCTCAGGAGCCCAAAAATTGGATGAATCACACCCTGGAGTTGGCAGAAGTTGGCAGCAGCAGCAGCAGGAGCCCAAATATTCACTGGAGTTGGCTTCAGGAGCCCAAAAATTGGATGAATCACGCCCTGGAGTTGGCAGGAGTTGACAGTAGCAGCAGCAGGAGCCCAAATATACACTGGAGTTGGCTTCAGGAGCCCAAAAATTGGATGAATCACACCCTGGAGTTGGCAGGAGTTGACAGTAGCAGCAGCAGGAGCCCAAATATACACTGGAGTTGGCTTCAGGAGCCCAAAAGTTGGATGAATCACACCCTGGAGTTGGCAGGAGTTGACAGTAGCAGCAGCAGGAGCCCAAATATACACTGGAGTTGGCTTCAGGAGCCCAAAAATTGGATGAATCACACCTTGGAGTTGGCAGGAGTTGACAGCAGCAGCAGCAGGAGCCCAAATATACACTGGAGTTGGCCTCAGGAGCCCAAAAATTGGATGAATCACACCCTGGAGTTGGCAGAAGTTGGCAGCAGCAGCAGCAGGAGCCCAAATATACACTGGAGTTGGCTTCAGGAGCCCAAAAATTGGATGAATCACACCCTGGAGTTGGCAGGAGTTGACAGTAGCAGCAGCAGGAGCCCAAATATACACTGGAGTTGGCTTCAGGAGCCCAAAAATTGGATGAATCACACCCTGGAGTTGGCAGGAGTTGACAGCAGCCGCAGCAGGAGCCCAAATATACACTGGAGTTGGCTTCAGGAGCCCAAAAATTGGATGAGTCACACCCTGGAGTTGGCAGGAGTCACAGTAGCAGCAGCAGGAGCCCAAATATACACTGGAGTTGGCTTCAGGAGCCCAAAAATTGGATGAATCACACCCTGGAGTTGGCAGGAGTTGACAGCAGCAGCAGCAGGAGCCCAAATATACACTGGAGTTGGCTTCAGGAGCCCAAAAATTGGATGAATCACACCCTGGAGTTGGCAGGAGTTGACAGCAGCAGCAGCAGGAGCCCAAATATACACTGGAGTTGGCCTCAGGAGCACAAAAATTGGATGAATCACACCCTGGAGTTGGCAGAAGTTGGCAGCAGCAGCAGCAGGAGCCCAAATATACACTGGAGTTGGCTTCAGGAGCCCAAAAATTGGATGAATCACACCCTGGAGTTGGCAGGAGTTGACAGTAGCAGCAGCAGGAGCCCAAATATACACTGGAGTTGGCTTCAGGAGCCCAAAAATTGGATGAATCACACCCTGGAGTTGGCAGAAGTTGGCAGCAGCAGCAGCAGGAGCCCAAATATACACTGGAGTTGGCTTCAGGAGCCCAAAAATTGGATGAATCACACCCTGGAGTTGGCAGAAGTTGGCAGCAGCAGCAGCAGGAGCCCAAATATACACTGGAGTTGGCCTCAGGAGCCCAAAAATTGGATGAATCACACCCTGGAGTTGGCAGCAGCAGCAGGAGCCCAAACATTGCTTTAAAGAGACCCTGGGGTTGGCTTCAGGAGCCCAAAAATTGGATGAATCACACCCTGGAGTTGGCAGAAGTTGGCAGCAGCAGCAGCAGGAGCCCAAATATACACTGGAGTTGGCCTCAGGAGCCCAAAAATTGGATGAATCACACCCTGGAGTTGGCAGCAGCAGCAGGAGCCCAAACATTACTTTAAAAAGACCCTGGGGTTGGCTTCAGGAGCCCAAAAATTGGATGAATCACACCCTGGAGTTGGCAGAAGTTGACAGTAGCAGCAGCAGGAGCCCAAATATACACTGGAGTTGGCTTCAGGAGCCCAAAAATTGGATGAATCACACCCTGGAGTTGGCAGAAGTTGGCAGCAGCAGCAGCAGGAGCCCAAATATACACTGGAGTTGGCTTCAGGAGCCCAAAAATTGGATGAATCACACCCTGGAGTTGGCAGAAGTTGGCAGCAGCAGCAGCAGCAGGAGCCCAAATATACACTGGAGTTGGCCTCAGGAGCCCAAAAATTGGATGAATCACACCCTGGAGTTGGCAGGAGTTGACAGCAGCAGCAGCAGGAGCCCAGATATACACTGGAGTTGGCCTCAGGAGCCCAAAAATTGGATGAATCACACCCTGGAGTTGGCAGAAGTTGGCAGCAGCAGCAGCAGGAGCCCAAATATACACTGGAGTTGGCTTCAGGAGCCCAAAAATTGGATGAATCACACCCTGGAGTTGGCAGGAGTTGACAGTAGCAGCAGCAGGAGCCCAAATATACACTGGAGTTGGCTTCAGGAGCCCAAAAATTGGATGAATCACACCCTGGAGTTGGCAGGAGTTGACAGTAGCAGCAGCAGGAGCCCAAATATACACTGGAGTTGGCTTCAGGAGCCCAAAAATTGGATGAATCACACCCTGGAGTTGGCAGGAGTTGACAGTAGCAGCAGCAGGAGCCCAAATATACACTGGAGTTGGCTTCAGGAGCCCAAAAATTGGATGAATCACACCCTGGAGTTGGCAGGAGTTGACAGTAGCAGCAGCAGGAGCCCAAATATACACTGGAGTTGGCTTCAGGAGCCCAAAAATTGGATGAATCACACCCTGGAGTTGGCAGGAGTTGACAGCAGCAGCAGCAGGAGCCCAAATATACACTGGAGTTGGCCTCAGGAGCCCAAAAATTGGATGAATCACACCCTGGAGTTGGCAGGAGTTGACAGCAGCAGCAGCAGGAGCCCAAACATTACTTTAAAGAGACCCTGGGGTTGGCTTCAGGAGCCCAAAAATTGGATGAATCACACCCTGGAGTTGGCAGAAGTTGGCAGCAGCAGGAGCCCAAATATACACTGGAGTTGGCTTCAGGAGCCCAAAAATTGGATGAATCACACCCTGGAGTTGGCAGGAGTTGACAGTAGCAGCAGCAGGAGCCCAAATATACACTGGAGTTGGCTTCAGGAGCCCAAAAATTGGATGAATCACACCCTGGAGTTGGCAGGAGTTGACAGTAGCGGCAGCAGGAGCCCAAATATACACTGGAGTTGGCTTGAGGAGCCCAAAAATTGGATGAATCACACCCTGGAGTTGGCAGAAGTTGGCAGCAGCAGCAGCAGGAGCCCAAATATACACTGGAGTTGGCTTCAGGAGCCCAAAAATTGGATGAATCACACCCTGGAGTTGGCAGGAGTTGACAGTAGCAGCAGCAGGAGCCCAAATATACACTGGAGTTGGCTTCAGGAGCCCAAAAATTGGATGAATCACACCCTGGAGTTGGCAGGAGTTGACAGTAGCAGCAGCAGGAGCCCAAATATACACTGGAGTTGGCTTCAGGAGCCCAAAAATTGGATGAATCACACCCTGGAGTTGGCAGGAGTTGACAGCAGCAGCAGCAGGAGCCCAAATATACACTGGAGTTGGCCTCAGGAGCCCAAAAATTGGATGAATCACACCCTGGAGTTGGCAGAAGTTGGCAGCAGCAGCAGCAGGAGCCCAAATATACACTGGAGTTGGCCTCAGGAGCCCAAAAATTGGATGAATCACACCCTGGAGTTGGCAGGAGTTGACAGCAGCAGCAGCAGGAGCCCAAATATACACTGGAGTTGGCCTCAGGAGCCCAAAAATTGGATGAATCACACCCTGGAGTTGGCAGAAGTTGGCAGCAGCAGCAGCAGGAGCCCAAATATACACTGGAGTTGGCTTCAGGAGCCCAAAAATTGGATGAATCACACCCTGGAGTTGGCAGGAGTTGACAGTAGCAGCAGCAGGAGCCCAAATATACACTGGAGTTGGCTTCAGGAGCCCAAAAATTGGATGAATCACACCCTGGAGTTGGCAGGAGTTGACAGTAGCAGCAGCAGGAGCCCAAATATACACTGGAGTTGGCTTCAGGAGCCCAAAAATTGGATGAATCACACCCTGGAGTTGGCAGGAGTTGACAGTAGCAGCAGCAGGAGCCCAAAAAATGGCCTAAAGACATAAATATGTTTTGCACCATTTGGAAAGTGTAAAACGTGGCACCATGCTGAATCTAGTCGCATGCATCAGGCATTGGTGGGTGGAAATCCTGGCTGATCCATCCCTGATTCATTTTGACAAAGGTGAGTCTCTCCACATTTTTAGTTGACAGACGAGTTCTCCTCGCCGTAACTATGGCCCCCGCCGCACTAAACACCCGCTCAGATGGCACGCTACTTGCCGGGCAGGACAGCTTTTCCAGGGCAAACTCTGCTAGTTGCGGCCACAAATCAAGTTTGGCTGCCCAGAAGTCCAGCGGATCCTCAAGGTGTGTTGGCATGGTCATGTCAAAGTATGACATGACCTGCTGGTTCAGGTCCTGCTCCAGGTCTTCCTGCTGCTCATGAGTAGCCTCACTATGCGGGTGTAGAAAGCTACTCATTAGCGACTGAAGACTGAGGCTGCTGCTGCTGATGGAGCTTCTGCTGCTGCTGCTGCCAACCCCCCCAGCGGCCATGGCAGTGGAAGGTGAGCGCAGAGGTCCCCTCGAGTCAGACCTGCGAGAGTATGGACCATGGCGCAGATAGGCATCGGCCAACTGCCTACGTAGAATGTCTTTGTAGTAGTTGAGTTTGTCCTCCCTCTCGGTGGGTTTAAAAAATGCCCCCATTTTGTGCCGGAAGCGAGGGTCCAATAAGGTGGACAGCCAGAAGTCATCCCGCCGACAGATGGAAACAATTCTGGGGTCACTACGCAAGCATGTGAGCATGCTTCGTGCCATTTGCGCAAGTGACTCGGATGGACTACCTGTCTCCATCTCCACTGCATACTGCCACGGTGTGCCCGGGTCCTCTGTCTCTCCTTCCTCAAAAACCTCTAGCTCCTCTGGCTGCTCCTGCTCCTCCTCTCCTGTCCGCTGACTAGATAAACCAGCCATTTCGCCAAGCCTAAACTGTGTTTCGCTGGGCAACTCCTCCTCCTCCTCTTCCTCCTCGTCCTCCTCCAGTTCAGCTCCAACGGGGTTCATGTGGCCGTAAGATGTAAACGCCATGTCTCCAGTGCCCTGACCAGCCATGGTTTCCAACATGTGCTGTAGTACATGAAGCAGTGGAATCACGTCGTTCATCCCGTAATCCTGCCGACTGACAAATAAAGTGGCTTCCTCAAAGGGCCTGAGCAAACGGCAGGTGTCACGTATGAGCTGCCACTGGTTGACATTGAAGTTACACAGGGGAGTCCCCCTATCTGCTTGGATCATCAGGAAATCCGTGATGGCTTTTCTCTGTTCATATAATCGGTCCAACATGTGAAGGGTGGAATTCCAACGGGTGGAAACATCGCAAATCAGACTATGTTGGGGGATACCATTCTGACGCTGTAGCTCAAGAAGGGTGTGTTTGGCGGTGTAGGAGTGGCTGAAGTGCATGCAAAGTTTCCGTGAAGTTGTTAGGATGTCCTGCAGATGGGAGGAACACTTCAGAAACCGCTTGACAACCAGATTGAAGACGTGAGCCATGCAGGGGGCATGGGTCAGGCTTCCTTGGCGCAGCGCAGACAAAATGTTCTTCCCATTGTCGGTAACCATGATTCCCATTTTAAGTTTTCTCGGAGTAAGCCATGTTTGGATTTCCTGATGAATACATTTAAGCAGTTCCTCCCCTGTGTGACTCCGTTCGCCAAGACAAACCATGTGAAGCACTGCGTGACACCTCCGTGCCCTGCACACATGGTAGACTGGAGGGGCACTGAGACTTGAGCCTACAGTGGAGGGTGAGGAGATGGCGGAGGATGAGGAGGCCGAGTCGCACGGTGTCACAGGCCCAATGGGCAGAGAGCGCGGAGGCCGAAGCGGCGTGACCTGTCCAAGTTGCTGCTGCAAAGGGACCACATTCACCCAGTGGGCCGTAAACGACATGTACTGCCCCTGACCGTAGTTACAGCTCCAGATGTCGGCGCTGCCATGTATTTTGCTACACACCGACAGGCTCAAGGACTGGCCCACCTTCTGTTCAACAAAAGTGTGCAGCGCTGGTACTGCCTTCTTGGCAAAGAAATGACGGCTTGGGACTCTCCACCTCGGCTCGGCACAAGCCATTAGTTCTCTGAAAGGTGCAGATTCCACCACCTGAAAAGGGAGCGACTGCAGCACCAGCAACTTGGACAGGAGCACATTCAGCTTCTGCGCCGTAGGATGAGTGGGCGCATACTGCTGTCTCTTGGACATGGCTTCGCTGATGGATTGCTGGCGGGATGCATGACTTGGAGGAGGAGGAGGAGGAGCAGGAGCGACAGAGGATGGGTATGACGCACAGCTGCCTTCGGCTGAGGTTCTGGAGCCTTGGCTGGCAGAAATTGGGAGCTCACTTGGTGAGGAAGCAGACTGGACCACCCCTTGGGAGCCTCGGTTCTCCCAGGTCGTTTTATGGTGACGCATCATATGTTGACGCAGGGCCGTGGTGCCAACATTTGGACCCTGGCCACGCTTCACCTTTTGCCTACATATCTTGCATGTGGCCATGTTACCCTCCTGCGGATGCCTCAGGAAAAACTGCCACACTGCCGAGTAGCTACTTTTCCCACCCCCTGGCCTCACTGATTCACTGCTGCTGTTGCCAACTCCAGGAACCCCTGCTCCACTACCTCCCGATAAGGTAGACTGCCGCACAGCAGGTGCTCTACCCCGGCCCCGGCCCCGGCCGGCTCCAGCCTTTGGAATTGTGCCCCCATGCTGACTGCTACCACCTTGCTGCCTCAGCTGCTGACTCCGGGGCAACCTGCGCCCCTCTTCTCCTGATGATGACGATGAAGCCCCTTCATCACCCGGCTCCCAAGTGCGATCGGCTTCATCGTCATCATCATCATCACCAAGTTGTGGCTGTACGTCACTGATGTTCGTGGATTCGTCAACAGTGTCTGGCGCAGGAGCTGGAACGCTCGCAGCACCCACGACACTGTCCACATCACTATCTGTCTGCCTAGCTAGAGAAGCCACCTCCATTTCTTGGCTGGGCAGTAGCTGCTGACTGTCCTCTATCTGATGGTCCTCCTCACTAAAGAGTGGAGCTGAACCCAAAGCATAGGATACGTCGCTGGGGGAGGGAACGGCGTAGGACAGAGGCAATGGGAGGACAGGGACTGCTCTCGGAGCATGCCAACTCAGGGTTGTGTCAGAGGAACCTACCGACCCTAGACTGGGGGTCTCAGACGTAAGTTGTGATGATGTTGTTGATGAGCGCGTCAACCAATCTACCACGGCAGATGCGTTACTGGTGGAGACCCGACCTCTAGCAGATACTGGCAGATTAGGTCTCTCAGCGTGACTCCTGCTGCTACTGGCCCCCAGTCTGATGCGAGCTCTGCCTGCGGAATCTTGGCCTCTGCCACTCCTCTTTTCACTTCCAGGCACTTGTCTGCCCGACATAGTCTAACTGGCGTGGGAGTAGGTGATATTTTAAGATCCCCCGGGCAGCGGTGGGTCTATATGAAACAGAATATAATGCACACCAAAAGTGAGCAGTAACACTCAGCCTCCAACAGGCCTGCTTAGTGTAAATAAGAGAGCTGCTTAGTGTAAATAAAGAGGGGTATGCTATGTTACAGAATGGGATGCCTCAACAGAAGTGCACCTGGCAGGCAGCAGTAAGCCTATGCCCAGCAAAAGTGTCTTATAATATAAATATAATAAGAGCAAATGCTTATATGGTCTTAAACAGAGGCTGCTTTAGTCACAGAATGGGATGCCCTGGCAGGGACAAGTAGTGCTATGCCCAGCAAAAGTGTCTTTATCAGGCTAATTTCAAATATGATAAGAGCAAATGCTTATACGGTCTTAAACAGAGGCTGCTTTAGTCACAGAATGGGATGCCCCCCAAAAAAGATCCAGTAGTACTATGCCCAGCAAAAGTGTCTTTATCAGGCTAATTTCAAATATGATAAGAGCAAATGCTTATACGGTCTTAAACAGAGGCTGCTTTAGTCACAGAATGGGATGCCCCAACAGGAATGGACCTGGCAGGGTCCAGTAGTGCTTTGCCCAGCAAAAGTGTCTTTATCAGGCCTAATTTCAAATATGATAAGAGCAAATGGTTATATGGTCTTAAGCAGAGGCTGCTTTAGTCACAGAATGGGATGCCCCCCAAAAAAGATCCAGTAGTACTATGCCCAGCAAAAGTGTCTTTATCAGGCTAATTTCAAATATGATAAGAGCAAATGCTTATACGGTCTTAAACAGAGGCTGCTTTAGTCACAGAATGGGATGCCCCAACAGGAATGGACCTGGCAGGGTCCAGTAGTGCTTTGCCCAGCAAAAGTGTCTTTATCAGGCCTAATTTCAAATATGATAAGAGCAAATGGTTATATGGTCTTAAACAGAGGCTGCTTTAGTCACAGAATGGGATGCCCCAACAGAAGTGGACCTGGCAGGGTCCAGTAGTGCTATGCCCAGCAAAAGTGTCTTTATCAGGCCTAATTTCAAATATGATAAGTGAAAATGGTTATACGGTCTTAAACAGAGGCTGCTGTAGTCACAGAATGGGATGCCCCAACAGAAGTGGACCTGGCAGGGTCCAGTAGTGCTATGCCCAGCAAAAGTGTCTTTATCAGGCCTAATTTCAAATATGATAAGAGCAAATGCTTATATGGTCTTAAACAGAGGCTGCTTTAGTCACAGAATGGGATGCCCCAACAGGAATGGACCTGGCAGGGTCCAGTAGTGCTTTGCCCAGCAAAAGTGTCTTTATCAGGCCTAATTTCAAATATGATAAGAGCAAATGCTTATATGGTCTTAAACAGAGGCTGCTTTAGTCACAGAATGGGATGCCCCAACAGAAGTGGACCTGGCAGGGTCCAGTAGTGCTATGCCCAGCAAAAGTGTCTTTATCAGGCCTAATTTCAAATATGATAAGAGCAAATGGTTATATGGTCTTAAACAGAGGCTGCTTTAGTCACAGAATGGGATGCCCCAACAGAAGTGGACCTGGCAGGGTCCAGTAGTGCTATGCCCAGCAAAAGTGTCTTTATCAGGCCTAATTTCAAATATGATAAGAGCAAATGCTTATATGGTCTTAAACAGAGGCTGCTTTAGTCACAGAATGGGATGCCCCAACAGGAATGGACCTGGCAGGGTCCAGTAGTGCTTTGCCCAGCAAAAGTGTCTTTATCAGGCCTAATTTCAAATATGATAAGAGCAAATGGTTATATGGTCTTAAACAGAGGCTGCTTTAGTCACAGAATGGGATGCTCCAACAGAAGTGGACCTGGCAGGGTCCAGTAGTGCTATGCCCAGCAAAAGTGTCTTTATCAGGCCTAATTTCAAATATGATAAGAGCAAATGGTTATATGGTCTTAAACAGAGGCTGCTTTAGTCACAGAATGGGATGCCCCAACAGAAGTGGACCTGGCAGGGTCCAGTAGTGCTTTGCCCAGCAAAAGTGTCTTTATCAGGCCTAATTTCAAATATGATAAGTGAAAATGGTTATACGGTCTTAAACAGAGGCTGCTTTAGTCACAGAATGGGATGCCCCAACAGAAGTGGACCTGGCAGGGTCCAGTAGTGCTATGCCCAGCAAAAGTGTCTTTATCAGGCCTAATTTCAAATATGATAAGAGCAAATGCTTATATGGTCTTAAACAGAGGCTGCTTTAGTCACAGAATGGGATGCCCCAACAGGAATGGACCTGGCAGGGTCCAGTAGTGCTTTGCCCAGCAAAAGTGTCTTTATCAGGCCTAATTTCAAATATGATAAGTGAAAATGGTTATACGGTCTTAAACAGAGGCTGCTGTAGTCACAGAATGGGATGCCCCAACAGAAGTGGACCTGGCAGGGTCCAGTAGTGCTATGCCCAGCAAAAGTGTCTTTATCAGGCCTAATTTCAAATATGATAAGAGCAAATGGTTATATGGTCTTAAACAGAGGCTGCTTTAGTCACAGAATGGGATGCCCCAACAGAAGTGGACCTGGCAGGGTCCAGTAGTGCTATGCCCAGCAAAAGTGTCTTTATCAGGCCTAATTTCAAATATGATAAGAGCAAATGCTTATATGGTCTTAAACAGAGGCTGCTTTAGTCACAGAATGGGATGCCCCAACAGGAATGGACCTGGCAGGGTCCAGTAGTGCTTTGCCCAGCAAAAGTGTCTTTATCAGGCCTAATTTCAAATATGATAAGTGAAAATGGTTATACGGTCTTAAACAGAGGCTGCTGTAGTCACAGAATGGGATGCCCCAACAGAAGTGGACCTGGCAGGGTCCAGTAGTGCTATGCCCAGCAAAAGTGTCTTTATCAGGCCTAATTTCAAATATGATAAGTGAAAATGGTTATACGGTCTTAAACAGAGGCTGCTGTAGTCAAAGTATGGGATGCCCCAACAGAAGTGGACCTGGCAGGGTCCAGTAGTGCTATGCCCAGCAAAAGTGTCTTTATCAGGCCTAATTTCAAATATGATAAGAGCAAATGCTTATATGGTCTTAAACAGAGGCTGCTTTAGTCACAGAATGGGATGCCCCAACAGGAATGGACCTGGCAGGGTCCAGTAGTGCTTTGCCCAGCAAAAGTGTCTTTATCAGGCCTAATTTCAAATATGATAAGAGCAAATGCTTATATGGTCTTAAACAGAGGCTGCTTTAGTCACAGAATGGGATGCCCCAACAGAAGTGGACCTGGCAGGGTCCAGTAGTGCTATGCCCAGCAAAAGTGTCTTTATCAGGCCTAATTTCAAATATGATAAGAGCAAATGCTTATATGGTCTTAAACAGAGGCTGCTTTAGTCACAGAATGGGATGCCCCAACAGGAATGGACCTGGCAGGGTCCAGTAGTGCTTTGCCCAGCAAAAGTGTCTTTATCAGGCCTAATTTCAAATATGATAAGAGCAAATGCTTATATGGTCTTAAACAGAGGCTGCTTTAGTCACAGAATGGGATGCCCCAACAGAAGTGGACCTGGCAGGGTCCAGTAGTGCTATGCCCAGCAAAAGTGTCTTTATCAGGCCTAATTTCAAATATGATAAGAGCAAATGCTTATATGGTCTTAAACAGAGGCTGCTTTAGTCACAGAATGGGATGCCCCAACAGGAATGGACCTGGCAGGGTCCAGTAGTGCTTTGCCCAGCAAAAGTGTCTTTATCAGGCCTAATTTCAAATATGATAAGAGCAAATGGTTATATGGTCTTAAACAGAGGCTGCTTTAGTCACATAATGGGATGCCCCAACAGAAGTGGACCTGGCAGGGTCCAGTAGTGCTATGCCCAGCAAAAGTGTCTTTATCAGGCCTAATTTCAAATATGATAAGAGCAAATGCTTATATGGTCTTAAACAGAGGCTGCTTTAGTCACAGAATGGGATGCCCCAACAGGAATGGACCTGGCAGGGTCCAGTAGTGCTTTGCCCAGCAAAAGTGTCTTTATCAGGCCTAATTTCAAATATGATAAGTGAAAATGGTTATACGGTCTTAAACAGAGGCTGCTGTAGTCACAGAATGGGATGCCCCAACAGAAGTGGACCTGGCAGGGTCCAGTAGTGCTATGCCCAGCAAAAGTGTCTTTATCAGGCCTAATTTCAAATATGATAATAGCAAATGGTTATATGGTCTTAAACAGAGGCTGCTTTAGTCACAGAATGGGATGCCCCAACAGAAGTGGACCTGGCAGGGTCCAGTAGTGCTATGCCCAGCAAAAGTGTCTTTATCAGGCCTAATTTCAAATATGATAAGAGCAAATGCTTATATGGTCTTAAACAGAGGCTGCTTTAGTCACAGAATGGGATGCCCCAACAGAAGTGGACCTGGCAGGGTCCAGTAGTGCTATGCCCAGCAAAAGTGTCTTTATCAGGCCTAATTTCAAATATGATAAGAGCAAATGCTTATATGGTCTTAAACAGAGGCTGCTTTAGTCACAGAATGGGATGCCCCAACAGGAATGGACCTGGCAGGGTCCAGTAGTGCTTTGCCCAGCAAAAGTGTCTTTATCAGGCCTAATTTCAAATATGATAAGAGCAAATGCTTATATGGTCTTAAACAGAGGCTGCTTTAGTCACAGAATGGGATGCCCCAACAGGAATGGACCTGGCAGGGTCCAGTAGTGCTTTGCCCAGCAAAAGTGTCTTTATCAGGCCTAATTTCAAATATGATAAGAGCAAATGCTTATATGGTCTTAAACAGAGGCTGCTTTAGTCACAGAATGGGATGCCCCAACAGGAATGGACCTGGCAGGGTCCAGTAGTGCTTTGCCCAGCAAAAGTGTCTTTATCAGGCCTAATTTCAAATATGATAAGAGCAAATGGTTATATGGTCTTAAACAGAGGCTGCTTTAGTCACAGAATGGGATGCCCCAACAGAAGTGGACCTGGCAGGGTCCAGTAGTGCTATGCCCAGCAAAAGTGTCTTTATCAGGCCTAATTTCAAATATGATAAGAGCAAATGGTTATATGGTCTTAAACAGAGGCTGCTTTAGTCACAGAATGGGATGCCCCAACAGAAGTGGACCTGGCAGGGTCCAGTAGTGCTATGCCCAGCAAAAGTGTCTTTATCAGGCCTAATTTCAAATATGATAAGAGCAAATGGTTATATGGTCTTAAACAGAGGCTGCTTTAGTCACAGAATGGGATGCCCCAACAGAAGTGGACCTGGCAGGGTCCAGTAGTGCTATGCCCAGCAAAAGTGTCTTTATCAGGCCTAATTTCAAATATGATAAGAGCAAATGCTTATATGGTCTTAAACAGAGGCTGCTTTAGTCACAGAATGGGATGCCCCAACAGGAATGGACCTGGCAGGGTCCAGTAGTGCTTTGCCCAGCAAAAGTGTCTTTATCAGGCCTAATTTCAAATATGATAAGTGAAAATGGTTATATGGTCTTAAACAGAGGCTGCTGTAGTCACAGAATGGGATGCCCCAACAGAAGTGGACCTGGCAGGGTCCAGTAGTGCTATGCCCAGCAAAAGTGTCTTTATCAGGCCTAATTTCAAATATGATAAGAGCAAATGCTTATATGGTCTTAAACAGAGGCTGCTTTAGTCACAGAATGGGATGCCCCAACAGAAGTGGACCTGGCAGGGTCCAGTAGTGCTATGCCCAGCAAAAGTGTCTTTATCAGGCCTAATTTCAAATATGATAAGAGCAAATGCTTATATGGTCTTAAACAGAGGATGCTTTAGTCACAGAATGGGATGCCCCAACAGGAATGGACCTGGCAGGGTCCAGTAGTGCTATGCCCAGCAAAAGTGTCTTTATCAGGCCTAATTTCAAATATGATAAGAGCAAATGCTTATATGGTCTTAAACAGAGGCTGCTTTAGTCACAGAATGGGATGCCCCAACAGGAATGGACCTGGCAGGGTCCAGTAGTGCTTTGCCCAGCAAAAGTGTCTTTATCAGGCCTAATTTCAAATATGATAAGTGAAAATGGTTATACGGTCTTAAACAGAGGCTGCTGTAGTCACAGAATGGGATGCCCCAACAGAAGTGGACCTGGCAGGGTCCAGTAGTGCTATGCCCAGCAAAAGTGTCTTTATCAGGCCTAATTTCAAATATGATAAGAGCAAATGGTTATATGGTCTTAAACAGAGGCTGCTTTAGTCACAGAATGGGATGCCCCAACAGAAGTGGACCTGGCAGGGTCCAGTAGTGCTATGCCCAGCAAAAGTGTCTTTATCAGGCCTAATTTCAAATATGATAAGAGCAAATGCTTATATGGTCTTAAACAGAGGCTGCTTTAGTCACAGAATGGGATGCCCCAACAGGAATGGACCTGGCAGGGTCCAGTAGTGCTTTGCCCAGCAAAAGTGTCTTTATCAGGCCTAATTTCAAATATGATAAGTGAAAATGGTTATACGGTCTTAAACAGAGGCTGCTGTAGTCACAGAATGGGATGCCCCAACAGAAGTGGACCTGGCAGGGTCCAGTAGTGCTATGCCCAGCAAAAGTGTCTTTATCAGGCCTAATTTCAAATATGATAAGAGCAAATGCTTATATGGTCTTAAACAGAGGCTGCTTTAGTCACAGAATGGGATGCCCCAACAGGAATGGACCTGGCAGGGTCCAGTAGTGCTTTGCCCAGCAAAAGTGTCTTTATCAGGCCTAATTTCAAATATGATAAGTGAAAATGGTTATACGGTCTTAAACAGAGGCTGCTGTAGTCACAGAATGGGATGCCCCAACAGAAGTGGACCTGGCAGGGTCCAGTAGTGCTATGCCCAGCAAAAGTGTCTTTATCAGGCCTAATTTCAAATATGATAAGAGCAAATGGTTATATGGTCTTAAACAGAGGCTGCTTTAGTCACAGAATGGGATGCCCCAACAGAAGTGGACCTGGCAGGGTCCAGTAGTGCTATGCCCAGCAAAAGTGTCTTTATCAGGCCTAATTTCAAATATGATAAGAGCAAATGCTTATATGGTCTTAAACAGAGGCTGCTTTAGTCACAGAATGGGATGCCCCAACAGGAATGGACCTGGCAGGGTCCAGTAGTGCTTTGCCCAGCAAAAGTGTCTTTATCAGGCCTAATTTCAAATATGATAAGTGAAAATGGTTATACGGTCTTAAACAGAGGCTGCTGTAGTCACAGAATGGGATGCCCCAACAGAAGTGGACCTGGCAGGGTCCAGTAGTGCTATGCCCAGCAAAAGTGTCTTTATCAGGCCTAATTTCAAATATGATAAGAGCAAATGCTTATATGGTCTTAAACAGAGGCTGCTTTAGTCACAGAATGGGATGCCCCAACAGGAATGGACCTGGCAGGGTCCAGTAGTGCTTTGCCCAGCAAAAGTGTCTTTATCAGGCCTAATTTCAAATATGATAAGAGCAAATGCTTATATGGT
Organism: Gastrophryne carolinensis; assembly: GCA_027917425.1. Lineage (NCBI taxonomy): Eukaryota > Metazoa > Chordata > Amphibia > Anura > Microhylidae > Gastrophryne > Gastrophryne carolinensis. The sequence continues at coordinate 70,135,411 of CM051243.1, read as the reverse complement.
CTTAAACAGAGGCTGCTTTAGTCACAGAATGGGATGCCTCACAGCAGACTTAAGATCAGTTCAGTATATATGCACAGTTAGTTACTATAAGCAGCCTGAAAATGCTAACAAAGCCTGTCAGCCAGCTAGTAACACTCAGGCTGGATGAAAAAAAAAAAAAATCTCCCTGTGACAGCCTCCGTTTTTCCTACCTTTCCCTGGCTTTCTGTCTGTCTCCTGTCTGTCTCCTGCCTGTCTCCAGCCTGTCCCTGTCTGTCCCTGTCTGTCCCTGCCTGTCTAACTGCCTCAGCTACACAGCGTCCTGTCTCTCACGAATGCAATAGAGAAATGAGGAAAAGCAAGATGGCCGCCGTTAAATACCGCTGTGACGTCACCGGGCTTGCTGGCTGCTGATAGGCTGCATGTGACTGCCCCAGCTTGCACTGGCGCGGGATACATGTCCAGACATGTCCCGTCCGCCATCTTAGAATGCCTGTAAATGTAAATGAATGGATGTTAAAGGAAAACTTCGAGTGATCGAATCGCGGGGAAATTCGGATTCGATCCGAATCGAATTTTTCCTGAAATTCGGATTGAATCCGGGTTCGTCCGGATCGATTCGCTCATCCCTAGTAGCAGCAGTCTGAGCAGCAGTGGCAGTAGTCTGAGCAGCAGCAGTGGCAGTAGTCTGAGCAGCAGCAGTAGCAGCAGTCTGACCAGCAGTGGCAGCAGTCTGAGCAGCAGCAGTAGCAGCAGTCTGAGCAGCAGTGGCAGTAGTCTGAGCAGCAGCAGTAGCAGCAGTCTGACCAGCAGTGGCAACAGTCTGAGCAGCAGCAGTAGCAGCAGTCTGAGGTGCAGTGGCAGTAGTCTGAGCAGCAGCAGTCTGAGCAGCAGTAGCAGCAGTCTGAGCAGCAGTGGCAGTAGTCTGAGCAGCAGCAGTGGCAGCAGTCTGAGCAGCAGCAGTAGCAGCAGTCTGACCAGCAGTGGCAGCAGTCTGAGCAGCAGCAGTAGCAGCAGTCTGAGCAGCAGTGGCAGCAGTCTGAGCAGCAGCAGTAGCAGCAGTCTGACCAGCAATGGCAGCAGTCTGAGCAGCAGCAATTTGAGCAGCAGTAGTAGCAGCAGTCTGAGGTGCAGTGGCAGTAGTCTGAGCAGCAGCAGTCTGAGCAGCAGTAGCAGCAGTCTGAGCAGCAGTGGCAGCAGTCTGAGCAGCAGCAGTAGCAGCAGCAGTCTGAGCAGGAGCAGTAGCAGCAGCAGTCTGAGCAGCAGTGGCAGTAGTCTGAGCAGCAGCAGTAGCAGCAGTCTGAGCAGCAGTGGCAGTAGTCTGAGCAGCAGCAGTAGCAGTAGTCTGAGCAGGAGCAGTAGCAGCAGTCTGAGCAGCAGTGGCAGTAGTCTGAGCAGCAGCAGTAGCAGCAGTCTGAGCAGCAGTGGCAGTAGTCTGAGCAGCAGCAGTAGCAGCAGTCTGAGCAGCAGTGGCAGTAGTCTGAGCAGCAGCAGTGGCAGTAGTCTGAGCAGCAGCAGTAGCAGCATTCTGACCAGCAGTGGCAGCAGTCTGAGCAGCAGCAGTAGCAGCAGTCTGAGCAGCAGTGGCAGCAGTCTGGGCAGCAGTGGCAGCAGTCTGAGCAGCAGCAGTAGCAGCAGTCTGAGCAGCAGTGGCAGTAGTCTGAGCAGCAGCAGTAGCAGCAGTCTGAGCAGCAGTGGCAGCAGTCTGAGCAGCAGCAGTTTGAGCAGCAGCAGTAGCAGCAGTTTGAGGTGCAGTGGCAGTAGTCTGAGCAGCAGCAGTAGCAGCAGTCTGAGCAGCAGTGGCAGCAGTTTGAGCAGCAGCAGTAGCAGCAGTCTGAGGTGCAGTGGCAGTAGTCTGAGCAGCAGCAGTCTGAGCAGCAGTAGCAGCAGTCTGAGCAGCAGTAGCAGCAGTCTGAGGTGCAGTGGCAGTAGTCTGAGCAGCAGCAGTCTGAGCAGCAGTGGCAGCAGTCTGAGCAGCAGTGGCAGCAGTCTGAGCAGCAGTGGCAGCAGTCTGAGCAGCAGCAGTTTGAGCAGCAGCAGTAGCAGCAGTCTGAGGTGCAGTGGCAGTAGTCTGAGCAGCAGCAGTTTGAGCAGCAGCAGTCTGAGCAGCAGTGGCAGCAGTTTGAGCAGCAGCAGCAGCAGTCTGACCAGCAGTGGCAGCGGTCTGAGCAGCAGCAGTAGCAGCAGTCTGAGCAGCAGTGGCAGTAGTCTGAGCAGCAGCAGTAGCAGCAGTCTGAGCAGCAGTGGCAGTATTCTGAGCAGCAGCAGTGGCAGTAGTCTGAGCAGCAGCAGTAGCAGCAGTCTGACCAGCAGTGGCAGCAGTCTGAGCAGCAGCATTAGCAGCAGTCTGAGCAGAAGTGGCAGTAGTCTGAGCAGCAGCAGTAGCAGCAGTCTGACCAGCAGTGGCAACAGTCTGAGCAGCAGCAGTAGCAGCAGTCTGAGCAGCAGTGGCAGTAGTCTGAGCAGCAGCAGTCTGAGCAGCAGTAGCAGCAGTCTGAGCAGCAGTGGCAGTAGTCTGAGCAGCAGCAGTGGCAGCAGTCTGAGCAGCAGCAGTAGCAGCAGCCTGACCAGCAGTGGCAGCAGTCTGAGCAGCAGCAGTAGCAGCAGTCTGAGCAGCAGTGGCAGCAGTCTGAGCAGCAGCAGTAGCAGCAGTCTGACCAGCAGTGGCAGCAGTATGAGCAGCAGCAGTTTGAGCAGCAGTAGTAGCAGCAGTCTGAGGTGCAGTGGCAGTAGTCTGAGCAGCAGCAGTCTGAGCAGCAGTAGCAGCAGTCTGAGCAGCAGTGGCAGCAGTCTGAGCAGCAGCAGTAGCAGCAGCAGTCTGAGCAGGAGCAGTAGCAGCAGCAGTCTGAGCAGCAGTGGCAGTAGTCTGAGCAGCAGCAGTAGCAGCAGTCTGAGCAGCAGTGGCAGTAGTCTGAGCAGCAGCAGTAGTCTGAGCAGGAGCAGTAGCAGCAGTTTGAGCAGCAGTGGCAGTAGTCTGAGCAGCAGCAGTAGCAGCAGTCTGAGCAGCAGTGGCAGTAGTCTGAGCAGCAGCAGTAGCAGCAGTCTGAGCAGCAGTGGCAGTAGTCTGAGCAGCAGCAGTAGCAGCATTCTGACCAGCAGTGGCAGCAGTCTGAGCAGCAGTAGTAGCAGCAGTCTGAGCAGCTGTGGCAGCAGTCTGGGCAGCAGTGGCAGCAGTCTGAGAAGCAGCAGTAGCAGCAGTCTGAGCAGCAGTGGCAGTAGTCTGAGCAGCAGCAGTAGCAGCAGTCTGAGCAGCAGTGGCAGCAGTCTGAGCAGCAGCAGTTTGAGCAGCAGCAGCAGTTTGAGGTGCAGTGGCAGTAGTCTGAGCAGCAGCAGTCTGAGCAGCAGTAGCAGCAGTCTGAGCAGCAGTGGCAGCAGTCTGAGCAGCAGTGGCAGCAGTCTGAGCAGCAGCAGTCTGAGCAGCAGTGGCAGCAGTTTGAGCAGCAGCAGTTTGAGCAGCAGCAGTAGCAGCAGTCTGAGGTGCAGTGGCAGTAGTCTTTTGCAATATAAGTTTATTCAGATTTTCAAAATTAACAATAGACATCGAAACACAGCAAGAAAACAGTGACAGGAGTAATAACCAACATAGACATGTCGGTCTACAGGTTCAGCTAAAGCACACCAAAAAACAATTACATTCAGAACAGAATCGGCCCCCACCCGCCCCTCAACTTCCCATCCTGGCGAATTGTACTATACTTTGACCCCGTAGGGAACAATAATCTTGCCAGCCTTAGCCTGCACCTGAAATCCGCGATCCACGCCTAGGGCCAGTCTGGGGGTCCAGTGGGCAGCAACAATTACAGTTTGGCGTATCCCGTCAGGGCAATAATAATATGAACGGGAGCGGGTAGAGCCGACAAAATCCCCTGCAGACCTCCAGTGAGGACGAAGGAAAAAAAATAGATATAGAGAAGGAGATGAGAATACCCTAGAGAGACTCGGGGGGGGGGAGGACAAGGGGGGGGGGTAAGAGGGTGATGGCGGAAGGAAGCAGAAGCGCGCTGCCAAGCTCTGCCTATGGTGCCTCGGAGGACAAGCAATTGTCTCTATAATCATTCCATACAGCCCAGGTTAGCGCATGCTTCTCCCGCAGGTCCCTGGCCTCAAAAGTTATCTCCTCCATTCTACGTATAGCCTCAACCTTCCGGGCCCATTCCATGGAAGTCGGCACTACTGCGGACTTCCAGTGTCTTGGAATAATCGTTCTCATCGCTGTTATGAAGTGCCGCAAGACTCCTTTTTTGTTACTAGAAATGGACCCAGGAAGCAGAGACAGCAACGCCAGCTGAGGGGTGTTCTGCACTGACTCCCCCACAATAGAATTATAGGTAGACAGGACCCTCTCCCATAGATCCCTGATAGCAGGACAACTCCACCAGACATGCAACATGGTACCAGGCTCTCTCAAACACCGCCAACACCTATCAGAGCAGGACTTATTATATTTATGTATATCCACCGGGCACCTGTTCCAACGAGCCAGAACCTTGTAATTCCGCTCCTGCGCTGCACAGGGGACCGAGAGTTTATGGGTGAATAAATAAATCTTATCTAGGTCCTCACTGTCTATCTGTACACCCAGTTCCTCCTCCCATTTCCTAATAAATCCTGGCGGTGAGCTGTGTTTGACCTCCAGCAGTGTGCGATAAAGGACTGCAACCGCATGTTTATCCGGAGGAACTCGGATCAGGGTGTATTCCAGCTGCGTTAGGGGTCTAATACCTCGATCCGCAAGGTTTTGGGATTTTATAAAGGCACTCAATTGATTATATAGGAGCCACGAAGTATGCTGTCCCGGCGAGCCCTGTCTCATCTCATCCAACGTGGGAAGCCTGCCTGAGGCTAAAATGTCCCCAATGGTGACGTTAGATGACGCCTCCCAAGTCAGGAAACTCCTAGCTTGCACACCCGGGGCGAAGGAGCAATTATCAAAGAGCGGAGTCAAGGGGCCAGGCCTATGAACCACTTCCCCCTGCCTGGTCAGTTTGTCCCATACTCTCAGGAATTGCCCCGCCAAAAATGGGAGGGAATCTCTCCGCTGCTTGGGGAGAAGGCCTCCCCACGGCAGAGAGACTGGGTTAATGGGAGACAAAGCCTTTTCCAGTTCCACCCACTGTTTCTCTTCCCCTCTCCCAGCCCAGTCCAGAATGCGGAGAGACATTACAGCTGTATGGTATGTCCTCAGATCGGGAAGCCCCGCCCCACCGTTCTGCTTAAGCCTAGTCAAGGTACTAAATCTGATCCGGGGTTTCCCCGTGCCCCACACGAATCTCAAAAATGCCGTCCTCACCCTCCTGAAAAATCCGTTAGGCAAATATATAGGGATCGTTTGGAAGATATAGAGAAATTTGGGGAGGACGTCCATTTTTAAGACGTTAATCCTCCCAAACCAAGAGAATTGCCTTTTGTTGTAAGTATTCAACTCATTCAACGTCTTCAGGAGCAGAGGAGAATAGTTGAGATCATATAAGCGGGACAAGTCAGCCGGCACCTGTACGCCAAGGTATTTTATGAAATGGGGCTGCCATTTATATGAAAAGTTGGATTCCAGTTGTTTAACTTCCCGCTGTGGGAGGGAAATGTTTAAAGCCTCCGATTTCGAGTAATTTATTTTGAAATTACTCACGCGCCCGAATGCCTCAAATTCTTTGAGGGCCGCCGGGAAGGAGATCAGGGGGGCCTTCAAATGCAGCAAGAGATCATCGGCATATAAGGAGGCTTTATATTCATGGTCCCCCACTACCAATCCCCTGATATCAGGATTCCGCCGTATGGCCACCGCTAAGTGCTCCATGGTGATGACATATAACAACGGAGAGAGCGGACAACCCTGCCGTGTGCCATTACCAACCTTAAAGGCCGATGACAGGAGACCATTCACCCTCACCCTTGCCGTGGGCCCGGAATATAGGGCCAATATCCTGGACAGGAGGGACGGGCCAACACCAACCTGCTGAAGAGAGGCCTTAAGAAACATCCAATCCACTCTATCGAATGCCTTTTCCGCATCACACGATAATAGGCAAGCCGGCACCTTATTAGAATTTGCATATGCAATTAGGTTGAATACCTTATTGGTGTTGTCCCGCGCCTCCCGCCCAGGCACAAACCCCACCTGATCCAGGCCTATCAATCCCGGGAGCAACGGCTGAAGCCTAGAGGATATAAGTTTAGCATATAATTTAATGTCTACATTAATTAACGATATTGGTCTGTAGCTGCTACATAAGGATGGGTCTTTCCCTGGCTTGGGGAGGACCGTAATAATGGCCTCTAAGGACTGCCCCGGGAACCCGCAATTAGGACCTATCAAATTAAATACTCTGACCAGGAAGGGAAGTAGCTCGGGAGCCATCTGCTTATAAAATTTGGGAGTATAGCCATCTACCCCCGGGCTCTTACCCTGCGGTGTCTCCTTAATTGCCTTGGCCACCTCGCACACCGTAAAAGGCTCCTCTAAACGCTCTGCCTCCTCCTTAGGAATGGAAGGAAGAGATGTATCATAAACATATTTAACCACATCCTCAGGTGGGTCTGCAAAAATTGGGACAGTCTGATCCTGCTGTAGATTATATAGGGATTGGTAGTAGTCCCTGAAAGTGTCTGCAATCTGGGAAGGAACCATGATCATGTGCCCCTGCGGTCCCCTGACATTGGGGATATAAGTGTTTGCAATTCTAGGGTGCAACGCCCTGGCTAGCAGTTTCCCACATTTGTCGGACGATTCGTAATAAAGCGCCTTCTGCCGTTCCCTAAACCTTAGGTACGCCTGATTATACAGTCCCTGCAGCTTCTCCCTGGCCCTCGACAAGTCGAGGAGCAAAGCATTATTTGGGTTCCTTTTATGGTGTATAGTGTCCTGAATTGAAATGGCTCGCTGCTTTTTTAACCTGGTCCCATGTTTAATAAATTCCCCTCGCACCACACATTTTAAAGCCTCCCATTGATATGGGAGGGGTGTAGGGTCGTGTGCATGATTCTTCAGAAATTCCTTGATTGTTTCTCTGACCCCTGACATGCAGACAGCGTCCCCCAGCAGATTGTTATTAAGCTTCCAGTTCCAGCACTTCGGGTAAAGCCCGGGTAAGTACACAGAAAGAAATATTGGAGCATGGTCCGACCATACAATCTGGCCAATCCGTGCCTGCGGAGCCCAATCCATGGCGTGATGGGACAGGAATAAATAATCTATTCTGCTATAGGATTTCCTAGCAGAAGAAAAGAACGTAAAGTCCTTGTCCCGTCCATGCAGGGCCCGCCACGAGTCCACCAATTGCATATCAGTCAGCACTTTTTTCAGCCTATTTCGTTTACTCAGGGACTCGCCCGAGGAGGAATCCAACTCAGGCTGCATAGCGATATTAAAATCTCCTCAAACTAACAAGGTGCCCTCAGAGAACCCCTCCAACGTCCTAAGAACTCGTACACAAAAGCCTACCTGGTCAGTGTTAGGAGCATAGATATTTGCTATAGTGTATACCTTCGTATATAGCTCCACTTTAAGAAATATAAATCGCCCATTGGGATCGGCCTTAGTGTCTACAACCTTGTGCAGGAGGGACTTATGGATAGCAATCGAAACCCCGGTCGCCTTCATGTTGGGATTAGGTGCATGGTGTCAGGCAGGGTAATATCTATTCCTAATGCTCGGAACATGTCCCTCTTTAAAATGCGTCTCCTGGAGAAGCAAAATGGCAACCCTGTGCTTATGCATATCGTATAACACTTGTGACCTTTTCTCAGGGACATTTAGCCCTTTAACATTAAATGAGCCAACCACTAACTCTGCCATTGTCTGTGCACTTCTTGGGGGGTAGGAAAGACGGATCGGGGGGGGGAGACAGAATGGGTTGTGACACTGGGGGTATCTAAAAAGAGGGGATACGAATACAACAACAAATACAACTAAGAAAAAAAAGGGGTACTAGTGCTAGTATTAGCGGTAACGCTCTCTTGGTTCCCTTTATAAGAGACGAGCGTTCTGGCCTACTGGGGGGAAGTGGAAAGCCATAACCGCGGGCAAGGAGTTGCTTCTGCCTTATACGCAGGCTATGAGAGTCCATTTCTCCAAAGTCTCAAGCCATCGTTAAAAACTACAATAACAACATTAAACTTTAACCATAGCAAAAGAACAACATTACATCTATAACTGTTATCAACTATAGGTTCCCAACCCCCAACGCCGACCCACCCCCCAACTGTGGGGCAGGACGGCATAGGAGGCCCGGGAAACTCCCATCCCTGAATTCCGCCAAATGAGCAGCCACATTAGCCTGCCAACATTCGTCATCACAGTGGGTCATCCCCCCTCCACACCCACCATCCTCAGCCAAGCCACCCCTACCCACCCCAGGAGCAACGGCCACATGAGCCAGAGCAGACAGCGCAGTCCACGGGCCAACGAATTGTACTCACGCTGACCAATGTCCAGCACCGCCCCCCGGGGCACCCGCCCAAGCGCCCCCCGCCGCCCCCATCAACAGTCAAAGAGGGAGTGACTATCTATGCACGCAGCGCTTCCTGACTGCAGTCCAGTAACCAGACCCGGGGGGGCGATGACAGGACGTCCGGACACCGATGGTATCCACAACCGGACTAAACAGCCTGTCGGCGTCCGACACCTCTGATTCTGTTCCTCTGTGGCCTTGGATCTCCAGGAGGCGGGCGTCTGCCCGGCCCTCCGAAGTCTCCCACGGAGGGCAACAGCCAATCGTCCACCTGTATACTCGGAATTTCCAAAAAGCTGAAAAGATCCGGAAGTTGCGAGTGCGACCGCAGAGCAAACGCCTGCCCTCTCTTCATAACCACCAGGTGGAATGGGTGGCCCCACCTGTACGTCGCTCCGACTGACTTAATAGATTCCAGTAATGGTCTCATGAGTCGACGCATTTGAAGGGTGCGTCTGGCAAGATCGGGAAGCAAGGTGATCCTGGATCCGTTGTAAAGGATGGGGCCCCTGTCCCAGGCTCTTCTCATTATGTCATCCTTGATTTTATAGAAGTGGACCCGACAAACTACGTCCCTTGGTCTGTCAGGATCCATGGAGCGCGGGCCCGGAGCCCTGTGGGCTCTGTCGATCTCGATATGTTCTCCAGGGGGCCTGTTCAAGACACTGTTAAATATCCGGACGACCACCTCGTTAAGGTTATTATTCTCCGGAGCCTCTGGGAGACCACGTATCCGTACGTTGTTCCTGCGGCTCCTGTTTTCAAGATCGTCCAGGTGCATTAGGGCCCTAATTGTTTGTTGGTTAGAGTCTGCCTGGGCCTGTTGCATCGCTGCCTGTGTCCGCTCCAGCGCTGCCAATCGCTGATCCGTATCGGCCTGTTGTTGCTCAAGAGTGTTCATTCTTCCAGAGACCTCAGAGACCGCTCGCGTCACCTCCTCAAGCTCTTTTCTCAGGAGAGATTCCATCCTAGTTGTATAATTCTCAAAGTCCCTCCTGGATGGTAAAAATTTCAATAATGTGTCGAGATCATACTGTGCCTGCAGGAGGGATCTACGATGCGCTGGGTCAGTAGAGGCCACTGTAGCCTGGGACCAAGTGGGCGACTGTGGCCCAATCGGGCTATCCGGCCCATCTGAAAACATTGGGCTGGTTGAGGCAGATGGACAAAATCTCTGGCTCTCTAAGTCCGGGGGAGGGTCTCCGGCTCTTGCTGGCGACGGAGTCCAGTGCCTCTCCCGGGGTGCGCCCCGGGGCACGCCGTCTCTCTCCGCTACTTGGGGGTTGGCCCCCTGTCTCCTACCCCCATGGAGCTCACTGGCGTGGATCCGGTCACCGAAAGGCATCTCCCCCCCACGGGCGGTCCCACCAATCGGGGCAAACTGGACCCCATCGCGAGGAGGGGGGTGAACCTCAGCCATCACCACCACCGAACCAGGGGCGCCTCTCCCCCTGTCGGCCTCAATCTGCGGCGTCGGAGACAGTCCCTCGCAGATTAGGCAATCCCCTTTGCAATGTGGGTGCGCTGGGCAGGCTCTGCAACGCGCCGCTGTTTGGCCAGGGGAACGAGCCTGTACTTGGGGAGAGCGTCCCAGCTCCGCCTGCAGTCCCTGGGGCCATGTCTCACAGGTGCCTGTCTGAACTGCACCCTCCTGTGGCCCCCTTGTATACTCCCCCGCCGGGTTATCTCCCCGTTCCCAGGTGGCCAGTCCGATCCCCGCAGGCTGCTCCATACCTGTCTTTTGCGGCACCTTCTGCTCTGCCCGGGAGGGGGTCCCGCCTGCCTCACTCTGCGCCTCCCCGGCCCGGCTGCCGGTTACCTTGCCGCCTTCGTCCTCCTCTTGCAATGCTCCGGAGTTCAGCAGCTGATCCGGCGGGGGGGGGCCTCCTCCTCCCCGCTCTGCGACTCCCCGCCCGGGCCGCTCCCGTCATTGCCAGCGCCCGTATGGTGCGGTGCCCCGGCGCTTAACAGCTGATCCGGGGGGGGGGATCTCCTCCGCCCCGCTCTGCGACTCCCCGCCGAGGCATCTGCCGTCACTGCCGCCGCGGAGGACGGCGGCGCACGTGCGCTGCGGCGCTCCCCGCCTCCCCTCTTCTGCCGCCATAGGGGCCTTTGCGATGGGCTCTTCTGCCCTGTCCGCCCGGTCATCGTCTAGTCTGGGGGGGCGATCGAACTCCAAGCCCTCCCCCCGGACCGGGTAAAGGACCCCGCACCTCCGCCGTTTGCAGCTCATCCCTCCGCTCCGTCGCCGCCATCTTGGACTCCCTGCCGCCGTTCCCAGATGGCTGCTTTACCTTCAGGAATCGGCTGATCTTGCCAGCTTTCTCACTCACAGGGGTCGCCTTGCTCTTCCTGCGCCTGGACATCCTGGTGGCGAGCAGATTGGAGGTAAGACTCCCACGTTTTCCTAACACTTCTGCAGAGCTCCCAAAAGTTGCGCCCTCACGCTGCCATAGCTAAGCCACGCCCCCGTGGCAGTAGTCTGAGCAGCAAAGAAAATAGTATGGCACATGGTGTATGAGGGGGGGGAGAGAATATTATGGCAAATGGGGCATGAGAGGGGGGAATATAATGGCACATGGGGCATGAGAGGGGGGAATATAATGGCACATGGGGCATGAGAGGGGGGAATATAATGGCACATACTGTATGGCTGGAGGCTGTATGCCTGTGGGGGAACATACTGCCAGCCTAATGTGGGGGGAACTATACTGCCAACGTAATAATAAAGATATATGCAGTGTGCATAGGTATTTGTTCATAGTTTTTTTTTTTAACTATAGTCCGGCCCTTCAACGGTCTGAGGGAGCGTGAACTGGCCCCCTGTTTAAAAAGTTTGAGGACCCCTGGTCTAAGCTGTTTTCCATAACATGTTTTCATGGGGAGTTTTCCTGAGACTGGCTGTGTGGGTGGAGCAGCTGTAAAATGAATGTAACGAGCCAGGCTGCAGCTGTGTTGCTATGGCAACTCACTCTGAGGTAACCAGAGAATGCACATTAAAACACATTTCTAATGCACTGGTGGTTGCCATATTCAAATGGCTGTAGCTTAAAAAGCATACAAAGGGGGCGTGGCCTGCTAATGGTGCCGTAAGGAACTATCCCGGGAGGCTCCCCATTAACCCTTCAGCATTTACCATTGTGACTGACAGCAACCTTCCTAAAAGAAGATGTCCAAGCGGCGGAAGACCAGAGGAGCAGCACGAGCCACCCAGAGGACCCCCATATCCACTTATTTTGGGTCCGTCCCTGTGGAGAGCCCCAGATCCCCGCTGCCTGCAATGGCGGCTACCGCCATGATCCCGGATGGAGAGGGAGGGCCCCCCCGTCCCTCGGCGGAGGCGCCGCCCGACATACCTGTGCTGCTGAGGCTGGGTGAAGAGGAGCTGGTTCCGGGACCCCTCCAGCCGTTGAAGGGGGAGAAGATCCCGTCGTGGATGCCTGCGGGAAGCGTGGGGGCGCAGGACAAGATGGCGCCGGCTTCCCTGCGACCGGCGGGTGCGGGCGCCGCTCCGGACTGCGACCGCCAGGGACCCGGTGAAGAGAGCAGTGAGCTGCGGTCCTCTCAGCCCATGCCAGCGAGCACAGGAGGGCTGATCCACGGGTCACCTGCCCCCGGCCCTTCGACGCTGAAGAATGGAGGTAAGGAGGGGGAGAGCAGCAGCAGGGGCCAGCACGTGTCGGTGACAGCAGCACAAGTTCACTGGCAGCCAGGGGAATCTCAAAACAGCCTGATGACAGCAGAGGCTGCTATTAAAGGGAAAGCTGCTAAATCCTCTCTGCCACTTGTCCGGCCTCATTCACCTACCCAATCCCTAGAGGGTGAACTGATCATGCCTGCCCCAGACCCCCGTGCAGTGTTCTGCCCACCCTCCCCAATGCTCGATCATGGAAAGCAACCTGGAGAGCCACACAGCTGCATAATGGCAGCAGGGGCTGCTCTTAAAGTGACGGCTGCCAAACTCACCCTGCCATCTGGCCAGTCCCATTCACCCACTCAAGCCCTAAGGGGTGATCCGACCACACCCGCTGCAGACCTCCATGAAGAGTGCTACCCATCTACTCCGAGACCTGCATGGGAGCGGGGGCCTGCGTTCTCCCCGGGGCCCTACAGCCCAGCTCCTATGAGCCGCTCGTGGGAGTCCCGGTCCCCCACACCTGACGGCCACCCGACGATTTGTGAAGACACAGCTCCACCAGGAGCGCTTTCTCCTGGCGCCCTGATCTCAGTCATTATGGAATCAGTGAGACGCAATGCGGATGCCATTAAATCTTTGCCCTCAAGAGCGGATTTTGAGTCTTACATTTCAAGGATGGAGGGGACTTTCCGCCGAGAAATAACGTCAATGCAAAACACCATAGCGGACCTGTCTGACAAAGTGGAAACCAACACAGCCACACAGTCAGATATCCAGACCAGGGTCACTGCTTTGGAACAGGAAAGGGATGCCACTCGCAGGATGCTTTCCACCCTGCAGGTCCAACAGGATGACCTGGAAAACAGAAACCGCCGCAACAATATCCGGTTACGGGGCATCCCGGAATCAATAAACCCGGCGGAGCTTAACGCAACAGTTTGTAACCTGTTTAACACCCTCCTGGGTCGCCCCTCGGGGGAGGCCATTGAGATTGACCGAGTCCACCGGGCCTTGGGCCCTGTGGGAGGCGGCCCCAACGGTCCAAGAGACGTTATCTGCAGAGTGCACTTTTTCCAAGTCAAGGAAGCAATTATGCGAGCAGCCTGGAACAAGGGCCCTATCGACCTAAATGGTGCAAGTGTTATTCTATTCCAAGACCTATCCCGCAGAACCCTGCACATGCGACGCCTGATGAGGCCCCTTCTGGATCTCCTACAGCGCCAGGGGGCGACTTACCGTTGGGGACACCCCTTCCAGCTGTTGGTGCGGAAGGACCGGAGAGCATATGCCCTGAGATCGCCGGAGCAGCTGGCGGGTCTTTTTGAGTTTCTGGGATCCGCGCCCATTGACGTCCCGGACTGGCTGGCACCTGACTTTGACCGGAGAGCGGGTCCGCTCCCGCAGCGCCCAAGGAGACGGGGACGGGACAGAAGAGGCCCGGCCCGCCGTCCCGGCCCGGAGCGCGGGGGGAACCCCGGCCATATGGACGTTAGATAAGAGGTAACAAAATTTAGCTACACACAAATCTATAGAGTTCTGTTTAGACACCGTTTACAATAAGTTGGCTCCTGTATTTTATCTTTGTACCTGTTGTCCGTGGTTCCTGCATATTTAGAAGTTGATAAGTAATGTTTTAGGTGTTCAATGCTTTTTCCCTGTAGGGAGGTTGGGGCATTGGGACTCGGATGGTCCCGCTGGGTGGCCGGCGGGCCGCTCCCGGCGGGGTCCGCTACGGGAGGTGGCCTTGCCCGGGCGGGCACCGCCGGGGGCTGGCCCGTCGGCCGCGCTTCGGAGTTTGTTTGGGGACCCCGGCTGCGCCTTGGCGGCCCCGCGAGTTGGATCTGAAGTGGCCGCCGGCTGGTACCGTGGCCCGGCTCGCGGTCCGATCTGGTCCGTTGGGCGCACGGCTCGCACCCGGGGCCTATCCGGCCCGTGTGGCCGCCGGGGCTCCGCCCGGGGTGGAGGATGGTCTGTCTTGGGTCGGGGCGGGGTGGGTCCCGCCGGGCTCGGGGCGCTCCCTTCCCCCCCGCAGGGGTGGGCGTCCCTGCCGGGCGGGGCGCCCCCTTGGCTGTGGGAGGGGGGGCCCGGGGGATCGGGGCCCATCTCATCTGAGGGACCCGCTGCGGGTGGGGGTTCCCTGCGGGCCCCCTCCCAGGGGAAATATGACCGCCCTGCCCTGGACCTGGGTTGCACCCCGGGACGCGGGGGGGGGGGGTCGCCTGCTCTGAGGTGATGGTCGCTGTGGCGCACCAGCGGGAGGGAGCCACTGGATACAGGATATAAGCTATTACTGAGAATGCCATGTTTACTAAGCCCATACAATGTTACTGTTGCTGTTTACTGAAAATGTGTTAAGAGGGAGGGGTAGCCTGGATGGAAGAGTAGAGACCGTCGATAACAACAAACCCGCCGGGTTCTGGTTCCTCTTCGCCTGGTGTCCACTTCCCCCAGAGGCCCGCGTGACTTCCCGAGGGAGGCTACCGGAGACCCCCCCGAGAATCACGTGGCCAGACTTCCCTATATTAGAGAAGTTAATAACAATAATTCTATCGGCCTAAAGATTTTTTAGGCTTTCTCCGGGTTAGAAAAGTTTTTTTCTTTGGTTCCTATCTTTTTCACACTTCTTACTTTCTTACTTCGGATTTCCCACCCCTCATCTCCCCTGTTTCACCGCTCTGGGCGACTGTCTGTTCTGCTGAGCGCGCCGGGTCCCTGGTGATGTTGGCTGCCGGGGCGGGGGGGGCGGTGGACCTCCGTGGTCCACGGGAGACGCTCCTCAAGACGGTGTCCCTGAACTGTAGGGGCCTCAATGTCCCTGAGAAGAGATCGGCGATGCTCTCGGATCTCAGAAGAATGAAGGCCAAAATCATATTTCTGCAGGAGACGCACTTCAGGGGAGACGCCTGCCCCAGGATGTCCCCCAGGTTCTTCCCCCAATGGTACGCGAGCTCCTCCCCAATCTCTAAATCCAAAGGCGTTGCAATACTGCTAGCCAAGGACGTCCCCCTTCCGGAAACTGGTGACCTCGGCTGATAGTGAGGGCAGATACATAATGATCAAAGGGACAATACATGGAGAGCTATACACTATGGCCTCCGTATATGCCCCCAACAGTGGCCAGGTGGATTTCCTCTTGAAGTTTCTGTCGGAGCTGTCAGAATTCCGGGAGGGAAGGGTGCTCTTGGGAGGAGACCTAAACATTGCCCTGGACCCACTGCTTGACTCATCAACCGGCAAGTCATCTGTCCCATACGGGGGGTTACGAAAGGTGAAACAGGCACTGCATGGTCTGCAACTATGCGACCCCTGGAGAATTTTCAACCCTAAGGGTAGAGACTACTCGCATTTCTCGACAGCCCACACGTCCTACGCAAGGCTAGATTACATATTAGTGTCCCATTGCCTTCTACCCAGGGTGACTAATCCCGGCATAGGTCCGGCCTCCCTATCGGACCATAGCCCAGTATGGTTACTCCTGACCTCAATGGAAAAAAGCAAAAAAGAATGGACATGGCGTCTAAATGAAAGCTTGCTGAAAGACCCGGTAACGGAACGAGCAGTCCAAACTGCCCTTACTGACTATTTTACACTAAATTGCTCGGGCGAAGTACCCCCGATGACCGTTTGGCAAGCACACAAGGCGGTGATAAGAGGGGTCCTCATCCAACATGCCTCCAGATTGAAAAAAGCACACACGCAGGACAGGGATCGCCTACTCTCACAAATTCAAATCCTCGAGAAAAGGCATAAAGAATCCCAGATGCGAGCCACCCTACAGGAGCTAACCTCTTGCAGAGAACAACTAAACTCCCTGCTACTGAAAAAGGCGGCATTTGTCATAAAGCGATGTAAAAGATTCTATTACGAGTGGGGGAACAAAAGCGGTTCACTCCTCGCCAGAGCCTTGAGGAAACAACAGTCCCTCAATTTCATTGAGGCAATAAAGGATGCAAAGCAACAGAAACTCCATAAAACGGAGGATATTGCCAAAGTATTCCAAGAATACTATCACGCATTGTATAATTTGAGGCCGCAGGGGGTGGGGAACACCCCGAGGGACCTGTCTCAAATGCGACGATACATTGCAGCCTCTGGTATGCCAAGACTGGAGGACGAGGCGGTTAACGGGTTAGGGGAGCCTATCTCGAGTACCGAACTACATCAAGCAATAAAAGCATCCCCGAACGGTAGATCACCTGGCCCGGATGGACTAACTATCGCCTACTATAAGAAATTCGAGAGCATTTTGAATAAGCACTTCCTACAAGCTTTTAACGCAACAGTGGGCGATGACGAGCCTGTGTTGCTCCCGACAGAGGCTCTAGAGGCCCACGTCACAGTAATACATAAGGCTGGGAAAGACCCCCTGAGTTGCAAGAGCTACCGCCCAATTTCGTTATTGAACGTGGACCTTAAATTGTTCACCAAAATTCTAGCGAACCGCCTAGCAATATACCTACCCAACCTGATCGACGGGGACCAGTGTGGTTTCATCCCTGGCAGAGAAGCTAGGGATAACACTATTAGGACCCTGAACCTGATACACAGATCACGAACGGACAACTTCCCAATGATGTTACTGTCCACAGACGCTGAAAAAGCGTTCGACCGGGTGGACTGGAACTTTGTCTTCGAGGTGCTGAGGCACATTGGTCTCCAGGGCAGGGCACTCAAATATATCTTAGGGATATACTCTACTCCCCAGGCTAGGGTTAAAGTAAATGGTCACCTTTCCCCGCCTTTCCGTTCAGGACAGAGAAGAGGAGACCAGGACCCTATGGACTTCCTGGACTATCTTCCGAGCTTCAGTGAAATAAAGACTAATCATATGCTTCCATCCCTCAATTTAGGCCAGGGCCGAGCCGTTGAGATGGAAGAGGGGCTGCTCTGTGGTCGTGGGCTGGGGCTCTGCTCCCGCCTGCCCCCTCCCCCCCGCGCCGGCGGCGGGTCGGACGGTCCTGGGGCCCCCGCTACTCCCCCCGTCCCCCCTTCTGAGTGGATAAAGGGCGCCCCTGCCGCCCAAACTAGACGCCAAGGAATAGGCTGCAGACAGCTTAAAGGCGAATAGAAACCTGGACCAGACGGGAGGGGGCCTGGAGTGGAGTGGGCGGGGGTTCTCCCTCAGCCCCCACTACTGGCCTAAATATAGATGATGTACTATACCCGAGTTCGCCCGAGTACACAGCAGGAGTGAGCTACAGGAGTGGATGGTGGATCTCGGACCCTGAGTGTGAACCGGCCTGCGTGCTGGACCTATTTTCTTCCTGTACTGTCTTATTCCTGACAATTTATCTGTAATGTTTTGTTTGAAAAACTTAAATAAAGAATTAAAAAAAAAAAAAAAGCATACAAAGAGCTTTATACTGTAAGAATCACAAGACTCAGGCCTACAATGTGTTATATAGCATGTCTCTGACATATTAAAAATGAAGGCACAGTCTAGAAATTGCCATTCAAATTTGTGGTGTCTAGAGTGGAGTTTCAATGAATGTCAATGGGAGGTGTGAGTTGCAAACAAAAGGTCATATTGTGAAAACTATTAGGGCTATGGCTTAGGACATTTTTAGCGGCAGCAGGGATAGCTGAACGTTTTGATATAAGATTTGTGTAGGTGGGCTTAAAAATGAGGGAGAGGTCGCAGTTTAGAAATCATGTCCTGATTTTTCACTTCACACTCATCTCCCACTCTAGTTTTGAACATTCCACCCATTCATTCCTATGGGAAAATTGCGCCAGAAAAACGCCAATATTTCGGAAACCGTTTGGTGAAACGTTCCACAAAGTAATAGCACACCATTCGGGAACGATCCGCACGTTTTGGTATATTATGGTCTATGTAGTGTAAAAACTGTGGGAGGAGTTACAGTGCAAAATATGGTGGAATAATATATCAGCAAGAACAATAAGTGATCTTGCCATGCAAGAAAACTTAATAAGTTATCTTGCCATGCAAGAACACTTATTATAAAGAACCAAAAGATATGCAAATTTAATAAAGTGCTTGAATGCATAAATAAGCGCAAACTAGCATCTATCCCTAAGATTAAAGTTGCAAGAACACCAAAAACTATATCCAAATTCAAAGAAGGGTTAATAAGCACAGCGTAATATCCCCCACTAATATGAATGTTAAAAGTTTACATTGACCACCAGACAGAGTATTAGCAGGTGGTCCCCAGGGCATGACCAACGCTATTGGTTTACTACATTTTCCAAAATAAAAAGGCTTTTTTATCTGGGTTTAGGCTTTAACCTACAGTTACAAATGTTTTCCACTCTCTGTATTTTGGGAATAGACATAAATGATACTGAAACTGTGACTAGCAATCCCTTGATGCTAGCTATCAACTTAAAAAAACCTTTAAAATTGTATAAAAGATAGGTGAGATGTTGCACATTTAGAGATTCAAGCTATTTTCCTTCCACACTGCATTTCAGGTAAGTGTATCATCTTTCTTTTACAGAACAAAAAAACATGCCAAAGGGGAGTCAGAGGCAGCTAGAAAAAAGTACAGGGATAGTAATGCTAATTATTTAGTGAAGCACGGGTTATGCTTTCAGGTAACCAGTGTCTTTTGTTTTTTTTTATTAAACTCACAAGTAAATGCAAAAAGATATTGGCCTTGATTTAATAAGAGTTGAAAAAAATCCTCATAGTAGTCAAAATTTCAATTCATGAAAAAAAAAAGCCTGAGAATTTCACTGTTGCTGAATCACCAGCTAGGAAAACACGGGCAGGCTGATTCATCACTAACGCCAGGTAGCGACAGATGAGCGTCTGTAGCAGGCAGACGCTAGTAGTCGCTGTGCTCGGCCGTGGGTCGTTACTTCATAGCGACTCAGTCGCTGTTCAGTAATATTGAATACATTGTGAGGAGTTGCTATTTGACCAGTATGCGCTGTATAGGAGCGCATGTTTGCGACTGCTCATAGCGACCGACTCACACTATAGCCTCGATTCAGAGAGACACAAAAAAAATTCAGTTTTTTGTGCCGATCTGATTTTTTTGTGAAATGTTTCCGTTCTCGTATGAGCGTTCGAGCGATTCAATGCATGCATTGAAAACCTTCTGTAAAGTTTCCGTCCGTTGGTACGGCAGATTAAGAATTACGAGGATGTCATTTTCCATCCAGACTTTTCTGTTTCATTTCCACATGTTACAACGTAGGCTTTCGTTTTTGGCCTTTTCCCATCGTATCCTCCAACGAATCCTTTACGTTTCCCGATAGATTCTGTTTCCATTTTACAAAAAATAATCCTGCGCACTACAAACTTAACTCATTAAAGTGCTTGCTTACATATTTGCCACCCTCACTTCTACTACAATGTTTAGCTAAATCACTTAGCACTATCCTCCATCTTCCCTTTTGGAACCTTAAAGCTCACCCAAACCACTTAGCACTATCCTCCATTTTCCTTTTTGGAACCTTAAGGCTCACCCAAACCACTTCTCGGTCATGTGAATATTCATCTTTAAATATTTCTGGGCCCATTTTGTGTTAATGTATTTTGTAAATGAAATGACAATGTAAACATTTTTTTTATACCATCATAAAATATAAAATTTTAAAAAAATTTGAAAATGTAAAATTTTTACAACTATAAAAAACAAAATACATAGCAATGGCAGGCCACTGAACATTATTCTTCATCTGTGGTCCCCAACGGGTTGCGCAGCTCCTGCATCTCGCCCACCAACTGAAGGACCCTGACACTCAGTTGTGCCACTCTGGCGTGTGGTCCCTGTTAAAAAAAGTAAATTAAAATTTTGGTATAACCTTGTTGGGGTCATACTGCAGTGCCCCCCCCCCCCCCCCCCACCCGTATGGTCCAAACATCTAAATCTGGACTTCAAAAGCCAGAGGGCCCTTGCCACCACGGCCCGGGTTTTGCATAGTGCCCGATTAGAGAACCCCTGGCCCGCATTCTGCAGGCATAGAACGGGCATCAGGAGCAAGGGTGAGTGGCACATCTTGCGGTTCCTGCAACCAATTATAAAATAATTACACAAAGCAAAGGTAACCAACTAAAACAATAACTCCTACAACACATTAAGATTCAAGTTCAACAATCCTAATATAATTCCCAAAGGACATAAGTCTAAAAAAATATAGCAATTATATGGATGTGTGGGAAAATAAATGTTTACATGCTAAGGACTAATTTGGGTCAGCATTAAAATGCATCTATAAGGCATACATGAAATGTATTGATTCAGGTATGCATTGCTATACAATTTATGGCCTCGGCCATGCTGATACATGCAATGCCTTGGTGCTAAAGGCGCGCAGACTCCTCCACATAGCCACTAAATTGTTCAACAATAGCAATCCGAGCCCTCAAAGGTCTCGTAAGTGGATAGGAAATGAAACGGATTTATAGGGTGGTGATCCGTCGGAAATCAGCTCTCTGAATCAGACGGAAACCCATCCCAACAACGGAAGTTATCTGAACGATTGGAAAATTTCCGATTTTTCACATTTTCCTGTGCGAGTAGAAAATGGACGAAAAAAAAAACGAAAAAAAAAGACTAACACCCACCAAAACTTTCACAGACAGCTACGGAAGGTCGGACGAATGTGTCTCTGAATCGAGGCTTATATTCAGCAAAAAAACAGCCTCACAAAACTCTGGCGCTGAAAAATGCTTGTTTGAAGCCCAGAGCGCAGGAGGCGGTGTGTTTAAAGTCTGTTTTTCAGCATCTATCCACTAGTAACAAAGCGAAAACATATGGAATTACATTATAATAACACTGTAACATGAACACCTTAATGGCAGACCTGTAATGTCATTTCTGAAGAAATATATAAAAAATGAAAAAAATGGGAAAAAATGCTTTTTGTAGGTCAGAAGAGGTCACAACATTATTTGAGATTTTTTGAAAAAAAAAAACCCTATTTAAAGAGAAGAAAATCGTCCATTGAAATGTATGGGAGAGCGACAGGTAGCGAGAGGTCATACCTGGCGCTGTGCAAGGCTGAACGCTGGCACTGAGGCTGTGAAAATGATGAATCTGACTCTACATGGCGTTATCCCAGTCGTTAAACATATTCTGCATGATAAATGTGTAATTGCATGCCGTATCTGGCGTTCAACATTTGCTACCAGTCGCTACCTCTCATTAACCAGCCACTACCTGACGCTATCCCTTCTTAAATAAGGGCCTAAGTCAATGGCACTTTTTTACTCCTAAGAGAAGTAGTAAACTTTTCACTCCTTTCTACACTGTAGTAAAAACTGCCATTGACTTCCATTGCATTTTTATCTGGTGATTCAATAACAGTGACATTCTCAGGCTTTTTTCTCATGAATTGAATTTTTTACTATCATGAGTATTTTTTTCAACTTTTTAGTGAATTGAGGCCATTGTACTTTAATTTGTCCAAACAATTCACTTGCACCTTTGGCATTTTTACAGATGAGATACATTATTTTTACAATGTTGTAAGGATATATTTTAGAAACTTTGGAAACAGCACCCTATGAGCTATTCATGATAGTTTTTTTCTGCAAAACACATAGGGTTTTGTTATTTCAAGATGCTTCGAAAAAACATAGAGGCTGATTCATCACTAACGCCAGGTATCGGCAGATACTGTGACATTGTGACATTAACACTTTAGTGCCAGACCTGTAATGACAATTCTGCATAAAAAACAAAAAAATCAAAAACGTTTTCAAAAATGACTCTTTCTAGGCCAGGAGAGGTCACACAATTATTTGAGAGAAAAAATAAATAAATAAATAAATAACATTTTTAAACAGAAGAAAAGGAACGTCCATTGAAATGTATGGGAGAGCGACAGGTAGCAACAGGTAATACCTGGCGCTCTTGGATCTAGAGTGCCAGTGCTATACGCTGAGCCGTCTGTGATGATGAATCGGATGCTACATGGCACTGTTAGAGTCGCTCACCAGAATCACTTTCATAAATGTGGTATTGCGTACAGCGCCTGGGGTTCACCAGATGCTGCCTGCCGCTACGAGGCACTACCTGGGGCTATCCCTTGATGAATAACCCCCATGGCCTTACCTCACTGAAAAAAGTGTACCTTACCTGTATGCCCCATTATAAGTACGGGTCAATTTTGCTGTTTCTAGGGGAGTGTTAGCAGGGTGGTAGCCCTGGTCACCAAGGCCATTAGGGGAACCTTCATGCCAGTCATCCTATTTTTTGCAGATGGGTCAGGGCCACGGTAAGTGGTGCTGGCTATAAGACCGTCATCCCCCCATATTGGGATCAGTCTGGGGAGGGGACACTTCTGGCTGCTAACATAGAGGCACAGCCTGGCATATACCATATGGCATAGCAGCACCATGGATGGGTGAGGATGAGCAGAATTTTTTCTTCCTGTATTGAGCCCTATTTGGCCTAGAAACTGCACTGTCTGTGGGGTTTACACATGAACAATAGAAAATCTTTTTAAAAAGACATGTTCACAAGCCCTATATCAGGACAGCAAATCAAGAAGAAGAAGATAGTATAAGATTGTTTGCCTTGGGGGTGATTGAGAACTATATATTCACTATATACATCTATATTCAGATGTATATAGAACATTTTAAAACCCACAAGGTAGACAATAAAAGTCTATGGCATTTTTCTTTCCTAAAAAATGTACTTTTCTCACCTGGTGCTAAATCAGTCCTATAGTGCAGAGACATTCTTCACCAGCAGGTAAACCTTCCTGGTGGCGAATTGTAGTATATGACTTTATGGGAATGACTGGGGTGCTCCATCTTTGATCACATGGCTTATTATTCCAAAGGGAAGAGAGGGGACATTTCCTCTGCGGGGGCGTAGCATCTGGTGTGGTAGGGACAGTTCCAGTGAGTCAGTAATGAAATGTGCAGGGTGGTGATCATGTAGGGTTGACTCTGGTGTTAAAATTGCTAAATATTTGTCCTGAACATTTGGTTTCTTTTAGTTATTTATGTTTCAATATTTTTATTATATTAGAAATAAAGATTTGCCACTTTTAGAAATTAGAAGTTTACAGCTTGTCTTTAAATGTGATTAAGGACTTTTTCTAGATTTACTGTAGTTTGCAACTATGGCAGGCTATGACACTAGATGGCGCTGTGACCAATGCTCGGCTGCAGAGTTTCTATGTATTTTACTGCTGTATTGTATTACCTGTATATTGAGCTGTGAGCTCTATGACTGGTACTTCTTTCTTCTCTCTCATTTGTAGCCACCATGTAAGGTGAAATTCTCCTGTTGCATTTATGTTCCAGTAAAGTAAGTTCCTGTTATACCACTAATGTCTATCTGGATTATGACTCAGCAAGTTGTACCCAGCACTTTGCAACAGGTTATGGGCCCAGTGACTGAATGAAGCCGAATAAAGGCCAGAACAGTAGACAGCGCGGCTAATGCAGAGATCAACATAAACACGCTTTTCACAGAGACATCTCTTATACGCAAGTAAGACTATTCTTATATAAAAGAGGGAGAATGGCAAGCAACTCAGAGCTTAAATTCTCAGTGACCAAACTGTACAATGACAATTATCAGCTATGGAAGTTTAAGGTGAAAATTATATTATAATTATATTATTATATTATATATACATATATTATATACTATCCAGAGATGACTTGTGGGAGGTTATCACTACAGAGAGGCCACAGGCACATGCCACCAAAAGCTTACTAGTAGTAGATGATCAGCTAATTCACATGACGATCAGCTAATTCACATAGACAGTGATAATACAGTGAAAGGAATGTGGAATGTACTGAAAAGAGATCCAGTTTAAACAGCAAGTTTTTTCTGCTGTGGAAACTTTACAAAACGAGGCTTAGCAGAAAGCAGGACATAAAGACCACATAAATGCCATGCTGGACGTGATCGCACAACTCAGATCAGTCAGGTGGGAATATAACAGATAGTCATGCAGCAGCCATTTTGTTGTGCAGCTTGCCTGATACATACACTGAACTGATGATGAGTATCGGTGAAGAAAGGAGTTTGTGCATGACTTCACAGAAATGACACCAGAACCACTTTTAAAGATACAGACACAAAGATAAACAAGAAGAAAACCAGAGTGTGTTTTAGGTGCCACAAACAGGGACACATAAAGAGAGACTGTACTATATGGGAAGCAGAGCAAATGAGTCAACATCCCTCTTATACTAAGCAGTAAGTCAAAGCCACACTCTCTAATCCTTGTGAAGGGAACTGGAATGCCACATTTAAAGTGATAGGAATTCATACATATCAAGGCTGGCGTATTGACTCAGGAGCAACCAGTCACATAACAAGTGATAGAAGCTTTTTCACAGAACTTGATCTGAATAACAACGAATTACCTTGCAGGTAGAAGTGAAATACATGCAGAGGGATATGGGCATGGAACCCTTGTAGCCCCAATAATGCAGAACACAATTTAGCCATACCAGTAAAGGATGTGCTTTACTTTTCTGATCTAGAAGGAGGACTCTTATCTGTAAAGCATCTAACAGTGAAAGGTCTCACTGTAAAATTCCAAGGTGACAAGTGTTCTATCCTGGATGGCAAGCAGACCATTGCGAGTGCCAAACTGGATGACCATCTATATCAACTCAACACAGTGAAGGAAAAGGTGAGACTATGCACTCATAAATAGGCTCGATTCAGAGGCAAATTCGTCTGGACTTTCGTAGCTGTCTGTGAAAGTTTTCGTGTGTGTTTGTCATTTTTTTTTCGTTCAATGCGTATATGCACTTTCGAAGAACGAAAGCAAATCGGATCATTTGCGTTAGTTCGGATCATTTTCCCATCAAAATCTGATATTTTGCGTTCGTTCAGATAACTTACGTTATTGCTATGGGCTTGCATCTCATTCAGAGAGCTGATTTCCAAGGGACCACCACCCTATAAAACCGTTTCATTTGCGATGCCCTTACGGGACCATTTTGACCTCGAATAACCTTATTATGAACCAGTCTAGTGCCTTTGTGGAGCATGAGGAACTCCAGCTAATGGGCATAGAAATTGTCCGTAGGGCTGAGACCAGATTGCACCGGCGATGCATGCATATCGATGGCATGCATGACGTTGAGCTGTTCGAGCTCACCAGACTAGGGCCCTTATTTAACAAGGGATAGTGCCAGGTAGCGAATGGCGAGCGAACGGTAATGTCGCTCACCGCCACGAGAACGCCGGCTCCCCTCCGCAATCACACATTTATCAAGCCGATCCTGCTTAGCGACTGACAGAGCGCCAGATAGCGAATCATTCATCATTATTCCAGCCTCACCCCACAGCGCCAGCGAGCGACCTTGAACAGCGACAGGTATGACCTCTCGCTACCTGGCGCTCTCCAATGCATTTCAATGGAGCAATCTTTAAATATTCATAATGAATTGCTATTATTTTTTTTTATTTTTATTTTTTTTAAATGTCAAAAATTCTGTGACCACTTCTGGAATGTTAAATTTTTTTTTAAGGTTAAAAAAAAATAAATAAATTTGTGCAGAATTGATATTAAAGGTCTGATATTAATGTATTCATATTACAAAATGTTTTGAAAAACATGTTTTTTTTTTTCTAAAAATATGGTTGTTTGGGGGTTAAAAAACTACTTTTAACCCATCGCCGCCAGCACACTGGGGTTTAAACAAGCATTTCACAGCGCGAGAATTTTTGTAGCGTGATTTGTTAATGAATATGCTGGGAGCCGTTCGCTATGGCCGTTCGCTGTCATGCGCTCCCATACAGCGCGGAACCTGTCAAACAGCGGCTCCTAACCCCGTATTCAACATTACCGCACACCGACTGAGTCGCTGTCAACAGCCGAACAACGGCTAAGCACAGCGAATACTAGCGGGCGCTCTGAAAATAACGCTGCTGTCATTCATCTGTCGCTACCTGGTGCTATTAATGAATCGGCCTCTTAATCGCGCTTCCCTCCATAAATTGTATAGTGAGCTGCGGCCATGGTTAGCCCGCACCACAAGGAAGGGGCAAGCAATTTCAGGTATGACCAAGATGCTTGGCTGCCTGCAATTTTTGGCGAACGGCTCGTTCCAGAGGCTGGGTGCCCTCTCCGTGGGGATCTCCCAGCCTACGCTGAGCCGCGTGCTATCCAAGTTTTTGGAAGGCATGGCTAGCATTAGTCAGAAATATATATTTTTTCCTGACAACGTGGTAGCCTGGAATGCGCTTAAGCTGGAATTTTATAATATCGCCAACATGCCCAAAGTCATGGGTGCCATTGCCTTGGTGCCTCCGGCAGCCGACGAGTACATCTATAGGCAAGTTCTATATGTTTTTTTTGGATATAGTTTTCATAAATGGTATTTTAAATTTATCTAAATCCCTCCTTGTAAAATCCCTCCTTGTAACTAGTCCCTGTGAAATAGCTGACTCTGTATATCTTTTAATCCCTCCTTGTAAAATCCCTCCTTGTAACTAGTCCCTGTGAAATAGCTGACTCTGTATATCTCTTAATCCCTCCTTGTAAAATCCCTCCTTGTAACTCGTCCCTGTGAAACATTGGAGCGTATTTAGCTTAAACAAAGTTTTTCATGTCGCACAAAGGAAAAAATGTTCATGTGGTCCTTAAATAGGCAATTTACAGTTAATCTTTACTTGATGCAACATACATATCCTTTTTTGGGGTGAAAAATACTTATGTACTTAGTTATTGTTATTTGTATTGGCCAACATGTTTTTGGGAGGGTGTTAGGAGTTAGTGTTTGAGTATTTTAACTTGCCTTGCTAATTTAGATTTTTTTCCTTTTATCCCAGGAACCGCAAAATGGGCCACTCACTGAATGCCCAAGCAGTGGTGGCCCCGGACATGCGGTTCCTTAGTGTTCTCGCCGGGTTTCCAGGCTCATCCCATGACGCATACATCTTGCGTCGATCTGGATTGTACCGTCAGTTTGAGTCTGGAGAATTCTCCGGTGGATGGCTCCTTGGTAAGTTGACGCAAATAACGTCATTCACTTTTCAATGTATGCCTATGAATATAGTTTATGACCCATGTCTGAAACTATGGCTGTTTTTACCCCTTGATTACATGTTAAGCCGGACCTTAACCATTATATTTAGCAAACCACAAACCTTTACAAATGTTTGACCAGCATTTCAAAATGAGAAATGTCAACTTTCTAGTAAATTACTTATTATTCTTCCCCACACTCGACTGCAATTCTGTCCTTGCCTTTATGATAGGGTCTGTGCCATCTTTGCTTCGAAGCATGACACTTACTTAGTAGAGGAGGGCGGGATAAAGTACAGGGGGCGGGTTAGAGGTGTGCTTGCCTCAGACAAAGCAGATCTGGATTCCTGAAAAGGTAAGACATCCAAGAATGCTGAGCAGCACAGTCCTAAATCAATACCTGTTAGCAATCTGCCTGATTTGCCCTCATCCGCCATCTTGGCTGTTTAAATGGTCCGAACATGCATTAGATGGTGTTGGCCTGTTTTTTAATCAGAGCAATATGTATGTTCAGGGTGTCTCTCAAATATTACATAGCCTCTTAGTCATGGTGATGGCCCGTTTTTTTGTTTACATTTTGGGAGTAATGTGGACTTAATGTTATTTTTGTCTTATTTTTTCGGGGGATTCTGGCTATTCACTGCTTCCCTGGCTGCTGCCGCTCGTCCTTCGGCCACAGAATGCGCCACAGGATGCCTACAATCGGGCCCACCGGAGGACTAGGGCCATGGTGGAGAGAGTGTTTGGGCTGTTAAAAACCCGCTTTCGTTGTTTGGACCATACCGGGGGGGCACTACAGTATGACCCCAAGAAGGTCATAGATATAATTCTTGCATGTTGTGTGTTACATAACTTTGCCATAATGCAGCATGTCCCCCGGTATTTGGATCTGCCCCTCTCTCCACCCAGCCAGGACCCAGATGAACAATACCGTGGCACACCTAGCGCCTCTGGCCAAGCAGTTCGGGCCAATTTGATTTCTACACATTTTTCTTAATTTTTTGGTCATGTGTTTGTTTTGTGTATGTAATGTTTTTATTTGACTATAATTTGGATTTGTGAATCTTGAAGTTTTTGTTTGTTTAACAACTAGTAATGATTTAATTACTAAAAAATTCACACATGATCTGAGAGTAATGCCTATTTTTGGCCCTTTTGTTTTTGTAAATGTATTCTCAAAGCTAAAATTCAACAAAACATTAATGCATCAATGAAGTCAACAACAGGTAAAGTCACATTCAATATATTTATTACAGATATGTACATTTGTAGTTTAAGGGCACTTGCATACCTCATGTACATACATAGGACCACATAAATAAAACTTTTCGCCAAATCATGCCACCTAGCAATTGTACACATCCAGGACTTTAAAAGTAATGCACTCCAGGGCAAAGTATTTTTGCCAAAACAAAACATACAGACATAGGGAGTAAGCATTTGCATGTCAATATTGGCCCAGTAATACATAGGGCCACATACACACCCTCTCCTGCTTGGTCACATTTGCCACAGGCACAGGTGTAAAGCAGCCATACCTATGCCACATCTACGCCTGTAAGTCAGTGGCCCACCCAAACAAGAAGCCCCAGTCCAAATACAAGTCCAGTCCAATCTCTGCCAGGGTTTAAGGTATTAGTTTGCCAGCCCGGAATGTCCCCCAATCATGCCTACAAACAGGATGAGCCAGAAGCAATGTAATTAGGCCAAAGCCTGCAGCGCAACAGCTTGAGTGGCAGGTTCAGTGAGGCTTGAGCTCAGGCATTGGCTAGTGGGCTATCTCAGCACTCTAATGAGCTATATGGCCACAAATCCAAAGCATACAAGCCAAGCCATACCAAAAGGCTATATTGGTAGGGCTCACCAGACAGGTCAATACAGTGGGGATGTAGAGCAAAGATGTGTAGCAGATACAGAGCAAATAGGGGTTAATATGGTTGATGCCCAAAAAACCCTGGTTGTGGGCCTTGGAGGTGTGTGGCATTCATAATCTGCAACTGTTGCAACATGTTTCTATTGGTTGTTTGAACTTCATCCAGCATGGCACTGAAATTACTACTTAAGGTGGCCATGTGGGTGTTGCTAGTTCGAACTTCCTCAAGCATGGCTGTGAAATTTGTGGATAAGGTGGCCATGTGGCTGTTGGTCGACCTAAATTCTGTCAGCATGGTGTTTAAGGTATTATTTAAGGTCTCTAATTGTGCATGATGCTGCTCGTTGTTTCTTTGATTTTGTTGGCGAAATAAACGCCTCTCATGGTGCCATGCTGATTCCATGATCGGCACGCACCTCCCCTGGGAAACTGGGCGACGTAGCTGACGTAGCTGATGGTCCTCTAGTTTGACCAACAGCCACAGATGTGCTTGGCAAATCCTCTGCAGCAGACCTACCACTGGTGAAAGAATGACCTATTTGTTCTAGAGCGATCGCCCTGGACCCTCTTCAGGCACGATGTCAACAATTGTAATAATTCCCACTGTGTGATTTAAGATATCTTAGAGAATTTGCGACTGGGCTCGACAATAAACGACAGACACACAAACCCAGTACAAATTCTAATTTACTTCCGCTTTAGGGAGGACTTATATAGCAAAAAACCACAGACACAGTATGCACTTGTTCAACATTTTCGACATATATGTCAAAACCACAGAAAGGTGCAAACTGACAGTTTCCACAGAGGAAAGGTCAGCACGTAGCAGTTACCGAGAAGTTGCCCCATTTAGCTGTTATTGCGGTTTGACAGTTAAATTTCGCTAGCATACATTTCTGCAATAAATTTCCACTCAGCTTACAAAATATTCTATCTTGTAAAGCCTTGCATGTAACTATATCTGGCAGCCATTTTGTTCGCTTCAGCCATTTTGTTAGAAGAATCTGAGGCCTAGCCTCTGCCAACAAACCCTTCTTTGAGTCTCAGAACTTATTACAAGTTCTCAGACTCACCAACCATGGCATCATCATATGTCTCAGATTCTACCCTGCGAACTATATAATCATAGTGAGCTTCATTCTCTGCCAAGTAAGCAGCGTAAGCTCCCTGTT
The DNA here is from genome assembly GCA_027917425.1 of Gastrophryne carolinensis. Classification (NCBI taxonomy): domain Eukaryota; kingdom Metazoa; phylum Chordata; class Amphibia; order Anura; family Microhylidae; genus Gastrophryne; species Gastrophryne carolinensis. Next base: position 70,105,366 of record CM051243.1, on the reverse strand, counting down.
GCTTATTAGTTTTTATAGCAAATGACACACATAATGATCTTAAATGTAACAATAGCAATGATCACCAGCATAACAATAATACAGAACTGTGTGAGAAAACCTTTCCAGCTGGAAAATAAATCTTTAAACCAACTGGACCAATTAGCATCATTTCCTGCATTATTTTTCATTTCCACTGCTAGAGTATCTAACCTTTCAATAGCCTTGGTTACTTTTCCGGATGGTCCTAAATTATTGGGTATGTAGGTACAACAGGTATCCCCTATCATCTTGCAGACCCCACCTTTCTCAGCTAGCATCATATCTAAGGCCATTCTGTTCTGGAAAGCCATTTCTGTTGTAGGTCCCAGCTGTTCAGCAATTCCTTTAAGGCCGTCCCTAGTAGCATTCACAAAGCATTGCTGATTATAGTATAGATAGTTAATCCAATCAGCATTCTTATTAGCAGTCACTATGGTGAATATGGACTCAAATCCAGTCTTTACAGGGTCTCGGGCCTTAAATTCATCGGACACCCCTCTGGGGACACCTATGGCATCTAGGTACACATGAGCATCAAAACTCCCTTTAAGTGATGCTGCCTCCCTCTTGCTTCGGCGGGGGGTGCCTTGGAATTGTCCCTTAAAAGTGTGCTCGTCCCAATCTATTGCTGGGGAGATTACAAATGACATTATGAGCTTTACCGGTGCGCATTCTCCTTCCCAGTCACGAGGCAGCATGGGATGTAATACTGCACCACCACATAGCCAGTATATATCAGCTACAGCTACTTTGTGGCCAATTAACAAATTTTTATCCGTAACAGTAGCATACTTGTGACACCAGCTCTGAGTAAAATTTCCTACGTTGAGTTTCCCTTTAATTCTGCTATAACAAGTATAATTACCCTTGTAAGCATGGATTCCTGAACCGGGCTTGGCGGGGTGGTTTAAAATGGGAAAGTCACGTGCCCACATGCGGCATTCGTCACCTGTAAGGGTCTGATTCTTATAAATTTTCAGCAAACATGTTTCTTCATTCTCAGGTAGAGGAAGGGGAGCGGTGCCTAAATGAGGTCTAGCATTTGCACACACATCTGTATTGGGTTTCCCCACCTGTGTAACCCTTATTTAAAGAATACCCCTATATTTTTATTTAGAGGTGGGTACCTAGCCAAGATCTGTCCATGTGCAATTGTTAGAAAGGTCCGGGGTTAGGCTCCCCCGGATATCTGTCTTGGATCTCTGACTATAACCACACCGTTATTAAAATTACATTACATTTATTTGAATATTTTTTTAAAATTCCATTGATTCAATTGTGCTTTTGACATACAATAAATGCTGCAATGTTCTAATACATCCAATTATCTGACCATTGTCACATTTTCTGAAGAGTACCTTTCAGGTGGGCAGACATGTTTCGCCTTATGACAAGGCTTTATCAATGCCCTATTTACCTGAAGGAGATAGATATTAAAAGATAAGTTTTAGACGCTTTTTATATTATCACAATGTATATGACAAATTATATTAATTTCTCGTTGGAAAAATACATTTAAGACAAATTAAACACATTAGGCTACCTTTTTGAGAGGTTTCACTCTATACATCAAAAATGGGGAACTGTACGCTGGAGTTATTTCCCAGGAAATGTCTGGTCCATATATCCTTTTAGGAACTGCATATACCATATGTTCGGATTAAGTTGTGCTGGCCCTTTAAAAGAAGTTGACCCGCCGGAATGTGCTGGCCCTTTTAGAGATGTGGCACCCCTGCCTTTAATAAAATTTATATATAGTTGGCTAGGGTTAGCCTTATCTACTTGTAAATGAAAGTATTTCCTAATTAATAGGTTAATTCCTACCTGAAATTCCGGATTGTTTTATTTGGTTTGTCCTCCTTTTTGGCCTCCCCCGCACGTTCTATGGCACTATAAGTGAAAAAGGGGTGCACCAATGTTATTGCATTATAATTCTATCCATGCTATGCAGTATTATTAGGTTGAATAGGCTGTATATTCTTTGGGGCTGGTAATGATACTATTGGGTATATATTAGCTAAGGTAGATAAGGTGAAAGTTTAGAACTACAGATGTGAATGGGGGGCGAGATAAAAAATATAACTTCTATAGATTTTGTATATGCTGGTTACCTTGCAGCCTGGAGCGCTATGAGATGGAAGAGTGGATCCCCTATTTCATATGATGAAGACGCCGTCTGGCGTGTTGCCCGTCCGGCGCCATCCAGCGTGTCCCCCGTCCAAAGGTCTGGACTGCTGTGCGCTCCTCCGGTGACGCGTTTATGTGTCCCGGGCTCAGAGCGCAATATGAGACGCCGGAAGTGACGTCATGCACACACAAAACAATCAGTTCTATTTTGCTTAGCTGCAGTGTAGTGGGCCCATTGTAACCACAGGTTCTGTTGTCCCTGGAATCCTGTTTCAGTAGCTAAAGTCTCCTCAGGGTCAGCTTCGGTCTGCACCTTTATGTTTGAGAGGCCTTAGTTAATATATTTGGGGTGAGGTTGGGTTCAGACTTACCAGCAATATTTTTTATATAAAATTTAATTCTAGGATTGGGAGAACAGGGACAATTATGAATGCCCAACACATAAGTGCCCTCGTCATTAGGGGAGGGAGATTCTATGGAGAGTGTCAGAGGTACACACCTATACCCCGGCATGCCGGGGAAGTATCTACCACAGAGCGCTCCTTTTTTTCTATACAGCTTCATCCTCTGCAATAGGGATCTTCCCTGCTCATCCTTTTTTGCTAGGGCACTCTCCGGTCGGTATCCCCAGTCCCTACCAGTTCCATAGGCATCCCTCGTATTCCATCCCACCGATCCCCAGTGGTCGCAATTCCGGCCCCAGTAATCATCTGTGACACAGATATAATAGTGTGCAAATTTGAATCCCTCAAATCTATATATGTTTGATGAATCTCCCACACAAGGATATACGTCGCATAGATCAAAAGTGTAAATCATGCTGGGCTCTGAGGTATTGAACCAGAATGTTACTTCACCTTTGGCGTTTTTACTCACGTATTTGGAGATGAGCTTATCTCCTGTAGACCTTTTCTTTACAACATGGGGCATGGGAGTTTCAGCCTGCGGATGCGGGGAGGGGGGTATAAGGGCACTCGGTCTCAAACCCAAAGGTTCACATACCTGCTGAAGTGGACCTATGGCGGGGCGATCATAAACACAGCTACACACAACCCATATTACTGACACTATCAGAAAAGACAGAATCATTGCAGTGCAAAAATGATTGGAGCCATAGAACCAGCGGGCAAACCAGTGCTGGCCTTTCTTCGGACCCATTGTTCCTAGCTGGGGGTCTGCAACCAGCTTCTTCTTGTCCCCTTGGTGGGATGTCCGATCCTTTAACTTGCAGTACTTCATCCTCGTCCAGTATCTGAAGTGTAGGGACTCTTTTCATCCGCGTGGCGTGAATCCAATTCTGATTTCCTTCCACAAGCACGGCCGTCCGAGCGACTGCTATCACCTTCGTCGGCTTCTCGAATGGGAACTCGATCTTCGGTTGATTACCGTGCTTTTTCACTAACACCGTGTCTCCAATCTTTATGTCATGAAATGAGTCCTGTAAAAGAGAAGGAAACTTCTGACAGACAAGTGTTTCACTAGCAGTGAGCTTCTCCACCAGAGCCCTGGTGTATTCCTCCTGCCTGCACTTCCCTTCTTCGCTAGTCTCTCTAATGGTCCTGTGCCATGGCAAAGGAAATGGTCTACCCATTAATATTTCATAAGGAGAAAGCTTAGTTACTTTATTAGGTGTCATCCTTATTTCAGCTAAAACTGTGGGTAGCTTGTGTTTCCAGTTTTTAAAAGTTCCTTCAGTAGCTTTTCTAAGTTTATCTTTTATTGTTCTATTCATGCGCTCCACTATCCCTGAACTTTGAGGATGGTATGGGATGTGAAACTGCCATTCAATGTTTAAATGTTCTACTAAATCTTGACATATTTTGGCTTTAAAGGCTGTGCCGTTATCGCTGCGTATGCGCGAAAAGCATCCAAAGCGCGGTATTATTTCTTGTGTCAAAATTTTCACTACGGTCTTAGCATTTTCTTTCTTGACTGGAAAGCATTCTGGCCATTTTGAAAACATGTCTACCATAACTAGTAAAACTTCAGGCTTACCTCCTGGTGTAACTGTAATGTGTGTATGGTCAATGTTCCAATCAGTACAGGGTTCTGTGGGGTAGACTAGATGATCATGCTGTGGCTTATGTGAAATGTTGGGGTTATTCATCTGGCATGTTATGCATTTCTCTACATAAGCTTTCACTTGTTTCTCACATTGTAAAATGAAAAAACTTTGTTTCACCGCCATGTAAGTGTGTTGTGCACTTTTGTGTCCTATGCCGTGTGCTTGAGAAATAAATAGGGGGGCACTATGTATGGGTATGCATGGTTTACCCTCGATGCACCAAATCCCAGCCATTGATTTCTGCGCCCCTGCCTGTGCCCAATCCCCCACTTCAGAAACAGATGTCTGCTCCTGCAGACATCCTATTGTAAAATCAATGGCATCTAGCGTTAGCATAGGAAGGGTTAATGGAGTGTGAGCATTAAGACCCAGATGGCTTCCTGTCAGAGTTTTCTGTCTAGCTGCTTCTCTCGCCACCCGATCTGCTAAAGCATTTCCTCTCGCAATTTCCGTTTGACTTCCTGTGTGTGACCTGCAATGTACAACAGCGAGTCGCTTTGGTAACATGATGGCTGCTAAAAGATTTTTCACTAGCGTTGCATGTGAAATAGGTTTCCCATCCGCGGAGATGAATCCACGTTTTTCCCATATCCTTCCAAAGTCGTGGCAAACTGAGAAACCATAACGACTGTCTGTTACTATGCTGACCGATTGACCCTTGAAAAGCTCGCAGGCACGTGTTAGCGCAATTATCTCGGCTGCTTGAGCAGACTTAAAGGGAATTCTTTTGGCTTCAATTATATTTTCTGGGAGCTGGACGACCGCGTACCCCGTTTGAAACACATCATCTCTGGGCCGGGAACACGAGCCGTCAACGAAGACAAGCTCTGAACCTGCGATTGGCTCAGACTCCAGGTCTGGGCGTGGTGCAGTCTCTTGTTGGATTACTTCACTACAGTCATGGCGTGGAGGAATTTTGTCAGCCTCACTTTTTAAACCTAATAATGCATTTAATATCGGGGCAGGTCCCTCGGTATTTGGGGCATATTTGATCTCTAAATGGGGATTTGACAAAAGGATTACTTCATATCCGCTAAATCGCTGCGCTGTCATATGTTGGGTATGTAAATTGTTCATTAAATGTTTTACATTGTGTCCTGCATGCAGTATCGTGTGGTGTCCCAGCGTGACCGAAATGGCCTGTTCAACTGCCATTGCACAAGATGCCAACGCTCGTAAACAGCCTGGCATTCCTTGAACTTGAACCGGGAGAAGCTTAGAGAAGTATGCCACGGGTCTTAATTTACCCCCATGGCTTTGAGCTAAAACCGAGCTGTATCCCTTACAAAAGTCACGTACATACAGGTGAAAGACCTTCACATAGCTTGGTAAACCGAGCCCTGGAGAATTTGTCAGTGCCTCCTTTAACTTTTTAAAAGCATTTAACATTTCATCAGACCATTCTATGGTGTCAGGTTGATCAGTGCCCGTGGCCACTCTCAGTATATTGGCATAAGAACAATCTGGGATCCATTGACGGCAATAGCTAATCATTCCAAGGAAGCTTAGCATGTTTTTTTTATTCTGTGGAGGCCCCAATTCCACGATTGCCGCTACACGTTTGGGATTTAACTCTCTTTTTCCCTGTGACAACACGAATCCCAAATATTCAACACGCTGCTGACACCATTGTAATTTCTTAACAGAAATCTTTATCCCATGCTGACAGAGACATTTCAATAGGAGGATTCCATCCTCTCGGGCTGAGGTTATTGATTGACTGGCCAGTAATAAATCATCACAGTAGGTCAGAACAATCGAGTTACAGTTCGGTTTATATGCTTTTTAGCACTTTTCTTAAAACAATGGAAAAAACAACCGGACTGTTCAAAAATCCCATCGGCAAACGGGTAAAATTTAGGGATTCTCCGCGGTATTGGAATGACAAGAGCGGACGTGTCTCGGGATGCACTGGGATCCCAAAAAAGGCGTTTTTTATATCGCAGACGCTGAATATTTTTGCATCTTCGGGAATGGCAGTTAGAAGTGACACCACGTCGGGCACAATAGGAGCCAGCGGTACTACCAGGCTATTTATAGCACGCAGGTCTTGAACGAATCTGTAAGTCCCATCAGGTTTCTTAATTGGGTGAATTGGGGAATTATATGGTGATACTGCTTTTTCTAATATGCCCTGTTGTAGAAAATTGTCTATTAAAGGTCTTATACCTTCTTCCCTTTCTTTGTTCAAGGGGTATTGTTTAATATAGACTGGCTGGGATCCCTTCTTTAAGACGGCTCGATACGGAGTGACATTTGTAAAACCCACATCGTAGTCCCCAGTAGCCCATACCTCCGGAGGGACCAATTTGAGGCAGGGGTCATCTGGGAGGATGACGGGGAAGTAGGAGTCTGCATGGCAGTTTCTCCTCTTGTTCACAGGTGTGAGCCTATAAGTGTCACTATCAACTCGGACACCGCCTTCAGAATTTACCCTGAGGGAAATAGCCATTTTCGCCATTAAATCCCTGCCTAACAGGTTAACAGGACAGCTGGTCATGATTTTAAAGACATGGTTGATCGGGGGGCTCTGATGGAGGTCCGTCACCGTGAGCGGTGGTGTTTCAAATGTTTGTGTTAATATCCCATTAATACCCATGGAGGGGCCGGCCTCTTCCCTTGGTCCCGTGTATGCATTTCTCCCCAATACGCTACATGTAGCTCCAGAATCCACTAAAAATGTTAATTTCTTTTTAATAATCATCAAATCAATGCAGGGTTGTTGGGAGAAATGCTGTGAGACTACTGGGAAGGTGGGATTTGCCCCTGGGCACCTTCATTGGGGTCCTACATTTTGCCAGTCAGGTAAAGGGTAGGGGTATTGTGTTGTACATTGGCGGGAGCAGCCTGCGGAGGTCTGTTTGAAACCTGCTTGTGTGTATCAGGGTATGGGCAATCGGCTCTCCAATGATCCATTGCACCACAATTAAAACAGCCAGCATTCCTGGCCTGCTGTTTGGGGGGTCCCTGTCTGTCTCCCCATTGCTGTTTGAGATTTCCTCTATTTCCCCTGCCTCGCCCTCTACCCCTAGGGGCTGCACGGGCTGACCTGCGTTTCTCTTCCCAGTATTGCTGCTGTCCCCACGGGTCCCCATAGGGATATGGAACTGGCTCTGGTATGCTGAGCTGTGCTGCGTGTGTCACTGACGGTCTTATTACTTCAAAGCATCCTGCTGCATCTTTACTTATTAACCTCCTACCAAACTCTTCTATTGACATCTCAGTCCATCCATCTATTTGCTGCTTAATTTGTAAACCTAAACTTGGTAGGCAGTTGGAGATAAATGTACTGATGCACAGGGCGGGTATCCCTGGGCCATCTCCCATCTGACTTTCTAAACGCCAAACCTGTAGAAATCTCTTCCAAAACTCAGTCAATGTTTCACCTTTTTTCTGCTTACATGCAAGAGAGGGTGCCATGTCAGCTCTGGGCTTAAACACCTGGTTCAAGTGATGTTCTAATGCTTCCCACATTTCAGCTTCATTTCCTTCTTGGTACAGGGGTATTGCACCTGGCCTTGTATGTGGTGTGTCCTTTTCCATGTGTGGTATCCCAACCCAGCTAAGTGGACTATTCTCCCCCACTACCATCTCTAAAACCATCTTAATGTCTTCGGGCATATAATTTTCTCCTTTAATTGCCCTCCGAAGGTAAGCAATCGTACCTTTGGAGGATTTGGAGGGGTGTGGACAGTGTTTGGCCATGTGATCTAATTCTTTCATATCAGGAGGGGTGATGACCAGAATGTCTCCTGCTGTTATGAAAGGATTGTATGTACTGACCATGGTCATGGAGCTTGTTGATGCAGTGGGCGCTGCTGCTGCTGTTACTCCGGGGGTCTCTATGGAATCTATGTCTCCTGCTGGTTTTTTAAGTGTATTATCCAGTGTTCGTTTAGACTGGTTCCTGGTCTGTTTCAGGGACTCCCCTATGTTAACGTTAAGTATGATTTGTTTGTCCTGACACAGGCGTGTTTGCTTAGCTGGCTTAGTTTTCTTATCAGTAACATTAACTGTGAAAGATTCTGTGTCTAATTCCTCTTCATGTCCCTTATCCTCCTCCTCTCCTAGTGTCTTTTCTGGTTGCTGTTCATCAGCATGTGACCATTGGTTCTCATTCGGAGGAAGGATATTTTGTGACATTTTCTTTTTTTCTTTCTCTTTTTCCCTTTTTCTCTTTATTTCTTCCACATCTATTCTCTCCTCTTTTTGTTTCCTATTGTATTTAGTTTGTTCCACTGCCGCCATTGTTATCACGGCTGCCGTGGGACTCAAATAATTTCCTTGGAATGGCATTAGGGAAGGATATTGAGTGGTAGTTACAGTTTTTACTTTTACCTGTTTAGGTCTGAGCTCCTTCGTATCATATGGTGGGGGCGGAGCGTTAGGTTTAATGTCGGGGTTGGAATGATTTCTAATTTCATAATTCACTTTCTCACTTTTATGTCTGTTCTCTAATTCCTTTTTACTAACTTTTTTCCTGAGACTCATTAATCCATTTCTTCTATACCACCCTGGTGCTATTTCTAACCATTTTATCCCACACTCTCTCATATAAGACTTATCCCAATTAGGATCCCCTGGATAATAGGGCCACGCCTTTTTATCTCCAAGGCACATTCCCATTATCATTTCCATATAATAGGGGTCACTACCTCCTGTTCTAGGGAAGGGATGGGGGCTACCCATAGCTTCCGTCCAACCTGCCATATTCTCCACAAACGGTAAGGTATAATAAGCCCCTCCCGTTAATCTCTCTACATAGTGAATACAATCTTCACCAACATGGGGGATCTTGCTTTCAGCCTGACCCATCTTATACTTCTAAAGTCAATTGCCTGAGTCCTGCTCACCTTCAGGACTGTCCGACAATACAAACAGATAAACTTATAACTCTATGAACACCAACACCAAGACAGACTAATCACACATTAGAAATATCCAAGTGCAGACACGTCCTATGAATTTCTATAGCGCGCTTTTCTATATCTCAGGCGACAACCCGTGTCCCTGTACAACTCGCCTAATTGCGAGAGGCAACTAAAGGGCCAACACTTTTAACCTTCCCTCGGGGTTTAGTAAATAAAATTACTTACCCCCTTCAAGGTGTGTTGCCCGCATCAAACTCCACCACTGAAAGAATGACCTATTTGTTCTAGAGCAATCGCCCTGGACCCTCTTCAGGCACGATGTCAACAATTGTAATAATTCCCACTGTGTGATTTAAGATATCTTAGAGAATTTGAGACTGGGCTCGACAATAAACGACAGACACACAAACCCAGTACAAATTCTAATTTACTTCCGCTTTAGGGAGGACTTATATAGCAAAAAACCACAGTATGCACTTGTTCAACATTTTCAACATATATGTCAAAACCACAGAAAGGTGCAAACTGACAGTTTCCACAGAGGAAAGGTCAGCACGTAGCAGTTACCGAGAAGTTGCCCCATTTAGCTGTTATTGCGGTTTGACAGTTAAATTTCGCTAGCATACATTTCTGCAATAAATTTCCACTCAGCTTACAAAATATTCTATCTTGTAAAGCCTTGCATGTAACCATATCTGGCAGCCATTTTGTTCGCTTCAGCCATTTTGTTAGAAGAATCTGAGGCCTAGCCTCTGCCAACAACTGGGGACTGTAGGCTCAGTCTCTGTATGCTGCCCACGATGGGCCAGCTTCACTCTGCTGCAGAGGATTTGGTGTAGAAACATGTTGGGACAGTTGCAGATTCGGACCTAAAACGGCTGCACATGCCCTGGGATTTTTCGGACTCCCAAGTAAGTACATAGCAATTGCATGCTAGATGTAACTAATACAGAAGGTAGGCCTTTATTTATAAATGCTTTTCTTTTCTAGTGCTGGAAATGGAGTACCGAATACGGCGCACCCGGAGGCTCACAGGCCGACCAGTGCTGCATGAATCCGCAGCAGGAAGTGAAGGTGGTGGATTTCCAGGGCGACGGTCCTACCCCTCCTCTGTAGGGGCCTCCAACCAGCCCCTGGATCTTTCTACAGAGGAGGGGCATCACGGCATAGGCAGGGAGTCGTACCAAGCGACGGAGCTGTTAGCCTCTGGTATGTGACTCTTCATGTAACTGCACACACATACATGCTATTTAAAACAAAGCTGATTCCCTTAATCTCTTTTTCTAGATGTTAATGTAGCGGGTGAAGGATCTGGAGCAGGGACTGCAGCAGATCATGCCCAGGAGGCACATGTAGAAGGTGGGTGATGTCACACACACATTGAAATTGAAATTTGCTTACTGTTGACTAAGACATTAGAAGTGACCCTATTTGACATGTCTCTACAGCCTCAATTTCCCAGCAGTGGCAGGGCCCAGAACCCAGGGTGGACATATGCCCACTTCCTTAGATTAATTACTTAGCATAATGACATATGCCCACTTCCTCAGATTAATTACTTAGCATAATGACATATGCCCACTTCCTTAGATTAATTACTTAGCATAATGACATATGGCGTCATGAGTTAGCTTGACAACTAAAAAACATTCCATCCACAGGTGAGAAACATGTATTTTCCAACAAATAATGTTTGTTTCTTTTTTATACAGGGACCACACGTGCCAGAGTGGCAGCAATGAGTGAAAGGGTCTTTCAGTTGGTGGCCAACATGCAGGAGCTGCGTGACTTGTTGGGGACCACAGAAGAAGACTAATGTTCTGGGTCCTGCCATTGTTTTGTACATAGTTTTTTAAATTTATATTTTAAAGACTTACATTTTTTTTAAATGTACATTTAAAAAAAAAAAAAAAAAGTTTATACATTTTGATAAAAAGATATTTAAAAAAAAGCCATACAAAAATGGCATTTATGATTAAAAAAAAAAAAAAAGTTTCAGTGTCATTTTATTTTCCAAATACATTAACACCAAACGAATGGGTCAAATAATATGTAGAGATAGTGGTTTGGGTAAGTTTGAGGGGTGGAAAATTGAAGAAGAACCTAACCGTGAAGTGGTTTGGGTAAGTTTATGGGTCATAAATGGAAGAAGAACCTAACCGAGAAGTGGTTTGGGTAAGTTTTAGGGGTCATAAATAAGTTTGAGGGGTCATAAATGGAAGAAGAACCTAACCGCAAAGTGGTTTGGGTAAGTTTGAGGGGTGAAAAATGGAAGAAGAACCTAACTGCGAAGTGGTTTGGGTAAGTTTTAGGGGTCATAAATGGAAGAAGAACCTAACCGCGAAGGGGTTTGGGTAAGTTTTAGGGGTGAAAAATGGAAGAAGAACCTAACCGCGAAGTGGTTTGGGTAAGTTTTAGGGGTCATAAATGGAAGAAGAACCTAACCGCGAAGTGGTTTGGGTAAGTTTTGGGGGTCATAAATGGAAGAAGAACCTAACCACGAAGTGATTTGGGTAAGTTTGAGGGGTGAAACATGGAAGATGTAGGATTGCGCTAAGTGGTTTGGGTGAGTTTTAGGGGTGAAACATGGAAGATGTAGGATTGCGCTAAGTGGTTTGGGTAAGTTTAAGGGGTCATACATGGAAGATGTAGGATTGCGCTAAGTGGTTTGGGTAAGTTTAAGGGGTCATACATGGAAGATGTAGGAAAGCGCAAAGTGATTTAGCTAAGCATTGTAGCAGAAGTGAGTGACCCAAATATGTAGGCGAGCACTTTAATGAGTTAAGTTTGTAGTGCGCAGGCGCAAGATCGTAAGGATTTACGTCCGGACGATTATTTTTTAAAAAAGGTAAACAGAATCTAACTGTAAACGTAAAGGATTTGTGGGAAGAGACGATGGAAAAAGGGCAAGAACGAAAGCCTACGTTGTAACATGAGAAAATGAAATGGAAAAGTCACACTGGAAAATTACATCCTCGTACTCGTACTCTGCCGTACGAACGGACGAAACTTTACAGAAGGATAGCAATGCATGCATAGAATCGCTCGTACACTCATATGAGAGCGGGAACATTTAAAAAAAAAAACAGATCGGCACAAAAACGAAAGACTTTTTTGTTGTCTCTCTGAATCAACCCTAATGTATGTATACACATATGGCACAGACATCCACAATGCATACAAGAACTGCAAAAGATACATCTGACAAAGGATCTGACAGTATCCCCTTGTCCAGTTGCTGTTAAGTGTGAATGTCACATCCAAAGCCACACGAGCAACACTTCCTCAAGCCAGTCAGAATAGAGCTTCAAGTTCACAGTGATGTATGTGGTCCCACAAATCTACACCTGGAGACAACAGGTACATAGTGACTATTCAAGATACACAGTCACTTACCTAATGCAACGCAAGAATGAACTTCTTGACAAATTATAGGACTACGTAGCAAAGGCAAATAACAAATTTTAGAGGAAACCTCTCATACTTTGAAGTGATAATGGAGGTGAATTCACAGAACTCAAAGTACAAGAGTATTTAAAGCTGAATAGAATAGAGCATCAAAAGACAATCCCATACACACCAGAGCAAAATGGGATAGTTGAAAGAAAGAACAGATCTCTGACTGAAATGATCAGATGTATGCTGACAGACTCTGGACTACCACAAAAATACTGGAGTGAGGTAGCAATGACAGCTACTTATTTGCAAAATAGACTCTTTTCTAGAACAGTGGAGAAAACTCCATATGAGCTGTGGCACAATGAGAAACTAAGTGTAAAACACCTAAGCATTTTTGCAAACCCTGAGCACTTTTAGACCAAACATCTTAGAAACATAAATAATTACCTCGGCATTTAGATTGAGAGAGAGAAAGATGGCAGCTGAACCAAATGCCCAAAATACAAGAAACATTTGGAATGCCAAACCAGTCAAATCTTCTATGGAAACCAACTACCAAAAGGAGATAAACAGCCAAGATACACCACTACCAACTAACACTCATTACAGAAAAGCAATAGGGAAATTGCTGTACATTACCACCGCTACAAGGCCTGACATTGCAGCAGCTATTGGAATCCTATGCAAAAAGGTTTCAATGCCAAGTCAGATGGACTGGAATGCTGTAAAGCAAGTCAGTCGCTATCTTAAAGGGACTTTACATTACAAGTTAAAGTTACCAGCAAGTGATTGAAGCATCATCGAAAATTGATTTTCCCTTTAAGTACAGAGTTGTACATATATTGTAAGCAGGAAAGTTACATTTAAACAAAGGCTAATGTAAGAGTTGGTTTAAAGATGTATGAACAGGTCACTATTTTCCTGAATCCCAAAAGAGGGCCAATTTTTGTCTTTAATCTTAATCAGTTGGCATTGGGGGTATATGTAGCTCCCCAGATCTTTGGAATATGTTAAGTTTTATTAAATCTGCACAAAGATATCATCAGTATTATGATCAGTAGATGATCAGACAACAATATATAAAGAAAACTCTGCATAGACAAAGGTAGAAAAAATATATAGAAGAAGAAATATTAAGATTATAGAAGATTAGAATATTAGAAAACTAAAAGAATAGAAAAGGTGCCCTCACGCACCCCACCAGCCATACCGATTTTAGAGTTCCCAAGTCAACAAAAAACACTTGATAACAAAGCCAACAAAACTCAATGACTTCACCTTTTGGGGTAAGCTGCTTTTTCCATGCCTTAGCTATGACTTGCTTTACTCACAAAAGAATAAAATTGGTATTGGGGTCCTCTGGACATCTTACCAGCTCACCAGCAGTGGTAAGAAAAATATGCAAAAAAAAAATTTAACTACTTACTGCATCTTTTCTGTTTTGTTTACCACTGGGCAGCATGAAGATGATAGCAATGGAACAAAAAGATCCCGATGAGGGACCTAGAAGACCCGCCAGATGTGGAGCAGGACACTGCCAGAGAGGGGGGTAGAATGGAGAAGATGCGGGTACCCCGGGAAGATCAACAGCCCTATACAAAAGGGCATAGGGACTGGTAAACTGGCAGAGCCCTGAGTTACCAGCCCTTGTGCCTGGTTTTTGATTTTGGAAAATTTTGCCAACATTTGTGGTATGGCTTTTTTAAATATAAAAAAACATGCAAGATTGTGAAGTGGACTTCTTATTCCTGATATTGACAGGAGGAGTAAAATGTCTTTAGTGTTACAGAGTGTTTTTCAAGAAAACTTTTTCCGCATTTGTGTATTTGATCTGCATTTGCGAAATTAAATGTGCATAAAATTGGCCCAAAAAGTTAGGTCTGTTGAATCACGAAACATGCCATTCCCTTTCTACCTGAGGGTGGATTTAGCACCTGATACAGTGCATTTCCATTACATTTTTAACCTGATGTTGTTCTTCAACACACAAGAGAACTTCAAGCAGTTACAAGCGGATTCAAAAGTTGGCAATATGGGCAGAGAAATGGCAAACGTCATAAATTCATACTATGGGGGTCATTTACTAAACACAGTGAAGGTGAAATTCGCGCAAAGCTGTGAATATAGTAAATTTCTCCCTTAATGGTGTAATTCGGGCATAACTATAAAGCAAAAAGACCTGCCTTACATACTACATACCTATGCAAAGTGCATTTTAGAGGCAGAGGCTGAATCACTAGCTTGTCCTAAGTGAGTGCTTGGCCCACAGAGATGCCTGAAATAAGCATGGAGTATGGCAATGAGGGTCCGCCAAACTGCTGAGCACCCTATCAACCTTCTTCACCTAAGGGTGCAGCAGCAGGAAGCCGCTGTAACTCACCTGAGCCCCAATCCATGGTCCCTAGTCAGTGGAGGGTTCCTTTGAAATGGTGCATGGGCAGGCCCACAGAAAGATGGCTGCCACTCCCATGAGTGAGGTCACTCCTAGTACCAACTGGTAGTGCACAGATTGGGGCTGAGGTTTGTTTTCCAGCAGTGCTTCCTGCTGCATACTCTGTTCCCCCACCCCCAAAGTTCAGAACCCCATTGATTGCAATACATTGCACAAAGTATCCATGTGAAATTATCAAAGTAAAACAGATGCACAGAACACATCAACCCAATTCATAGACAAAATAAGCAGTAATAGATACAAAAAGATAGCTCAAAAGTTACTAGCAGCGTCAACACTGTCAATTATACGTGGAGAGGAGGCATAGGGGCAGCTGAAGAAACAGGACACCTGCGCTTCGCGGCAATCCAAGCCGCTTCTTGCTCACCTCCGCCCACGTGCCCTCAGCGTGACACTGCACACGGCCGTAGCATGTGTGCTGTCAGCGTGTCTCCGAACACCAAAAGGCAGACAGCGGGAGGCCCGCCCCGCCCACACCATGAATTGGGTTGATGTGTTCTGTGCATCTGTTTTACTTTGATAATTTCACATGGATACTTTGTGCAATGTATTGACACTGTGGATATATGGATTGTTTATGTAACAATTTATTTATTTTGTGTATTAATTTATTTATTATCTAATATCACTTTGATAGGTATTGGTGGTTTTTGGTACACAGTTGGTTTGTGATCTTATAATTGGTTATATATAGCTCCCTTCCCTCTTTTTTGGAGCCTGTTTTGGGGTTCCCTGTAATTATTATTTTTTATTTATTATTCTAGCATTTTTTGTGCCGGCAAAATTTTTTTTTGAGAACTAGTCTATTGAATTTAGATGGGTGTTGCCTACATTACATTTATTCAACATATATGATTGATTTGTTATATAAATCTCTTTGTGGGTGATTTAGAGGAGTAGCTTTTAAAGTGGGGTTCAGCTGATATTTTTAATTGTTTTTGTACAGTGTCTTGAAAAAAATGATCATTTAATTGTGTTTATGGCTGTGCTCCCTTCCTAATGGGTACTGGGACTTTGAGTCCCACATTCCATTTTTTGTATGCTAATAATTCTAGATACTTTGGGATTTTAAAGGGCTTTCAGTAGATAGACAATCTTAATCAGAGGATGGCAGATCACCTCATGGACAATACTGGGTTTAGGTTTGATTTAAGTGGTGCAGGATAAAACACCTTCTGAACAATATTGGGTTTAAGCCCTCTTTTTATGAGTACAAATTGTGTACTGGGTGCCTCAGTGCAGTAAAAGACCACACGTAGGCAACACTGTTAATGGCCATTTGAATGTGCTTGCTTCACAGGTCAAAAGTTATTTGCCTTCCCCTACTAACAATCTGCAAAGCATTAAGGGGCCCTTTATAATCACAAGAGTTATAAAATGAATGTAAAAAAGGTAAGAACATTTGTTGCAAATTCAAATGGCCAATCCAACAACATCATGTCAGCAAAGAACTATAGTAAAGTCACAGAATTTGTCCTCCTGGGATTTGGAAACCATTGCATCTACAATATTGTATTTTTTCTAATTTTCCTCATAATTTTTATAATCACAATTTTGGGAAATCTACTTATTATCTTCTTAGTTTTAGTCAATCCACTCATCCAGTCTCCCATGTATTATTTCCTCTGTCATCTCTCATGTTCTGATCTTTTAATCGAGGCCAATATTGTTCCAAATATGCTTAGTGCGGTTCTTCTTGGAGGGAAACGAATGACTGTCCTTGGTTGCATTATCCAGTTTTATATATTCAGTGGTACAACAATCACAGAATGTTTCCTTCTGTCAGTAATGTCCTATGATCGCTACTTGGCCATCTGTAACCCCTTGAGATATTCCAGAATCATGGATGTCAGGTTTCGTGTCAACATTTCAGTGTTACCTTGGTTGTTGGGCTTTACCATGAATATTTCAGGTGTTGTGCCCATATCGCAATTTGATTTTTGTGCTAATAACATCATAGACCATTTCTTCTGTGATGTTTTGCCGCTCCAGAAGCTCTCTTGCTCAGACACCTCATTTGTTGATCTGGAATTTCTTGCTTTTTCCATACCTTTTTTTGTATTGCCATGTGGCTTTATCACTGTGACATATGCCTACATCTTTCATACCATCATTAGGATCCCATCTACAACAGGAAAGCAAAAGGCCTTCTCAACCTGCAGCTCTCACCTTATGGTTGTGGGGATATTCTACGGAACACTAATAGCAAAATACATGATCCCATACAAAGGATATTCTTTACTGATCAATAAGATTGTATCTTTACTACACACTGTGTTTACTCCATTGTTTAATCCCATAATTTATAGTTTGAGAAACCAAGACATCAAGGCAGCACTTAGAAAAACATTTTGTCATTAATAACTAATATATACATTCAATTATGTTGATAGATCCAATAGAGTTTAGGGTTACGGACTTCTTGGGGTAGTCTATTGCTCCTTCTGTAAACAAATAGTATTACACAATTCCAACATATGAATTGAATTTATGCTATGGATGTAGTGCCTTGTGGCTGTTAACCTATTTTGTTACAGTACAACTTGTAATCTCAATTGTGTGTGATGCATCTGAACAAAGTTGGTGAATAAGAAATAAATATATACAAAATAAAAATGTTAGGAAATAAACAGCTGAAATCTGGAATGTGCATATGGAATTGACCCCTTTGCAAGTACAGGGTTGGGATATAACAAAAATATCCAAATCTCTGATGATCCCCTAGAGCAGGGGTACTCAACTACTTTCAGTGGAGGTCCACTTACCAGGGTCTGCCGTGGGATGAAGGTCCGACCTGCACATCGACAGTAAAGAACCCTGGTCCCCTAGCAATAAGGCCAATTTGGTGTGAGGGAGTCGGGGGGGGGGGGTAAGTAAGAGTGCATGTCACGGGCTGGGAGAAGGGTTAGGGGAGGGTGCAGATCAGCTGCTGGGGGGGTAGGTGAGGGTCAGTGGATGTGTAGAAGGGTTAGGTGAGGGGTGCAAGTCAGCAGCTGGGGAGAAAGTTAGGTGAAGGGTACAGGTCCAGGAGCTGGGGTGAGGGTACAGGTCCAGCAGTTGGGGTGAGGGTTAGGTGTCTGGCAATAATGAATTGCAATCAACAGGTCCGCACACTGGCTGCTTTCATGCTCCATCAGGCATGGCTTATCTACAAATACATTTCTGGCCCTTTTATATTTTGGAAGGTATGGTTATGGGGGAGGAGGGGCCAATGTGGTGGAAACTGAGGCCCCCATTTCTTATATAGGATAGATGGGCCCTGGGTTTGGGTTGCCTTGGGTCCCAGATGACACTCGGAGCCGGGTATTTAGGGAAAGAATGAGCATGGTGTAATGATCAGAGCAGGGTGAAACGATTTGCTGACATGAAGACACATAAACAATGAGGAGACTCTGAATGGGGGCATAAGAGATACAGCAAGGAAGCTCTGAGGAGAAAGTGGGGGGATGGACATGGCTGCAGTCACCCGCCTCCACAGCCCCAACACACGGAGCTCCTTCCTACCTGAGTCCCGGCATGGCCCCGGTGGGCGCTGAGGGGAGCCGAACTGCTGGAGGAAGTGCTGTGTGTCCTCCCGGTGCCCAGCATGGAAACTTTTCTGCACTCACTTCCTACTTCGGAGTGTCTCCTGCCCCCTCCTTACATCACCCGACAAGGGAAACCCCTCTCCTCCTCCTCCTCCTCTGCCGCCAGCATCACCACCACCACCACACAGGGGGCCGCACACCCACCTCCTCCCCTCACAGACCTGCCGCTTAACCCCTCACACGCTGCACGCTCACCTCACACAGGGAGGGCTCTCCTGGCAGGAAACCCTCAGCCCGGGCCCCCCCTGGCTTAGGGGCCCAGTCGCAATGGCGACCCTTGCGACCCCTATAGCTACGCCCCTGCTGGAGGGGTAAAAGCCACCAAGGCGCAAGGACAGAAGGAAGCCAATGTGCCCCTGCGGAGAAGAGCAGAAAGAGCAAGAGAAGAGGGCGGGAGACTCACCAGCCAATCACAGGTGTGTGCAGCGGGCTCTGCTTGCCGCCCGAAGCCTTCGCCAGCTCCGCGCTCTCGGCTCCTTCCTCCTCCCCCCCCCACCTACAAGGCCTGGCCACGCCCATGTGCCCGCCCCCAGCTCTGACAGCCCCGGCCGGCAATTGTCACCGGCACCGCTGAATCCCGGGCTGGGCAGCGGTCCGGACAAATGGCGTCTGCGGTCCGGATTCGGACCGCGGTCCGCCATTTGAGTACCCCTGCCCTAGAGCACCATCAAATCCAGAGCCATCAAATGGAAAGAACACGGTACCGCAACAAACCTGCCAAGAGAGGGCTGCCAACCAAAACTCTCAGACTGGCCATGGAGGCAGTGGCATAACTAAATGTGGTGGGGCCCTGGTGCAAACATTAACTGGGGCTCTGATGCAAACATTAAATGGGGCCCTTTCACAGCTCATACAGAAAAATGTTCTGTCTTTTAACTCTTAACTGCATCTTGGATGCAGCTAGCCACTGAAGTGTTGCTTCCTTTTTCTAAATGATGCCAAGTGAGCACATATATGATAAATAATATGGAGGAGCAATAACTTCTGACCTTCTGGGCTCCAGTGCAGTCGCACCCCCTGCCCCCTCAGGTTACTCCCCTGCAAGGAGGGCACAGAGAACAAAGGTAACACTAAGGGGCTGCAGGATAACCAAGAAGAGACTGGAGTGTCTGTCCATATAAGGACAATAAGCTATAGAGCTGGGCTATATGGAAGACAAGAATAAAAAAACCTTACAGGCAAAAATACAAAGGCTCATTTTGCCAAGATGCATGTGGGAGACTCCCCAAATGTATGGAGGATGGGGCTCTGGCTGGATGGACTTGATCTTTTCATCCACCCAGGAAAATGCCACGTCTGGCACAAGACCAACACATCACCCCACGAACACCATTCCCACACAGAAACATGGTGTCAGCAGTGTCATGCCGTGGGGAAGTTTTTCAGAAGCAGGGACTGGAAAACCGGTCCAGGGGAAGATGGATGGTGCTAAATACCGTGATATCCTTGAGCATAACCTGTTTCGGTCTGTCTGTGGTTTGAGACTAGGATTGAGGTTCACCTTCCAACAGCAAAAATACCCAAAGCATATCGCTAAAGAAACACTTGAATGGTTTAAGTGAAAACATGCAAATGTATTGGAATGGCCTAGTCAAAGCCCAGACCACCATCCAATTGATAATGTGTGGTCAGACCAGAATATTGCTGTTCACCAGTGGAAACCATATGACTTGAAGGAGCTGGAGCAGTTTGGTCTTGAGGAATGTTCAAAAATCCAGTATTAAAATGTGGCGAGCAAAAATGATCCAAAGTGATTTGGTGGCTCTACAAAGTACTGACTTTAGGAGGTGAGTAGTTATGGACGCTGATGTTTTCTGATACTTTGTCCTATTTTTGATTGCTTCACAATAACAATAAATGACTTACAATAGGTTAACTCATCACAAAACTCCTTGAAAGACATTGAAGATATTAAGATATTGTTATGTGCCATTGTGTATTTAACATATTGGGGTCAATTCAGAGCCTGGTGAGAAGACTCGCTCCTTTTTAGGAGAGAAAGCTGCCCCTTTCATTGTCTACTTTGGGGCTGATTCAGAACCAGGTGAAAATATCCAACCGGTAGACAATGAAAGTGAACTCTATGAGTTTTCTCATCTGGCTCTGAATGGACCTCATTGTCATGTTTGAAGTTGAGTTGAGCAAAAAGTTCAAAAGACTCTAAAGCAGGAAGCCTGTAATGTGAAACCATGCAGGGTTTCAAAATACTCATCTTAATTCTAGATCCCACAGCATATGTGTACCTCCAGCCCAAAACTCTGTTGAATGACCCCCTCCCCCAGTCTGATTTAGGAAGCCAGTGTGAAACCCCCTGGTCTTACCTTGTAAATCTTGATTCCAAAACACATGCATGAGCCTCCAGCAGCATTCTTTGTGCAGTCACCACACCCGGCAGACATGAATGTTTGCTGGTAGGACCATTCAGAGCTGAGGGAGTGGGATGCTGCGGCTAAACTTAGGTGCATAACACCGCGGCATGAGAATGCTGGCAGAGGCCCACGCATGCCCCTTTGTAAGGCCAACAACCTGCCTTTTGGATGTAAAGAGAGAAGGCAGCTTCCCATGTGGTGATTGCTGAATTTGAGGACATGTGGTAAGAATGAATCATGTGGTTAACAAATTTACTAGAGAAAAGTTATGTATTAGATAATTTTTGAATTGTAAATCTAAAGGACTTATATCCTTCATTGAATGCGGTTGCAATTTAGTATTGAGTATGTAGGAGAAACAAAAAATATTTTGAGGGTAAGACTACAGGTGCACCTCGCAAATATAAGACTAGCAGACTGGGATAAGGAGCACAATAAGATAATTTCACCAGTGGCAGATAAATTCTTACGGGTACACAATGGACGATCTCGAGGGGCATTCCCTTGAAAAAGTCCAATAGGAATCAGGGGAGGAAATCTGAAAAAATTTCTACAAAAAGAACTGAGGTGGATGCACAGATTGAGCACCCACCTGGGCCCCAGAGGGACTCAATGGGCATAAATCCTTTACACCATTCCTAGGACAGTGAGGTGAGCTCAACAATAGGTGTAGACCACAGTTTTGGTTACTCCACTCCTAGGAGCCACCCAATAAATACAGACTTGGGATAGGTTATGGGTCACTGAGTTTATGTGAAATTGGGGTACATAATCACAGAATTTCTGATGGTGTGATGAATTTACTGTATTTGAGAAGTCCCATAAAATATCTGGACGACGCCTGGAGTTGGAGTTCCCAGTCATCGTTATGGTGCTACAACCTTACCAAGCCGTGAGGCCACTCACCTTTGAACAACTGGTGGATCACAGGAGAAGAACATACTTGAGAGGAAGGGGGGATTCCATTTGAAGTGGCCCTAAATAGATGCACCTTCTTGATAGCATCACATTTTTTTTAATTTAAAAGCTGGCTATGCTTTGAATTACTCTTAAAAGGAATTTTACTTCAAGCATAGTATGGTGCCTCTTGTTGGACAATTACAACCGAGAACTGGATTTCTTGTTTGGCATGCCCCTTGGGGATTTAGGTAATGAGTATATAACAGCTTGCAGGTGTGAATTAAAAATATGATTACAGTATGTCAGAGTGGCATGTAGACTGGAAATACTTCTGGGATCCACTAAGTTGGTCAAACATATGGCTTTGTTGATTTTTTGGCATTTGATAAATTGCAAGATGGGATGCCCCTCCTACTCATACATATAGCCCATTTTGACACATCACCCTGACATCTAATAATATGGGTGTCTCGCTTATTACATACTAACAATTGTCAGTTGAACTATGGTAGTGTTTGACGTTGCTGGATGTGAGCTATGCCCACTAGGGATAGATATGTTAATATGAGCTGCATCACCTAGGATGCGGTTAGGAATATAATGTAACGACTTGTGTCCCATCGTTCGCCAACCTGTACCTGGGTTCGTGGGAGAAGCTGGTGTGGGCAAGTGAGGACCTGTCAGAGTACCTGTGCCACATAATAGCGTGGCACAGGTACAGTTTCAGTTCAGGAATTTGTGGAATTTGTACAGAAAATAAACCAGAATGAGTATAATTTGTGGTCTCTTTCCTGGATATTAAGATATACCAGGATGAGGAGGGAATTACTTCAACAGAATTTTACAGGAAGCCATCTGTGGCCAACAACATCTAATGGGCAACTAGTTGTTATTCCTTGCATTTAAGGAGCAGCATTCCCTATGGTGAATATTTAGGCTCCAGACAGAATTGCTCCTTCTCAGAAAGCCATTTCAGAAAGAGAACGTCTAAGACAACAAGGCCAGAGTAAAAAACGCTCTCAGAAAGCTTTGAATAAGGATAGGCATGAACAAAAGAGAACTAGAAAGGCAGCCTTAATAACTATGTTTCTCAACAAAATATAGAGCAGTAGAAAATATTCTGAAAAAACATTGGTATATTTTAGCAAAGGATCAATCATTGAAAGATATATGGCCTGATGCAGAGCCTCCCCAGAACTGACCTTATTTTGTTCCATTTTTCCTATGGCCCGTTTTCCTTCCGTTTGTCTCGGGGTTCAAATGTGATTCAGAGTCGCCGTCGGGAGAGCTCCATTACTGATCCGTTTATGTGTCTTCATTCGGGAAGTGTTTTTTCCCTCTCGGGTGCTTTCCGTGTGGTTGTGGGTTCCGTTGCCGTTCACACGGACGATCCGTTTTTGGCTCCTTTTTAATGCGTTTCCAAACGTAGCTTCTTGCCATCTGTTTCAGTTTTCACCCCGATTCCGATTGTTTTTCCATGTATACTTACATTTCCATGGATTTCCTGTGGTCAATCTGTGTCCACGCAAGCGCACATCCCTAGTCCTCCCTCAAGCTTCCCTCATACATCAAACTGACACTTTTACCAACACCAAAACTTACCTTAAACTACTATCCTTCTTCTTCTTCTTCCTCCTCCCTGTGTTTAATGCTTACCTTCTTCTGTTCTCCTTCTTCTTCTTTATCTTCTTCCCTGTGTTTAATGCTTACCTTAATCTCTTCTCCTTCTTCTTCTTTATCTTCTTCCCTGTGTTTAATGCTTACCTTAATCTCTTCTCCTTCTTCTTCTTTATCTTCTTCCCTGTGTTTAATGCTTACCTTAATCTCTTCTCCTTCTTCTTCCTCCTCCTCCTCCCTTTGTTTAATGCATACCTTAATCTGTTCTTCTTTTTCTGCTTCCCTTTGTTTAATGCATACCTTAATCTGTTCTTCTTTTTCTGCTTCCCTTTGTTTAATGCATACCTTAATATGTTCTTCTTTTTCTGCTTCCCTTTGTTTAATGCATACCTTAATCTGTTCTCCTTCTTCTTTGTCTTCTTCTCCTTCTTCTTCCTATTCCTTGTCCCATATACGTACCTTTTGGGACATGTAACTGTATGATTATGTCCTGAGAATGTACAGTGCCAGGAAAGAGAACACACCACACCATTTTTGTTTTTTGTTTTTTTTTATGAACCTTTTTTTTTAAACTAATAAAAAATGTTTTTTTGGTTTTAAAAACTCTAAAAAGTTGAAGCCGGATCTTCAATATTCTTGCTGGCCTTTTCTTTGATCTGTGAATGAAAAACATCATCAGTTTTGCCTTGTAAGTATGTTGTGCTTATCTAGGGCTTTTTTTGGGACCATTTTTAGGGTTATTTTTAGCCTAAGTTATTTCCTTAATGTTTCTTGGACCCTGTTTTTTTAATTTTTGGGCATGCTTTTAAACTGCATTTTGGATATATGTACAAAACTTACAAGGCTTGTGGCCAACATGGCATCTGGGGCGCAGCCTCCTCCCTTCTTCCACCATCTGTTGCTGCTGTGAAGCTGTTGGGATCATAAACACAAGGATATTATTGTCTGTTTGTGGCTCCTGAATGTCAGATAGGTTAG
The DNA here is from genome assembly GCA_027917425.1 of Gastrophryne carolinensis. Taxonomy (NCBI): domain Eukaryota; kingdom Metazoa; phylum Chordata; class Amphibia; order Anura; family Microhylidae; genus Gastrophryne; species Gastrophryne carolinensis. Next base: position 70,080,980 of record CM051243.1, on the reverse strand, counting down.
GCTTCTATGCATCAAATCACTCACCCTCCCCAGGCACCTCTTCTTCTTGCTGTGCGGTCCCCCCCCCCCCCCCCCGCATACTGAGGTCTACTGGCTCATCCAATTCACTGGCAGAGGAGGGGGTGGGCATTGGTACTGGCGGTGTACCACCTATACCTTCACCAGTTTCTCTCAACACTGGGCTGCGGGCTCTTCTCCGGGTGGGGCGGCAACGCATATTCCATTCATGCACTGCAATATAAACACAATCATAAAAACAGGCCCAGGCAAGGGCAGTGTGATTAGTGCATGTCAAGTAGCAAGTCTTACCTGGAAAGTGTTTGGCAAAGTACCACCACACCCGGGGCCTATGCCTCCTCTTCAAGTCAGACCAGTGTTGGGCGATCTGTGTGAAGGTATAGGTGGTTCCAGAAATCCGGGCAATCGCGTCCACCACCGCCAGTGCCAACGTCCTTTTGTCAAAATCGCACAGCAGGAAATCGTAGCAGTTCCTCAGCATCATCTGTTTGCCCAAAACACAATGGTACAGCATTAGTCACACAAACACATGTCAAAGTCTCATGCCCTATCTAAAGGCAGTATATGGCCCTCATTCCTACTCACATGGGCCTACTTATTCAATCTGCCTCTAGGCTAGTGTGCTGCTGCGCACATGTTTAAAACTAAGCTGGTCTAGTAGTTTACTTTAACAAGTCAGTTGTTCCTCACTAATCTTGCCCTGCCATAGCTATTTTTTATTTAGCGGCTTGTGCGCGCACATAAACGCACGCTCGCCTACTCACATCCATGATTAGGTTGTCCTGTTCCTCAGTATATAGCGCTGGCGACATCTTGGTTGAGCTTCCGGGTATGGCTATAACATTCCCCCGCGGTGACGTGCGTGCACGCGCGCACACAGGCATGCACGATGCAGAACATGCCCACATGGGACAAATATTTAAAGGACAATGCACTCAGCTCTGTGTTGGTTACCATATCACAATGCCCAGACCAAAAGGGAGCCGCAAAACCCCAAAAAGCCCAGAGCCACATACTAACCGCACAGATAGACATCGCAAACACACACACAAGAGCAGGCACAAGAGCCGGGAGGGACATGGCCATAGTGAAAGGGTGGATAAGCCAGCCACACAGGCTTCAAGGCAAAAACGCAGGAGCCCTTGACACAGTCTCCCACACATGCTAAATCATCCAGGCCTCCCAAGGCAAAAAAATCGAAGACAACCCTGCAGCCTCCACCTCCTCCACCCACAAAGCATGTTGAAAAATCTAGGCACACCACCAAGGGTAAGCGTAGGAACAAAGCAACTAGGCCACCCAGGCCAACCACCCCTCCTTCTGCCACTCTGTCTCCTCAAGTACCACAACCACAGAGTCAACAGAGAGCTCCACAGGTGACAGCTCGACAGGCACCCAGCCATTATCACCTAGCACCCCCCACACTCCATCACAGTCACCCATCAGCCCAAGCAACCTAAACTACTCCCCAGACAGCCAGCCATCAATGTCGTCTGTTGCTGGGGACACCACACACCCATGTGGACGCCAGCTGTGCCGTGGATCACTTACAGCCCGTTTCTGTGATGTCCAAAGCATGGCTGTAGCCACTGGTGTTTGTGAGCACTATGATGCCCTATTTGGGCGTTATTCCAAATCCACAACCAAGCAGGCCAAGCAGGAGCTTTGGGATAAGATTTGCCGCCAAGTGAATAGTGTTGGTTCTGTGAGGAAGGATGTTGAGCAAATTAAGCGAAAATTTGGGGACCTAAAATATTATGGGAAAAAAATGGACATGCGCCGCCAGCAGAGGTAAATGACATTTAGAGTGGAAATGCATGTATAGGCTGCTTTCTAACTAGATGTAACACTTATTATGTGTGCTTTAATCTTCACCAGCATGCAGACAGGGGGTGGTCTCCCAACGAAAATCATCCTAACACCAGCGGAAGAACATGTGTTTAACTATATTCACCCAGCAACACTTCATGGCCTGCAAGGGGGCCTAGACACAGACATGAATGTGAGGTCCGGAGGTGAGTATATGTTTACCTTGATACTTTTTAATGGGGACCCAAACAGTTGGATACACCTTACTACACACTGGTCTTTGAAAAAACACAAGTTCATTCTCTTGTCCAAGAACGTACTCAAGACACAACACTAGGCCAAGCTACCCCTGCATTATCCCGGAGCAGGCAACAAGAGCCTTGTGTCCACACAAACCAACCTGAGTGTACGGATGAGGTATGTCAATGCTCCACTGTGTAGAAGTATTGATTAGAACCTGCATACATTGAATGAAAAAAGGTGTCTCACTACGTGCTACCTTTCTTTGCAGACCCTAACCAGTCCACCCATTATCGAAATAATTCGTGATTTGGAGGAGGAGGACCCAATTCTTCTGCAGCCAAGCCAACCTGAACCAGTGGGACAACATCATACCCAACAGGCCCAGCTAGTGCAGTCCCTGGTCTCCAATAACCAAACATCTGTGGAAGAAACCTCTTCTGCCGTGGACATTGTCCACACAGCAGCCTCTGCGCTAACCCAGCCACCAGCAGCCACTCAATCTGTAGCAGACCCACCCACCCGTGGCCGAGGCGCAACACATCCACGTCGCCATATCAGCCAGAGGAGACAGCTACAGATAATGGAGGAAGCATGGCACCAGGAGAATCTGGAATTTTATGCTAACACACAGAGGTTTAATGAGACAGTGTGTACCCAAATTACCTCTATGTCCCAGCAAATAGAGTGTTTAAATCAAAATGTCTCAGGGCTGCTTGCAGAAACCAGACAACTAAACAGGCATATGGGTGAAATGGTCCAACATTGGCAACTAATGAATGAGAGCCTGGCTCATATTGCCTCAAACATGCACACACCCCATACATCAACTTCAACCTCCTACCCTACATACCACTGAATGGATGTGTGGATATATTGTTTATGGGGAGCAGGACCCACCTCGAACATTTCAAAATAAACTTGCTCTTCCACAACCCCACGTTAATTTGAAGACAAATCCAACAAAATGTTTATGACACAAAATAAAATGAAACAAAAAACAAACAAGGAATGTAATTTAACCAAATACATTTTCAGCAAGTGAACGGATCGCCTGTGCTGTGCCACTGTGATCCTGAGTAGGGAGGTGTAACTTCGTCAGAAATCATTAAACCCTCCTCAGGCAGCTCACTGTATCTTTGCACACGGCGTTGTATGGCAAGGTTGTGCAGGACCCCACAAGCAATAATAATCTTGATGACCTTGGCGGGCTCATACTGCAGAGCACACCCAGTCTGGTCAAGACATCGGAAGCGCATCTTCAGTAATACAAAGGCACGTTCAACCACTGAGCGAGTCCTGCTATGCGCTGTGTTATAATGCTCCTGGGCCTGCGAGGTTGGGTGGAGGATGGGGGTAAGTAACCACGGGAGCAAAGGATATCCCGAATCACCTGGCAAAAAGAAAAAACATTTTAGCAAACCCCCGAATCCAAAATAAACATGACAAATGTGCCTCTTTGCAACATATGTAGTGGCAGGCCCCATACATAGTCGCGACAAAACTATAATGTTTTTCCCTAAAATAAACAAAAACAAAAGTAACTTACATGATAATTACAAATAGGGCATGTTATGTGACTTAAAAATGCCAACAACAGGGAACAACAGACAGAGGCCTAAGGGGAAGGGCATCAATAATGTGCTGCTTAACATTCAAGCATTATTGAAGAGGGACAATAGGTGAGCTGTGCAATGCCCGAGCAAAGTACAGTTGGGATGAGGCAACATGCACATCCACCCAGTACACTCCTGTACAATGACTCTGGTATGCAACATAGCTAAGAGGACCAGGACAGGAAGGGATAGTGGAGATTAAGTAAAAAAAAGCAACAAATACTGGTAAGTAATTGATGGTAAACTTGTACTGAATCATTGTAGTCTCGAACAGATTAGTGAGGTACAGGCACAGACCAATCACAAAAATCATGCTGGACAACAACCACAAAATTTCAAACACATACCCAGTAGCCATCCGCCAGACAGATCTCCTGATTGAAAACGATGAAAGAGGCTGGAGTTCCTCAAAATGTGGGAATCATGGGTGGAACCAGGGAAGGCTGCAAATAAACTTAAAAATTGCAGATCTGGGCCGGACACTGCCTGAACATTATTAGAATGGCCCATCTTCCTGTTCCTGACAAAGCAAAAGATTACATGAATTAGTGGGAACAAAAGTGTAAACATACTTGTATATATTCTTTCACATAATCAACATTTAAAAAGAATGGATGCTTGGGATACACAGGGTGTATTTTTATCTTAAAAAAAAAAAACCCCAAAAAAACATTTTATGCCAACATTGCAGACACATGCTGACCTAAACCACATACCTGAACAGATATTCCTGGTCAGCAGGCGTAATTAACGATACGTGTGTACAATCAATGGCACCCATGACGTTGGGCATGTCGGCTATGTTATAAAAGCCCAGCTTAACCGCATTCCAGGCTTCCGCTGTGTCAGGGAAAAAAAAAAATGTTGGTGCCAGGGTAGCCATGCCATCCAAAAACTTGGTAAGGCTGCGGCTCAATGTAGACTGGGACATCCCCACGGAGAAGGCACCCAGTCTCTGGAACGAGCCGTTTGCGAAAAACTGCAGGCAGCCAACCAATTTGGTCATACCTGCAATTGCATGCCCCTTCCTTGTGGTGCGGGCTAACCATGACCGCAGCTGGCTATACAAGTCCTGGAGAGAAACACGGTTAAGGCGGGTGAGCTCGAATAACTCTAGGTCATGCATGCCATCGATGTCCAAACGTGTTCGTTGCAGCCTGGTTTCTGCCATGCTCAAAAGAACCAGGCCGCGTAGCTGACGCCTTTGATACTCGCGCACAGAACAATGCATGACACGGAACACAAATACGGCTGCTAATAGTGGCCGTAAGTTGCCCGACAACACCCTTGTTTTATTGGGCTGATTTCAATTGGAAATCAAGGCTCTGCATCAGTTAAAAAAACAGACCAATGAACGACAAGTCCGTTTAAACGCACACAAAAAGCAACGTAGTACCCTTTCATGACCCGATCACAGCCCAAAACCAACGGGAAAACGCACGGGATAGCTGAACGGGGAGGCCAATAGTACCTGAAAGTCCCTAACTATTCCGCTTTTCAAAAAAGAGAAAATAACCCACTTTCTTAATTGTAACAAGAAACAAACACATTATCTATCCAATAATATGTCCCTATGGAAGTTATTATATCGGGAAGACCGATGATGATGATTAGAGATGAGCGAACTTTTGAAAAGTTCGATTCGACTGATTCGACGAATTTTCCGACAAAATATGTTTCGACCCGAATTTATTCGCGACGAATCACTATTAAAAATGGTTATTTCTGAGCCTCCTAGAGCCTCAATAGAGTTGTAAACCATTCTGCCTTGCTGTAACACGCATAGGATGCATGCTGGGTTAGTCAAATAATACTTAAATAATTAGGACATGCAGATCAGAGGCATCGCTAATAGAATCGCAGAGCGGCACAATTGCAGAGAGTTCAAGTGGCATCACTATGAGGGGCCCCTATAGTGCCTGAAAAACACACCCTGGAGCTGGCAGCAGCAGGAGCCCAAAAATTAGCTGGATCACACCCTGGAATTGCAAGCAGCAGCAGCCCAAACATTGCTTGAAAGAGACAATGGAGTTGGCGGCAGGAGCCCATAAATTGGATGAATCACACCCTGGAGTTGCAAGCAGCAGCAGGAGCCCAAACATTGCGTGAAAGAGACACTGGAGTTGGCTGCAGGAGCCCAAAAATTGGATGAATCACACACTGGAGATGCAAGCAGCAGCAGCAGGAGCCCAAACATTGCGTGAAAGAGACATTGGAGTTGGCTGCAGGAGACCAAAAATTGGATGAATCATACCCTGGAGTGGCAAGCAGCAGCAGCAGCTGATGGAGCCCAAACATTGCGTGAAAGAGACACTGGAGTTGGCTGCAGGAGGCCAAAAATTGGATGAATCACAACCTGGAGTTGCAAGCAGCAGCAGGAGCCCAAACATTGCGTTAAAGAGACACTGGAGTTGGCTGCAGGAGCCCAAAAATTGGATGAATCACACCCTGGAGTTGCAAGCAGCAGCAGCAGCTGCAGGAGCCCAAACATTGCTTTAAAGAGACACTGGAATTGGCTGCAGGAGCCAAAAAGTTGGATGAATCACACCCTGGAGATGCAAGCAGCAGCAGCAGCAGGAGCCCAAACATTGCTTGAAAGAGACACTGGAGTTGGCTGCAGGAGCCCAAAAATTGGATGAATCACACCCTGGAGATGCAAGTAGCAGCAGCAGGAGCCCAAACATTGCTTTAAAGAGACATTGGAGTTGGCTGCAGGAGCCCAAAAATTGGATGAATCACACCCTGTAGTTGCAAGCAGCAGTAGGAGCCCAAACATTGCTTTAAAGAGACACTGGAGTTGGCTGCAGGAGCCCAAACATTGGATGAATCACACCCTGGAGATGCAAGCAGCAGCAGGAGCCCAAACATTGCTTGAAAGAGACACTGGAGTTGGCTGCAGGAGCCCAAGAATTGGATGAATCACACCCTGGAGTTGCAAGCAGCAGCAGGAGCCCAAACATTGCTTTAAACGGACACTGGAGTTCGCTGCAGGAGCCCAAAAATTGGATGAATCACACCCTGGAGTTGCTAGCAGCAGCAGGAGCCCAAACATTGCTTTAAAGAGACAGTGGAGTTGGCTGCAGGAGCCCAAAAAATTGGATGAATCACACCCTAGAGTTGCAAGCAGCAGCAGGAGCCCAAACATTGCCTGAAAGAGACACTGGAGTTGGCTGCAGGAGCCCAAAAATTGGATGAATCACACCCTGGAGTTGCAAGCAGCAGCAGCAGCTGCAGGAGCCCAAACATTGCTTTAAAGAGACACTGGAATTGGCTGCAGGAGCCAAAAAGTTGGATGAATCACACCCTGGAGATGCAAGCAGCAGCAGCAGCAGGAGCCCAAACATTGCTTGAAAGAGACACTGGAGTTGGCTGCAGGAGCCCAAAAATTGGATGAATCACACCCTGGAGATGCAAGCAGCAGAAGCAGGAGCCCAAACATTGCTTTAAAGAGACATTGGAGTTGGCTGCAGGAGCCCAAAAATTGGATGAATCACACCCTGTAGTTGCAAGCAGCAGTAGGAGCCCAAACATTGCTTTAAAGAGACACTGGAGTTGGCTGCAGGAGCCCAAACATTGGATGAATCACACCCTGGAGATGCAAGCAGCAGCAGGAGCCCAAACATTGCTTGAAAGAGACACTGGAGTTGGCTGCAGGAGCCCAAGAATTGGATGAATCACACCCTGGAGTTGCAAGCAGCAGCAGGAGCCCAAACATTGCTTTAAACGGACACTGGAGTTGGCTGCAGGAGCCCAAAAATTGGATGAATCACACCCTGGAGTTGCTAGCAGCAGCAGGAGCCCAAACATTGCTTTAAAGAGACAGTGGAGTTGGCTGCAGGAGCCCAAAAAATTGGATGAATCACACCCTAGAGTTGCAAGCAGCAGCAGGAGCCCAAACATTGCCTGAAAGAGACACTGGAGTTGGCTGCAGTAGCCCAAAAATTGGATGAATCACACCCTGGAGTTGCAAGCAGCAGCAGGAGCCCAAACATTGCTTTAAAGAGACACTGGAGTTGGCTGCAGGAGCCCAAAAATTGGATGAATTTCACCCTGGAGTTGCAAGCAGCAGCAGCAGCTGCAGGAGCCCAAACATTGCGTGAAAGGGACACTGGAGTTGGCTACAGTAGCCAAAAAATTGGCTGGAAGGCACACCTTGAAGTTGGCATCAGCAGTAGGCCAAAAATTGGCTGGAAGGCACACCCTGAAGTTGGCATCAGCAGGATCCCAAAAATTGACTGGAAGGGACACCCTGGAGTTGGCAGCAGCAGTAGGCCAAAAATTGTCTGGAAGGCACACCCTGAAGTTGGCATCAGCAGCAGCAGGAACCCAGAAATTGGCTGGAAGGCACACCCTGAAGTTGGCAGCAGCAGGAGCCCAAAAATTGACTGGAAAGCACACCCCGGAGTTGGCAGCAGCAGCAGGAGGAACCCAGAAATTGGCTGGAAGGCACACCCTGAAGTTGGCAGCAGCAGGAGCACAAACATTAGCTGGAAGGCACACCCTGAAGTTGGCATCAGCAGGAGCCCAAAAACTGGCTGGAAGGCACACCCTGAAGTTGGCATCAGCAGGAGCCCAAAAATTGACTGGAAGGCACACCCCGGAGTTGGCAGCAGCAGCAGGAGGAACCCAGAAATTGGCTGGAAGGCACACCCTGAAGTTGGCAGCAGCAGGAGCACAAAAATTAACTGGAAGGCACACCCTGAAGTTGGCATCAGCAGGAGCCCAAAAATTGACTGGAAGGCACACCCCGGAGGTGGCAGCAGCAGCAGGAGGAACCCAGAAATTGTCTGGAAGGCACACCCTGAAGTTGGCAGCAGCAGGAGCACAAACATTAGCTGGAAGGCACACCCTGAAGTTGGCATCAGCAGGAGCCCAAAAATTGACTGGAAGGCACACCCCGGAGTTGGCAGCAGCAGCAGGAGGAACCCAGAAATTGGCTGGAAGGCACACCCTGAAGTTGGCAGCAGCAGGAGCACAAAAATTAACTGGAAGGCACACCCTGAAGTTGGCATCAGCAGGAGCCCAAAAATTGACTGGAAGGCACACCCCGGAGGTGGCAGCAGCAGCAGGAGGAACCCAGAAATTGTCTGGAAGGCACACCCTGAAGTTGGCAGCAGCAGGAGCACAAACATTAGCTGGAAGGGACACCCTGGAGTTGGCAGCAGCAGTAGGCCAAAAATTGTCTGGCAGACACACCCTGAAGTTGGCATCAGCAGCAGCAGGAACCCAGAAATTGGCTGGAAGGCACACCCTGAAGTTGGCAGCAGCAGGAGCACAAACATTAGCTGGAAGGCAGACCCTGAAGTTGGCATGAGCAGTAGGCCAAAAATTGGCTGGAAGGCACACCCCGGAGTTGGCAGCAGCAGCAGGAGGAACCCAGAAATTGTCTGGAAGGCACACCCTGAAGTTGGCAGCAGCAGGAGCCCAAAAATTGGATGAATCACACCCTGGAGATGCAAGCAGCAGCAGGAGCCCAAACATTGCTTTAAAGAGACACTGGAGTTGGCTGCAGGAGCCCAAAATTGGATGAATCACACCCTGTAGTTGCAAGCAGCAGCAGGAGCCCAAACATTGCTTTAAAGAGACACTGGAGTTGGCTGCAGGAGCCCAAAAATTGGATGAATCACACCCTGGAGATGCAAGCAGCAGCAGGAGCCCAAACATTGCTTGAAAGAGACACTGGAGGTGGCTGCAGGAGCCCAAGAATTGGATGAATCACACCCTGGAGTTGCAAGCAGCAGCAGGAGCCCAAATATTGCCTGAAAGAGACACTGGAGTTGGCTGCAGTAGCCCAAAAATTGGATGAATCACACCCTGGAGTTGCAAGCAGCAGCAGGAGCCCAAACATTACTTTAAAGAGACACTGGATTTGGCTGCAGGAGCCCAAAAATTGGATGAATCACACCCTGGAGTTGCAAGCAGAAGCAGGAGCCCAAACATTGCTTGAAAGAGACACTGGAGTTGGCTGCAGGAGCCCAAGAATTGGATGAATCACACCCTAGAGTTGCAAGCAGCAGCAGGAGCCCAAACATTGCTTTAAAGGGACACTGGAGTTGGCTGCAGGAGCCCAAAAATTGGATGAATCACACCCTGGAGTTACAAGCAGCAGCAGGAGCCCAAACATTGCTTTAAAGAGACACTGGAGTTGGCTGCAGGAGCCCAAAAATTGGATGAATCACACCCTGGAGTTGCAAGCAGCAGCAGGAGCCCAAACATTGCCTGAAAGAGACACTGGAGTTGCCTGCAGTAGCCCAAAAATTGGATGAATCACACCCTAGAGTTGCAAGCAGCAGCAGCAGCTGCAGGAGCCCAAACATTGCGTGAAAGGGACACTGGAGTTGGCTGCAGTAGCCAAAAAATTGGCTGGAAGGCACACCTTGAAATTGGCATCAGCAGTAGGCCAAAAATTGGCTGGAAGGCAAACCCTGAAGTTGGCATCAGCAGGATCCCAAACATTGCCTGAAAGAGACACTGGGGTTGGCTGCAGTAGCCCAAAAATTGGATGAATCACACCCTGGAGTTGCAAGCAGCAGCAGGAGCCCAAACATTGCTTTAAAGAGACACTGGAGTTGGCTGCAGGAGCCCAAAAATTGGATGAATCACACCCTGGAGTTGCAAGCAGCAGCAGCAGCAGCAGGAGCCCAAACATTGCTTGAAAGAGACACTGGAGTTGGCTTCAGGAGCCCAAGAATTGGATGAATCACACCCTGGAGTTGCAAGCAGCAGCAGGAGCCCAAACATTGATTTAAAGAGACACTGGAGTTGGCTGCAGGAGCCCAAAAATTGAATGAATCACACCCTGGAGTTGCAAGCAGCAGCAGAAGCCCAAACATTGCTTTAAAGAGACATTGGAGTTGGCTGCAGGAGCCCAAAAATTGGATGAATCACACCCTGGAGTTGCAAGCAGCAGCAGGAGCCACAAACATTAGCTGGAAGGGACACCCTGGAGTTGGCAGCAGCAGTAGGCCAAAAATTGTCTGGCAGACACACCCTGAAGTTGGCATCAGCAGCAGCAGGAACCCAGAAATTGGCTGGAAGGCACACCCTGAAGTTGGCAGCAGCAGGAGCACAAACATTAGCTGGAAGGCACACCCTGAAGTTGGCATCAGCAGTAGGCCAAAAATTGGCTGGAAGGCACACCCCGGAGTTGGCAGCAGCAGCAGGAGGAACCCAGAAATTGTCTGGAAGGCACACCCTGAAGTTGGCAGCAGCAGGAGCCCAAAAATTGGATGAATCACACCCTGGAGATGCAAGCAGCAGCAGGAGCCCAAACATTGCTTTAAAGAGACACTGGAGTTGGCTGCAGGAGCCCAAAATTGGATGAATCACACCCTGTAGTTGCAAGCAGCAGCAGGAGCCCAAACATTGCTTTAAAGAGACACTGGAGTTGGCTGCAGGAGACCAAAAATTGGATGAATCACACCCTGGAGATGCAAGCAGCAGCAGGAGCCCAAACATTGCTTGAAAGAGACACTGGAGGTGGCTGCAGGAGCCAAGAATTGGATGAATCACACCCTGGAGTTGCAAGCAGCAGCAGGGGCCCAAACATTGCTTTAAAAAGACACTGGAGTTTGCTGCAGGAGCCCAAAAATTGGATGAATCACACCCTGGAGTTGCAAGCAGCAGCAGGAGCCCAACCATTGCTTTAAAGAGACACTGGAGTTGGCTGCAGGAGCCCAAAAATTGGATGAATCACACCCTGGAGTTGCAAGCAGCAGCAGGAGCCCAAACATTGCCTGAAAGAGACACTGGAGTTGGCTGCAGTAGCCCAAAAATTGGATGAATCACACCCTGGAGTTGCAAGCAGCAGCAGGAGCCCAAACATTACTTTAAAGAGACACTGGATTTGGCTGCAGGAGCCCAAAAATTGGATGAATCACACCCTGGAGTTGCAAGCAGCAGCAGCAGTTGCAGGAGCCCAAACATTGCTTGAAAGAGACACTGGAGTTGGCTGCAGGAGCCCAAGAATTGGATGAATCACACCCTAGAGTTGCAAGCAGCAGCAGGAGCCCAAACATTGCTTTAAAGGGACACTGGAGTTGGCTGCAGGAGCCCAAAAATTGGATGAATCACACCCTGGAGTTGCAAGCAGCAGCAGGAGCCCAAACATTGCCTGAAAGAGACACTGGAGTTGCCTGCAGTAGCCCAAAAATTGGATGAATCACACCCTGGAGTTGCAAGCAGCAGCAGCAGCTGCAGGAGCCCGAACATTGCGTGAAAGGGACACTGGAGTTGGCTGCAGTAGCCAAAAAATTGGCTGGAAGGCACACCTTGAAGTTGGCATCAGCAGTAGGCCAAAAATTGGCTGGAAGGCAAGCCCTGAAGTTGGCATCAGCAGGATCCCAAACATTGCCTGAAAGAGACACTGGAGTTGGCTGCAGTAGCCCAAAAATTGGATGAATCACACCCTGGAGTTGCAAGCAGCAGCAGGAGCCCAAACATTGCTTTAAAGAGACACTGGAGTTGGCTGCAGGAGCCCAAAAATTGGATGAATCACACCCTGGAGTTGCAAGCAGCAGCAGGAGCCCAAACATAGCTTGAAAGAGACACTGGAGTTGGCTGCAGGAGCCCAAGAATTGGATGAATCACACCCTGGAGTTGCAAGCAGCAGCAGGAGCCCAAACATTGCTTTAAAGAGACACTGGAGTTGGCTGCAGGAGCCTAAAAATTGAATGAATCACACCCTGGAGTTGCAAGCAGCAGCAGGAGCCCAAACATTGCTTTAAAGAGACACTGGAGTTGGCTGCAGGAGCCCAAAAATTGAATGAATCACACCCTGGAGTTGCAAGCAGCAGCAGGAGCCACAAACATTAGCTGGAAGGGACACCCTGGAGTTGGCAGCAGCAGTAGGCCAAAAATTGTCTGGCAGACACACCCTGAAGTTGGCATCAGCAGCAGCAGGAACCCAGAAATTGGCTGGAAGGCACACCCTGAAGTTGGCAGCAGCAGGAGCACAAACATTAGCTGGAAGGCACACCCTGAAGTTGGCATCAGCAGTAGGCCAAAAATTGGCTGGAAGGCACACCCCGGAGTTGGCAGCAGCAGCAGGAGGAACCCAGAAATTGTCTGGAAGGCACACCCTGAAGTTGGCAGCAGCAGGAGCCCAAAAATTGGCTGGAAGGCACACCCTGAAGTTGGCATCAGTAGCAGCAGGAACCCAGAAATTGGCTGGAAGGCACACCCTGAAGTTGGCAGCAGCAGGAGCACAAACATTAGCTGGAAGGCAGACCCTGAAGTTGGCATCAGCAGTAGGCCAAAAATTGGCTGGAAGGCACACCCCGGAGTTGGCAGCAGCAGGAACCCAGAAATTGGCTGGAAGGCACAACCTGAAGTTGGCAGCAGCAGGAGCACAAACATTAGCTGGAAGGCACACCCTGAAGTTGGCAGCAGCAGGAGCACAAACATTAGCTGGAAGGCAGACCCTGAAGTTGGCATGAGCAGTAGGCCAAAAATTGGCTGGAAGGCAAACCCTGAAGTTGGCATCAGCAGGATCCCAAACATTGCCTGAAAGAGACACTGGAGTTGGCTGCAGTAGCCCAAAAATTGGATGAATCACACCCTGGAGTTGCAAGCAGCAGCAGGAGCCCAAACATTGCTTTAAAGAGACACTGGAGTTGGCTGCAGGAGCCCAAAAATTGGATGAATCACACCCTGGAGTTGCAAGCAGCAGCAGCAGCAGGAGCCCAAACATTGCTTGAAAGAGACACTGGAGTTGGCTTCAGGAGCCCAAGAATTGGATGAATCACACCCTGGAGTTGCAAGCAGCAGCAGGAGCCCAAACATTGATTTAAAGAGACACTGGAGTTGGCTGCAGGAGCCCAAAAATTGAATGAATCACACCCTGGAGTTGCAAGCAGCAGCAGGAGCCCAAACATTGCTTTAAAGAGACATTGGAGTTGGCTGCAGGAGCCCAAAAATTGGATGAATCACACCCTGGAGTTGCAAGCAGCAGCAGGAGCCACAAACATTAGCTGGAAGGGACACCCTGGAGTTGGCAGCAGCAGTAGGCCAAAAATTGTCTGGCAGACACACCCTGAAGTTGGCATCAGCAGCAGCAGGAACCCAGAAATTGGCTGGAAGGCACACCCTGAAGTTGGCAGCAGCAGGAGCACAAACATTAGCTGGAAGGCACACCCTGAAGTTGGCATCAGCAGTAGGCCAAAAATTGGCTGGAAGGCACACCCCGGAGTTGGCAGCAGCAGCAGGAGGAACCCAGAAATTGTCTGGAAGGCACACCCTGAAGTTGGCAGCAGCAGGAGCCCAAAAATTGGATGAATCCCACCCTGGAGATGCAAGCAGCAGCAGGAGCCCAAACATTGCTTTAAAGAGACACTGGAGTTGGCTGCAGGAGCCCAAAATTGGATGAATCACACCCTGTAGTTGCAAGCAGCAGCAGGAGCCCAAACATTGCTTTAAAGAGACACTGGAGTTGGCTGCAGGAGACCAAAAATTGGATGAATCACACCCTGGAGATGCAAGCAGCAGCAGGAGCCCAAACATTGCTTGAAAGAGACACTGGAGGTGGCTGCAGGAGCCAAGAATTGGATGAATCACACCCTGGAGTTGCAAGCAGCAGCAGGGGCCCAAACATTGCTTTAAAAAGACACTGGAGTTTGCTGCAGGAGCCCAAAAATTGGATGAATCACACCCTGGAGTTGCAAGCAGCAGCAGGAGCCCAACCATTGCTTTAAAGAGACACTGGAGTTGGCTGCAGGAGCCCAAAAATTGGATGAATCACACCCTGGAGTTGCAAGCAGCAGCAGGAGCCCAAACATTGCCTGAAAGAGACACTGGAGTTGGCTGCAGTAGCCCAAAAATTGGATGAATCACACCCTGGAGTTGCAAGCAGCAGCAGGAGCCCAAACATTACTTTAAAGAGACACTGGATTTGGCTGCAGGAGCCCAAAAATTGGATGAATCACACCCTGGAGTTGCAAGCAGCAGCAGCAGTTGCAGGAGCCCAAACATTGCTTGAAAGAGACACTGGAGTTGGCTGCAGGAGCCCAAGAATTGGATGAATCACACCCTAGAGTTGCAAGCAGCAGCAGGAGCCCAAACATTGCTTTAAAGGGACACTGGAGTTGGCTGCAGGAGCCCAAAAATTGGATGAATCACACCCTGGAGTTGCAAGCAGCAGCAGGAGCCCAAACATTGCCTGAAAGAGACACTGGAGTTGCCTGCAGTAGCCCAAAAATTGGATGAATCACACCCTGGAGTTGCAAGCAGCAGCAGCAGCTGCAGGAGCCCGAACATTGCGTGAAAGGGACACTGGAGTTGGCTGCAGTAGCCAAAAAATTGGCTGGAAGGCACACCTTGAAGTTGGCATCAGCAGTAGGCCAAAAATTGGCTGGAAGGCAAGCCCTGAAGTTGGCATCAGCAGGATCCCAAACATTGCCTGAAAGAGACACTGGAGTTGGCTGCAGTAGCCCAAAAATTGGATGAATCACACCCTGGAGTTGCAAGCAGCAGCAGGAGCCCAAACATTGCTTTAAAGAGACACTGGAGTTGGCTGCAGGAGCCCAAAAATTGGATGAATCACACCCTGGAGTTGCAAGCAGCAGCAGGAGCCCAAACATAGCTTGAAAGAGACACTGGAGTTGGCTGCAGGAGCCCAAGAATTGGATGAATCACACCCTGGAGTTGCAAGCAGCAGCAGGAGCCCAAACATTGCTTTAAAGAGACACTGGAGTTGGCTGCAGGAGCCTAAAAATTGAATGAATCACACCCTGGAGTTGCAAGCAGCAGCAGGAGCCCAAACATTGCTTTAAAGAGACACTGGAGTTGGCTGCAGGAGCCCAAAAATTGAATGAATCACACCCTGGAGTTGCAAGCAGCAGCAGGAGCCACAAACATTAGCTGGAAGGGACACCCTGGAGTTGGCAGCAGCAGTAGGCCAAAAATTGTCTGGCAGACACACCCTGAAGTTGGCATCAGCAGCAGCAGGAACCCAGAAATTGGCTGGAAGGCACACCCTGAAGTTGGCAGCAGCAGGAGCACAAACATTAGCTGGAAGGCACACCCTGAAGTTGGCATCAGCAGTAGGCCAAAAATTGGCTGGAAGGCACACCCCGGAGTTGGCAGCAGCAGCAGGAGGAACCCAGAAATTGTCTGGAAGGCACACCCTGAAGTTGGCAGCAGCAGGAGCCCAAAAATTGGCTGGAAGGCACACCCTGAAGTTGGCATCAGTAGCAGCAGGAACCCAGAAATTGGCTGGAAGGCACACCCTGAAGTTGGCAGCAGCAGGAGCACAAACATTAGCTGGAAGGCAGACCCTGAAGTTGGCATCAGCAGTAGGCCAAAAATTGGCTGGAAGGCACACCCCGGAGTTGGCAGCAGCAGGAACCCAGAAATTGGCTGGAAGGCACAACCTGAAGTTGGCAGCAGCAGGAGCACAAACATTAGCTGGAAGGCACACCCTGAAGTTGGCAGCAGCAGGAGCACAAACATTAGCTGGAAGGCAGACCCTGAAGTTGGCATCAGCAGTAGGCCAAAAATTGGCTGGAAGGCACACCCCGGAGTTGGCAGCAGCAGCAGGAGGAACCCAGAAATTGTCTGGAAGGCACACCCTGAAGTTGGCAGCAGCAGGAGCCCAAAAATTGGCTGGAAGGCACACCCTGAAGTTGGCATCAGCAGGAGGCCAAAAATTGATTGGAAGGGACACCCTGGAGTTGGCAGCAGCAGTAGGCCAAAAATTGTCTGGAAGGCACACCCTGAAGTTGGCAGCAGCAGGAGCACAAACATTAGCTGGAAGGCACACCCAGAAGTTGGCATCAGCAGTAGTCCAAAAATTGGCTGGAAGGCACACCCTGAAGTTGGCATCAGCAGTAGGCCAAAAATTGACCGGAAGGGACACCCTGGAGCAGCAGCAGGAACCCAGAAATTGGTCTAAAGACATAAATATGTTTTGCACCATTTAGAAAGTGTAAAACGTGGCACCATGCTGAATCTAGTCGCAGTCGCAATCTAGATCCATCCCTGATTCATTTTGACAAAGGTGAGTCTCTCCACATTTTTAGTTGACAGACGAGTTCTCCTCGTCGTAACTATGGCCCCCGCTGCACTAAACACCCGCTCAGATGGCAGAGGAGGAGCAGGAGCGACAGAGGATGGGTATGACGCACAGCTGCCTTCGGCTGAGGGGCTGGAGCCTTGGCTGGCAGAAATTGCGAGCGGCGTGCCACTTGGTGAGGAAGCAGGCTGGACCACCCCTTGGGAGCCTCGGTTCTCCCAGGCCGCTTTATGGTGACGCATCATATGTTGACGCAGGGCCGTGGTGCCAACATTTGGACCCTGGCAATGCTTCCCCTTCTGCCTACATATCTTGCATGTGGCCATGTTACCCTCCTGCGGATGCTTCAGGAAAAACTGCCACACTGCCGAGTAGCTACTTTTCCCACCAACAGGCCTCACTGATTCACTGCTACTGTCGCCAACTCCAGGAACCCCTGCTCCACTACCTCCCGATAAGGTAGGCTGCCACACAGCAGGTGCTCTACCCCGACCCCGTTTGGCTCCAGCCCCCGTGCTGACTGCCAACCACGCTGCTAACACCTTGCTGCCTCAGCTGCTGACTCCGGGGCAACCTGCGCTCCTCTTCTCCTGATGATGACGATGAAGCCCCTTCATCACCCGGCTCCCAAGTGCGATTGGCTTCATCATCATCATCATCATCATCGAGTTGTGGCTGTACCTCACTGATCTTCTCGGTTTCATCAACAGTGTCTGGCGCAGGAGCTGGAAAGCTCGCAACACCCACGACACTGTCCACATCACTATTTGTCTGCCGAGCTAAAGAAGCCTCCTCCATTTCATGGCTGGGCAGTAGCTGCTGACTGTCCTCTATCTGATCGTCCTCCTCACTAAACAGTGGAGCTGAACCCAAAGCATAGGATACGTCGCTGGGGGAGGGAATAGCATAGGACAGAGGCAATAGGAGGACAGGGACTGCTCTCGGGGCATGGCAACTCAGGGTTGTGTCAGAGGAACCTACCGACCCTAGACTGGGGGTCTCAGACGTAACTTGTGATGATGTTGATGAGCGCGTTAACCAATCTACCACGGCAGATGCGTTACTGGTGGAGACATGACCGCTAGCAGATACTGGCAGATCAGGTCTCTCACCGTGACTCCTGCTGCTACTCGCCCCTAGTCTGCTGCGAACTCTGCCTGCAGAATCTTGGCCTCTGCTACTCCTCTTTGAACTTCCAGGCACTTGTCTGCCTGACATTTTTATGTATTTGCTTATTTAGTCTAACTGGCGGGGTGGTAGATGAGATTTTGGGATACCCCAGGCAGCGGTGGGTGTAATTTCAGCAGACAAAATTCAATGCTCACCTAAAGCAATTAGCAAAAAACAGGCTGAAACAGGCCTGCTTAGTATAACTTGCGGGGTGGGTAGTTGAGATTTTGGGATACCCCAGTCCCCAGTGTAATTTGAACAGACAGAATTCAATGCACACCTAAAGCAATTAGTAAAACTCAGGCTGACACAGGCCTGTTTAGTATATCTCTGCTACTCCTCTTTGAACTTCCAGGCACTTGTCTGCCTGACATTTTTATGTATTTGATTATTTAGTCTAACTGGCGGGGTGGTAGGTGAGATTTTGGGATACCCCAGGCAGCGGTGGGTTAAATTTCAGCAGACAGAATTCAATGCACACCTAAAGCAATTAGCAAAAAACAGGCTGAAACAGGCCTGCCTAGTATAACTTGCGGGGTGGGTAGTTGAGATTTTGGGATACCCCAGTCCCCAGTGTAATTTGAACAGACAGAATGCAATGCACACCTAAAGCAATTTGCAAAAAACAGGCTGAAACAGGCCTGCTTAGTTTAACTGGCGGGGTGGGTAGTTGAGATTTTGGGATACCCCAGTCCCCAGTGTAATTTGAACAGACAGAATTCAATGCACACCTAAAGCAATTAGTAAAACTCAGCCTGAAACAGGCCTGCTTAGTATAACTGGCGGGGTGGGTAGCTGACATTTTGGGATACCCCAGGCAGCGGTGGGTGTAATTTCAGCAGACAGAATTCAATGCACACCTAAAGCAATTAGTAAAACTCAGGCTGACACAGGCCTGTTTAGTATAACTGGCGGGGTGGGTAGCTGAGATTTTGGGATACCCCAGTCCCCAGTGTAATTTGAACAGACAGAATGCAATGCACACCTAAAGCAATTAGCAAAAAAAAGGCTGAAACAGGCCTGCTTAGTTAAACTTGCGGGGTGGGTAGTTGAGATTTTGGGATACCCCAGTCCCCAGTTTAATTTGAACAGATAGAATTCAATGCACACCTAAAGCAATTAGTAAAACTCAGGCTGACACAGGCCTATTTAGTATAACTGGCGGGGTGGGTAGCTGACATTTTGGGATACCCCAGTGTAATTTGAACAGATAGAATGCAATGCACACCTAAAGCAATTAGCAAAAAACAGGCTGAAACAGGCCTGCTTAGTATAACTTGCGGGGTGGGTAGTTGAGATTTTGGGATACCCCAGGCCCCAGTGTAATTTGAACAGACAGAATGCAATGCACACCTAAAGCAATTAGTAAAACTCAGGCTGACACAGGCCTGCTTAGTATAACTGGCGGGGTGGGTAGCTGAGATTTTGGGATACCCCAGGCAGCGGTGGGTATAATTTGAACAGACAGAATTCAATGCACACCTAAAGCAATTAGTAAAACTCATGCTGACACAGGCCTGCTTAGTATAACTGGCGGGGTGGGTAGCTGAGATTTTGGGATACCTCAGGAAGCGGTGGGTTTAATTTCAGCAGACAGAATTCAATGCACACCTAAAGCAATTAGTAAACCTCAGCCTGACACAGGCCTGCTTAGTATAACTGGTGGGGTGGGTAGCTGAGATTTTGGGATACCCCAGGCAGCGGTGGGTGTAATTTCAGCAGACAGAATTCAATGCACACCTAAAGCAATTAGTAAAACTCAGGCTGACACAGGCCTGCTTAGTATAACTGGCAGGGTGGGTAGTTGAGATTTTGGGATACCCCAGTCCCCAGTGTAATTTGAACAGACAGAATGCAATGCACACCTAAAGCAATTAGCAAAAAACAGGCTGAAACATGCCTGCTTAGTATAACTTGCGGGGTGGGTAGTTGAGATTTTGGGATACCCCAGTGTAATTTGAACAGACAGAATTCAATGCACACCTAAAGCAAGTAGTAAAACTCAGGCTCAAACAGGCCTGCTTAGTTTAACTGGCGGGGTGGGTGGTTGAGATTTTGGGATACCCCAGTCCCCAGTGTAATTTGAACAGACAGAATTCAATGCACACCTAAAGCAATTAGTAAAACTCAGGCTGAAACAGGCCTGCTTAGTATAACTGGCGGGGTGGGTAGCTGAGATTTTGGGATACCCCAGTCCCCAGTGTAATTTGAACAGACAGAATTCAATGCACACCTAAAGCAATTAGTAAAACTCAGGCTGACACAGGCCTGTTTAGTATATCTGGCGGGGTGGGTAGCTGAGATTTTGGGATACCCCAGGCAGCGGTGGGTTTAATTTCAGCAGACAGAATTCAATGCACACCTAAAGCAATTAGCAAAATACAGGCTGAAACAGGCCTGCTTAGTTTAACTGGCGGGGTGGGTAGTTGAGATTTTGGGATACCCCAGGCAGCGGTGGGTGTAATTTCAGCAGACAGAATGCAATGCACACCTAAAGCAATTAGTAAAACTCAGGCTGATACAGGCCTGCTTAGTATAACTTGCGGGGTGGGTAGTTGAGATTTTGGGATACCCCAGTACCCAGTGTAATTTCAGCAGACAGAATTCAATGCACACCTAAAGCAATTAGCAAAAAACAGGCTGAAACAGGCCTGCTTAGTAAAACTGGCAGGGTGGGTAGTTGAGATTTTGGGATACCCCAGGCAGCGGTGGGTGTAATTTCAGCAAACAGAATTCAATGCACACCTAAAGCAATTAGTAAAAATTAGGCTGACACAGGCCTGCTTAGTATAACTGGCAGGGTGGGTAGTTGAGATTTTGGAATACCCCAGTCCCCAGTGTAATTTGAACAGACAGAATTCAATGCACACCTAAAGCAATTAGTAAAACTCAGCCTGACACAGGCCTGCTTAGTATAACTGGCGGGGTGGGTAGTTGAGATTTTGGGATACCCCAGGCAGCGGTGGGTGTAATTTCAGCAGACAGAATTCAATGCACACCTAAAGCAATTAGTAAAACTCAGGCTGACACAGGCCTGCTTAGTATAACTGGCGGGGTGGGTAGCTGAGATTTTGGGATACCCCAGGCAGCGGTGGGTGTAATTTCAGCAGACAGAATTCAATGCACACCTAAAGCAATTAGTAAAACTCAGGCTGACACAGGCCTGCTTAGTATAACTGGCGGGGTGGGTAGCTGAGATTTTGGGATACCCCAGTCCCCAGTGTAATTTGAACAGACAGAATGCAATGCACACCTAAAGCAATTAGCAAAAAAAAGGCTGAAACAGGCCTGCTTAGTTAAACTTGCGAGGTGGGTAGTTGAGATTTTGGGATACCCCAGTCCCCAGTTTAATTTGAACAGATAGAATTCAATGCACACCTAAAGCAATTAGTAAAACTCAGGCTGACACAGGCCTATTTAGTATAACTGGTGGGCTGGGTAGCTGACATTTTGGGATACCCCAGTGTAATTTGAACAGATAGAATCCAATGCACACCTAAAGCAATTAGCAAAAAACAGGCTGAAACAGGCCTGCTTAGTATAACTTGCGGGGTGGGTAGTTGAGATTTTGGGATACCCCAGGCCCCAGTGTAATTTGAACAGACAGAATGCAATGCACACCTAAAGCAATTAGTAAAACTCAGGCTGACACAGGCCTGCTTAGTATAACTAGCGGGGTGGGTAGCTGAGATTTTGGGATACCCCAGGCAGCGGTGGGTATAATTTGAACAGAAAGAATTCAATGCACACCTAAAGCAATTAGTAAAACTCATGCTGACACAGGCCTGCTTAGTATAACTGGCGGGGTGGGTAGCTGAGATTTTGGGATACCTCAGGAAGCGGTGGGTTTAATTTCAGCAGACAGAATTCAATGCACACCTAAAGCAATTAGTAAACCTCAGCCTGACACAGGCCTGCTTAGTATAACTGGTGGGGTGGGTAGCTGAGATTTTGGGATACCCCAGGCAGCGGTGGGTGTAATTTCAGCAGACAGAATTCAATGCACACCTAAAGCAATTAGTAAAACTCAGGCTGACACAGGCCTGCTTAGTATAACTGGCGGGGTGGGTAGTTGAGATTTTGGGATACCCCAGTCCCCAGTGTAATTTGAACAGACAGAATGCAATGCACACCTAAAGCAATTAGCAAAAAACAGGCTGAAACATGCCTGCTTAGTATAACTTGCGGGGTGGGTAGTTGAGATTTTGGGATACCCCAGTGTAATTTGAACAGACAGAATTCAATGCACACCTAAAGCAAGTAGTAAAACTCAGGCTCAACCAGGCCTGCTTAGTTTAACTGGCGGGGTGGGTAGTTGAGATTTTGGGATACCCCAGTCCCCAGTGTAATTTGAACAGACAGAATTCAATGCACACCTAAAGCAATTAGTAAAACTCAGGCTGAAACAGGCCTGCTTAGTATAACTGGCGGGGTGGGTAGCTGAGATTTTGGGATACCCCAGTCCCCAGTGTAATTTGAACAGACAGAATTCAATGCACACCTAAAGCAATTAGTAAAACTCAGGCTGACACAGGCCTGTTTAGTATATCTGGCAGGGTGGGTAGCTGAGATTTTGGGATACCCCAGGCAGCGGTGGGTTTAATTTCAGCAGACAGAATTCAATGCACACCTAAAGCAATTAGCAAAATACAGGCTGAAACAGGCCTGCTTAGTTTAACTGGCGGGGTGGGTAGTTGAGATTTTGGGATACCCCAGTCACCAGTGTAATTTGAACAGACAGAATTCAATGCACACCTAAAGAAATTAGTAAAACTCAGGCTGACACAGGCCTGCTTAGTATAACTGGCGGGGTGGGTAGCTGAGATTTTGGGATACCCCAGGCAGCGGTGGGTGTAATTTGAACAGACAGAATTCAATGCACACCTAAAGCAATTAGTAAAACTCAGGCTGACACAGGCCTGCTTAGTATAACTGGCGGGGTGGGTAGCTGACATTTTGGGATACCCCAGGCAGCGGTGGGTGTAATTTCAGCAGACAGAAATCAATGGACACCTAAAGCAATTAGTAAAACTCAGGCTGACACAGGCCTGCTTAGTTTAACTGGCGGGGTGGGTAGTTCAGATTTTGGGATACCCCAGTCCCCAGTGTCATTTGAACAGACAGAATTCAATGCACACCTAAAGCAATTAGTAAAACTCAGGCTGACACAGGCCTGCTTAGTATAACTGGCGGGGTGGGTAGCTGAGATTTTGGGATACCCCAGTCCCCAGTGTAATTTGAACAGACAGAATGCAATGCACACCTAAACCAATTAGCAAAAAACAGGCTGAAACAGGCCTGCTTAGTTTAACTGGCGGGGTGGGTAGTTGAGATTTTGGGATACCCCAGTCCCCAGTGTAATTTGAACAGACAGAATTCAATGCACACCTAAAGCAATTAGTAAAACTCAGCCTGACACAGGCCTGCTTAGTATAACTGGCGGGGTGGGTAGCTGAGATTTTGGGATACCCCAGGCAGCGTTGGGTGTAATTTGAACAGACAGAATTCAATGCACACCTAAAGCAATTAGCAAAAAACAGGCTGAAACAGGCCTGCTTAGTATAACTTGCGGGGTGAGTAGTTGAGATTTTGGGATACCCCAGTCCCCAGTGTAATTTGAACAGACAGAATTCAATGCACACCTAAAGCAATTAGTAAAACTCAGCCTGACACAGGCCTGTTTAGTATATCTGGCGGGGTGGGTAGCTGGGATTTTGGGATACCCCAGTCCCCAGTGTAATATGAACAGACAGAATTCAATGCACACCTAAAGCAAGTAGTAAAACTCAGGCTCAAACAGGCCTGCTTAGTATAACTGGTGGGGTGGGTAGTTGAGATTTTGGGATACCCCAGTCCCCAGTGTAATTTGAACAGACAGAATTCAATGCACACCTAAAGCAATTAGTAAAACTCAGCCTGACACAGGCCTGTTATTATATCTGGCGGGGTGGGTAGCTGAGATTTTGGGATACCCCAGGCAGCGGTGGGTGTAATTTCAGCAGACAGAATTCAATGCACCTAAAGCAAATAGTAAAACTCAGCCTGACACAGGCCTGCTTAGTATAACTGGCGGTGTGGGTTGCTGAGATTTTGGGATACCCCAGGCAGCCGTGGGTTTAATTTCAGCAGACAGAATTCAATGCACACCTTAAGCAATTAGTAAAACTCAGGCTGACACAGGCCTGCTTAGTATAACTGGTGGGGTGGGTAGCTGAGATTTTGGGATACCCCAGGCAGCGGTGGGTGTAATTTCAGCAGACAGAATTCAATGCACACCTAAAGCAATTAGTAAAACTCAGGCTGACACAGGCCTGCTTAGTATAACTTGCGGGGTGGGTAGTTGAGATTTTGGGATACCCCAGTACCCAGTGTAATTTCAGCAGACATAATTCAATGCACACCTAAAGCAATTAGCAAAAAACAGGCTGAAACAGGCCTGCTTAGTATAACTGGCAGGGTGGGTAGTTGAGATTTTGGGATACCCCAGGCAGCGGTGGGTGTAATTTCAGCAGACAGAATTCAATGCACACCTAAAGCAATTAGTAAAACTCAGGCTGACACAGGCCTGCTTAGTATAACTGGCAGGGTGGGTAGTTGAGATTTTGGAATACCCCAGTCCCCAGTGTAATTTGAACAGACAGAATTCAATGCACACCTAAAGCAATTAGTAAAACTCAGCCTGACACAGGCCTGCTTAGTATAACTGGCAGGGTGGGTAGTTGAGATTTTGGGATACCCCAGGCAGCGGTGGGTGTAATTTCAGCAGACAGAATTCAATGCACACCTAAAGCAATTAGTAAAACTCAGGCTGACACAGGCCTGCTTAGTATAACTGGCGGGGTGGGTAGCTGAGATTTTGGGATACCCCAGGCAGCGGTGGGTGTAATTTCAGCAGACAGAATTCAATGCACACCTAAAGCAATTAGTAAAACTCAGGCTGACACAGGCCTGCTTAGTATAACTGGCGGGGTGGGTAGCTGAGATTTTGGGATACCCCAGGCAGCGGTGGGTGTAATTTCAGCAGACAGAATTCAATGCACACCCAAAGCAATTAGTGAAACTCAGGCTGGATGAAAAGAAAAAAAAAAAAACTTTCCCTGTCACTGCCTCCGATTTTTCCTTCCTTTCCCTGGCTCTCCCTGCCTCTCCCTGACTTGCTGAGTATTTCTGCCTGTCTCCTGCCTCCTGCCTGCCTCCTGCCTGCCTCCTGCCTGTCTCACTCTCTCTCCCTAGCTGCAGCAGCCACCTTTCTCTCACGAATGCAAGTCTCAAATGCGCACAAGCAAGATGGTCGCCGCTTTATATAGCGCTGTGATGTCACCGGGGCTCCTGGCTGCTGATATGCTGCATGTGACCTTCCCATGATAACTTGCCCCGGGGGTTATGTCCAGGCATGTCCATCCACCATTTTACAATGCCTGTAATTGCATAAATGGAGTTTAAAGGAAAACTTTGATCGATCGAATCGTGGGGAAATTCGGATTCGTTCAGAATCGAATTTTTCATGAAATTCGGAACGAATCCGGGTTCGTCCGGATCGATTCGCTCATCTTTAATGATGATGATGAAAAATGAAAGTTAGAATATTAGAACAGCTACGAGATATAAAAAATAGAAATATGCAGAGCCCAGTAGCCAGACGATTTATTCTTGAACATCAAGGTTCATATGAGGAAATTCAAGTTCAAGGCATATATAGAATACATGAAAATGACGAACGAGGGGGAGACATAGAGAAAAGAACAATGAAACAAGAAACAAAATTGATCTACAAATTTAAAGCACATCAAAAGCTGGGTTTGAATGATGGATGATGGATGTGAAACGCGTTCACAGAATGTGCCAAGTAATGAAGAGATGACACGAGGTTTCCATCCTCTTAATGAAGATTTAATAAAAGAAGATATGTTTTTATTAAAATAATGCAATACGTTCTTATGATCTTAATGTTCATATGACACTTTAATGAAAGATGGTTAATACAATAGAGGATTGAAATAAAAGTGTAATCTGGCTCATAGAGGGAGAAATAGTTTATGTCATGCCACTTGCTATGAAATAATCTTTTTTTCTACAGTTTAAAATAAATCTCCTGAACCTCTGGAAACAGGGTCAGGGGCGTAGCTAGAGGGGAGCAGGGGGGGCACTTGCCCTGGGTGCAGCAGGTCAGGGGGGTGCCAAAGGGGGGCCTGAGAACAGGCAGGGGTGCCATTTCGAATCGTTGCCCCGGGTGCCAGAAAGGCTAGCGACTCCTCTATACAGGGTAATAAGCCCATATTTTTCTTGTAAAATATAGAAAGTGAAACCCAATAAAAGAAATGTGTTTATACGTTTATAAGTGTGTTTGCTTACTGTCATTCAGAGGATTCATTATGGTGCGCTGCTGCAGCATCACTTCTCTAGCCCAGCCCCAGGATTTAATTTTTTAATGACCACCTGTTTATTTAGTACTGTGCAATGGACCAATCTCCACCCATCTTACATCAAACTGATGCTTTTGTATGCAGGGGAGGATAGCTCCCCTTGACCTGTCTGGCTGTCTTTTCCCTGCTTATTTGTATAACTTAAAAACTGACAGCAACAAAGGATTCTTTCATTCTGGAAGTATATTTCTTCTCAGTAATTGTATCCACCAGGGCAGATCTATCATATCTGTTATATCTGAGATCAGCCCCCCGGGCACCCCACCCACGCCCACCACAGCGTTTCGCTCAACCCGGCTCCCTCTCCTGGGACACCTATGCAGGTGTGGAATGGGAGCCTGGAGGACACCCCCCTGGCACCCTCCTCTGCCCCCCTGGACTGGCCCCTGCCCCAGTTCAGTAAATCCAAAAGTGCCCTGACTGCCACACAAGAAGTAACCAGAGAATAAAGAGAAAGTTTACTAGTAAGAATAGAACGAGAGAGAGAGAGAAGAGCGAAAAAAAAGGACAGAAGGGGTGTGAACCATCTTCATTTATGAGTTAGCCTCAACTATCGCCCTGTACTTTGGTGAGACTGTAATTCAATCCAGACAGACCACTTAAGGCGGTGTGACTCAGAGGCTTGATTGCGCGCTGTGATCATGCCTTCATATCGCTCTATCTCCGCAACCTTACTCAGCCACAAGGGAATACTGGAAGGTGTTGTACTCTCCCACTGCGAAGGGATGCATGCTTTTGCCACATTTACCATCTGGCTCAAGACTATAGTAACTCTTGGTGGGCATCTCTGAGTGGTGGAGAAGAAAGAAGGCTGGGTCCCCGGGTATCTCCCCCTCCGCGGCCAGAACATATGGAGGGCTTCTCAGTAGTTTTAACTGCCCAGGCCTGAAGAAAAAGAGGCACGCTGTATTCTTTATAAACACTTGGAGGAATCTAAGCCTGCCGGACACACAGATATTTGCAGCCTGACTGAATTTAAGGAGATAATAAATAACCCAACAATTCTTTTCTGAGAGGGCAGACTGGCAGGAATCAAGACTTACTGTGATTTTAAGGTTTGCCTGTACAGGATCAGGATTGGAATTGCTAATGGCAATGACTTCTTCTTAGGTGAAATAAGTCCAACAGAAAAGTCTCTTAAATTTGGAGTATAATGCAGGGTGTGGTAAATTCAGCAACAAAACAGCGGTTTCCTCACCAGTCTAAACGAAAGTCCATTTGTTTAGGCTTGCAGCAAAAGTCTCTCTTTCAGGCTCCACGATGGTCTCCTCACATGACTTCACCCCAGATTGCAGAACAAAGCAATATTTTGTAGCCCTGTAATTAGCCAGGCACAGCCACCTGTGCGGTTGAGACAGGCCAGCAAACTCTGGCCTGAAGGGAGGGGGACGGCAGGTCTCACTACCAACCTACCTGCCGTTCCATAGATATCCTTCATGGCTGTCGGCAGTCACATGAGCCAGAGTAAAACATAATGCTAGATGCGTATCTGGGCACTGGGAGCAGGTTCCAGCATGGGTATGCAGAGTGAGGCATACTTCAATCGGATGCCCCTTGCTGCCTAGTTTAATGACCCTCCAGTCTTTATTCATCACTTTGGAAATTGATCACTGTGCCAATAAAGTATCGGCTAATCTGCTTTGGTTTGTAGTATGGTATTTAAAGATGAGCAAATTTAAAAAAAAATGGTTCTATTATGTGCCAAATTTTACCAAGAAATTCAGGTTTGTCTAAATCAAATTAATTTTTGATTAATTACTTTTAGAACATTTTAAAAAATCTCCCTTCTGTCCTTGTCCTGACGTCTTTCAGAAATTCCCTGATGTCCAGGGGGGACATGGGCTTGGTGACCCTCAGCTTTAACCCTTTAACCCTTTAAATGCCAGCCACGTAAAATTAATGTGGTTGCCTCTCTGTCACTTAAGTGCCAGCCACGTAAAATTTACGTGCCTGGCATTTACCCCTGCTAGCGGGCAAAAAAAAAAAAAAAAAGACTCCCCTGACCCCTCGTTGGATCTGGCCAGGTCTCCTCTTTAATTTGGTGCCATCTGATCCCCCGTGGGGGCTTGGATGGCTCCAGGAGAGCCCCTGGAATAGGCCATCCCCCCCCCCCCCCGCTTCTGCAGCAGCAGCTGCTAACTGTAAAAAAAATAAATAAATAAAAATGACATTCACTTACCTGCGTGTGTGCTGGCTCCCGCTGTCCCTCCTCTTCACCTGGGGGGCCTCCGACCCCCCCCAGGACTTGCGGATCTTCAGGAGAGAGCCCGGGAGGCTCTCTCCTCTTTCCTCCTCGATGGCGGCCCTTGGGGGCGGGCCTAATGACGTCATCCCGGCCCCGATCTCTGGCTTCAGCCTTCTCAGCTGTCAGATGCCGGTGATCGGTGCCTGGGGAAGGAGGTGGCAGGAGATGCTCTGATCTCCTGCCTCCCCCTTCTCTGGATGCCGATCACCGGCATCTGTCATCAGAGCGGCGAGGGACAAGAGCTTACAATCGGAGGTAAGTACAGTAAAAATTTTTTTTTTTTTTTTATAAAATACTTTTACTTGTGTGGTGTTTTTTTTTTCACAGTTAACAATGGTGTGAGCTGGTAAGGGGTACATGAGACCCCTTATACCAGCTCACAAGGCTCTGGGTCTGGCAAGTCACCTGCGGCTAGTGGGTGATTTGCCATTAACCCCCAGCCCCCCATTACCTGCCTCCCCAACGGCCAGGGGGGGGCAGAAGGGCTCGGGCCACTTAGTGGCTATGTGGGCTAGTAGCCTGCAGGGCCAGGGGGCCACCAACGCTCGCCCCTGCGCCCTGTTCTACAAGCCCCCATAGCTGGCCCGGGTCGGTAATGCTGGGTAGGGGGGACCCTACGTCATTTTTGGGGGGATTTTTAAGGGTTTTTAACCCTTAAAATTCCCCAAAAAAATGGGGTCCCCCCCCCCCTGGGAGCCATTAACCTCCGGCACCCCCATTACCCCCCATTGCCTCCCCAAAGGCCAGGGGGGGGCAGAAGAGCCCGTGGCCACGGGCTATGCGGGCTTGTAGCCTGCAGGGCCAGGGGCCACAAAAGCTGGCCCCTGCGCCCTGTTCCTACAAGCCCTGCATAGCTGGTCCCGGGCTGGTTACTTTGGGTAAGGGGGGCCCCATGTCATTTTTTTTTGGATTTTTAAGGGTTTTTAACCCTTCAAAATCCCCCCCGAAAAATGCCCCCCCCCCCTTCCCGGCAGGGGGGACCCTATGTCATTTTTTTTTCTCGATTTAACCTTTTGTAGTGTGGATGGTAGTTGCATTTTATTTGTAAATGTTAAAAATTACTTGTTTCAGTTAGGGGGGTCTTCTGGGCAGGAACAGGGGGCTACCGATAAATATGTGGTACCGTTCTAATCGGTAGAAATGGGGCTTTCACATGCAATATGGTTTTCCCTAATAAAATAAATTTTTTATTTAAAATAAAGGAGGCAATTTTCTTTTTTTTTTTTTACTTAATAATAAATAAAATTAATAATAAATAAAATTTACAAACAAGACATTTCATGTTAAAGCCTAAACTCTGCTGCAAAAAAATATATATATAATTTTCCTGAAAATTCCAGCAAAAATGTCGCAAAACATGGCGCAAAATGGGGAAAAAATGAACTGTCAACAGAGGGTGACAAAATCTCAAGTAGGCTGGCAATTAAAAGGGTTAATAGTACCTCTGCATGTTGGGTATTGTTCTGTTCGGGGGACCTTGCGCTTTCAGACTTAGCTTGTTTTGTTCTTGTTTGCATATTTATATTTTAGGAAAAGGTGTTTTTTATTCAGCTTTTTTATACATTTTTTAGGGAAACCCTGCGCAACCAAAGAATTCTTTGAGGGATCAATTCCAGAAAGATGAGCCCACTACAACAAGCTGGGTACGCTTAGAAAGCTTAACATGTGTACTTTCAGGGAGTATATGGTTTATGGGGGATATTCCAAATGTAAAGGGTTGTTTTGGTTGAAAAATCGCAAGGTGCGCACTTTGTCTGCAGTGCTGAAATTTTCAAGAAAAATTACCGTTATGCTCATGCTTTACTTTGGGGTGTTTGGCAACTCTTCCCTTGACAGTAACTATGCATGTTGGGTATCGTTCTGTTCGGGAGATGTTGCTTTTTCAGATTATACTTGTTTTTTCTTGTTTGTATATAGTTTTTTTTTAGGAAAAAGGAGGATTCTGCTTTTTTAATTTTTTTGCACATATTTCGCCAAAAAATATTGAGAATACACCTAAAAATGACAAACAAGATATTTCATGTTAAAGCTCAGACTCTGCTGAAAAAAAACAATATATCATTTTCCTGGGAAATCCCTGGAAATCCCTTCAAAAATCACATTTGAACATCGGGAGTGCAAAATAGTGCAAAATGGTCTGGCAACAAAGGGTGACAAAAACTCCAGGTAGGCTGGCACTTAAAGTGTTAAGTGCCAGCCTACCTGCAGCTTTTGTCACCCTCTGTTGCCAGACCATGTTTCACTATTTTGCACTACACATGCTCAACTGTGATTTTTGAAAGGATTTCCAGGGATTTCCCAGGAAAATTACATATTGTTTTTTTTCAAGAGAGTCTGGGCTTCAACATGAAATCTCTTGTTTGGCCTTTTTTAGTGTATTCACAATACTTTTTGGTGAAATATGTGCAAAAAAATAAAATAAATCTATTTTTTGCAATTGTAGTGTTTTTTTTTTGTAATAAAAAATGTAAGTTTGTCAATAAAATGTTATTGCGTGCAAAACCCCAATTTCTCCCAGTCACAGCGGTACCACATATGTATTGATAGACACCCTCTCCTGCCCAGGAGACTCCCCCAAACTGAAACTGATCCTTAGGAGATTTTCAGATAAAATACAACTATGCTATGCGCTATGCGCACCTTGCAGTTTTTCCAGAAAAACAAAAACATTTAAAAATTTACTTTTAAAATACTCTCCACAAACTATTCATTCGCTGGAAGTACACCCCAAGCTTTCTAGGCATACCAAGCTTGTTTATGTGTGCTTAGTTTTCTGGAAGTAATCCCTCAATGTATTCTTTGGTTGCACAAAGTTTCCCTATAAAAGGACAAAAAAGGAGGAATCAAGCCACATTTTCCTAAAAAAAACGATATGCAAACAAGAAAAAACAAGTAAAATCTGAAAAAAGCAACATGCCCCGAACAGAACGATACCCAACATGCATAGGTACTGTCAAGGGAAGAGTTGGCAAACACCCCAAAGTAAAGCATGCGCATAACAGTAATTTTACTTGAAAATGTCAGCTCTGCAGACAAAATGCGCACCTTGCAATTTTTCAACCAAAACAATGCTTTACATTTGGAATATCCCATATAAACCATATATTCCCTGAAAGTACACATGTTAAGCTTTCTAAGAGTACCCAGCTTGTTGTAGTAGGCTCACCTTTCTGGAAGTAATCCCTCAAAGAATTCTTAGGTTGCACAGGGTTTCCCTAAAAAAATGAATAAAAAACTGAATAAATAGCATGTTTTCCTAAAATATAAATATGCAAACAAGAAAAAACAAGCTAAATCTAAAATAGCAAGGTCCTCCGAGCAGAACAATACCCAACATGCATAGGTACTATTAACCCTTTTAATTGCCAACCTACTTAAAGTTTTGTCACCCTCTGTTGACAGGTCATTTTTCCCCATTCTGCGCCATATTTAACCGTGATTTTTGCCGGAATTTCCAGGAAAATTGTACATATATATTTTGCAGTTTAGGCTTGAACATGAAATGTTTTGTTTGTAATTTTTCTACTGTTTTTTTAAATATTTTTGTGTAAAAATAAATAAATAAATGTTTTTTAGACAATTGTCTCCTTTATTTTAAATAAAACATTTACTTTATTAGAGAAAACCATATTACATGTGAAAGCCCAATTTCTCCCGATTACAATGGTACCACATATGTATTGATACCACTACTATCCACACTATAAACATAAGGGGTTAATTTAAAAAAAAAATGACATAGGGTACCCCCTCCCGGTTAAAAACCCTTAAAAATACCCAAAAAATTGAAATGGGGTCCCCCTTACCCAGCATTACCAGCCCGGGACCAGCCACGGGGGTTGTAGGAACAGAGTGGAGGGGCCACAAAGCCCCCCACCCTGCAGCCTACAAGCCCACATAGCCTATGTGGGCCCGGGCTCTTCTGCCCCCCCTGGGCTTTGGGGAGGCGGGTAATAGGGGTGCCGGGGGTTAACGGCAAGTCACCTGCTAGCGGCAGGTGACTTGCCAGCCCCCAGCCTTGTGAACTTGTATAAGGGGTCTCATGGACCCCTTACCTGTTCACAAGGGGTTAAATGTAAAAAACACACAGGAACAAGCAGAAAAAAAAAAATATATATATATTTTTTTAAAACTTTTTAATACCTCCCATCCATCCCTGTGTCCCACGCTGATCAATATGGCTTCTGCTCTCCTGCTGCAGCTGGAAGCCTTCTATAGCTGCTCCCAGGGGGGGGGGGCATTTTTGGGGGCAATTTTAAGGGTTAAAAACCCTTAAAAATCCCCCAACAGATGAAATGGGGTCCCCCTTACCCAGCATTACCAGTCCGGGACCAGCCCGGGACCAGCTATGGGGGCTTGTAGGAACAGAGTGGAGGGGCCTGCATTTTTTGTCCCCCCACCCTGCAGCCTACAAGCCCACATAGCCTGTGTCCCCCCCCCCCACTCAATCCCTCCTTGTAAATTGTCCCTGTGCCCCATTTGACCGTGTATACCTTCAGCAATGTTTTTAATGTAGGCCTTAGCCAAACATTTTAATGTGTACCTTAATTAGTCATTCAAATGTTAATCTTTATTTTCTCCAACATACATATACTTTTTGGATTTAAAACTACTTATGTACTTAGTGTTATTCGTATTGTCCAACATGTTTTTTGGAGGGTGTTAGGAGTTAGTGTTTGAGTAGTTTACCTTGCCTTGCTAATATATATATATTTTTTTTTTTTGCCAGGAACCGCAAAATGTGCCACTCACTGAATGTGCAAGCAGTGGTGGCCCCGGACATGCGGTTCCTTAGTCTGCTCGCCAGGTTCATCCCATGACACGTACATCTTGCGGAGATCAGGATTATACCGTCGGTTTGAGAATTATCAGGTGGATGGCTCCTTGGTAAGTTTCCGCAAATTACGTCATTCCCTTTTCACTGTATGCCTATGAATATAGTTGATGAGCCATGTCTTAACCTATGTTTGTTTTGACCCCTTGATAACATGTTAAACCGGACCTTATCCATGATCTTTAGCAAAGCACAAACCCTTAAAAACTGATTCCCCAGCATTTACAAATAATATATTTCTAGTTTCTAGTAACTTCCCCCACTGGGCTGCAATTCTGTTCTTGACTTTAGGATAGGGTCAGCGCCATCTTTGCTCAGATGCATGACACTTACTGAAGAGAGGAGAGCGGGATAAGGTGCAGGGGGCGGGTAAGAGCTGTGCTTTGCTCAGACAGAGCAAAGCTGGGGTCCGGAAAAGGTCAGACATCCCCGAATGCAGAGCAGCACAGTCATAAGCCACTTCCTGTTTGCAGGCTGACTGATTTGCCCTGAACCGCCATCTTTGATGTTTAAAGGCTCATAACATGTAGTAGATGCTGGTAGGATGTTTTTTTAGGTGAGCAATCTGTATGTACAGGGTGTGGCTAACATATAAGATAGGCTCTTAGTCAGGGTGAACGACCGCTTGTAAAAAAATTTTGGTTTAGAATGTGTAATTTATATAAGTATTTTCTTATTCTTTCAGGGGATTCCGGCTATCCGCTACTTCCCTGGCTGATGAGGCCCGTCCACAGAATGCGGCCCAGGAGGCCTACAATCGGGCGCACCGCAAGACCCAGGCTGTTGTAGAGAGGGCCTTTGGCCTTTTCAAAACACGCTTCTGGTGTTTAAACCATACCGGGGGGGGGGGGGGGGGCACTCCAGTATGACCCCAACAAGGTCATAGACTTAATACTCGCCTGCTGTGTCCTCCATAACTTTGCCATCATGCAGCGTGTCCCCCGGTATGTGGATCTGCCCCCCTCTCCACCCAGCCAGGAGCCAGCTGAACACTACCCTGGCACACCTAGTGCCTCTGGCCAAGCCGTGTGGGCCAACTTGATCAGCACCTATTTTGCCTAATTTTTTTTTGCCTTTGTTTGTTTGCTGAATTTAAGTTTGAAGTCTGACTTTGATTTGCCTTTGTGAAGGCTTTTTTCATTTGTTTTTAAAAAATAGTAATGCATTAATTACTAAAACATTGACACATGTTTTGAGCATCATGCATGTTATTTTTGCATGTTTGTATTTAAAAAACTTCAGTAGTCTCAAAATAACCCAAACATTAATGCATCAACTTAGTCAACAACAGCTAAAGTCACATTCAATATATTTGAGATAAATATGTCAATTTTTAGTTGAAGGGCACTCGCAAACTTCATGTACATACATAGTACAACATACATAAATATACATTGGTGCAGACTCATGGCACCTAGCAATTGGCCACATCCAGGAGTTGTAAAGTAATGCACTCCAGGCCGAAGTTTCACCCGCCCAATAACATAAACAGACATAGGGAGCAACCATTTGCAGGGGAAGATTTGGCTAGGAATACATAGGGCCACATACACGCCCTCTCCTGCTTGGCCACACTTGCCACAGGCACAGGTGGAAAGCAGCCATACCTATGCCACATCCACGCCTGTAAGTTAGTGGCCAACCCAAACAATAACCCCCAGTCCTAATGCCAGCCCAGTCAAATCTTTGCCATGGCCAAATGTAGTTGTTTCACAGCCAGGAATGTCCCCCAATATTGTCCACAAACAGGATGAGGCAGCCACAATTTCATTATGGCTTGGGCCACGCTGCAGGCTTGAGCGGCCACTTCAGTGAGGCTTGAGCGCCCGCTTCAGTGAGGCTTTAGCTCAGGCATTGGCTGGTGGGGTATGTCAGCACTCTAATGAGCTATATGGGCAACATTCCAAATCAAACAAGCAAAGCCATAAAAAAGGCAATCTTGTTAGCGCTCACCAGACAGGCCAATACAGTGGGGATGTAGAGGAAAGATGTGGAGCAGATACAGGTCAAATAGGTGTTAATATGGATGTTGGGCATAAAACCCTGGTGGTGGGCCTTGGAGGTGGCCCAACACCTGGCCATGTGTGGCATTCATAATCTGCCACTGTTCCAGCATGTGTCTATTGCTTGTTCTAACTTCCTCGAGCAAGGCAGTGAAGTTATTATTTAAGGTGGCCATCTGGCTGTTGCTCATCCTAAATTCAGTCAGCATGGTGGTGAATGTATTATTGAATGTCTTTAATTGTGCAGTAAGCTGCTCTGTGGTTCTTTGAGTAGAGTAAGTATCGGCTGTCATGGCGTCACGCTGACTCCAGGATCGGCAATCGCCTCCACTGTGAAACTGGTCTACGTTGTTGACTACATCTACTAATTCCCCGGGTTTGGGCGCCTTCAAATGCTGGACCTCTAGGGCAAGCAAGAGTCCCAGATGTGCTCGGCAAAACCTCTGCAGCAGAGCTACCACTGGGGACTATAGGCACAGTCTCAGCCTGCTGCCCACGATGGTCTGGCAGCATGCGTCCAGGTTCACTCTGCTGCAGAGGATTTGGTGCAGTAGCATGCTGGGACAGTGGCAGATTAGGTTCCAGGGGGGTCAGTTCTGAAGGTCCCATGAAGCTGGCATCCTCCTCCTCCTCCATCTCCTGGATTTCATCCATCAGTGTGTGGGTCTGTTGGGACATGTGCAAGAAAAGGTTCAGTTTGGGCCCTAAATATATTTGTTCAGCAAATTAGTCATGTGCATTCACATACATCAGCACTTTCATCAAAGTCCACTTACCCAATATATCTGTTCCTGGGTCCTAGGTAGCACGAAAGTAGACGGCGTGGTCAAACTGGAGGAGGCTTCCACACTTGCAGAGGCTTGATGCTGGGCTGGGTTTAAAAGTAAAAGGCACATACACACACAAAAATCCATTGATGATCTGGATTACTACATATGCTTTCAAAAACACGCCAACTCTCACAGCAGGACAAAGTGTCCTTCACTATGAATGTCAGTGTCTCTTATATGTATGCCTCACCCTGTACATACACATTGGTCACCTTCAATAGGACAAACATGCATGTACTGCATGTTATGAGGCTTAACACATCCCAAAAGGGCCATTAGGGGCCCACACTCACAAATAGCATTTGTCTTCAGAGTATGCTGGTGGCCATTCTTCCTATGTAGACCTTTCCCTGACCCCAGATCAAGTGTTAGAATCTGTTCCCCGTCCTCTGTCCCGCGGCGCGTCCTCCCGGGGAGCTCTGCCGCCTGACTTCCGGCAGCCCCGTCGCCCGGCTGTCTCCGTGCCCCGCTCCGAGGAGCTGGGTGCGGCGGCGGCGGGGCGCGGCTGCCTCCCTGGGTGTCCCGTGGTGGGGACAGGCGGTCCCTCGGTCTCCTCAGCCGGCACGGTTGGTTCCCTCCCTGCAGGGGGCGCGCCCGGCCAGCCTTGTGCTCGCACGCGCGCGCGCGAGCATGCTCTGTTTCTTACTGTTGACTCAGACATTAAAAGTGACCCTATTTTACATGTCTCTACAGCCTCAACTTCCCAGCAGTGATAGGTCCCAGAACGGAGGGTGGTTCCCGAAGCAGAGCTCGGCCACCAACAAAGTAAGTTGTAATGTAATTATTTTGAGTATGTGGGAATTGACATGATCACCAAGATACCTAAAACCATAGTCAATAGCATTAGCATAATGAAATATGGCCTTTTCCTTTGATTAATTCCTTAGCATAATGACATATGGCCTCATGAGTTAGCTTGCAACCTAATAAACATTCCATCCACAGCTGTTAAACATGTATTTGCCAACAAATAATGTATTTTACTTTTTTATACAGGGACCACACGTGTCAGAGTGGCACAAATGAGTGCCAGGGTCCTTCAGTTGGTGGCCGAGAATCAGGAGCTGCGCGACTCGTTGGGGACCATAGATGAAGAATAATGTTCTGGGTCCTGCCATTGCATTGTATATATGTCAAAACTTTCTTAATTTTAAAATTTTTTAAATGTTTACATTTAAAGTTGTCACATTTAAAAAAAAAAGTTTTATAAAAAATGGCAACAAAAAAATGCCAATTCAAATTAACCCCCCCCCCCCAAAAAAAAAATACTTGTTTCTGTGTGATTTACTTTTAGAAACACATTCATTAATGGTTGGTTACCACAAAACTAATGAAAAAAGGAAAATTCAGATATGAAGATTCGCCTGACTGTGAAATGATTTAGGTAGGTTTTAGGGGTGGGAAATGGAAGAAGAATGAGACCGCAAAGTGATTTGGGTAAGTTTTAGGGGTGGGAAATGGAAGAAGAATGAGACCGCGAAGTGATTTAGGTAAGTTTTGTAGCAGAAGTGAGTGCACCAAATATGTAGGCGAGCACATTAATGAGTTACGTTTGTAGTGCGCAGGCGTAAGATCGTAACGATTTTCATCTGAACGATTAGTTATAGAAAAAGGAAATCTGAATCTAACGGGAAACTTAAATGATTAGTGGGAGGAGACAATGGAAAAAGAGCAACAACGAAAGCCTACGTTGTAACATGAGTAACATAAACTGAAAGCGAAAGCTGAAAAATGCCATTCTCATTGGCGTACTAACGGACAAAGACTTTACTAAAGGCTTGCGATGCATGCTTAGAATCACGCGTACACTCATACGCGAGCGGGAAAAAAAAAAACAGATCGACACAAAAACAAACTTTTTTTATGTCTCTCTGAATCAACCCTAATGTCTTTGTTTCAAATTTCAAATAAATGGAATGGAAACGAACACTCACCCCCACGTGCGCACCTCCGCTCACCGTCAACGGCACCCATCAGGACCACCTCGCCACATCACTAAGTGGGCAAAGTTGACAGGTGGCAGCATGGAAATCCACCAATGCCTCCTCTCCCCAAACAGGGACGTGTGCGAGTCCCCCAAGACTCAGTGCTCATTGAAAAACCAGTCCAATGATGCTCCTGTCCTGTAAACAGAGCGAGGAAGTGGAGTATCGAACAGTGCTGTCCAACGGGGGAGAAGGCACACACAGATAGGCAAGGGGACCATCCAATCTCCACAATAATAAACATTTAAACACCATTGTTCACATTCTATTATACCTGGATGTAATATTAAATACATATATTCGCACTATGGGAATTGTAACTAACATGTGGCCTTACACTGACTTTAAAAATAAACTGAATACTACCACATTATTATATAGGATACATCTATTCCTATATCTACCTTAAAAGGGCCAAAATATAATATTACTTCAATAAGCCATCAAATATAGGTGATAAAGGAGACCTACAACAGTTCAAATTTGCACTATATATACTCTCCATAACTATATTGACTGATAGTTACCATAGTTACAACTATATCCTATTATGAACTAAATATTAGTTTATTTTGGCAGAAAAAGATCCACATCCCATTTAGAATTAAATCATGTTTGGATTCTCGTTCGCAATATAAAAATCCAGGAAGGTGTCCAGGGAACCCCCAATAAACTCCCCTGAATTGTTTGACCAAATTTGAGGGACTGTTTGGGTTAGGGTACATAATATTAGTCATATGTTCTATCCTCTTCTTAAGCTTTTTTATAGTGGAACCAACATACTGGATTTTAAATCGCGTACAATAAGATACACAAGATTTTTAGAATTGCAAATAATAGACTCTTGTATAGTATAAATCACAAGTGTGACAGTTGATTGGAAACTTTTGTCCACTAAAATAAAAGGACATAAATCAACAACATGCACCCCCCACCCCTATATGTACCATGTCTCTCTATCTTTATTAACATATAAGCTAGGTGACAGCTTTTGACCTAAAGTTGGTGCCCACCTGCTTACAACCTTTATGCCTGGTGTTATAATCTGAAAACTCTATCACTATAAAGTATGAGTACATGTTTTTAAATAATATGCTTAATTGTATTAAACTCTACACTCTACACCATATGGTGTCATATAAGTCGACTTTGGGCCACTCTCCTTTTGCTTTGGGCGACAATAATTCTCAACTATCCTTCTTCATCACCTGTTTCCCGGCATTATCAATCAATGTGGGCGAATACTCCCATTGTTCTAATCTTTTACTTACATCTAATTCCTCATCATTAAGTGTATCTGGTTCTGAGCAAAATCTTGTCATTTCTCCAATAGGTATTGATCTCCCAGAGTGTGGTGGGTGGCAGCTTTTAGCATGCAACAAACAATTCACTGTCACCTTCTTCCGATATGTTTTTGTACTTTTACTCATCTTAGTCATATCTACTCCCAAATGGAAATCAAGGAAAGATATAGAATCTCTGCTCATCTGAGTCATGAATGTCAAGATTAAATTATTCTGGTTTAAACCAGAAACAAATTCCAGAGCACTCACTTCATCCCCATCCCACACGAACATCAGAACATCAGTATGGCTGCCAAGAAATCTCATCCGTTTATGGAAGAGATGAGCAAATTTTTGAAAAATTTGATTCAGCAGATTCGTTGAATTTTCCGTAATCAAATTTATTTGCGGCAAATCGCTATTAAAAATGGCTATTTCTGGCATTCCGAGAGCCTCAATAGGGTTGTAGAACATTTTGCCTTGCTATAACACACATAGGATGCATACTGGGTTTATGAAATAATACTGTAAAGAAGTATGACATGCAGATCAGAGGCATCGCTATTAGAATCCCTGTCCCAGTGGCACAATTACAGAGCCTTGAGGTGGCATCAGCATGAGGAGCCCATATATTGCCTGAAAGACATACCCTGGACTTGGCAGCAGCATGGGGAGTCCATATATTGCCTTAAAGACACCCTGGAGTTGACATCAGCATGAGGTGCTCATATATTGCCTGAAAGACACGCCCTGGAGTTGGCAGCAGCATGAGGAACCCATATATTGCCAGAAAGACACATCCTGAAGTTGGCAGCAGCATAAGTATCCCATATACTGCCTGAAAGACACACTGGAGTTGTCATCAGCATAAGGAGCCCATATATTGCCTGAAAAACACACCCTGGAGTTGGCAACAGCATGAGCAGCCCATATATTGCCTGAGAAACACACCCTGGAGTTGGCAGCAGCAAAAGGAGCCCATATATTGCCTGAAACACACACCCTGGAGTTGGCAGCAGCATGAGGAGCCCATATATTGCCAGAAGGACACACCCTGCAGTTGGCAGCAGCATAAGGAGCCCATATATTGCCTGAAAGACACACTGGAGTTGGCAGCAGCATAATGAGCCCATATATTGCCTGAAAAACACACCCTGGAGTTGGCAGCAGCATGAGGAGCACATATATTGCCTGAAGGACATACCCTGGAATTGGCAGCAGCATAAGGAGCCCATATATTCCCCGAAAGACACACTGGAGTTGGCAGCAGCATGAGGAGCTCATATATTGCCTGAAAGACACACTGGAGTTGGCAGCAGCATGGGGAGCCCATATATTGCCTGAAAAAGCACACTCTGGAGTTGGCAGCAGCACGAGGACCCCATATATTGCCAGAAAGACACACTGGAGTTGGCAGCAGCATAAGGAGCCCATATATTGCCTGAAGGACACACTTTGGAGTTGGCAGCAGCATGAGGTGCCCATGTATTGCCTGAAAGACATGCCTTGGAGTTGGCAGCAGCATAAGTATCCCATATACTGCCTGAAAGACACACTGGAGTTGTCATCAGCATAAGGAGCCCATATATTGCCTGAAAAAACACACCCTGGAGTTGGCAG
Organism: Gastrophryne carolinensis; assembly: GCA_027917425.1. Classification (NCBI taxonomy): domain Eukaryota; kingdom Metazoa; phylum Chordata; class Amphibia; order Anura; family Microhylidae; genus Gastrophryne; species Gastrophryne carolinensis. Next base: position 70,039,895 of record CM051243.1, on the reverse strand, counting down.
CAGCATGAGCAGCCCATATATTTCCTGAAAAACACACCCTGGAGTTGGCAGCAGCAAGAGGAGCCCATATATTGCCAGAAGGACGCATCCTGGAGTTGGCCGCAGCATAAGGAGCCCATATATTGCCAGAAGGACACATCCTGGAGTTGGCAGCAGCATAAGGAGCCCATATATTGCCTGAAAGACACACTGGAGTTGGCAGCAGCATAAGGAGCCCATATATTGCCTGAAAAACACACCCTGGAGTTGGCAGCAGCATGAGGAGCCCATATATTACCAGAAGGACACACCCTGCAGTTGGCAGCAGCATAAGGAGCCCATATATTGCCTGAAAGACACACTGGAGTTGGCAGCAGCATAATGAGCCCATATATTGCCTGAAAAACACACCCTGGAGTTGGCAGCAGCATGAGGAGCACATATATTGCCTGAAGGACACACCCTGGAGTTGGCAGCAGCATAAGGAGCCCATATATTGCCTGAAAGACACACTGGAGTTGGTAGCAGCATGGGGAGCCCATATATTGCCAGAAAGACACACTGGAGTTGGCAGCAGCATAAGGACCCCATATATTGCCTGAAAAACACACCCTGGAGTTGGCAGCAGCATGAGGAGCCCATACATTGCCAGAAGGACACACCCTGGAGTTGGCAGTAGCATGAGGTGCCCATGTATTGCCTGAAAGACATGCCTTGGAGTTGGCAGCAGCATAAGTATCCCATATACTGCCTGAAAGACACACTGGAGTTGTCATCAGCATAAGGAGCCCATATATTTCCTGAAAAACACACCCTGGAGTTGGCAGCAGCAAGAGGAGCCCATATATTGCCAGAAGGACACATCCTGGAGTTGGCAGCAGCATAAGGAGCCCATATATTGCCTGAAAGACACACTGGAGTTGGCAGCAGCATAATGAGCCCAAATATTGCCTGAAAAACACACCCTGGTGTTGGCTGCAGCATGAGAAGCACATATATTGCCTGAAGGACACACCCTGGAGTTGGCAGTAGCATAAGGAGCCCATATATTGCCTGAAAGACACACTGGAGTTGGCAGCAGCATGAGGAGCTCATATATTGCCTGAAAGACACACTGGAGTTGGCAGCAGCATGGGGAGCCCATATATTGCCCGAAAAAGCACACTCTGGAGTTGGCAGCAGCACAAGGACCCCATATAGTGCCAGAAAGACACACTGGAGTTGGCAGCAGCATAAGGACCCCATATATTGCCTGAAAAACAAACCCTGGAGTTGGCAGCAGCATGAGGAGCCCATATATTGCCTGAAAGACATGCCTTGGAGTTGGCAGCAGCATAAGTATCCCATATACTGCCTGAAAGACACACTGGAGTTGTCATCAGCATAAGGAGCCCATATATTGCCTGAAAAACACACCCTGGAGTTGGCAGCAGCATGAGCAGCCCATATATTGCCTGAAAACACACCCTGGACTTGGCAGCAGCAAGAGGAGCCCATATATTGCCAGAAGGACACATCTTGGAGTTGGCAGCAGCATAAGGAGCCCATATATTGCCTGAAAGACACACTGGAGTTGGCAGCAGCATAAGGAGCCCATATATTGCCTGAAAAACACACCCTGGAGTTGGCAGCAGCATGAGGAGCCCATATATTGCCAGAAGGAAACACCCTGCAGTTGGCAGCAGCATAAGGAGCCCATATATTGCCTGAAAGATACACTGGAGTTGGCAGCAGCATAATGAGCCCATATATTGCCTGAAAAACACACCCTGGAGTTGGCAGCAGCATGAGGAGCCCATATATTGCCTGAAGGACACACCCTGGAGTTGGCAGCAGCATAAGGAGCCCATATATTGCCTGAAAGACACACTGAAGTTGGCAACAGCATGAGGAGCTCATATATTGCCTGAAAGACACACTGGAGTTTGCAGCAGCATGGGGAGCCCATATATTGCCTGAAAAAACACACTCTGGAGTTGGCAGCAGCATAAGGACCCCATATATTGTCAGAAAGACACACTGGAGTTGGCAGCAGCATAAGGACCCCATATATTGCCTGAAAACACACCCTGGAGTTGGCAGCAGCATGAGGAGCCCATATATTGCCAGAAGGACACACCCTGGAGTTGGCAGCAGCATGAGGTGCCCATGTATTGCCTGAAAGACATGCCTTGGAGTTGGCAGCAGCATGAAGAGAACATTTACAAATTTTGGGCACATATATTAACGTAAAGCATTTCCTCAATAATTACTTGTGGTCTGGTGTGGGGGAATGTCTGTAACTAGAGAGCAGTGCCTTAAATTTGTTTTGCACCATCCATATTTCTTTAGTGTTGGTCTGGCACCATGGTCAATCTACTCTGATGCATCAGCCATTGGCGGGTGGAAATCTTGGCTAATCCATGCCTGATTCATCTTTACACAGGTCAGTCTCTCCATAGTTACACAACTGCTGCTGTTGTACAAAAAAAAACATTTTTCAAGCGTACTGGAGCACATTGAACTGCCCTCATCAGTGCATCACATACACATATCTAATAAATTTCCACTTCCACTTTGTTCCTGTTAAAGTCTTCAGGGCCTAGTTACTACTTAGTGAAAGGCCATACATAGTTACACACCTGCTGCTGTTATCTACAAATTCTGTTTTAAGCGTAGTGTAGCGTTTTATCCTCCCCTCATATACGCACTAAGTATGTCAGGCAGAGAAGTGCAAGGATGGGCACAGAGTAGTGACAGAAGCCTAAATTCATCAAGCAGAGGTCGCAGCAAGCTAGGGGTGAGTGGCAGCAGGTGTCTCAGCGAGAAGCCTGACCAGCAACCCATCTGCAATCATCGATTGGTTAACATGGTCATCCACTTCATCACAAGTGACATCTGATACCCCCAGTCAACTGTCGGTTGTATCTTATGCTTTGGGTTCAGCTCCACTATTCAGTGAGGACGATTTGATAGAGAAAAATCAGCAGCTACTGCCCAGCCAAGAAGTGGAGGAGACACTCGCCGCTTCCTCCACTAGCCGGGCAGGTAGTGATGAGGAGGACACACAACTCGATGATGATGATGATGATGATTATTATTATTATTTTTAATAATAATTTTATTTATATAGCGCCATCATCTTCAGTAGAGCTTTACAAGGTGTGATTACAAAAAAAGTAAAACATATAATACAGAGAACCAGACAAAACTCAAACATACGAGGTTCAAACCAAGTGTTGTGAGCACAGGAGACAATATGAAAGAGAGCCCTGCCCTTGGGAGCTTACAGTCTAAAGGATGGGGGTGGAAACAAAAGGTAGGGATCACAAGTGGTAGAGCTTGAGTTGGGCTGCATGTGCAGTTTGAAGGTTATAGGAGTTGCTTAAGCCAGGTTATATGCCCTGTCTGAAGAAGTGAGTTTTGAGGGCACTTTTAAAGGCTTGGAGCGATGGAGAGTGATGGATTTAGTGGTCAGCATGGTGGCAAAAGGGGAAAATCTGGAGGCAAATGTGCCGAGGGTAGACCACTTGCTGCGTGGCAGGCTACCTTTCTGGGAGGTAGTGGAAGACGGGTTCCTGTAGACGACGGCGGCAGCAGCAGTGAATTAGTGCGGACTGTTGGGATGGTGGGAAAATCAGCTACTCAGCGATGTGGCAGTTTTTCATCAAGCATCCGCAGGAGGTTAACATGGCTACATGCCCAATGTTGGCCCCACAGCCCTGCATCAACATAAGCAGTGTCTCCATAAAGCGGCCTGGGAGAGCTGACTTCAAAGTGGTGGTCCAGCCTGCTTCATTACCTAGTGGCACGCTGCTACCTGTTCCAACTAGCAAAGGCTCCACCACCTCCTGTGTGTCATACCCATCCTCTGTCGCTCCAAATGCTCCTCCTCCTCCAGACATTCCGCCACCAATCCATTGGCGAAGCCATGGCCAAGAGACAACAGTATGTGCCCACTCGTCCAACGTGCAGAAGCTAAATGTGCTCTTGTATAAGTTGCTGGTGCTGACACAAAAACACATACAAGACAATTGGTTCTGATAGGGCTGGCACTTCCAAGCAAGAACTCACATACACAGCTGCTTAACCAACAACACCTGAATTTATTGAATACTGGCACATTTACAAATAAACCCCAATGTCCCTAAAAAATTTAAAATCTAGCGTAGCTTGAATAGATATCGGGCCCCATAAAGCCATGCACACCACCACGGATCCGCAAGGCTAATGGCTGGCCAGCCAAAGTTACACGCTCTGGGCTCTAGCGATCAATAACGGAGGGTTAATCACATTTGAAGGGCCACTTCACAAGTGCTTGATGCTGTATTGTGAACAAGGCTCAGGCTCAGACTGGCAAAATAGCAGCAAAGTCCAAGAGATGGATAAATAAAGTGCTTGGTGCTAATTATAGCCTGGATTTAAATTCCTAGATGTGGAATAGCCACATCAAAACATCATATCTGAGGTAAGGTGCTTAGTGCTAATAATTATGCCAAAGTGCAGGAGCTCAATAAAGACTTCACAGCAAGCTCAAGTCCTCCGTGTATCAGAATTAGCAATGCTGATAAGTAGGGATGAGCGAATCGATCCGGACGAACCCGGATTCGATCCGAATTTCAGGAAAAATTCGATTTGGATCGAATCCGAATTTCCCCGCGATTCGTTCACTCGAAGTTTTCCTTTAACATCCATTCATTTACATTTACAGGCATTCTAAGATGGCGGACGGGACATGTCTGGACATGTATCCCGCGCCAGTGCAAGCTGGGGCAGTCACATGCAGCCTATCAGCAGCCAGCAAGCCCGGTGACGTCACACAGCGGTATTTAACGGCGGCCATCTTGCTTTTCCTCATTTCTCTATTGCATTCGTGAGAGACAGAACGCTGTGTAGCTGAGGGACAGACAGTTAGACAGGCAGGGACAGGCAGGGACAGACAGGGACAGGCTGGAGACAGGCAGGAGACAGACAGGAGACAGACAGAAAGCCAGGGAAAGGTAGGAAAAAACGGAGGCTGTGACAGGGAGATTTTTTTTTTTTTTCATCCAGCCTGAGTGTTACTAGCTGGCTGACAGGCTTTGTTAGCGTTTTCAGGCTGCTTATAGTAACTAACTGTGCATATATACTGAACTGATCTTAAGTCTGCTGTGAGGCATCCCATTCTGTGACTACAGCAGCCTCTGTTTAAGACCATATAAGCATTTGCTCTTATCATATTTGAAATTAGGCCTGATAAAGACACTTTTGCTGGGCAAAGCACTACTGGACCCTGCCAGGTGCACTCCTATTTGGGGCATCCCATTCTGTGACTACAGCAGCCTCTGTTTAAGACCATATAAGCATTTGCTCTTATCATATTTGAAATTAGGCCTGATAAAGACACTTTTGCTGGGCATAGCACTACTGGACCCTGCCAGGTGCACTCCTATTTGGGGCATCCCATTCTGTGACTACAGCAGCCTCTGTTTAAGACCATATAAGCATTTGCTCTTATCATATTTGAAATTAGGCCTGATAAAGACACTTTTGCTGGGCAAAGCACTACTGGACCCTGCCAGGTGCACTCCTATTTGGGGCATCCCATTCTGTGACTACAGCAGCCTCTGTTTAAGACCATATAAGCATTTGCTCTTATCATATTTGAAATTAGGCCTGATAAAGACACTTTTGCTGGGCAAAGCACTACTGGACCCTGCCAGGTGCACTCCTATTTGGGGCATCCCATTCTGTGACTACAGCAGCCTCTGTTTAAGACCATATAAGCATTTGCTCTTATCATATTTGAAATTAGGCCTGATAAAGACACTTTTGCTGGGCAAAGCACTACTGGACCCTGCCAGGTGCACTCCTATTTGGGGCATCCCATTCTGTGACTACAGCAGCCTCTGTTTAAGACCATATAAACATTTGCTCTTATCATATTTGAAATTAGGCCTGATAAAGACACTTTTGCTGGGCAAAGCACTACTGGACCCTGCCAGGTGCACTCCTATTTGGGGCATCCCATTCTGTGACTACAGCAGCCTCTGTTTAAGACCATATAAGCATTTGCTCTTATCATATTTGAAATTAGGCCTGATAAAGACACTTTTGCTGGGCATAGCACTACTGGACCCTGCCAGGTGCACTCCTATTTGGGGCATCCCATTCTGTGACTACAGCAGCCTCTGTTTAAGACCATATAAGCATTTGCTCTTATCATATTTGAAATTAGGCCTGATAAAGACACTTTTGCTGGGCAAAGCACTACTGGACCCTGCCAGGTGCACTCCTATTTGGGGCATCCCATTCTGTGACTACAGCAGCCTCTGTTTAAGACCATATAAGCATTTGCTCTTATCATATTTGAAATTAGGCCTGATAAAGACACTTTTGCTGGGCAAAGCACTACTGGACCCTGCCAGGTGCACTCCTATTTGGGGCATCCCATTCTGTGACTACAGCAGCCTCTGTTTAAGACCATATAAGCATTTGCTCTTATCATATTTGAAATTAGGCCTGATAAAGACACTTTTGCTGGGCAAAGCACTACTGGACCCTGCCAGGTGCACTCCTATTTGGGGCATCCCATTCTGTGACTACAGCAGCCTCTGTTTAAGACCATATAAGCATTTGCTCTTATCATATTTGAAATTAGGCCTGATAAAGACACTTTTGCTGGGCATAGCACTACTGGACCCTGCCAGGTGCACTCCTATTTGGGGCATCCCATTCTGTGACTACAGCAGCCTCTGTTTAAGACCATATAAGCATTTGCTCTTATCATATTTGAAATTAGGCCTGATAAAGACACTTTTGCTGGGCAAAGCACTACTGGACCCTGCCAGGTGCACTCCTATTTGGGGCATCCCATTCTGTGACTACATCAGCCTCTGTTTAAGACCATATAAGCATTTGCTCTTATCATATTTGAAATTGGGCCTGATAAAGACACTTTTGCTGGGCAAAGCACTACTGGACCCTGCCAGGTGCACTCCTATTTGGGGCATCCCATTCTGTGACTACAGCAGCCTCTGTTTAAGACCATATAAGCATTTGCTCTTATCATATTTGAAATTAGGCCTGATAAGACACTTTTGCTGGGCATAGCACTACTGGACCCTGCCAGGTGCACTCCTATTTGGGGCATCCCATTCTGTGACTACAGCAGCCTCTGTTTAAGACCGTATAACCATTTTCACTTATCATATTTGAAATTAGGCCTGATAAAGACACTTTTGCTGGGCATAGCACTACTGGACCCTGCCAGGTGCACTCCTATTTGGGGCATCCCATTCTGTGACTACAGCAGCCTCTGTTTAAGACCATATAAGCATTTGCTCTTATCATATTTGAAATTAGGCCTGATAAAGACACTTTTGCTGGGCAAAGCACTACTGGACCCTGCCAGGTGCACTCCTATTTGGGGCATCCCATTCTGTGACTACAGCAGCCTCTGTTTAAGACCATATAAGCATTTGCTCTTATCATATTTGAAATTAGGCCTGATAAAGACACTTTTGCTGGGCAAAGCACTACTGGACCCTGCCAGGTGCACTCCTATTTGGGGCATCCCATTCTGTGACTACAGCAGCCTCTGTTTAAGACCATATAAGCATTTGCGCTTATCATATTTGAAATTAGGCCTGATAAAGACACTTTTGCTGGGCATAGCACAACTTGTCCCTGCCATGGCATCCCATTCTGTGACTAAAGCAGCCTCTGTTTAAGACCATATAAGCATTTGCTCTTATCATATTTGAAATTAGCCTGATAAAGACACTTTTGCTGGGCATAGCACTACTGGACCCTGCCAGGTGCACTCCTATTTGGGGCATCCCATTCTGTGACTACAGCAGCCTCTGTTTAAGACCATATAAGCATTTGCTCTTATCATATTTGAAATTAGGCCTGATAAAGACACTTTTGCTGGGCAAAGCACTACTGGACCCTGCCAGGTGCACTCCTATTTGGGGCATCCCATTCTGTGACTACAGCAGCCTCTGTTTAAGACCATATAAGCATTTGCTCTTATCATATTTGAAATTAGGCCTGATAAAGACACTTTTGCTGGGCAAAGCACTACTGGACCCTGCCAGGTGCACTCCTATTTGGGGCATCCCATTCTGTGACTACAGCAGCCTCTGTTTAAGACCGTATAACCATTTTCACTTATCATATTTGAAATTAGGCCTGATAAAGACACTTTTGCTGGGCATAGCACTACTGGACCCTGCCAGGTGCACTCCTATTTGGGGCATCCCATTCTGTGACTACAGCAGCCTCTGTTTAAGACCATATAAGCATTTGCTCTTATCATATTTGAAATTAGGCCTGATAAAGACACTTTTGCTGGGCAAAGCACTACTGGACCCTGCCAGGTGCACTCCTATTTGGGGCATCCCATTCTGTGACTACAGCAGCCTCTGTTTAAGACCATATAAGCATTTGCTCTTATCATATTTGAAATTAGGCCTGATAAAGACACTTTTGCTGGGCATAGCACTACTGGACCCTGCCAGGTGCACTCCTATTTGGGGCATCCCATTCTGTGACTACAGCAGCCTCTGTTTAAGACCATATAAGCATTTGCTCTTATTATATTTGAAATTAGGCCTGATAAAGACACTTTTGCTGGGCAAAGCACTACTGGACCCTGCCAGGTGCACTCCTATTTGGGGCATCCCATTCTGTGACTACAGCAGCCTCTGTTTAAGACCATATAAGCATTTGCTCTTATCATATTTGAAATTAGGCCTGATAAAGACACTTTTGCTGGGCAAAGCACTACTGGACCCTGCCAGGTGCACTCCTATTTGGGGCATCCCATTCTGTGACTACAGCAGCCTCTGTTTAAGACCATATAAGCATTTGCTCTTATCATATTTGAAATTAGGCCTGATAAAGACACTTTTGCTGGGCAAAGCACTACTGGACCCTGCCAGGTGCACTCCTATTTGGGGCATCCCATTCTGTGACTACAGCAGCCTCTGTTTAAGACCATATAAGCATTTGCTCTTATCATATTTGAAATTAGGCCTGATAAAGACACTTTTGCTGGGCAAAGCACTACTGGACCCTGCCAGGTGCACTCCTATTTGGGGCATCCCATTCTGTGACTACAGCAGCCTCTGTTTAAGACCGTATAACCATTTTCACTTATCATATTTGAAATTAGGCCCGATAAAGACACTTTTGCTGGGCATAGCACTACTGGACCCTGCCAGGTGCACTCCTATTTGGGGCATCCCATTCTGTGACTACAGCAGCCTCTGTTTAAGACCATATAAGCATTTGCTCTTATCATATTTGAAATTAGGCCTGATAAAGACACTTTTGCTGGGCAAAGCACTACTGGACCCTGCCAGGTGCACTCCTATTTGGGGCATCCCATTCTGTGACTACAGCAGCCTCTGTTTAAGACCATATAAGCATTTGCTCTTATCATATTTGAAATTAGCCTGATAAAGACACTTTTGCTGGGCATAGCACTACTTGTCCCTGCCAGGTGTACTTACTGCTGGTTTTTAGGGCATCCCATTCTGTGACTACACCAGCCTCTATTTAAGAACCTAACCATTTGCACCTATTCTAATTGAAATTAGGCATGATAAAGATACTTTTGCTGTGCATAGTCTTACTGCTGCCTGCCAGGTGCTCTCTGGTTTTTGGGACATCCCATTCTGTAACATACCATTAGCCTCTGCATTAACTGTAAGCTGCACAGTTATTTAAAGAAATTTGGCCTGTATGAGCCTGCTAACACACTGCTGCTGTGTGCATATATACTGATCTCAAGTCAGCTTTGGGGCATCCCATTCTGTAACATACCATTAGCCTCTGCATTTACTGTAAGCTGCACATTTATTTAAAGAAATTTGGCCTGTATGAGCCTGCTAACACACTGCTGCTGTGTGCATATATACTGATCTCAAGTCAGCTTTGGGGCATCCCATTCTGTAACATACCATTAGCCTCTGCATTTACTGTAAGCTGCACATTTATTTAAAGAAATTTGGCCTGTATGAGCCTGCTAACACACTGCTGCTGTGTGCATATATACTGATCTCAAGTCAGCTTTGGGGCATCCCATTCTGTAACATACCATTAGCCTCTGCATTTACTGTAAGCTGCACATTTATTTAAAGAAATTTGGCCTGTATGAGCCTGCTAACACACTGCTGCTGTGTGCATATATACTGATCTCAAGTCTGCTTGGGGCATCCCATTCTGTAACATACCATTAGCCTCTGCATTTACTGTAAGCTGCACATTTATTTAAAGAAATTTGGCCTGTATGAGCCTGCTAACACACTGCTGCTGTGTGCATATATACTGATCTCAAGTCTGCTTGGGGCATCCCATTCTGTAACATACCATTAGCCTCTGCATTAACTGTAAGCTGCACAGTTATTTAAAGAAATTTGGCCTGTGTGAGCCTGCTAACACACTGCTGCTGTGTGCATATATACTGATCTCAAGTCAGCTTTGGGGCATCCCATTCTGTAACATACCATTAGCCTCTGCATTAACTGTAAGCTGCACATTTATTTAAAGAAATTTGGCCTGTATGAGCCTGCTAACACACTGCTGCTGTGTGCATATATACTGAACTCAAGTCAGCTTTGGGGCATCCCATTCTGTAACATACCATTAGCCTCTGCATTTACTGTAAGCTGCACATTTATTTAAAGAAATTTGGCCTGTATGAGCCTGCTAACACACTGCTGCTGTGTGCATATATACTGATCTCAAGTCAGCTTTGGGGCATCCCATTCTGTAACATACCATTAGCCTCTGCATTTACTGTAAGCTGCACATTTATTTAAAGAAATTTGGCCTGTATGAGCCTGCTAACACACTGCTGCTGTGTGCATATATACTGATCTCAAGTCTGCTTGGGGCATCCCATTCTGTAACATACCATTAGCCTCTGCATTAACTGTAAGCTGCACAGTTATTTAAAGAAATTTGGCCTGTATGAGCCTGCTAACACACTGCTGCTGTGTGCATATATACTGATCTCAAGTCTGCTTGGGGCATCCCATTCTGTAACATACCATTAGCCTCTGCATTTACTGTAAGCTGCACATTTATTTAAAGAAATTTGGCCTGTATGAGCCTGCTAACACACTGCTGCTGTGTGCATATATACTGATCTCAAGTCTGCTTGGGGCATCCCATTCTGTAACATAACATAACCTACCTACCATACTAAGCAGCTCTCTTATTTAAACTAAGCAGGCCTCTTGGAGGCTGAGTGTCCACTTTTGGGTGTGCATTCATTTATATTCGGTTTCATATACAGTGGGGTATCCCAATTTGTAAGATAACCTACCCCAACCATGTAAACTAAATAGGCCTGTTGCAGCCTGAGTTTCTCTGCTTGCGTATGGCCTGCATTACAATCTGTCTCTTTCAATGACACTGCTGCCTGGGGTATCCCAATTTGTAAGATAACCTACCCCAACCATGTAAACTAAAGGTTACGTCCTTCCAGAAGGAAAACTTATGCCGAACACTATTTTTGTTAGGGGCATTGACCTTTGGATTGATCGGCATGAAATTAATTTTTTTTTTTCAAAGTATGGCGCTGTGAAGAAGGTCAAAATGATGTCTCATACTTGGATTATTGTTACTTTTTGTTCAGCTTGAAATATAACAGGCCACACGGGCATCCCAAGGCACATGCTATTTTAAACCTATCTGTTATACAACATAAGCGTTGATCAGGCTACTTCAGTTTGCACTTGTTTTTGACTGATTTTAATAAACCAGGCCGCAGGGCACCCCAAAGCTGCACCTTGCACCCTATCTGGTATACAACATAAGCGTTGATCAGCATCAGCTTCATTAAGCTACTTCAGTTTGCACTTCCTTTTTGACTGCTTTCATTTAACCAGGCCGCAGGGCACCCCAAAGCTGCACCTTGCACCCTATCTGTTTATACTAAATAAGCATCTACAGCCTCAGCTTTATTAAGTTATTGCATTTTGAATTGGTTTTGGTCTGCTTTAAATACACCAGGCCGCAGGGCATCCCAAACCTGCATGTTGCACCCCATCTGTTATACTAAATAAGCGTTGATCAGCATCAGCTTTATTAAGCTATTGCATTTTGCATTGGTTTTTGTACTGCTGCCAAAACACTAGCCCATATGGGCATCCCAAACCAGCACATGTCACCCTATCTGTTATACTAAATAAGCTTCTACAGGCCCTTTTTTTATTTATTTATTTTTATTTATATAGAGCTGCAATAGCTTATATTGTGAGGTTAATTTGCCATTTTGCAGCATAATATAGAGCAGCCCCTGTGTAAATCTGAGGGGCAATAGCTTATATAGTGAGGTAAATTTGCCATTTTGCTTCGTTATATAGAGCAGCCCAGTTGCCATCTAAATCAACTACTGTCCGGCCAGTACAGCTTTTCCAGGGCAAACTCTGCTAGTTGCGGGCACAAGTCAAGTTTGGCTTCCCAGCAAATCCAGTGGATCTTGAAGGTGTGTTGGCATGGTCATGTCAAGGTATGACATGACCTGCTGTTTGAGGTCCAGCTCCAAGTCTTCCTGCTGCTCAGGAGTAGACTCACTATGCGGGTGTAGAAAGCTACTCACTAGCGACTGAAGACTGAGGCTGCTGCTGATGGAGCTGCTGCTGCTGCTCCTTCCACCCCCCCAGCAGCCATGGCAGTGGAAGGTGATCGCAGACTTCCCCCCGAGTCAGACCTGCGGGAGTATGGGCCATGGCGCAGATAGACATCCCCCAACTGACTACGTGGGATGTCTCTGTAGTAGGTCAGTTTGTCCTCCCTCTCAGTGGGCGTAAATTTTGTGCCCCCATTTTGTGCCGGAAGCGAGGGTCCAATAAGTTGGAGAGCCAGAAGTCTTCCCGCTGACAAATGGAGACAATTCTGCGCTCACTAGTACGCATGCATGTGAGCATGCATCGTGCCATTTGTGCAAGTGACTCGGAGGGACTACCTGTCTCCATCTCCACTGTAAACTGCCATGGTGTGTCTGGGTCCTCTGTCTCGCCTTACTCACAACCCTCTAGCTCCTGTGGCTGCTCCTGCTCCTCCTCTCCTGTCAGATGACTAGATAAAATGGTCATTTTGTGAAACCTAAACTGTGGTTTGCTGTGCCCCACCCCCTCCTCCTCCTCCACTTCAGCCCCCACAGGCTTCATGTGGCTGTGAAATGTATGTGCCATGTCTCCAGTGCCCTGACCAGCCATGCTTTCCAACATGTGTTGTAGTACATGAAGCAGTGGAATCTCATCGTTCATCTCATAGTCCTGGCAACTGACTAATAATGTAGCTTCCTCAAAGGGCCTGAGCAAACGGTCGGTGTCACGTATGAGCTGCCAATGGTTTACATTGAATTTACACAGGGGTGTCCCCCTATCCGTTTGGATCATCCAGAAATCCGTGATGGCTTTTCTCTGTTCCTATAGTGCAGTGGTCCTCAACCCTGTCCTCAAGGCCCACCAACATGTCATGTTTTTTGGATCTCCAAATAGCCAGCTCTATTGCTCTGCAGCTGCACTAATTACTCCACCTGAGCATCTTTGTGGAGATCTGCAAAGCCTGGCCTGTTGGTGGGCCTTGAGGACAGGGTTGGGGACCACTGCTATAGTGGATCCTGCATATGGAGGGTGGAATTCCAACGGGTGGAAACATCGCAAATCAGACTATGGTGGGGTACACCGTTGTGACACTGAGGCTCAATAAGGTTGTGCTTGGTGGTGTAGGAGTGCCAGAAGTGCATGCTAACTTTCTTTCCTGTTGTTCGGATGTCTTTCAGATGGGGGCAAGACTTCAAAACTAGACTGAACACGTGTGCCATGTCAGGACGCATGACTCTGGCTTCCTTGTCGCAGCGCAAACAAGATGTTCTTCCAAGTGTCAGTCACCATGGGTCCAAATTTGCAGTTTTCGTGGATTAAGCAATGCTTTCATGGATTGAGTTCTCATTTTTAGTAGTTCCTCCCATGTGTGACTCTGATGGTCAAGGAAAACCATGTGAAGAACAGCGTGAAACCACAATCACCAAGGGGGCCTAAAAGGATATATATTGTCCACCATGAGTCTATAGTTACAGCTCCAGGCGTAGACAACACTGTGCACTTTGGTACACACTGACAGGCTAAAGGACTGGCCCACCTTCTGTTCAACAACCATGCCATGTGACTCTCCACCTCGGCTCGGCACAAGCCATCAGTTCTCTGAAAGGTCCACCACTGGGTAATGCAGCAGGCTGGACTTATGGTGACGCTGTCTGAGAGGAGAAATCCCTCAGACATCAAGATTAAAAATTCCAAGAATTTTTGAGGGCTAATTATTCAGAGGCAAATGATAGCTAGTTGTTTCTGATTTAATTGCAAGGTGGAAACACACCCTCAAACAAAACTTCACTTTCGCAATACTATTGCATTTGTCTATTCATAATTTTATGTATATACACTAACTAACCTACTTTTTCTCCACAGGATGCTGCATGGAACACTGCCACATCGCTGAGTAGCTGATTTTTCCTACCAACAGTCCGCAATAATTCGCTGCTGCTGCCGCCGCCACCGCCGCAGACTCCAGGGACCCTCTTCCACTACCTCGGCTTGCAACACCTCCTCCCACGACACTCTCCTCATCACTAATTGCCGGATAGTGGAAGAAGAGGCGAGTGTCTCCTCCACTTCTTGGCTGGGCAGTAGCTGCTGAATTTTATGATTATCAGATCTTGGATATCAGATCAATGGATAGTGGAGCTGAACCCAAAGCATAACAGACAGACAGTTGACTGGGGGTGTCAGATGCCACTTGTGATGCAGTGGACTGCTTTTGCAGCACTTCGAGACAAAGTTGCTTCATTGGCTGACACAATGACTAGTAAAGCTGTGGAACATATGGTTGAAAAGCAAGAATAACCATTTGTTTTTATATGAAAAAGACCCTGGTTTATACAGACTTTTTTTTTCCAGAGACTGCCCTGCGTGGAAATGAATGGCGCATGGATCAGCCAAGCTTTCCTCCCAACAATGCCTGATGTATTCCAGTAGATTGATGACGGGGCCAGACCAAGAAAGATGGATCGTGCAAAACAGATTTAAGGCGCTGCTCTCCAGTTACAGACATTCCTCCGCATCGGACCACAAGTAAGTATTGATAAAAAATCCTTTACGTTACTCTTACTTTTTATTAATATTCTTCGGATAAGACGGATCAGACATGATTCCAGATTAAAAATTCCAAGAATTTTTGAGGGCTAATTAGTCAGAGGCAATGATACCTTCTTGTTTCTGATTTAATTAAAAGGTGGAAACACACCCTCAAACAAAACTTCACTTTGGCAAACTTTTGCATTTGTTTATTCATAATTTTATGTAGATATTACTAACTAAGCTACTTTTTCTCCACATGACTCTCCACAGGGTGTGATTCATCCAATTTTTGGGCTCCTGAAGCCAACCCCAGGGTCTGTTTAAAGTAATGTTTGGGCTCCTGCTGCTGCTTGCAACTCCAGGGTGTGATTCATCCAATTTTTGGGCTCCTGAGGCCAACCCCAGGGTCTGTTTAAAGTAATGTTTGGGCTCCTGCTGCTGCTGCTGCCAACTCCAGGGTGTGATTCATCCAATTTTTGGGCTACTGAAGCCAACTCCATTGTCTCTTTAAAGTAATATTTGGGCTCCTGCTGCTGCTGCTGCCAACTCCAGGGTGTGATTCATCCAATTTTTGGGCTCCTGAGGCCAACCCCAGGGTCTCTTTAAAGTAATGTTTGGGCTCCTGCTGCTGCCAACTCCAGGGTGTGATTCATCCAATTTTTGGGCTCCTGAGGCCAACCCCAGGGTCTGTTTAAAGTAATGTTTGGGCTCCTGCTGCTGCTTGCAACTCCAGGGTGTGATTCATGCAATTTTTGGGCTCCTGAAGCCAACCCCAGTGTCTCTTTAAAGTAATATTTGGGCTCCTGCTGCTGCTGCTGCCAACTCCAGGGTGTGATTCATCCAATTTTTGGGCTCCTGAGGCCAACCCCAGGGTCTGTTTAAAGTAATGTTTGGGCTCCTGCTGCTGCTACTGCCAACTTCTGCCAACTCCAGGGTGTGATTCATCCAATTTTTGGGCTCCTGAGGCCAACCCC
Source organism: Gastrophryne carolinensis (assembly GCA_027917425.1). NCBI lineage: Eukaryota > Metazoa > Chordata > Amphibia > Anura > Microhylidae > Gastrophryne > Gastrophryne carolinensis. The sequence continues at coordinate 70,023,823 of CM051243.1, read as the reverse complement.
AGGGTCTCTTTAAAGTAATGTTTGGGCTCCTGCTGCTGCCAACTCCAGGGTGTGATTCATCCAATTTTTGGGCTCCTGAGGCCAACCCCAGGGTCTCTTTAAAGTAATATTTGGGCTCCTGCTGCTGCTGCCAACTCCAGGGTGTGTTTCATCCAATTTTTGGGCTACTGAAGCCAACTCCAGTGTCTCTTTAAAGTAATATTTGGGCTCCTGCTGCTGCTGCTGCCAACTCCAGGGTGTGATTCATCCAATTTTTGGGCTCCTGAAGCCAACCCCAGGGTCTCTTTAAAGTAATGTTTGGGCTCCTGCTGCTGCCAACTCCAGGGTGTGATTCATCCAATTTTTGGGCTCCTGAGGCCAACCCCAGGGTCTCTTTAAAGTAATATTTGGGCTCCTGCTGCTGCTGCTGCCAACTCCAGGGTGTGATTCATCCAATTTTTGGGCTACTGAAGCCAACTCCAGTGTCTCTTTAAAGTAATATTTGGGCTCCTGCTGCTGCTGCTGCCAACTCCAGGGTGTGATTCATCCAATTTTTGGGCTCCTGAAGCCAACCCCAGGGTCTCTTTAAAGTAATATTTGGGCTCCTGCTGCTGCTGCTGCCAACTCCAGGGTGTGATTCATCCAATTTTTGGGCTCCTGCTGCTGCTGCTGCTGCCAACTCCAGGGTGTGATTCATCCAATTTTTGGGCTCCTGAAGCCAACTCCAGTGTCTCTTTAAAGCAATGTTTGGGCTCCTGCCCCTCATAGTGATGCCACTTCAACTCTCTTGAATTCAATTGTGCCGCTCTGCGATTCTATTAGCGATGCCTCTGATCTGCATGTGATATTTCTTCAAAGTATTATTTAACTAACCCAGCACGCATCCTGTGCGTGTTACAGCAAGGCAGAATGGTTTACAACCCTATTGAGGCTCTAGGAGGCTCAGAAATAGCCGTTTTTAATAGCGATTCGTCGCGAATTTATTCGGGTCGAAGCGATTTTTGTCGGAAAATTCGGCGAATCAGTCGAATCGAATTTTTCAAAAGTTCGCTCATCTCTACTGATAAGCTGGCAGTATAGTTGAAATGCTGGAATATAGCTACACAGGCCACATAAGTAGTTTGATAGCACCGTGCGGGAGCCGCGCTGGGTCTGGCTGCGCAGATGCGTCTAGCCTCCAACCCTAGTCACCGCAGCTCGACCACCTGAAATACCTCTCCTACGCTGCAGCCAGTGGTGTGATCTTGCGCTGTCTCGCGTCTCCCATAGTCAGCATCGCGTCATGGCCGGCCAGCTTGTGTGGTGAGGAGAGCTGAGGTCCGTCCACCAACGCTGTTTCGCCCTGCCTACTGGGGCTTCGTCAGGGTGGCAAGAGCCAGTCACTGCCTGGCTTTTGTTTCATCACACTTCCTGCAGCGTGATTACCTCAGGTACTTGTCATTAACCCTGTATGGGCTTTGCGCTTTCAGCATTTGTTATGCCTGTTCACTGTTTCACTGTTCAGGCTGTGATTTCAGGCAGAGATGGATATAAAACGTATAACGGGCATCCACAATCTATTATAAATGTATTTTAGGGTACCATCCAATTGATGTTTCCACAGACAGAGGTTTCACAGGTATCATCATGCAGGATCATTGCGTGTTTCTCTCCTTGTCTCTTGTGGGTGATGTGCGGTTTGCCGGATGTGGAGTGTGCAGCAGCATAGGGTCTGTTATACATCTGTGATGGTGGTACGAGGTAATATACTCATTCTGTTGATGGGAAGTATGCATGTGGATGTGTATGCGCTTACATTAATAAGGTTACTCTGCCCTCCTTTAATATCTTTGCTAAGAAAATAGCAGATTAATGTGCTGCCCATACAATAAAGGCAATGAGCCTGCATGATGATACCTGTGAAACCTCCGTCTGTGAAAATATCAATTGGATGGTACCCTGATATACATTTATAATAGATTGTAGATGTCCGTTATATGTTTTATATCCATCTCTGCCTGAAATCACAGCCTGAACAGTGAAACAGTGAACAGGCATAACAAATGTTGAAAACGCAAAGCCCATACAGGGTTAATGACAAGTACCTGAGGTAATCACACTGCAGGAACTGTGATAAAATAAATGCCAGGCAGTGATTGGCTCTTGCCACCCTGACGAAGCCCCAGTAGGCGGGGCGAAACGGCGTTGGTGGACAGACAGCCCAGCTACGCCCCCTTCTCAGCTCTCCTCACCACACAAGCTGGTCGGCCATGACTATGGGAGACGCGAGACAGCACGAGCTCACACCACTGGCTGCAGCCTAGCAGAGGTATTGCAGGCGGTCGAGCTGCGGTGACTAGGGTTGGAGGCTAGACGCATCTGTGCAGCCAGACCCAGCGCGGCTCCTGCACGGCGCTATCACACTACTTACGTGGCCTGTGTAGCTATACTCCAGCATTTCAACTATACTGCCAGCTTATCAGCATTGCTAATTCTGATACACGGAGGACTTGAGCTTGCTGTGAAGTCTTTATGGAGCTCCTGCTCTTTGGCATACTTATAAGCACTAAGCACCTTACCTCAGATACAATGTTTTGATGTGGCTATTACACACCTAGGAATTTGAATCCAGGCTATAATTAGCACCAAGCACTTTATTTATCCATCTCTTGGACTTTGCTGCTATTTTGCCAGTCTGAGCCTGAGCCTTGTTCACAATACAGCACCAAGCACTTTACTACAAGTGTGAAGCGCCCTTCGAATGTGGTTAACCCTCCGTTATTGATCGCTAGGGCCCAGAGCGTGTAATATTGGCTGGCCAGCCATTAGCCTTGCGGATGTGTGGTGGTGTGCATGAGGGGGTGTGGTGTGTATGGGGGGCCTCCATATCTATTCAAGATATGCTAACTTTTACATTTTTTAGGGACATTGGGGTTTGCCAGTATGTGCCATGTGCCAAATGTGCCAGTATTCAATAAATTCAGGTATTGTTGGTTAAGCAGCCGTGTATGTGAGTTCTTGCTTGGAAGTGCCAGCCCTATCAGAACCAATTGTCTTGTATGTGTTTTTGTGTCTATATTCTTGAGGTTTATGGGCGCCTGATATGTATCATGGCAGTGCACCAGATTATTAAATACATGTTCTCCCTGCTGGTTTTAAATATGGAAGTTGCTGTGCTGCAGTCCCTCCCTTTTCAGGTGGTGGACCCTGCACCTTTCAGAGAACTAATGGCTAGAGAAATGGTGCCGAGCCGAGGTGGAGAGTCCCATGCTGTCATTTCTTTGCAAAGAAGGCAGTACCAGCCCTGTACAATTTTGTTGAACAGAAGGTGGGCCAGTTCTTGAGCCTGTCGGTGTGTACCAAAGTGCATGGCAGGGCCTACGTCTGGAGCTGTAACAATACATGTCCTTTAAGGCCCACTGGGTGAATGTGGTTCCTGCACAACCACAACAGCAACTTGGACAGGTCACGCCGCTGTGGCCTCCACGCTCCTAGGCCGTTGTGCCTGTGACAGTGCGCGGCTCCATCTCCTCATCCTCCGCCATCTCCACAGCCTTCACTGCACGGACAAGTCTCAGTGCCTCTCCAACCTACCATGTGTGCAGGACACGGCGGTGTCACGCTGTTCTTTACGTGGTTTGTCTTGGCGAATGGAGTCACACATGGGAGAAACTGCTAGAAATCATTAATCAAGAAATCAAATCATGGCTTACTCCACGAAAACTGCAAACGGGAACCATGGTGACCGACAATGGGAAGATGTAAGATGTTGGTTCCTTGTGTTAACGTTAACAAGGAGTATTGGGCCATCCAGATATAATCTCAGCTATGAGAAATCCAGGAACAAGTATTGGGATGAAACCAACCAATGGATTAAATTAAAATAGAGCCAGTTAAATTACAGAAAAAGTAATAATATGAACGGTGTAAATATGATGTAATGTTGCAATTTCCATACAAAAAAAAGGCGGCAATCTCTCTCAAGTTAATTCAGCCAGGGCCTTTTGTCCTTTGCCCAGCCCCCGTCATACTGCCTGCGTGGCAGCCCTTCATGTCTCCTGCATTGTCAGAGGGGAAGCAGAGAGAAGAAGACCCTTCCCCCATGTTCCCTGCTTAAATATAATTCTCTGGTGAAACTTTAATTTCTCCTCCACCCAACTGCTCCTTAGACTTCCTATTACAAAAAGAGGCCATCATGAAATACAATCCTTCAGCCTAAACACAACAGATGTTTACAGTTAAATAGTTGAAAATGCACATCAAATAATTACTGAGAGGGAACTCAAACATACCCAGACATTCTTTACATCTGCATATGAACTGCTTCGCTGAGGTCTGAAAGCAAAGAAAATTTACAGAAATTACCTTTATATTATATGGACATGCATATATGTTATATGTGTATGATTTCCTTTGAATCAGCCACATCCAGATTAGAATCATAATAAATGGCAGGTAAACATCCACCACTTCCACATTCATCCAAGGTGATTTAATAATAGTTCATTAATAATTGAGATCATAAACATTTTATTCCTCCGGAACCTTCCTGCGCAAGAACGACTTGTCTGCACTGCTACAAGGAAGCCTGAGCCATGCGCCCTGTATGGCACACATGTTCAATCTAGTTGTCAAGCATTTTTTGAAGTATTGCCCCCATCTGCAAGACATCCTAACAACGGGAAGGAAACTTTGCATGCTCTTCAGCCACTCCTACACCGCCAAGCACACCCTTCCTGAGCTACAGTGTCAGAACAGTATGCCCCAACATAGTCTGATTTGCGATGTTTCCACCTGTTGGAATTCCACCCTCCATATGTTGGATCGACTATATGAACAGAGAAAAGCCATCACCGATTTCTTGATGATCCAAGCGGATAGGGGGACTCCCCTGTTTAACTTCAATGTAAACCAGTGGCAGCTCATACGTGACACCTGCCGTTTGCTCAGGAGCTTTGAGGAAGCCACTATATTAGTCAGTCGCCAGGACTATGGGATGAACGATGTGATTCCACTGCTTCATGTACTACAACACATGTTGGAAACCAGGGCTGGTCAGGGCACTGGAGACATAGTGCCTACACCTCATGGCCACACGAACCCTATGGGGGCTGAACTGGAGGAGGAGGAGGAGAGGGTGGACACAGTGAAGCACAGTTTAGGTTTAATGAAATGGCCATTTTTTCTAGTCATCTGGCAGGAGAGGAGGAGCAGGAGCAGCCAGAGGAGCTAGAGGGTAGTGAGGAAGGCAAGACAGAGGACCCAGACACACCATGGCGGTATGCAGTGGAGATGGAGACAGGTAGTCGCTGCAAGTCACTTGCACAAATGCATGCTCATGTGCTTGCGTAGTGACCGCCGAATTGTCACCATTCGGTAGTGGGATGACTTCTGGCTCTCCACCTTATTGGACCCTCGCTACTGGCACAAAATACTGTTTTAAGCCTACTGGAGAGCATTGAACTGCCCTTATCAGTACACACCACATACGTACATCTGAGAGTTGCACCACTTTTTCCTGTTAAAGTCTTCAGGGCCTAGTTACTGTGAAAGGCCAGACACATTTTTTCGGGGACAGACAAATTCTCCTTGTGGTTACATGGCCCCTGCCACACTAAACCTCCTTTGATGGCACACTACTGGCTGAGCAGGACAGCTTTCCCAGGGCAAACTCTGCTAGTTGTGGCCACAAATCAAGTTTGGCTGTTCAGATGTCCAGTGGATCCTCAAGGTGTGTTGGCATGGTCATGTCAAGGTATACCATCACCTGCTGGTTCAGGTCCTGCTCCATGTCTACCTGCTGCTCATGAGTTGCCTCACTATGCGGGTGAAGAAAGTTACTCATCTGAAAGTGGGTGTAAAAACAGCGGCAGGTGTCTGGCCTTTCACACACACTAGCCCATCAGCACTTGAAGATAAAACCAAATGCAAACACTGCCAGATTGCCTGAAATTGGATGCCCCGTGCTCAAAGCTAGTTAATAGCACTACAGCAAACTTTAAACCATGGTTTTTGTAGAAAAGCAAAAGCAATATAGACAGGTTCTCTTACTAAAAACAAATGAAAAGACACTGTCAGATGCCCTTAAATAGGATGCCCCTGGTCAGGGAGTTAAATGCACTACAGGCAGTTTTAGAATGTGGTTTTGTTTGAAAAACAAGAGTGATATAGGCAGGCACTCTAGCAAAAGATAAAGGCAAATACACTGTCATATCATGACACTGTCACATCATGGGCTGCTATGGGATGCCCCCGGTGAAAGTGAAGCACTACGGAACTTTTAAAACATGGTTTTTGTTACAAAAGGAAAAACTAAATAGGCAGATTCTCTTTAAAGACAAATGCTAGCATGCTGTCACACCATGGGCTGGCATGGGATGCCCCGGTGAAAGTGAAGTACTACGGAACATTAAAAAACGTGTTTTTTTTTTTTTAAAAAGAAAAGGCTAACTAGGCAGGTTCTCTTTAAAGACAAATGCTAGCACGCTGTCACATCATGGGCTGCCATGGGATGCCCCTGGTGAAAGTGAAGCACTGCAGAACTTTTAAAACGTGTTTTTTGTACAAAAGGAAAAGCTAAATGGGCAGGTTCTCTTTAAAGACAAATGCTAGCACACTGTCACATCATGGGCTGCTATGAAATGCCCCCAATGAAAGTGAAGCACTACAGAATTTTTAACACGTGGTTTTTGTTACAAAAGGAAAAGCTAAATAGGCAGGTTCTCTTTAAAGACAAATGCTAGCACGCTGTCACATCATGGTCTGCAATAGTATGCCCCTGGTGATAGTGATTTATAAGCACTACAGAACTTTTAAAATGTGGTTTTGTTACAAAAGGAAAAGCTAAATAGGCAGTTGTGTGCGACCTGTATTAACACTAAATAGGCTTGAAAGATCTGGGCATGAAAGCTAATGCAAACACACTATAAACTGTCTCTCTCTGTCAGTGTCTCTCTCTGTCACTGTATTTCTCGCCCTGTCTTTTCCTCTCCCTGGCTCTATCTCTCCCTGACCCGTTCTCACCACAATACACGGCCGAAATGAGCCCTCGCAAGGTGGCCGCCGCATATATAGGGCTGTGACATCATCCGGGAGCCTGGCTGCTGATAGGCAGCATGTGATGCCTACCCAGGATTCTTTGCCCCATGGGACATGTCCTGACATGTGGATCCACCATTTTAGATGGCCTGGACCGCAGTAAATGGAGTTTAAGGAAGCGATTCGAGCAATCAAATCGCGGTGATATTCGGATTCATTTAGAATCGAATTTTTCCTGAATTCGTAATAAATTTGGATTCGTCAGATTCGATTCGCTCATCTCTAGAAGAGATATCCCACCCCAAAAATATGGGCCTTCTCTCACCAACTAATTTATAGGTTGGTGAGTGAGGACGAAAAGGACACCACCATGAAGGCACCATACTTCTTGAGGTAGAAGTCCCCCCCAAATCGAAAAAAAAATATGGCTTACAGGTAATTAAGAGCAGAAAAGTAATCTTATCCTCGTCAGAATCAGAGTACCTGACCATATGGTAGTATAAGACTTGAAGAGCAATGTTGTGTGAAATGACAGAATAAAGGGATGTAACATCTCGTTGGCCATAAGTAGTTAGGTTGCCACTTGATTTGTGCTAATTGCTGCATCACATTTTCCGACTCCTGCAGGTAGTCCGGCAACTAGTGGCTGAAGATGGAAGTTCAGCCACTGCCCCAATCTTTCATTCACCCCCCCCCCCAAAGCTGGCTAGTATGGGATGGAACACTAGAGGCAGTTGTCCCTTGTGTACCTTGGAGAGGTGATTAAAGACTGGGCAGACAGGATGACAGACCACCAGGGACCAGGGTCATCTTTTGGATCAAAGCTCCAAGAGCCACCCCCCATTAGCCTAATTATCTGTCCCATATAATCAAGGGTTGGATCTTTAGAAAGTTTACAAAAGTTTCCGCCTCATACATTTCTGTATCCAGAACTACAACACACCCAGCCTCATCTGCATTTTTTCTGAGGCAGATAAATTGGATGAAGTTTTTTTTAAATCCACTGAGCCTGCTAATTTAGTTCAATCTTGCTCCACCATTTTCTGGAAAATATCCAGGGTTGGCGAACGAGAATTAACTAGAAGAAAATTGGTGGAAGCCCTCGTCAGAAACCCCCAGGGAAGCCCTCTCCAAATAATCTCCAAAATATTAAGATCATTTTTGTTTACAGGAAAGCTACCACTCCACCTTGAACACACTATGCCCACCATGAAAACACTCACCTGACCCCTCGATCAATTCAGCGGGGTCTCCTCTTTAAAATAAAATGACATTTTGCTTACCTCCTTCCTCCCAGATCTTGTCTTTGTGGGGACAAGTTGAGGGCCCAAAAGATGCCCCATCCCCACCTCCGACATAGTCACCACTAGCCCTGCCTCTTGTGGGCATGGCGGATGATGTCACCCCTGTGACTTCATCCCACTCCCGGCTTGGAACTTACAGATGCCGAGGGCGATGGTGGGGGCTGTGATCCACTACCTCCTCAGCCCCTCTCTGGTGATCACCCCCAGCACCTGTCATCAGATCGCTGGGATTGCCGCGGGACACAGGATCAGAGGTGAGGTCAGTTCACAAGGCTCTGGGGGCTGGCAAGTCACCTGTGGCTAGCGGGTAACTTGCCATTAACACCCAGCCCCCATTACCTGTCTCTCCAAAGCCCGGGGGGCAGAAGAGCCCGGGGTCATTAGGCTTTGGGGCTTGTAGCCTGCAGGGCAGGGGCCACCAAAGCTGGCCTCTACATCCTGTTCTACAAGCCCCTATAGCTGGTCTTTGGGCTGGTTATGCTGGGTAGGGGGAACCTCAGATAATTTTTTTTAAGTAACCCTTTGTTACCTGTCACTCAGCAGGTATAATAGGCTTCCAGTAGCAGCAGAAAAGCAGAAGCCAAAGCGATCAGCATGGGACACAGTGCTCTGGGATGGAAGAGAGGTGTCATGAACTGTCACTTACCTGGGCCCCGTTCCAGCGCCGGGGCTGGGCGGTCGGCGGTTGCTGCGGTGTCCGCTCGGCACCCGCATCGAGCAGCGGCGGCGGCTGGTGCGCCCGCCAGCACTGCTCCTCTCTCTCCTCGCCCCCGCCTCCTTCCGTCTTGTGCTCGCGTGCGCGCGCGAGCACGTTCCTCTTATGCCCTCTGGCGGCGCTGCTCTCAGTGCGACCGCCGGAGGTAGCTTCACTCCTCGCTCAGGCGAGGAAGGGACTCCTCCCTATCTTTCAGTTGGGCCAATGAGCCCAGGGGTTGTTCTGTGGGCCAATGAGCCCAGGTTAGCACAGCTCTGGGGGGGATAGGAGCATCAATCCCTTATGCTCTAGTTGTGATCCAATGTGCACCAATCACTACACTTCCCCTTCATGCCTGTCCCTATAAATCTGGTTCCTCTTCATTAGCCAGTTGCCTGTGATAGCGCCTAGAACCTAGTCTTTCTTGTGAATTGTAGCCGATCTGAACCCCTGTTGCCGACCTTGATTGTACCGACCACTCTCGATCTGAACTCCTGTTGCCGACCTTGATTGTACCGACCACTCTCGATCTGAACTCCTGTTGCCGACCTCGTTTGTACCGACCACTCTCGATCCTGAACCCCTGTTGCCGACCCCTGCCTGTATCCAGACTACGAGTTGCCTGATCCCTGGTGCCGCTACGATCTCTGTCTTCCCGCTGTCGACCTCTGGCCTGTCTCTGGACTTCCTCTGCCAACGCTCTAGCTATTGGTTCTCCAGACCTCCTACATATAAGCTCACATCCTTTGAGCCATTAGGTCCTGGGGGCAACCGATCCCGGGTAGGTGTATTCTGCGTCCCGGCAAGCAGGGGCTCCTACAGGTGAAGCTGGCTGCGGAGATTGGGGGTTGTGGGCTTATCAAAAGGGCTGGAGTTACCCCGAGCGTGACATTATCACAGGCCCAAGAATGGATGACCTGGTACAGCAGGTGCAGGCTATGGCCACGGCTATAAACCAACTCGCTCAAAGAGTGGCCACTCAGGAATCCCGTCAATTACCTGCTTCCTCTGTACCACCTCACGTCTCAGAACCAAAGATTCCGCTACCCGAGAAATTTTTTGGAGAACAAGCTAAATTCTCTAATTTCAAGAATGCCTGCCAACTGTATTTTAAACTGAGACCTGTCTCCTCAGGCACCGAGACCCAGCGTGTGGACCTTGTTATTTTTCTACTTCAAGGAGACCCTCAGTCCTGGGCCTTTAGTCTGCCTCCTCATAATGCTGCCTTACAATCGGTCACGGCCTTCTTCACCGCCATGGGTGTCCTCTATGCTGACCCAGATCAGCAATCCACGGCAGAAAATAGGCTTCGGGCCTTAAAGCAAGGGCGGAACTCGGCCGAGGATTACAGTGCAGAATTCCGCCGCTGGGCCGTCGAATCTAGGTGGAATAACCCTGCTCTGTGTAGTCAATTTAGGGTTGGGCTGTCGGAAGGCATCAAGGATGCGCTGGTCAATTTTCCCCCTCCAGCGGACCTGGACCAACTAATGCAGGTCTCCATTAAAGTAGATTGACATCTGAGAGAGGGCTAGGGAGAGAGCCAGGGCTCCCACGTCCCTCAGGTCCTTCCAGAATCCTAACTCCCCGGTTGCCCGTGGGGAAGGCACACCATCACCCTCTCAGGAGGAACCCATGCAGCTAGGGAGAACCCGCTTATCTCAGGATGAAAAGCAGCGTAGGCGATCCATGGGCTTATGTCTGTATTGCGGGAACTCAGGACATTTCGCTGGGTCCTGTCCAAACAAGGGGAAGCTGGCGGAAAACTCCCACACCTAGATCAGGAAGAGAGTGCTGGTCTAGGTGAGTCAGTTTGCAACTCTCGCCAAAATAAAATGCTAGTGCCTATTGACCTGTTTTGGGGCTCCTCTAAGCAAACAGTTTCCGCCTTTATCAACAGTGGTGCGGCGGGTAACTTTTTGGACAGGAACATGATTTCCATTTTAGGTATTCCTTTAGGTCCCCTTGAGAGATCCCTACAGGTTTTGGCTATTAATGGGAAGGCCATTCAGGGGGGACCGATTAACACCAAGACCCCACCTCTCAGATTAATTGTTGGCTCTTCCCACTCTGAATTCTTAGAATTCTTTGTTTTTGACTGTCCAGAAACTCCAGTGGTCTTGGGATACCCCTGGTTGCAACTCCACAACCCCGTATTAGATTGGCAGGCTGGGGAGTTGACTAACTGGAGTGATCACTGCAAGGGTCACTGTTTTTCTACAGGCCTCAGAAGTATTCAAGTGCTACCCCAGGGGTTACCTCGGCCATATGCGGACTGGGTCGATGTGTTCTCTGAACGCTCTGCTGATTCTCTGCCTCCACATCGGTCCTACGACTGCCCTATTGACTTGCTCCCTGGGACGATTCCCCCAAGGGGAAAATCTATAACCTCACCATGCCCGAGGAGCAAGCAATGAGGGAGTACATTACCGAGAATCTAAAAAAGGGGTTTATTCATCCCTCTACTTCACCGGCGGGGGCCGGGTTCTTTTTTGTAGAAAAGAAGAATGGTGGCCTGAGACCGTGCATAGATTATCGGGCCCTGAATAAGATTACAGTTAAGAACTGATATCCCTTGCCCTTGATTGGGGATCTGTTCAATCAAGTTGTAGGAGCCCGAAATTTTTCCAAATTGGATTTAAGAGGGGCGTACAATTTGATTCTCATCCGACAGGGGGATGAGTGGAAGACTGCATTTAACGTGAAAGATGGCCACTACGAGTACCTGGTCATGCCCTTTGGTCTTTGTAATGCACCAGCCGTCTTTCAAGATTTTGTTAACTATGTATTTAGGGAGTATCTCGGTAGATTTGTGGTCATCTACTTGGATGATATTCTCATTTTTTCAAGTTCTTTAGCGGACCACAGACGCCATGTTAAGTTGGTACTGCAAAAGTTAAGAGAGAACAACTTATATGCAAAACTTTCTAAATGTATGTTTGAGGTCACCACTGTTCCCTTCCTGGGATATGTAATTTCCAGTCAGGGTCTTGAAATGGACATGGAGAAAGTTTCTGCGGTACAGGATTGGGTTCAACCCAAGACTCTAAAAGAATTGCAATGTTTCCTCGGGTTTGCGAATTTTTATCGACGTTTCATCAAGGGCTTCTCCCATATTGTAGCTCCTCTCACCAACCTGACCCGTAAGGAGGCTTTTTTGGTTAACTGGTCTCCGTCTGCCTGTGAGGCCTTCCTGACCTTAAAACGGGCCTTTACTTCGGCGCCTGTGCTAATTCATCCGGATGTTCAGAAAGCCTTTATTATAGAAGTTGACGCTTCTGAGTTGGGAGTAGGTGCAGTGTTGTCGCAATATTCCGGTCACCCTGAGCGCCTACATCCTTGCGCCTATTTTTCGCGAAAATTCAGTACTGTGGAACAAAATTATGATGTAGGAAACAGAGAATTATTAGCAGTTAAACTGGCATTTGATGAATGGCGTCACTGGTTGGAGGGTTCATTACATCCTATAACTGTGTATACAGATCACAAAAATCTCGAATACATTGGTTCTGCAAAGAGGCTGAACTCTCGTCAGGCACGTTGGGCATTGTTCTTCTCGCGCTTTAACTTCATAATTACCTTTAAGCCAGGTGTAAAAAATACCAAAGCAGATGCTCTATCCCGCATGTTTGGTGAATGCAAGGATCGGGGTGATACTGTTCAACCTATCTTACCCTTGGGTTGTGTGGTCGGGGCATTGCTTCCGGATCTTTCTAATACCTTGGCGTCTTTTCAAAATGAATCTCCTGTTGATGTACCTTTGGGGTGTCAGTTTGTTCCGCCGCACCTGCGCTCAGATGTTATCCGCGAATTTCATGATGCTAAAACTGCTGGTCATTTGGGCAACCGTAAGACGTTAATGCTAGCTCGGCGCCATGTATGGTGGCCTACCATGCGACGTGATGTCACTGCCTTTATCGACGCATGTTCAGTTTGTGCGCGAAGTAAAGGGGTTCACAAGGCCCCTAGTGGGGGTTTAGTCCCACTTGAAATTCCTGCCGAACCATGGACTCATATTTCAATGGATTTTATTGTAGATTTGCCTCTCTCACATGGGAATATTGTGATTTGGGTGGTCGTCGATCGGTTCAGTAAGATGGCACATTTCATACCTTTGCCCAAACTTCCATCGGCCCCTGAGCTCTCGCGGCTATTTACTTTGCATATTTTTCGTATCCATGGCATTCCGTCTAATATAGTGTCCAATTTACTTCACGTTTTTGGAAACACTTCTGTTCACGGTTGGGAATTCAGATCTCTCTTTCCTCTGCTTATCATCCCCAGTCTAATGGGCAGACAGAAAGAACAAATCAAACTTTGGAGCAATACTTAAGATGTTATGTCTCTGATGTGCAAGAGCAATGGGCGGAATTTATTGATTTTGCTGAGTTCGCTTACAATAACGCGCCTAGTGAGCACTAAGATATCTCCTTTCTTTTGTAATTTGGGGAAAAATCCTAGAGCTTCTTCCCTTTCAGGGTCACCTTCCAATTTGCAGGCATTGGAAGAGTGGCTTCAGGAACGGAGGGACATTTGGATGCGCGTTCAGGAAATTCTAAAAACTACTGGGTTGAGATATAAGAAATTCGCCGATCGTTGTAGGTCGCAGGAACCTGTTCTTCGGGTTGGTGATCTGGTGTGGGTCTCCACTAAGAACATTGCGCTCCATCAACCCTCCAGTAAATTAGGTCCAAAGTTAATTGGTCCTTTTCCTATTATCAAGAAGTTGAATAATGTGTCTTTTAAAGTTCAACTCCCGCCGACTATGAAAATACCTAACTCTTTCCATGTTTCGCTGTTAAAACCAGCTAAGGACACTCCTCTTGCTGGTCCTTCGCCGATTCTCATTGATAATGAGCCAGAATATGAAGTGAATAAGATCTTAGATTCACGTAAAGTGCGTAATTCATTGCAGTATTTGGTGGACTGGGTTGGCTACGGTCCGGAGGAAAGATGCTGGGTAGCAGCAAGGGATGTTCATGCCAGGGCTCTTGTAAAAAAGTTTCATTGGGATAATCCGGGAAAACCTGGTGAGGGTCCGGAGGCCCCTCGTGAAGGGGGGGTAGTGTCATGAACTGTCACTTACCTGGGCCCCGTTCCAGCGCCGGGTCTGGGCAGTCGGCGGTTGCTGCGGTGTCCGCTCGGCGCCCACGTCGAGCAGCGGTGGCGGCTGGTGCACCCGCCAGCACTGCTCCTCTCTCTCCTCGCCCCCGCCTCCCTCCGTCTCGTGCTCGCGCGCGCGAGCACGTTCCTCTTATGCCCTCCGGCGGCGCTGCTCTCAGCGTGGCCGCCGGAGGTAGCTTCACTCCTCGCTCAGGCGAGGAAGGGACTCCTCCCTATCTTTCGGTTGGGCCATTGAGCCCAGGGGTTGTTCTGTGGGCCAATGAGCCCAGGTTAGCACAGCTCTGGGGGGGATAGGAGCATCAATCCCTTATGCTCTGACCAATCCTAGTTGTGATCCAATGTGCACCAATCACTACACTTCCCCTTCATGCCTGTCCCTATAAATCTGGTTCCTCTTCATTAGCCAGTTGCCTGTGATAGCGCCTAGAACCTAGTCTTTTTTGTGAATTGTAGCCGATCTGAACCCTTGTTGCCGACCTTGATTGTACCGACCACTCTCGATCTGAACTCCTGTTGCCGACCTTGATTGTACCGACCACTCTCGATCTGAACTCCTGTTGCCGACCTCGTTTGTACTGACCACTCTCGATCCTGAACCCCTGTTGCCGACCCCTGCCTGTATCCAGACTATGAGTTGCCTGATCCCTGGTGCCGCTACGATCTCTGTCTTCCCGCTGTCGACCTCTGGCCTGTCTCTGGACATCCTTTGAGCCATTAAGTCCTGGGGCAACCGATCCCGGGTAGGCGTATTCTGCGTCCCGGCAAGCGGGGGGCTCCTACAGGTGAAGCTGGCTGCGGAGATTGGGGGTTGTGGGCTTATCAAAAGGGCTGGAGTTACCCCGAGCGTGACAAGAGGTAAGTATTAAAATAATAATAATAAAATATTTTTTTCTCTGTGTCCGTGTTTTTTTACATTTAATCCTTTGTGAACTGATAAGAGATCCATGAGACCTCTATACCAGTTCACAAGGCTTAGGGGGCTGGCAATTCACCTGCAGCTAGCTGATGACTTGCCATTAACCCCCTTACCCCCATTACCTGCCTCCCCAAAAGCCTGGGGGAGGCAGAAGAGCCCTGGGGTCATTTAGGCTGTGCAGGCTTGTAGCCTGCAGGGCAAGGATGGCCCCTGCTCCCTATTCGACAAGCCCTCATAGCTGGTCCCCAGGCTGGTTATGCTTGGTAGGGGGGACCCCACGCTATTTTTTGGGTGATTTTTAAGGATTTTTAACCCTTAAAATTCCCAAAAATGCCCCTCCCCTTAGAAGGGGAGCCCATGTCAATTTTTTTATTTAACACTTTATAGTGTGGATAGTAGTTGTATTTTATTTGTAAATGTTATAAAGGGCTCTTTTCAGTTTGAGGGGTCTCCTGGGCAGGAACGTGGGGGCTACAGATACAAATGTGGTACTGTTGTAATCAGGAGAATGGCTTTCACATGCAACATGGTTTTCTTTAAAAAGATAAATGTTTTATTTAAAATAAAAAATTAACGCCTAAACTAAGCTGCAAAAAGAAAATATGTAATTTTCCTGGAACTCCTGCAAAAAATCACATTAAACATAGCACAAAATGGTGAAAAATGACTTGTCAACAGAGAGTGACAATAGCCTCGATTCAGAGAGACACAAAAAAACTTCAGTTTTCGTGCCTATCTGTTTTTTGTGAAATGTTTCCGTTCTCGTATGAGCGTTCGAGCGATTCAATGCATACATTGAAAACCTTCTGTAAAGTTTCCGTCCGTTCGTACGGCAGATTACGAATTACGAAGATGTCATTTTCCATCCAGACTTTTCCGTTTCATTTTCACATGTTACAACCTAGGCTTTCGTTTTTGCCCTTTTCCCATCGTATCCTCCAACGAATCCTTTACGTTTCCCGTTCGATTCTGTTTCCCTTTTTCAATAAATATTCGTCCAGACGGAAATCCTTACTATCTTGCGCCTGTGCACTACAAACTTAACTCATTAAAGTGCTCGCCTACATATTTGCCACCCTCACTTCTACTACAATGTTTAGCTAAATCACTTAGCACTCTCCTCCATCTTCCCTTTTGGACCCTTAAAGCTCACCCAAACCACTTAGCACTATCTTCCCTTTTGGACCCTTAAAGCTCACCCAAACCACTTAGCACTATCCTCCATCTTCCCTTTTGGACCCCTAACCCTTTAAATGCCAAGCACGTAGTTTCTACGTGGTTGCTTTTCCTACCGTTAAGTGCCAAGCACGTAGAAACTGCGTGCCTGGCATTTCCCCCTAATAGTTAAAAAATAGAAAACAAAAACCACTTACCTCTGGTATCCCCGTGAAGCTTGGGGTCCCCTCTTCCTGGGGGGGGGGGGCATCCGATCCCACCCCCCGTCGTCCTCCGTCTTCAGGAGGGGGCCCGAAACCAGCTGCCCCCCCCCCCCCGTTTCCAGCGCTGACATTGCCGCTGTAAAAAAAAACAAAAAACAAACTGTCAAACTGTCAAAAAACAAACTGTCCATGACCCCTATACCAGTTCACATGGCTGGGGGGATGGCAAGTCACCTGCGCTAGCGGGTGACTTGCCATTAGCCCCCGGCACCCCCATTACCTGCCTCCCCAAAGGCCAGGGGGGGCAGAAGAGCCCGGGCCCACGGGCTATGCGGGCTTGTAGCCTGCAGGGCCAGGGGCCACAAAAGCTGGCCCCTGCGCCCTGTTCCTACAAGCCCTGCATAGCTGGTCCCGGGCTGGTTACTTTGGGTAAGGAGGACCCCACGTCAATTTTTTATTTTTTATTTTTAAGGGTTTTTAACCCTTAAAAATAAAAAAAAAATGCCCCCCCCCCCCCCCCCCCGGGAGGGGGGACCCTATGTCATTTTTTTTTTATTAACCCTTTGTGTTCTGTCACCCAGCAGCTATAAAAGGCTTTCAGCAGGTGAGCAGAAGCCAGTGATCGCCCAAGGGACACAGTGCTCCAGGATGGATGGGAGGTAAGTATAAAAAAAAAAAATTAATAAAATATTCTTTTCTCTGTGTGTGTCACATTATTTTTTACATTTAACCCCTTGTGAACTGGTAAGGGGTCCATGACCCCTATACCAGTTCACAAGGCTGGGGGGATGGCAAGTCACCTGCGACTAGCGGGTGGCTTGCCATTAACCCCCGGCACCCCCATTACCTACCTCCCCAAAGGCCAGGGGGGGCAGAAGAGCCCGGGCCCACGGGCTATGCGGGCTTGTAGACTGCAGGGCCAGGGGCCACAAAAGCTGGCCCCTGCGCCCTGTTCCTACAAGCCCTGCATAGCTGGTCCTGGGCTGGTTACTTTGGGTAAGGGGGACCCCACGTCAATTTTTTTTATTTTTAAGGGTTTTTAACCCTTAAAAAAAAAAAAAAAAAAAATTGGGTCCCCCCCTGGGAGGGGGGGACCCTATGTAATTTTTTTTTGATTAACCCTTTGTGTTCTGTCACCCAGCAGCTATAAAAGGCTTCCAGCAGATGAGCAGAAGCCAGTGATCGCCCGAGGGACACAGTGCTCCAGGATGGATGGGAGGTAAGGAGGAGGTAATTAATAAAATATTTTTTTCTCTGTGTGTGTCTGTGTTTTTTTTTACATTTAACCCCCTGTGAACTGGTAAGGGGTCCATGGCCCCTTCAGGGAATATATGGTTTATGGGGGATATTCCAAATGTAAAGGGTTGTTTTGGTTGAAAAATCGCAAGGTGCGCACTTTGTCTGCAGAGCTGAAATTTTCAAAAAAAATTACCGTTACGCACATGCTTTACTTTGGGGTGTTTGGCAACTCTTCCCTTGACAGTAGCAATGCATGTTGGGTATCGTTCTGTTCGGAGGATGTTGCTTTTTGAGATTATACTTGTTTTTTCTTGTTTGTATACAGTTTTTTTAGGAAAATGTGGCTTTGATTCTGCTTTTTTATCCGTTTTTTAGGGAAACTCTTTGCAACCAAAGAATCCATTGAGGGATTACTTCCAGAAAACTATGGCCACATCAACAAGCCTGGTACACCTAGAAAGCTTGAGGTGTTTACTTCCAGAGAATATGTAGTTTGTTGGGGGTATTTCAAATGTAAAGGGTTGTTTTGCTTGAAAAATCCCAAGGTGTGCACTTTGTCTGCAGAGCTGAAATTTTCAAGAAAAATTACCGTTACGCACATGCTTTACTTTGGGGTGTTTGGCAACTCTTCCCTTGACAGTAGCAATGCATGTTGGGTATCGTTATTAGAGATGAGCGAACTTCTTGAAAGTTCGATTCGGGCGATTCGCAGAATTTCCCCAAGAAATTCGGGTTCGCCCGAATCGAACTTTCACGAATCGCTCATCTGAAAAAAGAAAATGCCGGCATGGTGGGAGCGGGCAGGCCGGCTACGCTGTCAGCGGGCCGCCACCGGCCCGCTGACAGCGCAGCCGGCCTGCCCGCTCCCACCATGCCGGCATTTTTTTTTAAGCAAAAATGCCGTCATGGTGGGAGCGGGCAGGCCGGCTACGCTGTCAGCGGGCGGCGGAAGCTGGCCCGCTGACAACGCAGCCGGCCTGCCCGCTCCCACCATGCCGGCATTTTTTTAAAAAGCAAACACTTACCTGCATGGTCGGAGCGTGGAGGCCGGCGCCGCTCTCAGCTGTCATCAGAGGACGCGTCATCAGAGGGCGCGTCATCAGAGGGCGCCTGAGAGCGGCGCCGGCCTCCACGCTCCGACCATGCAGGTAAGTGTTTGCTTTTTAAAAAAATGCCGCCCGCTGACAGCGTAGCCGGCCTGCCCGCTCCCACCATGCCGGCATTTTTTTTTTTTATTTCAGGGAAAATTCGATCGGCACGAACCAAAAAAAATTAGGGTTCCTGCCGAATCGAATTTTCCCTGAAATTCGGAGCGAACTCCGGTTCATCCGAACCTGTTCGCTCATCCCTAATCGTTATGTTCGGAGGATGTTTTTTAGGAAAATGTGGCTTTGATTCTGCTTTTTTATCCTTTTTTTAGGGAAACTCTTTGCAACCAAATAATACATTGAGGGATTACTTCCAGAAAACTATGGCCACATCAACAGGCCTGGAACACCTAGATAGCTTGAGGTGTGTACTTCCAGAGAATCTATAGTTGTTGGGGGTATTTTCAAATGTAAAGGGTTGTTTTTCTGGAAAAACTGCAAGGTGCGCATATTGCATAGCATAGTTGTATTTTATCTGAAAATCCCCTAAAGCGCTGTTTCAGTTTGGGGGAGTCTCCTGGGCAGGAAAGGGTGTCTATCTATACATATGTGGTATCGCTGTAACCGGGAGAAATTGGGATTTCACACGCAATAAGATTTTATTGACAAACTTACATTTTTTATTACAAACAAAACTACAAATTGTAAAAAATATATATATATATTTTTTTGCACATATTTCACCCAAAAATATTGAGAATACACCTAAAAAATGACAAACAAGACATTTCATGTTAAAGCCCAGACTCTGCTGAAAAAAACAATATATAATTTTCCTGGGAAATCCCTGGAAATCCCTTCTAAAATCACATTTGAACATGGGGAGCGCAAAATAGTGCAAAATGGTCTGGCAACAAAGGGTGACAAAAGCTTCAGGTAGGCTGGCACTTAAAGGGTTAAAGCTCACCCAAACCACTACTCGGTTAGGTTCTTCTTCCATCTTAGCCTCCTAAAACTTACCCAAATCACTTCTCAGTCATGTGAATATTCATCTTTAAATATTTCTGGGCCCATTCGTTTTGTGTTAATGTATTTTGTAAATGAATTCCATGGGAGTGGCCGTGAAGAAACACGCCTTCCTCCCTAGCAAGGAGCACCAAAACACATCAAAACTCTCTTTACAAAATTTATTATCACATATAAATACATAAAATACACATACATGACACAAGACACTTAAAAACAATTAATGGGTCCCAATATATATAATATATTATAATATATAATAATATATATAATAAATATGTCTATATCTAACAGCCCCAAGCATGGGGAAAGCAATATTAATATAGACATATTTATTATATATATTGGGACCCATTAATTGTTTTTAAGTGTCTTGTGTCATGTATGTGTATTTTATGTATTTATATGTGATAATACATTTTGTAAAGAGAGTTTTGATGTGTTTTGGTGCTCCTTGCTAGGGAGGAAGGCGTGTTTCTTCACGGCCACTCCCAAGGAATTGGTTTAGAATGTTTTGAGTGAGCACAACTACTATACTTTACTAGTGGTGCACCCTACATTAGAGTTTCATATTTTGTAAATGAAATGACAATGTAACATATAACTATAAACTATAAAAAGCAAAATACATAGCAATGGCAGGCCACTGAACATTATTCTTCATCTGTGGTCCCCAACGGGTTGCGCAGCTCCTGCATCTCGCCCACCAACTGAAGGACCCTGACACTCAGTTGTGCCACTCTGGCACGTGTGGTCCCTGTTAAAAAACGTAAATTAACACCTAAATCTGGACTTCAAAAGCCAGAGGGCCCTTGCCACCACGGCCCGGGTTTTGCATAGTGCCAGATTAGAGAACCCCTGGCCCGAATTCTGCAGGCAAAGAACGGGCATCAGGAGCAAGGGTGAGTGGCACATCTTGCGGTTCCTGCAACCAAATATAAAATAATTACACAAAGCAAAGGTAACCAACTAAAACAATAACTCCTACAACAGATTAAGATTCAAGTTCAACAATCCTAATATAATTCACAAAGGACATAAGTCTAAAAAAATATAGCAATTATATGGATGTGTGGAAAAATAAATGTTTACATGCTAAGGACTAATTTAGGTCAGCATTAAAATGCATCTATAAGGCATACATGAAATGTATTGATTCAAGTATGCATTGCTATACAATTTATGGCCTCGGCCATGCTGATACATGCAATGCCTTGGTGCTAAAGGCGCGCAGACTCCTCCACATAGCCACAAACATGTTCAACAATAACAATCTGAGCCCTCAAAGGTCTCGTAAGTGGATCGGAAAAGAAACGGATTTATAGGGTGGTTATCCGTCGGAAATCAGCTCTCTGAATCAGACAGAAACCATCCCAACAACGGAAGTTATCTGAACAAACGGAAAATTTCCGATTTTGTTTGGAAATGTTCCGATTTGCTTCCGTTCATCGAAAGAGCATATACACATTTTCCCGAACGTTCGTGCGAGTAGAAAATGGACAAAAAAAAAGCAAAAAAAAGACTAACACCCACCAAAACTTTCACAGACAGCTACGGAAGTCCGGAAGAATGTGTCTCTGAATCGAGGCTAATATCTCAAGTAAGCTGGTAGGTAAAAGGGTTAAAAGTACTTATGCATGTTGGGTATTTTTCTTTTTGGGGGGCCTTGCACTTTCAGATTCAAGTTGGTTTTTTTTTTATTGCATATTGATATTTTAGGAAAATGTGTTTTTTTATTCTGCTTTTTTATACATTTTTTTAGGGAATCTCCGTGCAACCAAAGAATTCTTCGAGGGATTACTTCCAGAAAGATGAAGCCACTACAACAAGCTGGGTATGCCTAGAAAGTTAAACGTGTGTTCTTTCAGGAAATATGTTCTTTCAGTAATACATGGTTTGTGGGGGATATTCCAAATGTAAGGGGTTGTTTTGGTTGAAAAGGTGCAAGGTGCTCAAAGCTGAAATGTTCAAGTAAAATGACCCTTATGCGCATGCTTTACATTGAGGTGTTTGTCAAATCTTACCTTGACAGTACCTATGCATGTTTCTGTTCGGGCAACCTTGCTTTTTCAGATTTAACTGATTCTTGTTAGCTTATTTTTTTTAAGGAAAATGTGGCCTTTATTCTGCTTTTTTATTCTCTTTTTTTAGGGAAACTCTGTGCAACCAAATAATTAATTGAGGTTTTATTTACGGAAAACTGCACCCACATCAGCAAGCCTTGTACGCCTAGAAAGCTTGTACTTCCATAGAATATATAGTTTGCTGGGGGTATTTCAAATGTGAATGGTTGTTTTTTTTTAAGTATATAAAGTACGTATAGCAGTTGTACTGACTGATGTGTCAGTACTCTTTAATACCACTGGCTCCAATCACTTGGGTGTAAATACTCTTTAATACCAATTGTTACCATTTCCCCCTAATAGTTAAAAAATAGAGAAAAAAAAAACACTTACCTCTGGTATCCATGTGAAGCTTGGGGTCCCCTCTTCCTGGGGGGGGGCTTCCGATCCCTCCCCCATCGTCCCGCGTCTTCAGGAGGGGGCCTGAAACTGGCCACCCCCCCCCCCGTTTCCAGCACTGACAGTTCGGCTGTAAAAACCGGCCATCCCCCCCCCCCCCTGCGCTGTGCATGCTTCAGGTGAGGACCCTCTCCTGGGTCCTCACCTCTTGTATTGGCGGCGATGGCCGCCGCCCCCTAGCACCGCCCATTGTGGGAGGAGCAGGATGACGTCATCCCGCTCCTCCTATACTACCTCCGAGCACCAGCATCATCGGAGCAGGGCGGGTGTGAGGCGAGGAGGCTCCGATCCCACCCGGCAGCGATCACTACCGGCATCTGTCAGTGTCAGTGACAGCGGCGCGGGACAGCGACGAGGGACGCAGGATCGGAGGTTAGTACAGTAAAAAAAATATATAGATTTTTTTCTCTTTGTGTCAGTGTCTTTTTTTTTACATTTAACCCCTTGTAAACTGGTAAGGGGTCCATGACCCCTATACCAGTTCACAAGGCTGGGGGGATGGCAAGTCACCTGCGACTAGCGGGTGACTTGCCATCAACCCCCGGCACCCCCATTACCTGCCTCCCTAAAGCCCAGGGGGGCAGAAGAGCCCGGGCCCACGGGCTATGCGGGCTTGTAGCCTGCAGGGCCAGGGGCCACAAAAGCTGGCCCCTGCGCCCTTTTTCTACAAGCCCTGCATAGCTGGTCCCGGGCTGGTTACTTTGGGTAAGGGGGACCCCATGTCAATTTTGCTGGGGGATTTTTAAGGGTTTTTAACCCTTAAAAAAATGGGTACCCCCCCTCATTTTTTTTAAATTAACCCTTTATGTTCTGTCACCCAGCAGCTATAAAAGGCTTCCAGCAGATGAGCAGAAACCATTGATCGCCGAGGGACACAGTGCTCCAGGATGGATGGGAGGTAAGTTTTAAAAAAAACAAATTAATAGAATATTTTTTTCTCTGTGTGTGTCTGTGTTTTTTTTACATTTAACCCCTTGTAAACTGGTAAGGGGTCCATGACCCCTATACCAGTTCACAAGGCTGGGGGGATGGCAAGTCACCTGCGACTAGCGGGTGACTTGCCATTAATCCCCAGCACCCCCATTACCTGTCTCCCCAAAGCCCAGGGGGGGCAGAAAAGCCTGTGGCCGCAGGCTATGTGGGCTTGTAGCCTGCAGGGCCAGGGGCCACAAAAGTTGGCCCCTGCGTCCTTTTTCTACAAGCCCTGCATAGCTGGTCCCGGGCTGGTTACTTTGGGTAAGGGGGACCCCATGTCAATTTTTGGGGGGATTTTTAAGGGTTTTTAACCCTTAGTGCAAAATTGTCTGGCAACAAAGGGTGACAAAAACTCCAGGTAGGCTGGCACTTAAAGGGTTAAATAGTATTGGCACACCAGTGTTAATAGCACTTGCTCCAACCACTGGTGTGTCGGTACTCTTTAACCCTTTAAGTGCCGGCCTACCCAGAGTTGTTGTCACCCTCTGTTGCCAGATCATGTTTCATTATTTTGTGCTACCCATGTTGAACTGTGAAGGGATTTCCCACTAAAATTATATATTATTTTGTTCAGCCTGGGCTTTAACATGAAACATTGTTTGGCCTGTTTTTTTGTATATTCTCAATATTTTTGGGTAAAATATGTGCAAAAATTTTTTAAAACAAATATATTTTTTACAGTTTGTAGTGTTTTTGTGATAAAAAATGTAGGTTTGTTAATAAACTCTTATTGCGTGTAAAAGCCCCATTTCCTCCGGTTACAACAGTACTACATATGTATTGGTAGACACCCTTTCCTGCCCAGGAGACTCCCCCAAACCAAAACCGTGCTTTAGGAGATTTACAGATAAAATACAACTGTGCTATGTGCTATGCGCTATGCACACCTTGTGAATTTTCAAGAAAAACAACCCTTTAAATTTGAAATACCCCCCACAAACTATATAGACTCTGGAAGTACACACCTTAAGCTTTTTAGGCGTACCAGGCTTGTTGACACCGGCACAGTTTTCTGGAAGTAATCCCTCAATTGACTTTTTGGTTGCACAGGGTTTCCCTAAAAAAGAATAAAAAAAAACTATATGCAAACAAGAAAAAACAAATTAACTCTGAAAAAGCAAGGTCCCCCAAACAGAACAATACCCAACATGCATAGGTGCTGTCAAGGGAAGAGTTGCCAAACACCCCAAAGTAAAGCATGCGTGTAAGGATAATTTTACTTGAAAATTTCAGTTCTGCAGACAAAGTGCACACCTTGCGCTTTTTCAACCAAAACAACCCTTTACATTTAGAATTTCCCTCATAAACTATTCCTGAAAGTACACGTTAAGCTTTCTAAGCAAATCTTTCTACTAATCCCTCAAAGAATTCTTATGTTGCACAGGGTTTCACAAAAAAATTTATAAAAAAAGAAGAAAAAACATGTTTTTCTAAAATATCAACATGCAAATAAGAATAAACAAGCTAAATCTGAAAGCGCAAGGTACCCTGAGCAAAACAATACCCAACATGGTGCTATTAACTCTTTTTTGCCCGTCTACATGAAATGTCTTGTTTGTCTGTTTCTACAGTTTTTAAAATATTTTTCCATAAAAGAAAAACAAAAAAAAAAATAAAAAATAAAAAAACATTTTTTAGAACATTGTCTCCTTTATTTTAAAGAAAACATTTGTTCTATTAAAGATAGCCATATTGCATGCAAAAGCCCCATTTCTCCTGATTACAACGGTACCACATATGTATCGGTAACCCCCTGTTCCTGCCAAGGGGACCCCCAAACTGAAAAGAGCACATTATAGCATTTATACATCAAATACAACTACTAATCACACTGTAAAGGGTTAAAAAAATGTGGTGTTTCCTTTCTGGGGGGGCATTTTTTTGCAAATTTTAAGGGTTAAAAATCCACAAAAACTTTGGGGGGTCCCCCCCTACCCAGTCTGGGGATCAGCTATGCAGGGCTTGTAGAACGGGGCACAGGGGCCAGCTTTGGTGGTCCCCCGCCCTGGCGGCTACAAGCCCGCACCATCTAAATTGGCCTCAGCCCTTCTGCCCTCCTCCTGGGCTCAGGGAAGGCAGGTAATAGGGGGCTGGGGGTTAATAGCAAGTCATCCGCTAGCCGCAGGTCTCATGGGCCCCTTACCAGTACACAACGGGTAAAAAAAACACGCACACATAAAAAAATATTCTTTTTTTTAATACTTACCTCCCCTTCCTCTCCGTCCCCCACCAATCGCTCTGCTGCTGGAAGTCTTTTATAACGGCGACAGAACATAAGCTGTTAATTAACATAGGGTCCCCCCTCCCGGGTTAAAAACCCTTAAAATTTCCCAAAAAATGACATGGGGTCCCCCTTACCCAGCATATCCAGCCCAGGACCAGCTATGGGGGCTTGTAGAACAGGGCGCAGGGGTCAGCTTTAGTGGCCCCCCCGGCCTGCCAGCTACAAGCCCACATAGCCTCTGTGGGCCTGGGCTTTTCTGCCCCTGGGCTTTGGGGAGGCAGGTAAATGGGGAGCTGGGGGTTAATGGCAAGTCACCTGCACCAAGTTAAAGAGGAGACCCAGCAGGATCGATAGGTGAATGTTTTTTTTAATTATTTTGGCTGCTAGCAGGGGTAAATGGCAGGCCCGGGAACTTTATTTGGCTGGCACTTAATACCTCATGCTTCAACCACTGGTGTGTCAGTACTATTTAATACTACTAGCTCAAACCACCTGGGTGTCAGTACTGTTTAATACCACTTTCTCTAACCACTGGTGTGTCAGTATTCTTTAATAGCACTTGCCCCAGTACTCTTTAATAAAACTAGCTTAAGCCACTGATGTGTAAGTACTCCTTAATACCACTAGCTCAAACCCCTTGGGTGTCAGTACACTTTAATACCATTTGTTCCAACTACTGGTGTGTCAGTAGTCTTAAATACCACTAGCGCAAACCACTGGCGTGTCAGTACTCTTTAAGGCAGTGGTACCAGCTCCATGGGATTGTCTTCCACCCACTCCACTTCTCCCAGAAGTGCATAGCCCTCCACCCCACCCCACTTAAAATCAGGAAATCCATCCCAACCACAAATCACGGAGTCAATAATGCTCTACGATGACACTCCTAGCTGGGACACCGGGGGCCATCCACCTGCCCCTGCCCTGAGCGCACCAAGGCAGGCTCAAAGGATCCCACCAGTGTAGCATTTTTTCAAGCAGTCCACAGAGGAAAAGACACAGGTCATTTGCAAGCTGTGCCACCAGTGCATGAAATAAGGGAAAATTCTTTAATAATCTTAGGACCACATCCATGATCAGGTACCTGCAATCCAAACACAAGCTGCAGTAGCAGAAACACCTAAAATACATGAGGCTATAAAACACCTGAGGCTCCCACTACTGCTTCTGTTGCCAGCTACTACTACTTTTCTTGCCAGGCCATCTCTGCCCTGCACCAACAGCTTATGGAAAAAATAAGAGGTGCCTGGCGCAATACAATTAGTTCCAGTGTCCACATCACCACTGACTCGAGGAAAGGTAAACATGGGCAGGGACAATACATCTCTCTAAATGCCCACTGGGTCAATGTAGTGGTGGCTGGGACTCAGGTGCGAACCACTGTGGCGCATATCCTTTCACCACTCAGGATTTCTTGAAATCAGTTGGTGCCTCCTGTTGCCTCCTCCTACTTTGCTTCTTCCTCAAGCAGTCAGCGCATCCCCTGCACCACCAATTTGACTGCCATAGCAGCATTCAGTGCTAAGACTCATCTGTCTGGGGGAAAGACTCCACACTGCCCAGGAGCTGTGGGTTGGCATACAGGAGCTGCAACTTCCTGGGCCATTATCCCGACTTGCCAGAGCTGCTACATAAAGTGTGTAGCATTTGCACACACTTTCGACATTCCCACCCTGCTACCGCTTGCCTAGCTGCACTGAAGAGGAACTTTGGACTTCTCATCTAACCCCTCACATGTGACTTTCTATATTTAATATGATGGAAACGGTGTGTGAGCAGCAGCAGGTAATAGTGGAGTTCCAAAATGCTGGGTGAGTAGAGGTGCAGACCAACAGCACTTCACCATGTTAAAACCCCGGGTTCGGCTGATGCCCAGCTGGTGGCTGGGATCAATTACCCCATCTGCGGTACTGGTAGCCACCAGCTGGTGTCAGCAGAGCTCTGGCTGCTCACCCCATCTGCAGTCCCATCAGCCACCAGTGGGTGTCAGCAGAGCCCTGGATGCTCTCTTCCCATCATCTGCTGCACCTGGTGTATGGAGCTATTTAAGTAGGATCTGCCTTCGACCTGGTGCAGCAGGATTTTGTTTGTTTGCTTATGTGTTTTGTGTCTGGTGATCTGAACCAAAGTCTGTACCTGCACCTACCGGAGTCTGGAGACTGTCGGCATCTGTCATAAGGCCCTTGGGTGAGTGCGCCAGCACCTTAGGGTTTCTGTTTTTTTATTAGGTATTTTGTTACTTAGCCTTATTTTTGTATCTGAATATAAGATCTTTTTGTTTTCCTTTTCCTTTATTAAAACCTTAAATTATATTTTGGTTTATTGTGTCTTTGCTCTGGCCAAACTTTCTGCTCCCTGGCGGAGAGTTCATATTGGAGAACTCTCCAGCCTGACATAATCATGTAGCCCACCCAAACTCTCCCTGGCCAGAGCATTGCACATCCTGGGACCTGTAGTCCCTCTAGCTATTGCCAAAGTCTCAGTTCCTAGCCCCCTAAAATGGATCCTGGAGTAATCAGAAAGTTGCTTTCATTAACAGAAAGCCATGCTGATGCTGTGCACGCAATATTTGTGGGATACTCCAAATCCATGTGTATAGACATGATCAATTTTATCCATTCTCTGATTGATCAAGGGGATTTTGATTTCCCAGCTGCTCAACCCCTCATTAGGATCCTGGTGGATGTAGCTTTATAAATCAATACTCCTTTGCCACAGGTTAAGCAGACCTGTTCCATTGAACCCAGTGTCCCTGATCAGATTCCCCCATCTCCTGTCCCTTTAGCTAGATCTGTAGGGTCTAGGGGTTACTGTGTGCTTAACCTGGGGCCTTGGCTCAGGGATCTGCTGCTTCCTCATGGAGCCAACCTGTGCCTACTGCTGGAAGCCAGGACCCTGATTCCTGGTTCTATGAAGAATCTGACGATGATAATCCTGTCTTTGAGATCCATGCCATTGATTCCGATGATGATGCTTGGACCGATTTTTCTGATGAGGATTGTGAGGCCGATGCCGGCCTGTCACCAGAGCGTCCCGAGGCCGATGCCGGCCTGTCACCAGAGCGTCCCGAGGCCGATGTTGGCCTGTCACCAGAGCGTCCTGAGGCCGATGCCAGCCTGTCACCAGAGCGTCCCGAGGCCGATGCCGGCCTGTCACCAGAGCGTCCCGAGGCCGATGCCGGCCTGTCACCAGAGCGTCCTGAGGCCGGCCTGTCACCAGAGCGTCCCGAGGCCGATGCCGGCCTGTCACCAGAGCATCCCGATGCCGGCCTGTCACCAGGGCGTCCGATGCCGGCCTGTCACCAGGGCGTCCCGATGCCGGCCTGTCACCAGGGCGTCCCGATGCCGGCCTGTCACCAGGGCGTCCCGATGCCGGCCTGTCACCAGGACGTCCCGTTGCCGGCCTGCCACCAGGGCGTCCCGATGCCGGCCTGCCACCAGGGCGTCCCGATGCCGGCCTGCCACCAGAGCGCCCCGATGCCGGCCTGCCACCAGAGCGTCCCGATGCCGGCCTGCCACCAGAGCGTCCCGATGCCGGCCTGCCACCAGAGCGTCCAGATGCCGGCCTGCCACCAGAGCGTCCCGAGGCCGGACTGCCACCAGAGCGTCCCGAGGCCGGCCTGCCACCAGAGCGTCCCGAGGCCGGCCTGCCACCAGAGCGTCCCATGGTCGAGTCAGCCGCAGCTGGGCCCCACCGTGGGTCAGCCACCACTGGGCCCCACCGCGGGTCAGCCGCCGCTGGGCCCCACCGCGGGTCAGCCGCCGCTGGGCCAGCCGCCGCTGGGCCCCACCGCGGGTCAGCCGCCGCTGGGCCCCACCGCGGGTCAGCCGCCGCTGGGCCAGCCGCCGCTGGGCCCCACCACGAGTCAGCCGCCGCTGGGCCCCACCGCGAGTCAGCCACCGCTGGGCCCAACCGCGAGGCAGCCGCCGCTGGGCCCCACCGCAAGTCAGCCGCCGCTGGACCCCACCGCAAGTCAGCTGCCGCTGGGCCCCACCGCGAGTCAGCCGCCGCTGAATGTCTTCTAGAATCTACTTTGTCTCGGTCCTTCAGCGAGCCTGCAGCCGGGCCCCTCAGCGAGCCTGCAGCCGGGCCCCTCAGCGAGCCTGCAGCCGGGCCCCTCAGCGAGCCTGCAGCCGGGCCCCTCAGCGAGCCTGCAGCCAGGCCCCTCAGCGAGCCTGCAGCCGGGCCCCTCAGCGAGCCTGCAGCCGGGCCCCTCAGCGAGTCTGCAGCTGGCTCCTGCCTCCAACCAGCTTCGGGACCCCCTGGCTTTGAGTCTGCACCCGGGCTCTGCTTCCAGCCTGCACCTGGACTCCCTGGCTCTGGGTCTGCACCCAGGCTCTGCTACCAGCCGGCACCCGGGCTCTGTCACCCGCCCGGACCCGGGCTCTGCTACCAGCCGTGCTTTGAACCCGGGCTCTGCCTTGGCCCTGCACCCAGACCGTGCTTTGAACCAGGGCTCTGCCTTGGCCCTGCACCCAGACCGTGCTTTGAACCAGGGCTCTGCCTTGGCCCTGCACCCAGACCGTGCTTTGAACCCGGGCTCTGCCTTGGCCCTGCACCCAGACTGTGCTTTGAACTCGGGCTCTACCTTGGCCCTGCACCCAGACCGCGCTTTGAACCCGGGCTCTGCCTTGGCCCTGTGCCCTGTCTTGAATCTGCACCCGGGCCCTGTCTTGAATCTGCACCCGGGACCAGTGAAACTTGGCCAACCGTTTGGATCCCTACCCCTATGGACTCTAGCTCCACAGTGGAACCTGGAGGTGGGAATAATACCCAGATTTTGGACATTTTTTTTATTTCATGGAGTTTTTTTTGTTTGATCTTGCTCTCTGGGGAAAATGTTTTTGTTTCGCTTAGAGGAGCGCTCAGGAGCCCGCTCCTGAGAGAGGGGATAATGTTATAACCCCAGGTTAAGCTGATGCCCAGCTGGTGGCTGGGGTCAATTACTGGTGGCTACTGGTACCACCCCATGTGGTACCAGTAGCCACCAGCTGGTGTCAGCAGATCTCTGGCTGCTCACCCCATCTGCAGTCCCATCAGCTACCAGCAGGTGTCAGCAGAGCCCTGGATGCTCTTTCCCCATCATCTGCTGCACCTGGTGTATGGAGCTATTTAAATAGGATCTGCCTTCGACCTGGTGCAGCAGGATTTTGTTTGTTTGCTTGTGTGTTTTGTGTCTGGTGATCTGAACCAGAGTCTCTACCTGTACCTACCGGAGTCTGGAGACTGCCGGCATCTGTCATAAGGCCCTTGGGTGAGTGCGCCAGCACCTTAGGGTTTCTGTTTTTGTTATTAGGTATTTTGTTAGCCTTATTTTTGTATCTGAATATTAGATCTTTTTGTTTTCCTTTTCCTTTATTAATTTTGGTTTGTTGTGTCTTTGCTCTGGCCAAACTTTCTGCTCCCTGGCGGGGGGTTCATATTGGAGAACTCTCTGGCCTGACACACCACCAATCAGTGGACCTCTATGAGGGACATCTGTGCAGTTCTGATGATGATGCCATCATCAGCACTACCATACCCATCTTTCGCCTGCGGGAAAAAAATCCATCAGGCTATGACGGAGTATGTGATGGAAGCAGAGGAGGATGGCCCATTTTCCCAGGCATCAGGGGAGTGCACATGTGGCTCGCAGGATGAGTTGCTAGGCCAACAGCGGCCAACCAGCAGACAGTTTTGGAGGATTCAGAGGTGGGGGAGGGAGAGGAGGAGGACTTTCTCTCACAGCAGGGTGGCACCCAGCGCAGCTCACAGGTGTCACTGGATCATGGCTGGAGGGAGGAGCAGAGGAGGAGGAGGAGGAGACACTGAGGACAGCTTTTCCTTGACTCAGGGCAGCCTGAGTCACATGAGCCCCTGCTCCAGTGCCTGCGCAATGACCGCATAGTCCCCAGTGCCGATTACAGGGTGGCCACTCTGTTGGATCCCCGCTGTAAGGACAACATCACCTCCTTGATATCGGCACTGGAGCAAAATGAGTACAAAGCGCTCTGGAGGATGCACTATTGGCCGAGTTCCCAGATAAATTTGAGGGGTCAGTGGTGGCTCCGACACATACCCCTCCAAACCTCTGACACCTCTAAAAAATGTATTTTTATTATTTATGTATTTTCCTTATTTATGTATATATGTTAACATTCATGTATGTATATATTTATTGATGTTAATATTTATTTATTTTTGAATATGTTTATTTATTTATACACTGATGTTATTTATTTACTCATTTATGTATAAAGTTATATACTGTTGTTATATTACTATGATATTGAGTACTTTCCCTAGCCCATGTAGTGCAGGGTAATCCCCAAGCCCCCCCCAATTTGTCCTCCACCATCCATTTATGCATGTATTTCTTAGTTTACTGTTATTATGTTGAGTACTTTCCACAGCCCATTTTGTGCAGGGCAATCATTCTGGTGTTCCCTTAAATTTGCAGCCCTCTAATCCTTGCTACCCCCATTTTACAGCTATTTTTGGTCCCCCAAATTCTGGTCCCCACTGACTTCAATGGGATTCGGCCGAACGTTCGGGCAAGTTCGGACGAAATTGTTGAACCTTAACTTCAACGGGTTCACTCATCCCTATTAAGGAGGTTGTAGGTTTTATTAACTCCTTACATGGACAGTCCGTTTAAGTACTACTATAGTGCTAAAGCTAAGGGAACCTATCAACAGATGAGTACTACCACTGAAAATAAAAATTGGAGGGTAATTAATGTTCATTTTTTACTGTATATTATTATAACAGATGTAATTAATATGCTTTTTAAAATGATTAAAATAAAGCATTATAAAATAAACCACACCCTAACAAATAATTATTTTATTTTTATTTATCACTTTATTAATATTTCTTTATATAGTGCCATGATATTCAAATAAAATAACTACATGTTTTTCATGTTCTTATGTCATGGGAATAATATGAAATAAAGCAGCCTAATTCTGTCTGTCCCTAATCAGTCCCTAGGTGATTTGCCATCTGATGTAAAAAGAGTATTTAAGATACCGTAGATCCGACATTACTTTCTGGCTTAATAGCCAGGTTTGCCACATTTTATTTCTAGATTCGATTTGGGTCAGTTTCTGAGTATATATTGTATTATAAATTCTAAATTAAGTTTTATTTATTTTAAGAAAACATGCTAAAAGAGAATTTGTTCCTAATGGCTCAAAGGCATTGTTCAAATAATACTACATTCATTTTGTTACTGCTGTTTTAATGCCTCTGTTTTAGTCCCAGTTCTGGAGTGGAAAAAGTAATGAAATCACATTTTTTGCACAAATTACAAATTTTTCCTTTTTACAACGTTTAAACAAAATCTGTAAAATATGTTCAAGTTAACCATCTGAGTATGGCCAGTGGTAAACGTATTAAGGATTAGAGCTTATTTTTTTATTTGGAGGATGAGTCAACTTTGACTAAGAAAATGAACTCCTTAGTCAAGGTTGCCAATATATAACTGATTTCATCATTTGTATTTTTTAATTTTTTACCGAAAGTAATTGGGGGGTGGGTAATGGCAAGTCACCCAATCCTGTTGTCCCACATTGACAAACAGAAGTGATCAATGGAAGCCGGTAGCAGGGCAGGGGAGTCCTCTACCCTGCTACCAGCTTCCACCAATCACTCCCGGCCTCTGAGCGCTCACTCCCAGCGGGCAATGATTTATTCTTACTCTAGGTATAAATGGTCCCTCCATGCGGTGGCCGGTGAGCTGTCAAAACCCAGCGTGCGGGTGCAGAGAACTTTTCTCTCCTGCTGAAGCCCCCGGGAGGGGGGATTTGAGGTTCCCCCGGGGTAAGAGAAGATGCCTCTGATGCCTCTGATGCTGTCTCGCACTCCTTGTCAGTCACTGTGCATGTGCATTCATTGAAATTGCCATGGCATGTTCCCTCTATTTCTTTGAATGGACTGGTGTAGTCCACAAGGCCATGATCTACAGAGAGCATTGGTCATGGCCCAAAGAATTCTGGGGTGCATACTTGCTGCTGAGCTGCTAAGGGAGAGAGAAGTGCCTGTTTTTTTTTATTATTTTGAGTTTAGTGACCCTTTAATTCTTCTAGTGCCAGCTTTGTGAGTCTCACAAATCTGCATCTCCAACCATTAAGTTCCAGATACTCACGTAGCTGACTTTAAAGCCCCATTTAAAAAAGGTAAAAACTCACCTGACTCCTCGATCCGGCCGGGTCTTCTCTTTACCTGGGGGGGGGGGGGAGCCTCTGATTCCCCCCGGGCTCTTTTGGCTTCAGGGGAGGGTCAGAAAGAGGCCCCCCACCTCTGCTGCCATTGCCGGGGTAATCAATGGAGAGAGGTTGGTGGGGCAGGTGCGGCAGGCGGGTGACTCGCCATTAGCCCCAAGTCCCCCATTACCTGCCTCCCCAAAGCTGGGGGGGGCAGAAGAGCCTGGCTTCTGTGAAGGCTACGCGGGCTTGTAGCATGCAAGGGCGGGGGAGCCACCAAGGCCTCTGAGGCTTGTTCTACAAGCCCTGCATAGCTGGTCCCCAGGCTGATTATGCTGGGTAGGGGGTACCCCATGCCATTTTTTTTATTAAGTGTTTTTAAGCCTTAAGAATCCCAAAAAAGCCTGGGATCCCTGGAGAGGGACACCACACGCAGATTTTTTATTTATTTAACCCTTTATAGTATGGATAGTAGTTGTATTTTATTTGTAAATGTTATAAAGTTCTCTTTTCAGTTTGGGTGATGTCCTGGGCATGAATGGGGGGGGGGGGCTACTGATGTCATATGTGGTACTGTTGTAATCAGAAAAATGGGGTTTTCACATGCAAAATAGTTTTCTCTAATAAAATAAATGTTTCGTTTAAAATAAATTAGACATTTCTTTAAAAAAATACTTTTTTCACTCTTTCACAAAATATTTAGAAAAACACTGGAAAAATTACAAACTAGACATTTCATATTAAAGGCTAAACTCTGCTGCAACAGAGTGACAAAATCTCAAGTAGGCTGGCAGTTAAAGGGGTTAAAACTAGCTATGCATGCTGGGTATTCTGTTCAGGAGACCTTCAGACTTAACCCTGTGCAACCAAAGAATTCTCAGAGGGATTACTTCCAGAAAGATGAACCCACTACAACAAGCTGTGTATGCCTAGAAAGCCTTATATGTTTACTTTCAGGGAATTTATGGGGGTATTCCAAATGTAAAGGGTTTGTTTTGTTTGAAAAGTGCAAGATGCGCATTTTTTCTGCAGAGCTGACATTTTCACGTAAAATTATCCTTACGTACATGCTTTACTTTGGGGTGTTTGGTCATTCTTCCCTTCACAGTACCTATGCATGTTGGGTATTGTTCTGTTTGAGGGACCTTGCTTTTTTCAGATTTAACTTGTTTTTTCTTGTTTTTCATATTTTTTATTAGGAAAATTGATTCTGCTTTTTATTTTTTTGGCAAACCCTTTGCAACCAATTCATTGAGGGATTACTTCCAGAATACTGTGCCCACGTCAACAAGCCTGGTACACCTAGAAAGCTGTATTTCCAGAGAATATATAGTATGTGGGGGGTATTTCAAATGTAAAGGGTTGTTTTTCTTGCAAAACTGCAAGGTTTGGGAGAGTCTCCTGGCCAGCAAAGGGTGTCTACCAATACATATGTAGTACCGCCTTAACCAGAAGAAATTGGGCTTTTACACACAATATGATTTTATTGAGAAATGTAAATTTTGTTATTACAAGAAAACTACAAATTGTAAAGAATAGAATTTTCTAATTTTTTTATATATATTTCACCCACAAATACTGAGGAGACACAAAAAAAAATCATAAATCACATCATATTTCATGTTAAAAACCAGGCTGAAAAAAACAATATTTAATTTACCTGGAAAATCCTGGAAATCACTTAAAAATTCACAGTTGAACGTGTGTAGTGCAAAATAGTGAAACATTTTCTGGCAACACGGGGTGACAAAAACTCTAGGTAGACTGTCAGTTAAAGTGGACCAACACCCACCCCTGATCAGCCCGGGAATCTATAAGATTCCCGGGCCGATCAGCACCCTCCCCGCGGGGCAGGCCGAAATCGGGATGCCCCGCTGTGTGAAACCCCCCAGAAAGCCCCTAAAAACCTTATCGGCGACGGTTAAGCCTCCCGCGCGTCCCTCTAGCAGGGCGCACACCCGCGCCGGCCGTTTGTGAATGACCAGCACGCGTCCTGTAAGAGGGACGCGCGAGAGGCGGCGGCTTACCCCCGTCGCCGATAAGGTAAGATTTTAGGGGCTTTCTGGGGAGTTTCACACAGATCCCGGTCAGGGTGCCCCGCGGAAGTGGACCAACACCCAGGATAGTGAAAATCCTGGGTGTTGGTCCACTTTAAAGGGTTAAGCCGGAATATACTAAAGTCAAATAGCAATTTTATCTTGTGTTTTTTTGTTTTGTTTGTCATATTTCTTAAGTTAAGAAAATAAAACTATTAATAGCATTAAGTTTAAATCATTCTAGAATTACAGCACTTAGTGCCTAAAAGCCTAAACATAAAACCCTAAAACATTTGCATAGTATTGTACAGTATGTCTTACAAGCTGACAAATGTTAAGTCTCTAGCGCTTAAACAATGTCGTAGCAGCTAATTCAAATAGAGCTAATTCAAAATAAAGTTAACTTTTTATTTTTATTTTGCAGGTGTAACAACATTATGGTTGCAAAGAACAATACTAAAGTCTCTGAATTTGTCCTGCTCGGACTTGGAAATCTTGACAATTTGAGTATTTTGTTTTTTATTATTTTTCTACTGATCTTTATATTCACTGTTATAGGAAATCTTCTTATAATTGTCTTAGTTTTAGCGAACTTGTTCCTCCAGTCTCCCATGTATTATTTCCTAAGTCACCTCTCATTGTCTGATATCTTAAACTCGACCAACACACTTCCAGGTGTGTTGGTCACTGTTCTTCTAGGGAGAACAAACATTTCCCTTCTTGGCTGCATCTTCCAATTTTATATTTTTACAGGCACAGTAATTACAGAATGTTACCTCCTGTCTATCATGTCCTATGATCGCTACCTGGCCATCTGTAACCCTTTGAGATATGCCACCATCATGAGCAGGAAGCTTTCTGTCACACTGTCAGTCTGGCCCTGGATTCTGGGCTTCACTTGGAATCTTTCAGGAGTTGTACACGTGGCAGACTTTGATTTTTGTGCTAATAACATTATAGACCATTTCTTGTGCGACCTCTTCCCTCTCCAGCAGCTCTCTTGCTCAGACACCTCATTTGTCGAAATAGAAGTCTTTGCCTTTTCTGTGCCAGTATTTATTTTCCCATTTAGCTTTATCATTGTAACTTATGTTTACATCTTTCATACTATTATTCGAATACCATCCACAACAGGCAAACAAAAGGCCTTCTCCACATGCAGTGCGCATCTTATGGTTGTGGGGACATTTTATGGGACACTGATAGCAAAATATATGATCCCATCGAAAGGAAGTTCCTTATTTGTAAATAAGATTGTATCTTTACTACACACAGTGTTTACTCCCTTGTTTAATCCTATAATTTATAGTTTGAGAAATCAAGATATCAAGACAGCAGTTAGGGTGACCATTTACAGGCTTAGGAGCTAACCCATTACTACTAATCCTTTAGGTATCTAGGGATGTCCAGAACATTCTGTTTTATTCCTCTACATAGGGGTAGGATCAGGCTAGTTGTGGGCAACTTGCTCTTTTATTTTTTAGTTGTTGTCTAGTTCATGTTTACACTAGTATGCTGTACCGTGTTAGCCATTAGAAAGTGAAGAAGCCAGGTGGGACCTTTTTAAGCTGAGTATATAAGGTAAGCATTCGAGAAAATTCTCTTCGTCAGACATGATGCTATGCAGAATACCAGAAAAATCACCTGTTTTTGCACACACAGCGCAATGAGCATCAAAAGGTCGTAAGTGTGACTAGGCTGCATCTAGTTGCCTTAGTATTCTGTCCGACTCCCAATTTACAACTACAATCTTACACTCCAGCACAGTTCACACATAAGCATCCTATTCTAACACAGTCTCATCCTCACGTTCTTTCTGTCAGTGTGCCGCAAGGTTCTGTCCTAGGCCCCCTACTTTTCTCAGTCTACACCTATGGCCTTGGCAAACTTATAACTTCACTAGGCTTTCAATACCACTTCTATGCAGATGACACTCAGATATATCTCTCAGGCCCCAATCTCCCATCTCTCCTATGTCGCCTCCCCAACTGCCTTGCAGCTATTTCTTCATTCATGTAATCTCGCTACCTCAAGCTAACCATGGACAAGACAGAACTGGTCATTTTCCCACCATCCACCATCTAACTCCCCTCCCCTCTCTAACACGTCTATTTCTGTCAACAATTACACAATAACCCCAACTCCCCAAGCTTTGTGGGAGTCATTCTGGACTCTGCACTCTCATTCAAACCACATATTCACTCCCTGGCCACCTCCTGTCGCCTCCAACTTAAACATCTCACGCATCCATCCCTTCCTCTCGCCTGACACCACTAAAATGTTAGTGCATGCCCTGGTCATCTCCCGACTGAATTACTGCAACATTCTTCTTTGTGGCTTACCAACTAACAGACTGGCTCCCCTTCAATCTATCCTGAACTCTGCTGCTCACCTCCTCTATCTCTCCTCTCGCTCCTCCAGTTTTGCGCCTCTCTGCTAATCCCTACAGTGCCACAGCGAATCCTGTTCAAAACTCTAACTCTTGCATACAAAGCTCTCTCCAACCAGGCCCCTCCCTACATCTCATCTCTAATCCAACAATATCAACCTAGATGCAGTCTTCACTCAGCTGCTGACCTTTTTCTGTCCTCCACCTTGGTCACCTCCTCTCATGCCCGCTTCCAAGACTTCTCACGTGCAACTCCAATCCTCTGAAATGCCCTCCCCCACCCAATCCGCCACTCCACAACTCTCAAAACTTTCAAAGGTGCCCTTAAAACTCACCTATTCAGACAAGCATATGATCTGGCTTAACCTTCTTTTTTATTATTATTATTATTTTTTTTTTAAAGGGCATACGCCACAAAGCTCAATATTGTCTTTTTGTGATCCTTCCCCCCTCGTCTTCACCCCTCTTCCTTTAGACTGTAAGCTTACAAGGGCAGAGCTCTCTCCCCTATTGTATCTTGTATTCAGAATATCCATTGTTAACTCTTACTTTGTAAAGTGCTACGGAAAATGATGGTGCTATATAAATAAACAATAATAATAATAGGCACTCATGAAACTGACCTGATTATTGAGCCCACTTTGTAGTGTTTGAAATGTTTGCATACAATTATATCCCAGATTTTTCGCTGTGTTTTGAAACCACCCAACAAGGACTTTGTGCCCCTAGTAGTTACCTACAACCCACAGCTGGAGGTTCCATGCAAAATTACAAGGGAACTACAACCTGTTCTACACAAGGATTGTCGACTAAAGGAAATAACCCCAACCCCTGCTCTCCTCTTGTTTCAACAACCACCTAACCTGAAACAGCTCATGGTCCAAGCCCAGGTGCACTGAAGGCCCCAGCAGAGAATGGAACATCACCCTGCTTGCAAAACAGGTGTACAATGTCCAACAAAGAACAGTTCTTTGTTGAACATTGTGCACACATTATCAGTTATACCACATTAGAAGACCTGCAGGAGAATGTACCTCTAATTCTGTGTATCTGCTGAGAATGTGGTATAGACACACTGTCCGTGGTATGAATACAGTATGTACACAAGTCTGTATTCTTAGTATACAGTACGTCCTGCTCCAGATAGATTACTTACACTTGGGTATTACTCCACCAGATGGCGCTGGACTGCAGAGACATCGAAAATAGGCTCCTCCCGGCCCCTCAAATACCCAGGGACCTCCCACAATCCCCAGATCTTCCCTGCAGTCTGGACTGCGAAGGACAAGAAGATGGCTCTCTCTGCAGGTGAGCGGGGCTATTAGCCTGCGGCCCTGTAGGACTATTCCCACCCGTTCCATTATTAATGTGCCTCCCAGCCTTGGCTGCGCTGGTCTGGGTGATGGTAGGCAGCACCGCTGTCAGGTGCTTAGGAGCGCTGCTCCACCACTATCCCCACCAAAGGGTAGGCGGTATAGGCACATGGTGAGCCTCTATGGGATGCCCCTCCCGCACTATTGCCCCTTGCCCCTGTCTATTGGTGGGTCCTGTTAAGTGGCCGCTGTCCTCCCTCGCTCTCCCTTGTAGCCCTCGGGGGAGGGGGGTGTGTATGTGTATTGGCCTTTGTGCTTCACTGTATTATTTTATTATGCTTGGTGTCAGTCGTCGCGCTGACTTGGTTGCACTGATCTGTCTAAAATTGCCGCCGCCATTGTGCGCACTTCCACTGTGTTCCGTGCTTGGCAGTGGCGTTACCTCAGCTGCTGGTGCGCCGTTCTTGGCTGCTTGTCACGTGTATGGCTTCGCGCTCTTCGGGGGGGGCAGGGCCCGCTTTTGGCGCGTTCCGCGTCACTGTCCCTGCGGCCCACCCCTCGAGGTATACCCGACGCCATTTTTTCTTGGTTCCGGCTGCTACGTGACGGGCTTCTACCTACCACGGTCCGTGAGTGCCCTCGCGGGCGGCTTTATTTACAGTCGCTATTTACTCGTCACTTAAGGCTCCCCTTTGTTTATGTCTTTCAGAGGGGCCGATCCCTCTTGGCTTCTCCCGGCCCTACTCCCTCTATTTAGTTAATTAACTTGTGAGGCCTAGTGTAAATTACTCCCACTTCCCTAGCGGGTTATTGGGGCATCCCGGGTTGCTTTTATAGCGTGAATCCCTATCGGCCTATTGTGCCACTATAATCACCATATGGAGGCGTCTCAGGATAATGTGCTCGGGGTTCCTTCGGGACAAGCCCGGCTGGGGGTAGCTTGTGGGGTGTCCCCTATTAGCGCTGACAATGTGCGGGTCTGTGTACCTTGTGCCCAGCAGGTGCTTGCGCTGCAGCCTGTTTTCCAGTGGCTGGGCCTGCGCCTCGTATCACTTCACCTACTCTCCCAAGCTTAAATCTCACTCCCACTGAGTTGCATACAAGTGTGGATTCTCAGCCTGATGTGTCTTCCAGACTGGCTAGTGTTGAGAAGTTGATTGCTAATAACTTGGCACGTAAGGCCTCTGCTAAAATGCGGCACTTAACGCCTGATGTCACTCTTTTCCCTATAGAAGCTGATGAGTTTTTGGAACTGTCTGGCTATACCTCTCTGGAGGAAGGGGAGCTATTCTCTGACTCAGGGTCATCTGATGAGAGGCCCAGGGGTCATGACGATTCTGGCTCTGACCCCTGGGCCCCAGATGATACTGATAGGCTGTTGGCTCAGATTTTTGAGGTTCTGTCTATTTCTCCCCCTGTTGCGGCCCCTATGCAACAGGGGGAACTGTTTCATACTGCTAAGTCACGCCTGGAATTTCCTAAACAAGCCCATTTTAATTACCTTGTGCATAAGGAATGGGAGCGCCCCAGCAGGCTTCCCGGTGTACCTAAGAGGTATCCCTTTCCTGCTGATGTGGTGAAGTGTTGGTCATCCCCTCCTGAAGTGGATGCCCGGTCCTAGGGTTATCTAACACCTCTGTAATGCACTCCCCTGACTCTACTACCCTGCAGGATGCTGAGGACCGGCGCATTGATCAGCTGGCCTCCCATGCCCTTGCATGTGTGGGGACGGTCTGTGCCTCTGCCATTACGGCTGTGGCTATCTGGACCCTGCTCAGAAGTATCCTTGATGGTGCCCCTGATGATGTGTCTAGGGAGGAGTTTAATGCACTCTCTAGTTGTGATGTTTTTGTGACCTATGTCCTCTCTGCCTTGGATGACACTATTAGAATGTGTGGCAGAACCTCTGCCCTTGTGGTAGCTATACGCCGCTCGGTTTAGCTGCGCCAGTGGGCTGCTGACAACGCTGCCAAGAAAGCCCTCATTGGTTTTCCCTTCAAAGGACTACGCCTGTTTGGGGACCGCCTGGACCTGTTTGCTAAGGGAGGCAGGTTACCCCAGTGCAGGCGGCAGTCTCGGCCCTTTCAGGGTCAGGGCTCCTTTTCCTCCCCCTACCGTGGTGCTAGACAAGGGAGGGGGGTTTCCTTTTCTGGGGCCTGAGGAGACTTCTGGGGTAGGGGCAGAGGACGTGGATGCCCTGGCTCCTCCTCGGGCTCCAAGCTTAAGTCCTCTCCCAAGCCCCCTCAGGCATGATGGGGCGCCCTCATCCATCCGGGTGGGGGGACGGCTTCAGCACTTTGCTCACATCTGGAGGCTTCATGTCTCAGACTGCTGGATTCAGGAATTGGTGTCCTCCGGTTACAAGATAGAGTTTGCTGTCTGCCCTCCCCCCCCCCCCCCCCCCAAGGTTCATCAGATCCCGGATTCCTCAGGACCCTGTGTCAGCTCAGGATCTAGTGCAGGCGGTGCAAAGCCTTCTGGAGTTGGGGGTCATCTGCAAGGTCTCTTTAAGAGAAAGGGGCAAGGGCTTCTATTCCAACCTCTTCACAGTGCCCAAAAATATGGGTCAGTCAGGCCCATCCTGGACTTGAAGATCCTCAACAAATTTGTCAGGTGCAGGCGCATTCGCATGGAAACTCTGCGCTCTGCCATCAGTTCCCTGCGCCCAGGGGATTTCATGCTGTCTGTGGACATCAAAG
Source organism: Gastrophryne carolinensis (assembly GCA_027917425.1). Classification (NCBI taxonomy): domain Eukaryota; kingdom Metazoa; phylum Chordata; class Amphibia; order Anura; family Microhylidae; genus Gastrophryne; species Gastrophryne carolinensis. Next base: position 69,981,719 of record CM051243.1, on the reverse strand, counting down.
ATGCTTACCTTCATATTCGTGTTTCCAGGTCATCAAAGGTTCCTCAGGTTTGCTCTGGAGGATCAACACTACCAGTTTGTGGCATTGCCTTTTGGTCTCACTTCAGCTCCCAGGGTGTTCACCAAGGTGCTGGCAGGAGTGATGTCTCTGCTCAGGTTTCAGGGCATCCGTGTGCTGCCCTACCTGGATGACATTCTCATCACTTCCCAGTCTCTATATCAGGCAGAGTTGGATACTCAGCTGGTAGTGTCCACTGTAGAGTCATTTGGCTGGGTGATCAACCATCCCAAGTCTTCTCTGTCTCCCTCCTTGGTGACTTCATTCCTGGGAATGAATCTGGATACAGTTCAGGCAAGGATTTTTCTTCCTCAGCAGAAGGTGGACAGTCTGATTGTGCAGGTCTTTGCGCTTTCCCCTCTGGTCAGGTGGTCCCTCTCGTGGTGGCTGGACTCCAGGAACCTGTTGGCGGGCAGATCCTTTTTGACCCCCTCCTGGGAGACGGTCACCACGGATGCCATTCTGACAGGTTGGGGGAGTTCTGGAAGTCCCTGCAGTTCCAAGAGAGGTGGGGCCCTCAGGAGGCCCACACACCTATCAACGTCTTGGAGCTGTGGGCGATCAGGTTGGTTCTGGCTCAGCTGACTCATCACCTTCGGGGCCTGCCTGTTCAGGTGCGCTCGGACAACCAGGGAGGGACCCGGAGCAGGAGGGCCCTCCAGGAAGTGTCTCTGATCCTGACCTGGGCGGAGGCCAATGTTCCCTGCATATCAGCAGTGTACATCCCGGGAGTGGAAAATCTGCAGGCAGACTCTCTGAACAGGGGGACCTCTGGCCAGGGAGAATAGTCCCTATGCAGCAGGGTGTTTCAATCTCTGTGTCACCGTTGGGGCCAACCAGATGTGGATCTGTTTGCGCCCAGTCACAATCACAAGCTCCCGGCATTTGTCTCCCTGTTCCAGGATCCTCTGGCCTTGGCCACGGATGCCCTAGCAATGTCATAGCAGGACTTTCAGCTCCTGTATGTCTTTCCTCCATTCCCCCTGCTGGGCAGGGTTCTGCACAAGATTGTTCTGGAGGGGGTGCCAGCAATTCGAGTGGCCCCCAGGTGGCCAAGAAGAGTGTGGTTCGCAGACGTGGTGCAGCTGGCAGTAGATCAGTACACTCTGCCCAGGGTGCCAGACCTGCTCACTCACAATTTACAAACTCTGGCTTTGACGGCCTGGCAGCTGAAACCTCCATCTTGATGGAGAAGGGGCTGTCTACCTTGGTTATTGATACCATGATAAAGGCTAGGAAGAAGTCTTCCTCTTCCATTTATTACAGGGTTTGGTGTGCCTACATTGACTGGTGTGAGTCTAAGTCTCTTCCCTGTCGTGTGTTCTCTATTGCCAGGATCCTGGAGTTCATGCAGCATGGGCTGGAGATGGGGCTTCAACTCAGTACTCTGAAGGGTCAGGTTTCTGCCCTGGCTGTTTTCTTCCAGAAGTCCTTTGCTCAGCTTTCTCTGATCAGGACTTTTTTCCAGGGGGTTACTCATGTGCGTCCCCCATGTAAGCCTATGTTGCCTGTTTGGGATTTGAACTTTGTTTTGTCAGCCTTGCAGGGTGCTCCCTTTGAACCTGTGCAGGATGCTGCCCTGGCCATTCTTACTCTCAAGGTTGTCTTTTTGGTGGCTCTCACCTCTGTTAGGCGTGTGTCTGAGTTGGCGGCGCTTTCCATCCAGCCCCCCTACTATGAGAGACACCAGGACAAGGTGGTTTTCTGCTTCAAAAGTCTTAAAGGGGCCACAGCACTCAAACCAGTTAGCTTGCTGACCAGCCTACAATCTGTCTCTAAACTAGGTTAAAAACAGGGGGCTCGGTCACACACATCTGCAGAAATATGCTTAAGCTGCACCACCAGCGCCAAGGTGCCCCTGTGAGGTTTAGGGCAACCTCAGGTAAGCCTGCTCCCAATTTATCTATTGCATTGTATGTCCCAAATGGGGCTCTTAGAGACTAGAATTAGTACTAGAGTTAGGACTGCACCTCACAGGGGCACCTTGGCGCTGGTGGTGCAGCTTAAGCATACTTCTGCAGATGTGTGTGACCGAGCCCCCTGTTTGTAACCTAGTTTAGAGACAGATTGTAGGCTGGTCAGCAAGCTAACTGGTTTGAGTGCTGTGGCCCCTTTAAGACTTTTGGTTTTCTGCTTCAAGCCAGACTTTCTGCCTAAGGTTGTTAGAGATGAGCGAACTTTTGAAAAATTCGATTCGACTGATTCGCCGAATTTTCCGACAAAAATCGTTTCGACCCGAATTTATTCGCGATGAATCGCTATTAAAAACGGCTATTTCTGAGCCTCCTAGAGCCTCAATAGGGTTGTAAACCATTCTGCCTTGCTGTAACACGCACAGGATGCGTGCTGGGTTAGTTAAATAATACTTTGAATAAATATCACATGCAGATCAGAGGCATCGCTAATAGAATCGCAGAGCGGCACAATTGAATTCAAGAGAGTTGAAGTGGCATCACTATGAGGGGCAGGAGCCCAAACATTGCTTTAAAGAGACACTGGAGTTGGCTTCAGGAGCCCAAAAATTGGATGAATCACACCCTGGAGTTGGCAGCAGCAGCAGCAGGAGCCCAAATATTACTTTAAAGAGACCCTGGGGTTGGCTTCAGGAGCCCAAAAATTGGATGATTCACACCCTGGAGTTGGCAGCAGCAGCAGCAGGAGCCCAAATATACACTGGAGTTGGCTTCAGGAGCCCAAAAATTGGATGAATCACACCCTGGAGTTGGCAGCAACAGGAGCTTAAATATTACTTTAAAGAGACACTGGGGTTGGCTTCAGGAGGCCAAAAATTGGATGAATCACACCCTGGAGTTGGCAGCAGCAGGAGCCCAAATATTACTTTAAAAAGACACTGGGGTTGGCTTCAGGAGCCCAAAAATTGGATGAATCACACCCTGGAGTTGGCAGCAGCAGCAGCAGGAGCCCAAACATTACTTTAAAGAGACACTGGGGTTGGCTTCAGGAGCCCAAAAATTGGATGAATCACACCCTGGAGTTGGCAGCAGCAGCAGGAGCCCAAACATTACTTTAAAGAGACACTGGGGTTGGCTTCAGGAGCCCAAAAATTGAATGAATCACACCCTGGAGTTGGCAGCAGCAGCAGGAGCCCAAACATTACTTTAACCCTTTAAATGCCAGCCACGTAAATTTTACGTGGTTGCTTCTCCTGGACTTAAGTGCCAGCCACGTAAAATTCACGTGCCTGGCATCTACCCCTGCTAGTGGGCAAAAAAATAAATAAAAATACTCACCTGACCCCTCGTTAGATCCGGCCGGGTCTCCTCTTTAATTTGGTGCCATCCGATCCCCCGTGGGGTCTCGGATGGCTCCAGGAGAGCCCCTGGAATAGTGCCCCCCCCCCCGCTTCGGCAGCAGCAGCTGCTATCTGTGAAAAAAAAAAAAAAAAAAAATGACATTCACTTACCTTAGGTCGCGCTGCCTCCCGACAGGTCTCTTCTTCACTGGGGGGGCCTCCGATCGCCCCCCCCTTGCTCTTCAGCTTCAGGGGAGAGCCTGAAAGGGCTCTCCCCCCTCCTGCTCCGACGGGCGCCGCCATCTTGTGATAAGCCCCGCCCTTTGGGGCGGGGCTTATCGCGTCCCTCGCTCAAGCTCCGCCCCTTTGGGGGCGGGGCTTAGCGCGATCCCGGCTCGAAGCCCCGCCCCCTTTGTGACGTCACTCACCGGGTGTCGTCCTGGCTCCCGGCTGTTTTTCATTCAGATGCGATCATGCTGGCCACAGGAGCAGAGGGGCAGGTGATCAGATCATCACCTGCCCCTCTGCTACTGCAGCCAGCATGATCGCATCTGTCATCACATCGAGGGAAAAAGGAGCTGACGATCGGAGGTAAGTAAAGTAAAAAAAAAGTTTTTATTTTTTAATAAAATTTTTTATTAAAGTGTCAGTGTGTTTTTTTACTGTTAACCCCTTGTGAACTGGTAAGGGGTCCATGAGACCCCTTATACCAGTTCACGAGGCATCCCCTATTACCTGCCTCCCCAAAGGCCAGGGGGGGGCAGAAGAGCCCGGGCCCACATAGGGTATGTGGGCTCGTAGGCTGCAGGGTGGGGGGGCCACAAAAGCTGGCCCCCCCACTCTGTGCCTACAAGCCCACATAGCTGGTCCCGGGCTGGTTATGACGGGTAGGGGGGACCCTACGTCATTTTTTTTTTGAATTTTAAGGGTTAGGGTTAGCCTAACCCTAACCCTAACCCTTAAAATTCAAAAAAAAATGAGGTCCCCCCCCCCCTGGGAGGGGGAACCCTACGTCATTTTTTTTTTTAATTTTAAGGGTTAGGTTAGCCTAACCCTAACCCTTAATTTTTTTTTTTTTAATGACGTAGGGTCCCCCCTCCCGGGGGGGGGGGGCCCTACATTTTTTTAAAAAAATTTAAGGGTTAGGGTTAGCCTAACCCTTAAAATTCTGCCAAAAAATGGGTTCCCCCCCCCTTCCCGGGAGGGGGGATGCTACGTCTTTCTTTTTTTTTTTTTTTTAAAGTGGACCAACACCCAGGCTGATCGGCACGGGAATCTATAAGATTCCAGGGCCGATCAGATCCCTCACCGCGGGGCATCCGAAATCGGGATGCCCCGCTGTGTGAAACCCCCCAGGACGCCCCATTCGCCTTACCTTATCCCCGTTCCAACGATGCATGCGCGGGCCTCCGCCGCCTCTCACGCTTCTGTCTAGCAGGGCGCCGTTTGTGAATGCCCGGCGCAGGCACGCTCCCTGTTAGAGGGAAGCGCGAGATGCGGCTGCCAGCGTGCTCGGAGCTGCTGTGGTTGTCCGTCCCTTGTCCGTGCATACCACAGCGGCTCTGAGCACTCTGATTGGACGAGCGCTCGCGCATGCGCCGTAGGAGCGGGGTGAGGTGAGTTTTTTGATACCTTTCTCGGGGGTTTCATGCAGCGGGGCACCCCCCGCGGAAGTGGAACAAAACCCAGGATAGTGAAAATCCTGGGTGTTGGTCCACTTTAAGGGTTAGGGTTAGGGTAACGCTAACCCTTAAAATTCCCCCCCAAAAATGGGGTCCCCTGGGAGGGGGGATCCTATGTCATTTTTTCTTTAATTTTAAGGGTTAGGGTTAGGCTTAGCCTAACCCTAACCCTTAAAATTCCAAAAAAAACGGGGTCCCCCCCCCCTGGGAGGGGGGTCCCTATGTCATTTTCTTTTTAAATTAACCCCTTGCGTTTATAGTGTGGATAGTAGTATTTTGTTTTTAAATGTTATAAAGTGCTATCTTCAGTTTGGGGGGTCTCCTGGGCAAGAATGGGGGGCTATCGATACATATGTGGTACCGTTGTAATCGGGAGAAATGGGGCTATCACATGCAATATGGTTTTCATTACTAAAACAAATGTTTTATTTCAAATAAAGGAGACAATTGTTTAAAAAATATTATTTTATTTATTTTTTTGTTTTTTTTACGCAAAAATATTTAAAAAACAGCAGAAAAATTACAAACAAGACATTTAATGTTAAAGCCTAAACTCTGCTGCAAAAAAAAATATATATATATTTTCCAGGAAATTCCGGCAAAAATCACGGTTAAACATGGCGCAAAATGGGGAAAAATGACCAACAGAGGGTGACAAAAGTTCAAGTAGGCTGGCAATTAAAAGGGTTAATAGTACCTATGCATGTTGGGTATTGTTCTGCTCGGGGGACCTTGCGCTTTCAGATTTAGCTTGTTTTTTCTTATTTTCATATTGATATTTTAGGAGAAGGTGTTTTTTATTTGGCTTTTTTATACATTTTCTTGTGAAACCCTGTGCAACCTAAGAATTCTTCAAGGGATTACTTCCAGAAAGATGAGCCCACGACAACAAGCTGGGTACGCTTAGAAAGCTTAAAATGTGTACTTTCCGGGAATATATGGTTTATGGGGGATATTCCAAATGTAAAGGCTTGTTTTGGTAGAAAAAGCACAAGGTGCGCACATTGTCTGCAGAGCTGAAATTTTGAAGTAAAATTGCTGTTACGCACATGCTTTACTTTGGTGTGTTTGGCAACTCTTCCCTTGACAGTAGCTATGCATGCTGGGTATTGTTCTGTTCGGGGCATGTTGCTTTTTCAGATTTTCAGTTTTTTTCTTGTTTCCATATAGTTTTTTTTAGGAAAATGTGGTTTTGATTCTGCATTTTTTTTCTTTTTTAGGGAAACCCTGTGCAACCAAAGAATATATTGAGGGGTTAACTCCAGAAAACTGCACCCATGTCAACAAACCTGGTACGTCTAGAAAGCTTGAGGTGTGTACTTCCAGAGAATATATAGTTTGTCGGGGGTATTTCAAATGTAAAGGGTTGTTTTTCTTGAAAAACTGCAAGGTGCGCTTAGCGCGTAGCATAGTTGTATTTTATCTGAAAATCTCCTAAAGCGTTGTTTCAGTTTGGGGGAGTCGCCTGGGCAGGAAAGGGTGTCTACCAATACATATGTGGTACCGCTGTAACCGGGATAAATTGGTGTTTCACGCGCAATAAGATTTTAGTGAGAAACTTACATTTTTTATTACAAAAAAACACTACAAATTGTAAAAAATAGTTTTTGGGGGTTTTTTTTTGCACATATTTCATCCAAAAATATTGAGAATACACCTAAAAAATGACAAACAAGACATTTCATGTTAAAGCCCAGACTCTGCGGAAAAAAACAATATATCACTTTCCTGCGAAATCCCTGGAAATCCCTTCAAAAACCACAGTTGAACATGGGGAGCGCAAAATAGTGCAAAATGGTCTGGCAACAAAGGGTGACAAAATCTCAAGGTAGGCTGGCACTTAAAGGGTTAAAGAGACACTGGGGTTGGCTTCAGGAGCCCAAAAATTGGATGATTCACGCCCTGGAGTTGGCAGCAGCAGCAGGAGCCCAAATATTACTTTAAAGAGACACTGGAGTTGGCTTCAGGAGCCCCAAAATTGGATGAATCACACCTTGGAGTTGGCAGCAACAGCAGCAGGAGCCCAAATATTACTTTAAAGAGACACTGGGGTTGGCTTCAGGAGCCCAAAAATTGGATGAATCACACCCTGGAGTTGGCAGCAGCAGCAGGAGCAGCCCAAATATTACTTTAAAGAGACACTGGGGTTGGCTTCAGGAGGCCAAAAATTGGATGAATCACACCCTGGAGTTGGCAGCAGCAGCAGCAGGAGCCCAAATATACACTGGAGTTGGCTTCAGGAGCCCTAAAATTGGATGAATCACACCCTGGAGTTGGCAGCAGCAGCAGGAGCCCAAACATTACTTTAAAGAGACCCTGGGGTTGGCTTCAGGAGCCCAAAAATTGGATGAATCACACCCTGGAGTTGGCAGCAGCAGCAGCAGGAGCCCAAATATTACTTTAAAGAGACATTGGGGTTGGCTTCAGGAGGCCAAAAATTGGATGAATCACACCCTGGAGTTGGCAGCAGCAGCAGGAGCCCAAACATTACTTTAAAGAGACCCTGGGGTTGGCTTCAGGAGCCCAAAAATTGGATGAATCACACCCTGGAGTTGGCAGCAGCAGCAGGAGCAGCCCAAATATTACTTTAAAGAGACACTGGGGTTGGCTTCAGGAGCCCAAAAATTGGATGAATCACACCCTGGAGTTGGCAGCAGCAGCAGGAGCCCAAACATTACTTTAAAGAGACCCTGGGGTTGGTTTCAGGAGCCCAAAAATTGGATGAATCACACCCTGGAGTTGGCAGCAGGAGCAGCCCAAATATTACTTTAAAGAGACACTGGGGTTGGCTTCAGGAGGCCAAAAATTGGATGAATCACACCCTGGAGTTGGCAGCAGCAGCAGCAGGAGCCCAAATATACACTGGAGTATGCTTAAGGAGCCCTAAAATGGGATGAATCACACCCTGGAGTTGGCAGCAGCAGCAGCAGCCCAAACATTACTTTAAAGAGACCCTGGGGTTGGCTTCAGGAGCCCAAAAATTGGATGAATCACACCCTGGAGTTGGCAGCAGCAGCAGGAGCAGCCCAAATATTACTTTAAAGAGACACTGGGGTTGGCTTCAGGAGGCCAAAAATTGGATGAATCACACCCTGGAGTTGGCATCAGCAGCAGCAGGAGCCCAAATATACACTGGAGTTGGCTTCAGGAGGCCCAAAATTGGATGAATCACACCCTGGAGTTGGCAGCAGCAACAGCAGGAGCCCAAACATCACTTTAAAGAGACACTGGGGTTGGCTTCAGGAGGCCAAAAATTGGATGAATCACACCCTGGAGTTGGCAGCAGCAGCAGCCCAAATATACACTGGAGTTGGCTTCAGGAGCCCAAAAATTGGATGAATCACACCCTGGAGTTGGCAGCAGCAGCAGCAGGAGCCCAAATATTACTTTAAAGAGACCCTGGGGTTGGCTTCAGGAGCCCAAAAATTGGATGATTCACACCCTGGAGTTGACATCAGCAGGAGCCCAAAAATTGGCCTAAAGACATAAATGTGTTTTGCACCATTTGGAAATTGTAAAACGTGGCACCATGCTGAATCTAGTCACATGCATCAGGCATTGGTGGGTGGAAATCCTGGCTGATCCATCCCTGATTCATTTTGACAAAGGTGAGTCTCTCCACATTTTTAGTTGACAGACGAGTTCTCCTCGCCGTAACTATGGCCCCCGCCGCACTAAACACCCGCTCAGATGGCACGCTACTTGCCGGGCAGGACAGCTTTTCCAGGGCAAACTCTGCTAGTTGCGGCCACAAATCAAGTTTGGCTGCCCAGAAGTCCAGCGGATCCTCAAGGTGTGCTGGCATGGTCATGTCAAAGTATGACATGACCTGCTGGTTCAGGTCCTGCTCCAGGTCTTCCTGCTGCTCATGAGTAGCCTCACTATGCCGGTGTAGAAAGCTACTCATTAGCGACTGAAGACTGAGGCTGCTGCTGCTGATGGAGCTGCTGCTGCTGCTCCTGCCAACTCCCCCAGCGGCCATGGCAGTGGAAGGTGAGCGCAGAGGTCCCCTCGAGTCAGACCTGTGAGAGTATGGACCATGGCGCAGATAGGCATCGGCCAACTGCCTACGTAGAATGTCTTTGTAGTAGTTCAGTTTGTCCTCCCTCTCGGTGGGTTTAAAAAATGCCCCCATTTTGTGCCGGAAGCGAGGGTCCAATAAGGTGGACAGCCAGAAGTCATCCCGCCGACAGATGGAAACAATTCTGGGGTCACTACGCAAGCACGTGAGCATGCTTTGTGCCATTTGCGCAAGTGACTCGGATGGACTACCTGTCTCCATCTCCACTGCATACTGCCACGGTGTGCCCGGGTCCTCTGTCTCGCCTTCCTCAAAAACCTCTAGCTCCTCTGGCTGCTCCTGCTCCTCCTCTCCTGTCCGCTGACTAGATAAACCAGCCATTTCGCCAAGCCTAAACTGTGTTTCGCTGGGCAACTCCTCCTCCTCCTCCTCCAGTTCAGCTCCAACGGGGTTCATGTGGCCGTAAGATGTAAACGCCATGTCTCCAGTGCCCTGACCAGCCATGGTTTCCAACATGTGCTGTAGTACATGAAGCAGTGGAATCACGTTGTTCATCCCGTAATCCTGCCGACTGACAAATAAAGTGGCTTCCTCAAAGGGCCTGAGCAAACGACAGGTGTCACGTATGAGCTGCCACTGGTTGACATTGAAGTTACACAGGGGAGTCCCCCTATCTGCTTGGATCAACAGGAAATCCGTGATGGCTTTTCCCTGTTCATATAATCGGTCCAACATGTGAAGGGTGGAATTCCAACGGGTGGAAACATCGCAAATCAGACTATGTTGGGGGATACCATTCTGACGCTGTAGCTCAAGAAGGGTGTGTTTGGCGGTGTATGAGTGGCTGAAGTGCATGCAAAGTTTCCTTGAAGTTGTTAGGATGTCTTGCAGATGGGGGGAACACTTCAGAAACCGCTTGACAACCAGATTGAAGACGTGAGCCATGCAGGGGGCATGGGTCAGGCTTCCTTGGCGCAGCGCAGACAAAATGTTCTTCCCATTGTCGGTAACCATGATTCCCATTTTAAGTTTTCTTGGAGTAAGCCATGTTTGGATTTCCTGATGAATACATTTAAGCAGTTCCTCCCCTGTGTGACTCCGTTCGCCAAGACAAACCATGTGAAGCACTGCGTGACACCTCCGTGCCCTGCACACATGGTGGACTAGAGGGGCACTGAGACTTGAGCCTACAGTGGAGGGTGAGGAGATGGCGGAGGATGAGGAGGCCGAGTCGCACGGTGTCACAGGCCCAACGGGCAAGGAGCGCGGAGGCCGAAGCGGCGGGATCGGTCCAAGTTGCTGCTGCTGCTGCAAAGGGACCACATTCACCCAGTGGGCCGTAAACGACATGTACTGTCCCTGACCGTAGTTACAGCTCCAGATGTCGGCGCTGCCATGCACTTTGCTACACACCGACAGGCTCAAGGACTGGCCCACCTTCTGTTCAACAAAAGTGTGCAGCGCTGGTACTGCCTTCTTGGCAAAGAAATGACGGCTTGGGACTCTCCACCTCGGCTCGGCACAAGCCATCAGTTCTCTGAAAGGTGCAGATTCCACCACCTGAAAAGGGAGCGACTGCAGCACCAGCAACTTGGACAGGAGCACATTCAGCTTCTGCGCCGTAGGATGAGTGGGCGCATACTGCTGTCTCTTGGACATGGCTTCGCTGATGGATTGCTGGCGGGATGCATGACTTGGAGGAGGAGGAGGAGGAGGAGCAGGAGCGACAGAGGATGGGTATGACGCACAGCTGCCTTCGGCTGAGGTGCTGGAGCCTTGGCTGGCAGAAATTGGGAGCTCACTTGGTGAGGAAGCAGACTGGACCACCCCTTGGGAGCCTCGGTTCTCCCAGGTCGCTTTATGGTGACGCATCATATGTTGACGCAGGGCCGTGGTGCCAACATTTGGACCCTGGCCACGCTTCACCTTTTGCCTACATATCTTGCATGTGGCCATGTTACCCTCCTGCGGATGCTTCAGGAAAAACTGCCACACTGCCGAGTAGCTACTTTTCCCACCCCCTGGCCTCACTGATTCACTGCTGCTGTTGCCAACTCCAGGAACCCCTGCTCCACTACCTCCCGATAAGGTAGACTGCCGCACAGCAGGTGCTCTACCCCGGCCCCGGCCGGCTCCAGGCTTGGGAATTGTGCCCCCATGCTGACTGCTACCACCTTGCTGCCTCAGCTGCTGACTCCGGGGCAACCTGCGCCCCTCTTCTCCTGATGATGACGATGAAGCCCCATCATCACCCAGCTCCCAAGTGCGATCGGCTTCATCGTCATCATCATTATCACTGAGTTGTGGCTGTACGTCACTGATGTTCTTGGATTCGTCAACAGTGTCTGGCGCAGGAGCTGGAACGCTCGCAGCACCCACGACACTGTCCACATCACTATTTGTCTGCCTAGCTAGATAAGCCACCTCCATTTCTTGGCTGGGCAGTAGCTGCTGACTGTCCTCTATCTGATGGTCCTCCTCACTAAAGAGTGGAGCTGAACCCAAAGCATAGGATACGTCACTGGGGGAGGGAACGGCGTAGGACAGAGGCAATGGGAGGACAGGGACTGCTCTCGGGGCATGCCAACTCAGGGTTGTGTCAGAGGAACCTACCGACCCTAGACTGGGGGTCTCAGACGTAAGTTGTGATGATGTTGTTGATGAGCGCGTCAACCAATCTACCACGGCAGATGCGTTACTGGTGGAGACCCGACCGCTAGCAGATACTGGCAGATTAGGTCTCTCAGCGTGACTCCTGATGCTACTGGCCCCCAGTCTGCTGCGAGCTCTGCCTGCGGAATCTTGGCCTCTGCCACTCCTCTTTTCACTTCCAGGCACTTGTCTGCCCGACATAGTCTAACTGGCGTGGTAGTAGGTGATATTTTAAGAACCCCCAGGCAGCGGTGGGTCTATATGAAACAGAATATAATGCACACCAAAAGTGAGCAGTAACACTCAGCCTCCAACAGGCCTGCTTAGTGTAAATAAGAGAGCTGCTTAGTGTAAATAAAGAGGGGTATGCTATGTTACAGAATGGGATGCCCCAACAGGAGTGCACCTGGGACCAGTAGTAGCATGCACAGCAAAAGTGTCTTTATCAGGCCTAATTTCAATTAGAATAAGTGCAAATGGTTATGGTCTTAAATAGAGGCTGGTGTAGTCACAGAATGGGATGCCCCAAAAACCAACAGGAGTGCACCTGGCAGGCAGTAGTACTATGCACAGCAAAAGTGTCTTTATCAGGCCTAATTTCAATTAGAATAAGTGCAAATGGTTATGTTCTTAAATAGAGGCTGGTGTAGTCACAGAATGGGATGCCACAACAGGAGTGCACCTGGGACCAGTAGTAGCATGCACAGCAAAAGTGTCTTTATCAGGCCTAATTTCAATTAGAATAAGTGCAAATGGTTATGGTCTTAAATAGAGGCTGGTGTAGTCACAGAATGGGATGCCCCAAAAACCAACAGGAGTGCACCTGGCAGGCAGTAGTACTATGCACAGCAAAAGTGTCTTTATCAGGCCTAATTTCAATTAGAATAAGTGCAAATGGTTATGTTCTTAAATAGAGGCTGGTGTAGTCACAGAATGGGATGCCACAACAGGAGTGCACCTGGGACCAGTAGTAGCATGCACAGCAAAAGTGTCTTTATCAGGCCTAATTTCAATTAGAATAAGTGCAAATGGTTATGGTCTTAACCCTTTAAATGCCAAGCACGTAGTTTCTACGTGGTTGCCTCTCCTACCGTTAAGTGCCAAGCACGTAGAAACTACGTGCCTGGCATTTCCCACAAACAGTTAAAAAGATAGAAAAAAAAAACACTTACCTCCGGTATCCCCGTGAAGCTTGGGGTCCCCTCTTCCTGCGGGGGGCATCCGATCGCCCCCCCGTCGTCCTCCGTCTTCAGGGGGGGGCCCGAAACCAGCCGCCCCCCCCCGTTTCCAGCGCTGACATCGGCGCTGTAAAAAAAAAAAAAAACAAACTGTCATTTACTCACCTCCGCGCCCGAGCCTTCTCTCCGGGTCTCCTCTTCACCAGGGGGGGGTCCGATCCCCCCCCTGGGCTGCGCAGTCTTCAGGTGAGGACCCTCTTCCGGGTCCTCACCTCTTGTAATGGCGGCGATGGCCGCCGCCGCTTAGCTCCGCCCATTGTGGGAGGAGCGGGATGACGTCATCCCGCTCCTGCTATACCCCCTCCGAGCTCCGGCATCTGTCAGATGCCGGTGGTAATCGGAGCAGGGCGGGTGTCAGGTGAGGAGGCTCCGATCGGAGCCCCCTCGCCTGTCACCCGCCCTGCGCCGATCACCACCGGCATCTGTCAGTGACAGCGGCGCGCGACATACAGCGGCGAGGGACGTCGGATCGGAGGTGAGTATAGTGTAAAATAAGAAAAATAAAGATTTTTTTTCTCTGTGTCACTGTGATTTTTTACATTTTACCCCTTGTGAACTGGTAAGGGGTCCATGACCCCTATACCAGTTCACAAGGCTGGGGGGATGGCAAGCCACCTGCGCTAGCGGGTGGCTTGCCATTAACCCCTGGCACCCCCATTACCTGCCTCCCCAAAGGCCAGGGGGGGGCAGAAGAGCCCGGGCCCACATAGGCTATGTGGGCTCGTAGGCTGCAGGGTGGGGGGGCCACAAAAGCTGGCCCCCCCACTCTGTGCCTACAAGCCCCCATAGCTGGTCCCGGGCTGGTTACTGTGGGTAAGGGGGACCCCACGTCAATTTTTTTTTTGATTTTTAAGGGTTTTTAACCCTTAAAAATAAAAAAAAAATGGGGTCCCCCTCCCCTGGGAGGGGGGACCCTATGTCATTTTTTTTTTGATTAACCCTTTGTGTTCTGTCATCCAGCAGCTATAAAAGGCTTCTAGCAAGTGAGCAGAAGCCAGTGATCGCCGAGGGACAGAGTGCTCCAGGATGGATGGGAGGTGAGTACAGTGTAAAAAAAAATAAAAATAAAATATTTTTTTCTCTGCTTGTGTCTGTGTGATTATTTACATTTAACCCCTTGTGAACTGGTAAGGGGTCCATGACCCCTATACCAGTTCACAAGGCTGGGGGGATGGCAAGCCACCTGCGCTAGCGGGTGGCTTGCCATTAACCCCCGGCACCCCCATTACCTGCCTCCCCAAAGGCCAGGGGGGGGCAGAAGAGCCCGGGCCCACATGGGCTATGTGGGCTCGTAGGCTGCAGGGTGGGGGGGCCACAAAAGCTGGCCCCCCCACTCTGTGCCTACAAGCCCCCATAGCTGGTCCCGGGCTGGTTACTTTGGGTAAGGGGGACCCCACGTCAATTTTTTTTTTATTTTTAAGGGTTTTTAACCCTTAAAAATCAAAAAAAAAATGGGGTCTCCCTCCCCTGGGAGGGGGGACCCTATGTCATTTTTTTTCTCGATTTAACCCTTTGTAGTGTGGATGGTAGTTGTATTTTTTTTGTGAATGTTATAAAATACTTGTTTCAGTTAGGGGGGTCTCCTGGGCAGGAACAGGGGGCTACCGATAAATATGTGGTACCGTTCTAATCGGTAGAAATGGGGCTTTCACATGCAATATGATTTTCCTTAATAAAATACATTTTTTATTTAAAATAAAGGAGTCAATTTTTTTAAAACATTTTTTATTTATTTATTTATTATTTTTACTTAATAATATTGTAAAAAAAAAAAAAAATTTACAAACAAGACATTTCATGTTAAAGCCTAAACTCTGCTGCAAAAAAATATATATATAATTTTCCTGAAAGTTCCAGCAAAAATGGCGCAAAACATGACGCAAAATGGGGAAAAATGGCCTGTCAACAGAGGGTGACAAAATCTCAAGTAGGCTGGCAATTAAAAGGGTTAATAGTACCTATGCATGTTGGGTATTGTTCTGTTCGGGGGACCTTGCACTTTCAGACTTAGCTTGTTTTTTCTGGTTTGCATATTTATATTTTAGGAAAAGGTGTTTTTTATTCAGCTTTTTAATAAATTTTTTAGGGAAACCCTGCGCAAACAAAGAATTCTTTGAGGGATTACTTCCAGAAAGATGAGCCCACTACAACAAGCTGGGTACCCTTAGAAAGCTTAACGTGTGTACTTTCAGGGAATATATGGTTTATGGGGGATATTCCAAATGTCAAGGGTTGTTTTGGTTGAAAAATCGCAAGGGGCGCACTTTGTCTGCAGAGCTGAAATTTTCAAGTAAAATTACCGTTACGCACATGCTTTACTTTGGGGTGTTTGGCAACTCTTCCCTTGACAGAACCTATGCATGTTGGGTATTGTTCTGTTCGGGGGATGTTGCGTTTTCAGATAAAACTTGTTTTTTCTTGTTTGTATATAGTTTTTTTAGGAAAATGTGGCTTTGATTCTGCTTTTTTATCCTTTTTTTAGGGAAACTCTTTGCAACCAAAGAATCCATTGAGGGATTACTTCCAGAAAACTATGGCCACATCAACAAGCCTGGTACGCCTAGAAAGCCTGAGGTGTGTACTTCCAGAGAATATATAGTTTGTTGGGGGTATTTCAAATGTAAAGGGTTGTTTTTCTGGAAAAACTGCAAGGTGCGCATATTGCGTAGCACAGTTGTATTTTATCTGAAAATCCCCTAAAGCGCTGTTTCAGTTTGGGGGAGTCTCCTGGGCAGGAAAGGGTGTCTACCTATACATATGTGGTACCGCTGTAACCGGGAGAAATTGGGATTTCACACGCAATAAGATTTCATTGACAAACTTACATTTTTTATTACAAAAAAAACTACAATATGTAAAAAATTTTTTTTTTTTTGCACATATTTCACCCAAAAATATTGAGAATACACCTAAAAAATGAAAAACAAGACATTTCATGTTAAAGCCCAGACTCTGCTGAAAAAAACAATATATCATTTTCCTGGGAAATCCCTGGAAATCCCTTCAAAAATCACATTTGAACATGGGGAGCGCAAAATAGTGCAAAATGGTCTGGCAACAGAGTGTGACAAAAACTCCAGGTAGGCTGGCACTTAAAGGGTTAAATAGAGGCTGGTGTAGTCACAGAATGGGATGCCACAACAGGAGTGCACCTGGGACCAGTAGTAGCATGCACAGCAAAAGAGTCTTTATCAGGCCTAATTTCAATTAGAATAAGTGCAAATGGTTATGTTCTTAAATAGAGGCTGGTGTAGTCACTGAATGGGATGCCACAACAGGAGTGCACCTGGCAGGGACCAGTAGTGCTATGCACAGCAAAAGTGTCTTTATCAGGCCTAATTTCAATTATAATAGGTGCAAATGGTTATGGTCTTAAATAGAGGCTGCTGTAGTCACAAAATGGGATGCCCCAAACAGGAGTGCACCTGGGACCAGTAGTGCTATGCACAGCAAAAGTGTCTTTATCAGGCCTAATTTCAATTAGAATAAGTGCAAATGGTTATATGGTCTTAAATAGAGGCTGCTGTAGTCACAGAATGGGATGCCCCAAACAGGAGTGCACCTGGCAGGGACCAGTAGTGCTATGCACAGCAAAAGTGTCTTTATCAGGCCTAATTTCAATTAGAATAAGTGCAAATGGTTATATGGTCTTAAATAGAGGCTGCTGTAGTCACAGAATGGGATGCCCCAAACAGGAGTGCACCTGGCAGGCAGTAGTGCTATGCACAGCAAAAGTGTCTTTATCAGGCCTAATTTCAATTAGAAGAAGTGCAAATGGTTATGGTCTTAAATAGAGGCTGGTGTAGTCACAGAATGGGATGCCACAACAGGAGTGCACCTGGCAGGCAGCAGTAAGAATATGCACAGCAAAAGTGTCTTTATTAGGCCTAATTTCAATTAGAATAAGTGCAAATGGTTATGGTCTTAAATAGAGGCTGGTGTAGTCACAGAATGGGATGCCACAACAGGAGTGCACCTGGGACCAGTAGTAGCATGCACAGCAAAAGTGTCTTTATCAGGCCTAATTTCAATTAGAATAAGTGCAAATGGTTATGGTCTTAAATAGAGGCTGGTGTAGTCACAGAATGGGGTGCCACAACAGGAGTGCACCTGGCAGGCAGCAGTAAGAATATGCACAGCAAAAGAGTCTTTATCAGGCCTAATTTCAATTAGAATAAGTGCAAATGGTTATGTTCTTAAATAGAGGCTGGTGTAGTCACAGAATGGGATGCCCCAACAGGAGTGCACCTGGCAGGCAGCAGTAAGAATATGCACAGCAAAAGTGTCTTTATCAGGCCTAATTTCAATTAGAATAAGTGCAAATGGTTATATGGTCTTAAATAGAGGCTGCTGTAGTCACAGAATGGGATGCCCCAAACAGGAGTGCACCTGGCAGGGACCAGTAGTGCTATGCACAGCAAAAGTGTCTTTATCAGGCCTAATTTCAATTATAATAGGTGCAAATGGTTATGGTCTTAAATAGAGGCTGCTGTAGTCACAGAATGGGATGCCCCAAACAGGAGTGCACCTGGGACAAGTAGTGCTATGCACAGCAAAAGTGTCTTTATCAGGCCTAATTTCAATTATAATAGGTGCAAATGGTTATGGTCTGAAATAGAGGCTGCTGTAGTCACAGAATGGGATGCCCCAAACAGGAGTGCACCTGGCAGGGACCAGTAGTGCCATGCACAGCAAAAGTGTCTTTATCAGGCCTAATTTCAATTATAATAGGTGCAAATGGTTATGGTCTTAAATAGAGGCTGCTGTAGTCACAGAATGGGATGCCCCAAACAGGAGTGCACCTGGCAGGCAGTAGTGCTATGCACAGCAAAAGTGTATTTATCAGGCCTAATTTCAATTAGAATAAGTGCAAATGGTTATATGGTCTTAAATAGAGGCTGGTGTAGTCACAGAATGGGATGCCACAACAGGAGTGCACCTGGCAGGCAGTAGTGCTATGCACAGCAAAAGTGTCTTTATCAGGCCTAATTTCAATTATAATAGGTGCAAATGGTTATAGTCTTAAATAGAGGCTGCTGTAGTCACAGAATGGGATGCCCCAAACAGGAGTGCACCTGGCAGGCAGTAGTGCTATGCGCAGCAAAAGTGTCTTTATCAGGCCTATTTTCAATTATAATAGGTGCAAATGGTTATGGTCTTAAATAGAGGCTGCTGTAGTCACAGAATGGGATGCCCCAAACAGGAGTGCACCTGGCAGGGACCAGTAGTACTATGCACAGCAAAAGTGTCTTTATCAGGCCTAATTTCAATTATAATAAGTGCAAATGGTTATGGTCTTAAATAGAGGCTGCTGTAGTCACAGAATGGGATGCCTCACAGCAGACTTAAGATCAGTTCAGTATATATGCACAGTTAGTTAGTATAATCAGCCTGAAAACGCTAACAAAGCCTGTCAGCCAGCCAGTAACACTCAGGCTGGATGAAAAAAAAAAAAAATCTCCCTGTGACTGCCTCCGATTTTTCCTAACTTTCCCTGTTTTTCGCTGACTTTCTGTCTGTCTCCTGCCTGTCTCCAGCCTGTCCCTGTCTGTCCCTGCCTGTCTAACTGCCTCTCCCTCACTACAGCGTTCTGTCTCTCACGAATGCCATAGAGAAATGAGGAAGGAAAAGCAAGATGGCCGACTTAAATAGCGCTGTGACGTCACCGGGCTTGCTGGCTGCTGATAGGCTGCATGTGACTGCCCCAGCATGCACTGGCGCGGGGTAGATGTCCAGACATGTCCCGTCCGCCATCTTAGAATGCCTGTATGTAAATGAATGGATGTTAAAGGAAAACTTCGAGCGATCGAATCGCGGGGAAATTCGGATTCGATACGAATCGAATTTTTCATGAAATTCGGATCTAATCCGGGTTCGTCCGGATCGATTCGCTCATCCCTAAAGGTTGTGTCTAGGGATGAGCGAATCGATCCGGACGAACCCAGATTCGATCCGAATTTCATGAAAAATTTGATTCGGATCGAATCCGAATTTCCCCGCGATTCGATCGCTCGAAGTTTTCCTTTAACATCCATTCATTTACATACAGGCATTCTAAGATGGCGGACGGGACATGTCTGGACATCTACCCCACGCCAGTGCAAGCTGGGGCAGTCACATGCAGCCTATCAGCAGCCAGCAAGCCCGGTGACGTCACAGCGCTATTTAAGTCGGCCATCTTGCTTTTCCTTCCTCATTTCTCTATTGCATTCGTGAGAGACAGAACACTGTAGTGAGGGAGAGGCAGTTAGACAGGCAGGGACAGACAGGGACAGGCTGGAGACAGGCAGGAGACAGACAGAAAGTCAGCGAAAAACAGGGAAAGTTAGGAAAAATCGGAGGCAGTCACAGGGAGATTTTTTTTTTTTCATCCAGCCTGAGTGTTACTGGCTGGCTGGCAGGCTTTGTTAGCATTTTCAGGCTGCCTATACTAACTAACTGTGCATATATACTGAACTGATCTTAAGTCTGCTGTGAGGCATCCCATTCTGTGACTACAGCAGCCTCTATTTAAGACCATAACCATTTGCACTTATTATAATTGAAATTAGGCCTGATAAAGACACTTTTGCTGTGCATAGTACTACTGGTCCCTGCCAGGTACACTCCTGTTTGGGGCATCCCATTCTGTGACTACAGCAGCCTCTATTTAAGACCATAACCATTTGCACCTATTATAATTGAAATTAGGCCTGATAAAGACACTTTTGCTGTGCATAGCACTACTGCCTGCCAGGTGCACTCCTGTTTGGGGCATCCCATTCTGTGACTACAGCAGCCTCTATTTAAGACCATAACCATTTGCACCTATTATAATTGAAATTAGGCCTGATAAAGACACTTTTGCTGTGCATAGCAATACTGGTCCCTGCCAGGTGCACTCCTGTTTGGGGCATCCCATTCTGTGACTACAGCAGCCTCTATTTAAGACCATATAACCATTTGCACCTATTCTAATTGAAATTAGGCCTGATAAAGACACTTTTGCTGTGCATAGCACTACTGCCTGCCAGGTGCACTCCTGTTGTGGCATCCCATTCTGTGACTACACCAGCCTCTATTTAAGACCATATAACCATTTGCACTTATTCTAATTGAAATTAGGCCTGATAAAGACACTTTTGCTGTGCATAGCACTACTGTCTGCCAGGTGCACTCCTGTTTGGGGCATCCCATTCTGTGACTACAGAAGCCTCTATTTAAGACCATAACCATTTGCACCTATTATAATTGAAATTAGGCCTGATAAAGACACTTTTGCTGTGCATAGCACTACTGGTCCCAGGTGCACTCCTGTTTGGGGCATCCCATTCTGTGACTACAGCAGCCTCTATTTAAGACCATATAACCATTTGCACTTATTCTAATTGAAATTAGGCCTGATAAAGACACTTTTGCTGTGCATGCTACTACTGGTCCCAGGTGCACTCCTGTTGTGGCATCCCATTCTGTGACTACACCAGCCTCTATTTAAGACCATAACCATTTGCACTTATTCTAATTGAAATTAGGCCTGATAAAGACACTTTTGCTGTGCATATTCTTACTGCTGCCTGCCAGGTGCACTCCTGTTGTGGCATCCCATTCTGTGACTACACCAGCCTCTATTTAAGACCATAACCATTTGCACTTATTCTAATTGAAATTAGGCCTGATAAAGACACTTTTGCTGTGCATGCTACTACTGGTCCCAGGTGCACTCCTGTTTGGGGCATCCCATTCTGTGACTACACCAGCCTCTATTTAAGACCATAACCATTTGCACTTATTCTAATTGAAATTAGGCCTGATAAAGACACTTTTGCTGTGCATGCTACTACTGGTCCCAGGTGCATTCCTGTTGTGGCATCCCATTCTGTG
The DNA here is from genome assembly GCA_027917425.1 of Gastrophryne carolinensis. Taxonomy (NCBI): domain Eukaryota; kingdom Metazoa; phylum Chordata; class Amphibia; order Anura; family Microhylidae; genus Gastrophryne; species Gastrophryne carolinensis. The sequence goes on along the minus strand of CM051243.1, from coordinate 69,960,956 downwards.
ACTACACCAGCCTCTATTTAAGAACATAACCATTTGCACCTATTATAATTGAAATTAGGCCTGATAAAGACACTTTTGCTGTGCATAGCACTACTGGTCCCTGCCAGGTGCACTCCTGTTTGGGGCATCCCATTCTGTGACTACAGCAGCCTCTATTTAAGACCATATAACCATTTGCACTTATTCTAATTGAAATTAGGCCTGATAAAGACACTTTTGCTGTGCATGCTACTACTGGTCCCAGGTGCACTCCTGTTGTGGCATCCCATTCTGTGACTACACCAGCCTCTATTTAAGACCATAACCATTTGCACTTATTCTAATTGAAATTAGGCCTGATGAAGACACTTTTGCTGTGCATATTCTTACTGCTGCCTGCCAGGTGCACTCCTGTTGTGGCATCCCATTCTGTGACTACACCAGCCTCTATTTAAGACCATAACCATTTGCACTTATTCTAATTGAAATTAGGCCTGATAAAGACACTTTTGCTGTGCATAGCACTACTGGTCCCTGCCAGGTGCACTCCTGTTTGGGGCATCCCATTCTGTGACTACAGCAGCCTCTATTTAAGACCATATAACCATTTGCACTTATTCTAATTGAAATTAGGCCTGATAAAGACACTTTTGCTGTGCATAGCACTACTGGTCCCAGGTGCACTCTTGTTTGGGGCATCCCATTCTGTGACTACAGCAGCCTCTATTTAAGACCATAACCATTTGCACCTATTATAATTGAAATTAGGCCTGATAAAGACACTTTTGCTGTGCATAGCACTAGTGGTCCCTGCCTGGTGCACTCCTGTTGTGGCATCCCATTCTGTGACTACACCAGCCTCTATTTAAGACCATAACCATTTGCACTTATTCTAATTGAAATTAGGCCTGATAAAGACACTTTTGCTGTGCATATTCTTACTGCTGCCTGCCAGGTGCACTCCTGTTGTGGCACCCCATTCTGTGACTACACCAGCCTCTATTTAAGACCATATAACCATTTGCACTTATTCTAATTGAAATTAGGCCTGATAAAGACACTTTTGCTGTGCATAGCACTACTGGTCCCTGCCAGGTGCACTCCTGTTTGGGGCATCCCATTCTGTGACTACAGCAGCCTCTATTTAAGACCATATAACCATTTGCACTTATTCTAATTGAAATTAGGCCTGATAAAGACACTTTTGCTGTGCATAGCACTACTGGTCCCAGGTGCACTCTTGTTTGGGGCATCCCATTCTGTGACTACAGCAGCCTCTATTTAAGACCATAACCATTTGCACCTATTATAATTGAAATTAGGCCTGATAAAGACACTTTTGCTGTGCATAGCACTAGTGGTCCCTGCCTGGTGCACTCCTGTTGTGGCATCCCATTCTGTGACTACACCAGCCTCTATTTAAGACCATAACCATTTGCACTTATTCTAATTGAAATTAGGCCTGATAAAGACACTTTTGCTGTGTATGCTACTACTGGTCCCAGGTGCACTCCTGTTGTGGCATCCCATTCTGTGACTACACCAGCCTCTATTTAAGAACATAACCATTTGCACTTATTCTAATTGAAATTAGGCCTGATAAAGACACTTTTGCTGTGCATAGTACTACTGCCTGCCAGGTGCACTCCTGTTGGTTTTTGGGGCATCCCATTCTGTGACTACACCAGCCTCTATTTAAGACCATAACCATTTGCACTTATTCTAATTGAAATTAGGCCTGATAATGACACTTTTGCTGTGCATGCTACTACTGGTCCCAGGTGCACTCCTGTTGGGGCATCCCATTCTGTAACATACCATACCCCTCTTTATTTACACTAAGCAGCTCTCTTACTTACACTAAGCAGGCCTGTTGGAGGCTGAGTGTTACTGCTCACTTTTGGTGTGCATTATATTCTGTTTCATATAGACCCACCGCTGCCTGGGGGTTCTTAAAATATCACCTACTACCACGCCAGTTAGACTATGTCGGGCAGACAAGTGCCTGGAAGTGAAAAGAGGAGTGGCAGAGGCCAAGATTCCGCAGGCAGAGCTCGCAGCAGACTGGGGGCCAGTAGCAGCAGGAGTCACGCTGAGAGACCTAATCTGCCAGTATCTGCTAGCGGTCGGGTCTCCACCAGTAACGCATCTGCCGTGGTAGATTGGTTGATGCGCTCATCAACAACATCATCACAACTTACGTCTGAGACCCCCAGTCTAGGGTCGGTAGGTTCCTCTGACACAACCCTGAGTTGGCAAGGCCCGAGAGCAGTCCCTGTCCTCCCATTGCCTCTGTCCTACGCCGTTCCCTCCCCCAGCGACGTATCCTATGCTTTGGGTTCAGCTCCACTCTTTAGTGAGGAGGACCATCAGATAGAGGACAGTCAGCAGCTACTGCCCAGCCAAGAAATGGAGGTGGCTTATCTAGCTAGGCAGACAAATAGTGATGTGGACAGTGTCGTGGGTGCTGCGAGCGTTCCAGCTCCTGCGCCAGACACTGTTGACGAATCCACGAACATCAGTGACGTACAGCCACAACTCGGTGATAATGATGATGACGATGAAGCCGATCGCACTTGGGAGCCGGGTGATGAAGGGGCTTCATCGTCATCATCAGGAGAAGAGGGGCGCAGGTTGCCCCGGAGTCAGCAGCTGAGGCAGCAAGGTGGTAGCAGTCAGCATGGGGGCACAATTCCCAAGCCTGGAGCCGGCCGGGGCCGGGGTAGAGCACCTGCTGTGCGGCAGTCTACCTTATCGGGAGGTAGTGGAGCAGGGGTTCCTGGAGTTGGCAACAGCAGCAGTGAATCAGTGAGGCCAGGGGGTGGGAAAAGTAGCTACTCGGCAGTGTGGCAGTTTTTCCTGAAGCATCCGCAGGAGGGTAACATGGCCACATGCAAGATATGTAGGCAAAAGGTGAAGCGTGGCCAGGGTCCAAATGTTGGCACCACGGCCCTGCGTCAACATATGATGCGTCACCATAAAGCGACCTGGGAGAACCGAGGCTCCCAAGGGGTGGTCCAGTCTGCTTCCTCACCAAGTGAGCTCCCAATTTCTGCCAGCCAAGGCTCCAGCACCTCAGCCGAAGGCAGCTGTGCGTCATACCCATCCTCTGTCGCTCCTGCTCCTCCTCCTCCTCCTCCTCCAAGTCATGCATCCCGCCAGCAATCCATCAGCGAAGCCATGTCCAAGAGACAGCAGTATGCGCCCACTCATCCTACGGCGCAGAAGCTGAATGTGCTCCTGTCCAAGTTGCTGGTGCTGCAGTCGCTCCCTTTTCAGGTGGTGGAATCTGCACCTTTCAGAGAACTGATGGCTTGTGCCGAGCCGAGGGGGAGAGTCCCAAGCCGTCATTTCTTTGCCAAGAAGGCAGTACCAGCGCTGCACACTTTTGTTGAACAGAAGGTGGGCCAGTCCTTGAGCCTGTCGGTGTGTAGCAAAGTGCATGGCAGCGCCGACATCTGGAGCTGTAACTACGGTCAGGGACAGTACATGTCGTTTACGGCCCACTGGGTGAATGTGGTCCCTTTGCAGCAGCAGCAGCAACTTGGACAGGTCACGCCGCTTTTGCCTCCGCGCTCCCTGCCCGTTGGGCCTGTGACACCGTGCGACTCGGCCTCCTCATCCTCCGCCATCTCCTCACCCTCCACTGTAGGCTCAAGTCTCAGTGCCCCTCCAGTCTACCATGTGTGCAGGGCACGGAGGTGTCACGCAGTGCTTCACATGGTTTGTCTTGGAGAACGGAGTCGCACAGGGGAGGAACTGCTTAAATGTATTCATCAGGAAATCCAAACATGGCTTACTCCAAGAAAACTTAAAATGGGAATCATGGTCACCGACAATGGGAAGAACATTTTGTCTGCGCTGCGCCAAGGAAGCCTGACCCATGCCCCCTGCATGGCTCACGTCTTCAATCTGGTTGTCAAGCGGTTTCTGAAGTGTTCCCCCCATCTGCAAGACATCCTAACAACTTCAAGGAAACTTTGCATGCACTTCAGCCACTCATACACCGCCAAACACACCCTTCTTGAGCTACAGCATCAGAATGGTATCCCCCAACATAGTCTGATTTGCGATGTTTCCACCCGTTGGAATTCCACCCTTCACATGTTGGACCGATTATATGAACAGAGAAAAGCCATCACGGATTTCCTGATGATCCAAGCAGATAGGGGGACTCCCCTGTGTAACTTCAATGTCAACCAGTGGCAGCTCATACGTGACACCTGTCGTTTGCCCAGGCCCTTTGAGGAAGCCACTTTATTTGTCAGTCGGCAGGATTACGGGATGAACGACGTGATTCCACTGCTTCATGTACTACAGCACATGTTGGAAACCATGGCTGGTCAGGGCACTGGAGACATGGCGTTTACATCTTACGGCCACATGAACCCCGTTGGAGCTGAACTGGAGGAGGAGGAGGAAGAGGAGGAGGAGGAGTTGCCCAGCGAAACACAGTTTAGGCTTGGCGAAATGGCTGGTTTATCTAGTCAGCGGACAGGAGAGGAGGAGCAGGAGCAGCCAGAGGAGCTAGAGGTTTTTGAGGAAGGCGAGACAGAGGACCCGGGCACACCGTGGCAGTATGCAGTGGAGATGGAGACAGGTAGTCCATCCGAGTCACTTGCGCAAATGGCACGAAGCATGCTCACGTGCTTGCGTAGTGACCCCAGAATTGTTTCCATCTGTCGGCGGGATGACTTCTGGCTGTCCACCTTATTGGACCCTCGCTTCCGGCACAAAATGGGGGCATTTTTTAAACCCACCGAGAGGGAGGACAAACTGAACTACTACAAAGACATTCTACGTAGGCAGTTGGCCGATGCCTATCTGCACCATGGTCCATACTCTCACAGGTCTGACTCGAGGGGACCTCTGCGCTCACCTTCCACTGCCATGGCCGCTGGGGGGGTTGGCAGGAGCAGCAGCAGGAGCAGCAGCAGCAGCTCCATCAGCAGCAGCAGCCTCAGTCTTCAGTCGCTAATGAGTAGCTTTCTACACCGGCATAGTGAGGCTACTCATGAGCAACAGGAAGACCTGGAGCAGGACCTGAACCAGCAGGTCATGTCATACTTTGACATGACCATGCCAACACACCTTGAGGATCCGTTGGACTTCTGGGCAGCCAAACTTGTGGCCGCAACTAGCAGAGTTTGCCCTGGAAAAGCTGTCCTGCCCGGCAAGTAGCGTGCCATCTGAGCGGGTGTTTAGTGCGGCGGGGGCCATAGTTACGGCGAGGAGAACTCGTCTGTCAACTAAAAATGTGGAGAGACTCACCTTTGTCAAAATGAATCAGGGATGGATCAGCCAGGATTTCCACCCACCAATGCCTGATGCATGCGACTAGATTCAGTATGGTGCCACGTTTTACACTTTCCAAATGGTGCAAAACATATTTATGTCTTAAGGCCAATTTTTGGGCTCCTGCTGATGTCAACTCCAGGGTGTGAATCATCCAATTTTTGGGCTCCTGAAGCCAACCCCAGGGTCTCTTTAAAGTTATATTTGGGCTCCTGCTGCTGCCAACTCCAGGGTGTGATTCATCCAATTTTTGGCCTCCTGAAGCCAACTCCAGTGTATATTTGGGCTCCTGCTGCTGCTGCTGCCAACTCCAGAGTGTGATTCATCCAATTTTTGGCCTCCTGAAGCCAACCCCAGTGGCTCTTTAAAGTAATGTTTGGGCTCCTGCTGCTGCTGCTGCCAACTCCAGGGTGTGATTCATCCAATTTTTGGCCTCCTGAAGCCAACTCCAGTGTATATTTGGGCTCCTGCTGCTGCCAACTCCAGGGTGTGATTCATCCAATTTTTGGCCTCCTGAAGCCAACCCCAGTGTCTCTTTAAAGTAATATTTGGGCTGCTCCTGCTGCTGCTGCCAACTCCAGGGTGTGATTCATCCAATTTTTGGGCTCCTGAAGCCAACCCCAGTGTCTCTTTAAAGTAATGTTTGGGCTCCTGCTGCTGCTGCCAACTCCAGGGTGTGATTCATCCAATTTTAGGGCTCCTGAAGCCAACTCCAGTGTATATTTAGGCTCCTGCTGCTGCCAACTCCAGGGTGTGATTCATCCAGTTTTTGGCCTCCTGAAGCCAACCCCAGTGTCTCTTTAAAGTAATATTTGGTCTGCTCCTGCTGCTGCTGCCAACTCCAGGGTGTGATTCATCCAATTTTTGGGCTCCTGAAGCCAACCCCAGGGTCTCTTTAAAGTAATGTTTGGGCTCCTGCTGCTGCTGCCAACTGCAGGGTGTGATTCATCCAATTTTTGGGCTCCTGAAGCCAATTCCAGTGCCTCTTTAAAGTAATATTTGGGCTCCTGTTGCTGCTGCTGCCAACTCCAGGATGTGATTCATCCAATTTTTGGGCTCCTGAAGCCAACCCCAGTGTCTCTTTAAAGTAATATTTGGGCTGCTCCTGCTGCTGCTGCCAACTCCAGGGTGTGATTCATCCAATTTTTGGGCTCCTGAAGCCAACCCCAGGGTCTCTTTAAAGTAATGTTTGGGCTCCTGCTGCTGCTGCCAACTCCAGGGTGTGATTCATCCAATTTTTGGCCTCCTGAAGCCAACCCCAGTGTCTCTTTAAAGAAATACTTGGGCTCCTGCTGCTGCTGCTGCCAACTCCAGGGTGTGATTCCTCCAATTTTTGGGCTCCTGAATCCAACCCCAGGGTCTCTTTAAAGTAATGTTTGGGCTCCTGCTGCTGCTGCCAACTCCAGGGTGTGATTCATCCAATTTTAGGGCTCCTGAATCCAACTCCAGTGTATATTTGGGCTCTTGCTGCTGCTGCTGCCAACTCCAGGGTGTGATTCATCCAATTTTTGGCCTCCTGAAGCCAACCCCAGTGTCTCTTTAAAGTAATATTTGGGCTGCTCCAGCTGCTGCTGCCAACTCCAGGGTGTGATTCATCCAATTTTTGGGCTCCTGAAGCCAACCCCAGGGTCTCTTTAAAGTAATGTTTGGGCCCCTGCTGCTGCTGCCAACTCCAGGGTGTGATTCATCCAATTTTAGGGCTCCTGCAGCCAACTCCAGTGTATATTTAGGCTCCTGCTGCTGCCAACTCCAGGATGTGATTCATCCAATTTTTGGGCTCCTGAAGCCAACCCCAGGGTCTCTTTAAAGTAATGTTTGGGCTCCTGCTGCTGCTGCCAACTCCAGGGTGTGATTCATCCAATTTTAGGGCTCCTGAATCCAACTCCAGTGTATATTTGGGCTCCTGCTGCTGCTGCTGCCAACTCCAGGGTGTGATTCATCCAATTTTTGGCCTCCTGAAGCCAACCCCAGTGTCTCTTTAAAGTAATATTTGGGCTGCTCCTGCTGCTGCTGCCAACTCCAGGGTGTGATTCATCCAATTTTTGGGCTCCTGAAGCCAACCCCAGTGTCTCTTTAAAGTAATATTTGGGCTGCTCCTGCTGCTGCTGCCAACTCCAGGGTGTGATCCATCCAATTTTTGGGCTCCTGAAGCCAACCCAAGGGTACCTTTAAAGTAATATTTGGGCTCCTGCTGCTGCTGCCAACTCCAGGGTGTGATTCATCCAATTTTTGGGCTCCTGAAGCCAACCCCAGGGTCTCTTTAAAGTAATGTTTGGGCTCCTGCTGCTGCTGACAACTCCAGGGTGTGATTCATCCAATTTTTGGGCTCCTGAAGCCAACTCCAGTGTCTCTTTAAAGTAATATTTGGGCTCCTGCTGCTGCTGCTGCCAACTCCAGGGTGTGATTCATCCAATTTTTGGGCTCCTGAAGCCAACTCCAGTGTATATTTGGGCTCCTACTACTGCTACTGCCAACTTCAGGGTGTGATTCATCCAATTTTTGGCCTCCTGAAGCCAACCCCAGTGTCTCTTTAAAGTAATATTTGGGCTCCTGCTGCTGCTGCCAACTCCAGGGTGTGATTCATCCAATTTTTGGGCTCCTGAAGCCAACTCCAGTGTCTCTTTAAAGTAATATTTGGGCTCCTGCTGCTGCTGCCAACTCCAGGGTGTGAATCATCCAATTTTTGGGCTCCTGAAGCCAACCCCAGTGTCTCTTTAAAATAATGTTTGGGCTCCTGCTGCTGCTGCCAACTCCAGGGTGTGATTCATCCAATTTTTGGGCTCCTGAAGCCAACCCCAGTGTCTCTTTAAAGTAATGTTTGGGCTCCTGCTGCTGCTGCCAACTCCAGGGTGTGATTCATCCAATTTTTGGGCTCCTGAAGCCAACCCCAGTGTCTCTTTAAAGTAATGTTTGGGCTCCTGCTGCTGCTGCCAACTCCAGGGTGTGATTCATCCAATTTTTGGGCTCCTGAAGCCAACTCCAGTGTCTCTTTAAAGTAATATTTGGGCTCCTGCTGCTGCCAACTCCAGGGTGTGATTCATCCAATTTTTGGGCTCCTGAAGCCAACCCCAGTGTCTCTTTAAAGTAATATTTGGGCTCCTGCTGCTGCTGCCAACTCCAGGGTGTGATTCATCCAATTTTTGGGCTCCTGAAGCCAACTCCAGTGTATATTTGGGCTCCTGCTGCTGCTGCTGCTGCCAACTCCAGGGTGTGATTCATCCAATTTTTGGCCTCCTGAAGCCAACCCCAGTGTCTCTTTAAAGTAATATATGGGCTCCTGCTGCTGCTGCTGCCAACTCCAGGGTGTGATTCATCCAATTTTTGGGCTCCTGAAGCCAACTCCAGTGTATATTTGGGCTCCTGCTGCTGCCAACTCCAGGGTGTGAATCATCCAATTTTTGGGCTCCTGACGCCAACCGCAGGGTCTCTTTAAAGTAATATTTGGGCTCCTGCTGCTGCTGCTGCCAACTCCAGGGTGTGATTCATCCAATTTTTGGGCTCCTGAAGCCAACTCCAGTGTCTCTTTAAAGTAATGTTTGGGCTCCTGCTGCTGCTGCTGCTGCTGCCAACTCCGGGGTGTGATTCATCCAATTTTTGGGCTCCTGAAGCCAACTCCAGTGTCTCCTTAAAGTAATATTTGGGCTCCTGCTGCTGCTTGCAACTCCAGGGTGTGATTCATCCAATTTTTGGGCTCCTGAAGCCAACCCCAGTGTCTCTTTCAGCCAATGTTTGGGCTCCTGCTTCTGCTTGCAACTCCAGGGTGTGATTCATCCAATTTTTGGGCTCCTGCTGCTGCCAACTCCAGTGTCTCTTTAAAGCAATGTTTGGGCTCCTGCCCCTCATAGTGATGCCACTTCAACTCTCTTGAATTCAATTGTGCCGCTCTGCGATTCTATTAGCGATGCCTCTGATCTGCATGTGATATTTATTCAAAGTATTATTTAACTAACCCAGCACGCATCCTGTGCGTGTTACAGCAAGGCAGAATGGTTTACAACCCTATTGAGGCTCTAGGAGGCTCAGAAATAGCCGTTTTTAATAGCGATTCGTCGCGAATAAATTCGGGTCGAAACGATTTTTGTCGGAAAATTCTGCGAATCAGTCGAATCAAATTTTTCAAAAGTTCGCTCATCTCTAGTTGTGTCTGCCTTTCATTTGAATCAGGACATTGTTCTTCCGTCATTGTGCCCTAAGCCTAGTAATGCTAAGGAGAGGGTCTTGCATTCCTTGGATGTGGTTAGGTGTCTGAAGTACTATATGGTGGCTACTGCACCTTTCAGAAAAACGGATGCTCTTTTTGTGGTCCCTTCTGGTCCTAGGAAGGGTTTGGCTCCTGCCAAGTCTACTACTAGCAAATGTATCCGTCAGGCTGTGATTCAGGCCTATTCTGCTAAGGGGAAGAATCCTCCCTTCCGCCTTACTGCTCATTCTACTCGTGCTATTGGTGCCTCTTGGGCTTTTCAGCACCAGGCTTCTGTTGAACAAGTTTGCAAGGCCGCTACTTGGTCTTCTGTTCATACCTTTTCAAAGTTTTACAAGGTTGATGTTAGGGCCTCAGCTGATGCTGCTTTTGGCCGTAAGGTTCTGCAGGCGGCAGTGGTCTGACCTGTCTGTTGTTACCTTTGGGGATCCCACCCTACTTTATGGACACTGCTATTGGATGTCCCAAGTGTAAATAATCTATCTGGAGCAGGACGTACTGTATACTAAGAATAATACAATTCTACAATTACTCACCTGTAGAATTGGTATTATGAGTATACAGTACGTCCTCCACCCCACCCTTGGTTTTGCATTATCTTGAATCCCCTGTATGGTGATTGTTATCTTTGTTATAGTTACCAGTTTGGGTTTGTTCTAATTCTCCCGGCTTCTCGTTAACTGCTTTTCAATGCTGGGGATTGTGGGAGGTCCCTGGGTATTTTAGGGGCCGGGAGGAGCCTATTTTCGATGTCTCTGCAGTCCAGCGCCATCTGACGGAGTAATACCCAAGTGTAAGTAATCTACCTAGAGCAGGACGTACTGTATACTCATAATACCAATTCTACAGGTGAGTAATCGCAGAATTGTATATTTATGTACATTAATGTCAATATTTCTATTATCGATTAATATTATAATTATAGCAAATACCAATAATCATATCAGCCCAATGGCCATCAATCTGCTACAAAGCACATCCAGTAAAGTGTCCTAAGAAGAAATATTCCCTCAAATACCCTGAACATACAATCTATTGTGTGAGAAATTGGCCAACACACACAAGATGTGTAAATGAAAACGTCTTTAATACACCAGCACAGTAATTGGCCAACACACACAAGATGTGTAAATGAAAACGTCTTTAATACACCAGCACAGTATATATCACTAATCCAATACATTCCGGAAGTTTCCCCAAAAAGACCTTAAATGTTAAAGGCAGGTATCACATGATGATAAGTTATACGTTAGTTACAGTACAATGAATGTTTTGATGGAGAGAGAGATCACAGTTAGATACTTCACTATTATCCTTCAGGCTCATCCATCGACTCAATACCCCTGCAACCAGCTTCCTAATCTACCACTAGGGGGTGTGGCCAGCATTCCCAGCCTCCTGTGTGTGTCTAAAGGATCTGCATTATGCTGCCTACAACCCACCTCTATGAGATTAGATACATAATATGTAAAATAATACATTTCCCATAATATGCATTTTATCATATTGTAACTAAGAAATTCATGATCCTCATGAACCCAAACACTAAATACATATCATACAGAGTCTGATTATGACTATGCAGATTATCAGACTCTGGCCAATACATATATACTATGTTTAATATAATATGAAAAGTGTTACAATCCTGCATAGGGTTATCTCATTAACACAGTCATAGCTGCCATATTTCAGGCCTTACATCACTCTCCATAAATATCATCCAATGCATGTGTATACAAAGTCTAGGTTAGGTGAGCTGAGGTCCAATCTAATTAGGAATTCAAGGATTCCCTTTCAAGAGGAAATGACATACAGCTCAGAGCACACCTCAGCTATTGAGGATACTTGTTGCCAGCTAAATGTAAATATAAAACTCATTACCATGCAGCCCAGTTGATTGTATTACAATGGGCTGTTTACTATTAGGATCAGGATGTGAGGAATAATGGTATCAGCCTAAACCTATATTTTCAGTCATCGTTTAACAGTGAGAAAAACAAGGCAAATAGTTCAGCAACACGTGAACTCACATAGGTTTGATAGGGCAATATGCTTTAAAATTTGACCAAATCCACTTTCAATTGAATTTGATTTCAATTAAATTTCTGGTCAGCAGAGCCCTTAAAGCCGAAAACTGTAATACTAGCCTCGGAGCCAAATATATATATATATATATATATATATATATATATATATATATATATATATCTTGTCTTGGCTTACACACTGACAGAGCAGCTGTCATGCATCTATCTCAAATACATAAGCTGATGTATGTACTTTAAGGGTTGTACTGTAATTGGCTACAACTGTGCGCTGTAGAAGCACTGTCCCTCATTCACTGCAGAGCCAATCAAGGATGCTAGGTGGTGTTTTGAGGTTAAAGCGTCCAGGACTAACAATAGGACAACGCTGCAGTGAACGATAGGTAGTGCCAGTTAAGTGCATCCAGCACTCGCCGCTGAAGCCCGTATTCAAGAAAAATGTATACACAACTAGCGCTGGCGCTCTAAAACTGGGCGCTGTAGCGTTGATCGCCAGAAGCTATGTGATAAAAGTCTGTTTCTCAACACATATACACCACCACCAGAGTGAAAACATATGAAATGACATTGTTTTAACACTGTGACAATGACACTGCACATACAAATCTGTATAAAAATATAAAAACAAAAAAAAAACAATAAAAGTGTTTGCAGGGCAGGGGAGGCCACACAATGATATGAGCCAAAACTTTTAAAGTTTACTTTAGCAACATGCTTTTAAACACAACCAAATGAAACACCATTGAAATGAATGGAAGAGCGATACTCAGTGACAGGTACTACATGGCGCTGCTGAAGATAGAGTGCCGGCGCTTTACAATGAGACACCGCTAGTAATACATGTGATGCTACATGACGCTGTTAGAGGCGCCCACCAGATTGACTTTGTTAAATGTGGTTTTCACATACAGCGCCCAGCGTTCACCCGACACTACGTAGCGCTATGTGGCACTACCTGACGTTATCGGTTCCTAAATAACCCCCATGATCAAGATGACATGGCCAATTTCCCCGACAGCCTCAACTTTACAAATTACAGCAATCACCTTCCCAAAACTGCACATTTTCCTAGAGCAGACCACACAAAAGATTATTTGAAAGGTACAATGTTGATGGGTAGTTTAAAAACACAGAAATAAAAATCTGGGAGTATAATTGTATGCAAACACTACACTATTCACTCCAGAGTGCTAACATGTGAACTGTGCTGGAGTGTAAGTGTGAATTGTTGTAAACTGGGACTCGGGCAGGATACCGATAAGGCAACTAGATGCAGCCTGGTCACACTGCACACATTTGCAGTTGATGGCCTGGCCTATTATAAATAACTGCAAAAATAAACACAGAGCTTCCTTAGTTACCAATCGGTTATCCCAAAGTCCATGTGCAGGTTCTTCCTTCAAAAAACAGCTCAAAGACACTCTTCTTTACATCCGTGGTTGTTTTCTCCAAGAGCGACTTGCAAGTATATCTACTCCAACTTTCTATGAAGACCCCTCAGCATAGGTCCAAAAAGGAGGATAACACGCTCAGGAATGCAGCATGAAAACAGAAAACATTCATATAGTGTAATTCAGTATGGCACACGATATTTATTAAAGAAAGGTAATGCACTCACATAGAAGAAAAACTTTAAAAGCATGTAAAATCCGAGGATGGTTCTCACCAGCTCCCCACACACAATAAGATCTGAGCCTTGTTAAAGTTGCCGTGGGCATCAAAACGCGTCGGCGGCGGTGGCAGGCGGCATATAGTTTCGATTGATTGATTGATCTGGCCAGATCTTATTGTGTGTGGGGAGCTGGTGAGAACCATCCTCGGATTTTACATGCTTTTAAAGTTTTTCTTCTATGTGAGTGCATTACCTTTCTTTAATAAATATCGTGTGCCATACTGAATTACACTATATGAATGTTTTCTGTTTTCATGCTGCATTCCTGAGCGTGTTATCCTCCTTTTTGGACCTATGCTGAGGGGTCTTCATAGAAAGTTGGAGTAGATATACTTGCAAGTCGCTCTTGGAGAAAACAACCACGGATGTAAAGAAGAGTGTCTTTGAGCTGTTTTTTGAAGGAAGAACCTGCACATGGACTTTGGGATAACCGATTGGTAACTAAGGAAGCTCTGTGTTTATTTTTGCATGATTGGTTGAACTCTGTGGACAAGGGGTTATACACGTTGAGCCTTCCTTTTAAGATTTGTGCTGTTTTCTTTATTATATGTGTTTTATTAGCGATTTGAAATCTGATCTGCTTTTTAGCGCGGTATTTTAATATTTTTATTATTATAAATAACTCACTGATCTGTATAGCTCTGCAAATGGCCTGTTTTCTTATTTTTTTGGACCTTTTGATGTTCATTGCTCTGTATGTACAAAAGACAGTGATTTTTCTGTTATTCTACATAATATGAAGAGAACTGAGTTTTCTTGAAAGATTACCTTAAATATACTCTTAGGCCCTTATTTATGAAGGAATAGCGACAGGTAGCGACTGGTGAGCGACCGGTAATGACGGGCACTGCCACGAGAACGCCGGCTCCCCACCACAATCACACATTTATCAAGCCAATCCTGCTTAGCGATTGAGATAGCGCCAGATAGCCACTCATTCATCATTATTCCAGCCTCAGCCCACAGCGCCAGCGTCCGACCTTGAACAGCGACAGGTATGACCTCTCGCTACCTGGCACTCTCCAATGCATTTCAATGGGACAATCTTTAAATATTCATAATTAATTGTTATTAATGTTTTTTATTTATTTTTTTTTTTTTTTAAATGTGAAAAATTCTGTGACCACTTCTGCCATGTTAGATATTTTTTTTAAGGAAAAAAAAAACAAATTTGTGCAGAATTGATATTACAGGTCTGATATTAATGTATTCATATTACAAAATTATTTAAAAAACTTGTTTTTTTTGGTTTCCAAAAATATGGTTGTTTGGGGGTTAAAACAACCTACTTTTAACCCATCGCCGCCAGCGCTCTGGGGTTTAAGCATGCATTTCACAGCGCGAGAATTTTTTGAGCGTGATTTGTTAATGAATATGGTGGGAGCCGGTCGCTATGGCCAGTCGCTATCATGCGCTCCCATACAGCGCAGAACCTGTCAAATAGCGACTCCTCACCCAATATTTAACATTACTGCACACCGACTGAGTTGCTGTCAACAACCGAACAATGGCCAAGCACAGCGACTACTAGCGGGCGCTGTGAAAATACTGCTACAGTCGCTCAACTGTCGCTACCTGCCGCTATTAATGAATCGGCCTCTTAGTCTTGATGAAGAAATGTATTTCTTCAAATTATTCAGCGTTTATAGACTGTATCCAATTAAACTGTGCATATTATTATTAAATCTGTACCTTTAAAAAGATTATGGGGTTTATTCATAAAGGGACAGCAGCAGGTAATAGCTCGTAGCGGCAGGCAGCGTCTGGTGAAAGCTGGGCGCTGTAGCGTAGAATTCATCATTACAGGCGGCTCAGCATATAGCGCCAGCGCTCTAGCATCCAGAGCGCCAGGTATTACCTGCCGCTCTCCCATACATTTCAATGGATGTTCCCTTTCTTCTGTTTAAACAGGGTTTTTTGTTTTTAATATTTTTTTCTCTCTCTAATAATTGTGTCACCTCTCCTGGCCTAGAATTTTTTTATATTTATATGCAGAATTGTCATTACAGGTCTGCATTAAAGTATTGATGTCACAATGTTACAACAATGTCATTCCATGTGTTTTCGCTTTGTTACTGGTGGATATGTGTTCAAAAACAGACTTTAATTAGTACTATAGTGACCAGATCCAGAGCGCTGACATGTGTGAGATGCTGAGAGTCGGTCGCACTGAGCTGTTGCTACCTCTCGCTTCCTGCAGGGCTGTACTGGTGTTAGAACGCCCAACATACATCTCATTCATCAATGCCGGCCAGGTTACTAAAGCGAATTAGACGCTCTGTTACAGTGCCCGATAGCCGATCACAGCGTACACTAGCATTCGCTCTTAGCGCCGATAGCAGGCGCTAGAATAAATCAGCCTGCCCGTTTCCTAACCTCTCCACATTGTTGATGTACTTTCCTTTATCTAGAAGGGCATTCTGACCAGATTTCTGGCTGTGTTACCCTAAATAGTCCTGTCTCTGCAAGTCCTTGGCCATTGTTTATAAAGTTCCTAATTGTAACTATGCCTATGTATGTGTCTGGCAAATTATCAAAAAAGGTCCATAAAAATGATCTAATGCTAAGTCTGGGGGCTTCACTACTTCTCTGCTGTGTGGACGCCACCATGCTAGCATGCAGTATGCTTTCTTATCTCTTTTATTTGAAACTTTTATTCTCAACCTTTCTCTTATAATTCACCTGGAAAGACAAATCTTTGAAATATTTCTATAACAGATGGTGGAAGCGTGGGCAGGATCCAATCCAGAGTGAAATCATCTCTGCCAGTGTGTGAAGATGCAACGGGGGAGGACGTAATAAGGGGAGAGATTATCACCAGTCTCCCCCTTCTTCTTTCTGGGCTGTTCCTGCACTGAGGACTCACTGCTGCAAGCAATAACTGCATGTTTTGTTTTTATGTGTGTGCTTTTTGTGTTTTTACTAACTGGTTGAAGAAATAAATACTGTGGTCATCTTGGAGGTACAGTGTAGGCTTCCCGTGCCCGACTGGTGGCTGGCATTATTTATCAACCCGCCTGCAGTTCTGTCAGCCACCAGCAGGTGTCAGCAGAGCCCTGGCTGCTCTCTCTTCCCATCTTCTGCTGCACCTGGTGTGAGGGCTATTTAGGTGGATCCGCCCTCCACATGTGTTTTTGCTTTGTTACTGGTGGATATGTGTTTAATCACACAGCGCCTGGCGCTACATTTTTATCCACCAACTAAATTGGTTCTTATTCATCTGGTGTGGTGTGCATTATTTCTTTATTATGTTCTACTACAACATTGGTGCCTGTTTGGCCCACACAAAACAGACTGCTGTGGACCAAGTGGGTGTCACACAGAGTGGGTTCCCTGCTCTGCCATTGAGTTAAGAAATATAATATAAAATAATAGAGATACATGTCACCTATAAAGAAGACCCATGGATTTGTACAATTGAAATATGTTTATACGTCATATCTGTCCAGATTTGGTTTCCCCCTTTAAAAACTGGTTAGCAGCTAATCATGTGTCACATAAGATGGAGGACGGTGGGTAAAGTAGACTTGTCCCATAATAAAGGTAGGCAAAATATTACCCGGGAAATACTGGGAAATCCCCAATGACTCAATCCCAGTGCCACTACCTTCTGTCACACCTGTTCACCCTGGTTACCCACCTAGCGGCCCAAAGGCTGTAATGAGGAATAGAGTTAATAGGGTTGAAAAAAGACTTATGGACACATGCCCATCAAGTTCAACCAAGGGTATTGGGGTAGGGGAAGTAATTTTTTTATTTTATTTATTTTTTTACTGATAACAGCTAATAGTAACTGTTAATGTTATTTTCTTCTAAATAAGCATCTAATCCTTTTTTGAAGTTGTCAGCGGTTGATGCTGTAACAAGCTTCTGGGGGAGGCTATTCCACAGATTTATAGTTCTTATGGTAAAGAATGATTGTCGCCTCCGGAGACTGAATTCCTTTTATTCCAGTCGAAGGAAGTGCCCCCTTGTCTTTAGAGAGGATTTTACCTGAAATAGTGTTCAAAGGCTTGTAATTAGGGATTCCACACACTGCCAGTAAAGAGGGAATGCTACTCACTGGCTTTAATGAGGGATGCTGCACACTGGCTGTAATGAGGGATACCTCTCACTGGCTGTAATGATGGGATGTCACACACTGGCTGTAATGAGGAATGATACTCATTGTCTGTAATGATGGATGCCGCACACTGCCTGTAATGATGGATGCCGCAAACTGCCTGTAATGAGAGATTCTGCCCACTGCCTGTAATGGGGGATGCTGCACACTGGCTGTAATGGGGAGATGCCGCACACTGCCTGTACTGAGCGATGCTGCGCACTGCCTGTAATGGGGGGATGTTGCACACTGGCTGTAATGAGGGATGTTGCTCACAGGCTGTAATAAGGGATGCTGATCACTAGCTGTAATAAGGGATGTCACTGGCTGTAATTAGGGATTCCACACACTGCCTGTAATGAGGGATGCCACGCACTGCCTGTAATGGGGGATACTGCATACTGGCTGTAATGAGGGATGCCACTCATTGGCTGTAATGATGGAATGCCACACACTGGCTGTAATGGGAAGTGCCGCACACAGCCTATAATGATGGTTGCTGCTCACTGGCTTTAATGAGAGATGCTGCACACCACCTGTAATGAGCAATGCAGCTTACTTACTGTAATAAGTACGTTTATCTGCTTCCTGCCCGCTGGTTCTCCATTGTACTCCCTCCTCCCACACGCAAATTGGAGAGGGGATGCCACACCCTGGCTATAATGAGAGATGATACTCACTGGCTTTAATGAGGGACGCCGACTGTAAAGGTGAGGATTCCACACCTTACCTGTAATGAAGGATGCCACACACAGCCTGTAATGGGGGGATGCCACACACTGACTGAAATAGGGCTGCTGGTCACTGGCTGTAATGAGGGGATGCCACACACTGACTGTAATGGGAAGTGCTGCACACAGCCTATAATGATGGATGCTGGTCACTGGCTTTAATGAGAGATGCTGCACACCAACTGTAATGAGCAATGCAGCTTACTTACTGTAATAAGTACGTTTATCTGCTTCCTGCCCGCTGGTTCTCCATTGTACTCCCTCCTCCCACACGCAAATTGGAGAGGGGATGCCACACCCTGGCTATAATGAGAGATGATGTTCACTGGCTTTAATGAGGTATGCCGATCACTTGCTGTAATGAGGGATGCTACACACTGACTGTAAAGGTGAGGATTGCACACCTTACCTGTAATGAAGGATGCCACACACAGTCTGTAATGGGGGGATGCCGCACACTGACTGAAATAGGGCTGTTGGTCACTTGCTGTAATGAGGGATGCCGCACACTCCCTGTAATGGGGAGTGCAGCACACTGTCTGTAATGAGGTATGCCACTCACTGGCTCTAATGAGGGATGCTGCTCACTGGCTGTAATGAGGGATTCCATGCACTACCTGTAATGGGGGGCTTCCACTCACTCAGTTAAAAACAGAGGGCTTGGTCACACACATCTGCAGAAGTATGCTTAAGCTGCACCACCACGCCAAGTCCAGGTGCAGTCCTAACTCTAATCTCTGAGAGCCCCATTTGGGACATACAATGCAATAGATAAATTGGGAGCAGGCTTACCTGAGGTTGCCCTAAACCTCAAGTGCAAGCCATGGGGTGGAAGGGTCAAACACCTTGCAACACAGCCTAGACCCCACACCCCATGTGCTTGCACGAATTCAAAAGAAACAAAGGAGGGATGGCAGCCGCTCAGACCATTTTATAACTAACCTGGGAGGTGCACGTTAGCAGGGCAATCAGGATACACAAGTCTTAAAGGAGCCACAGCACTCAACCCTGTTAGCTTGCAGACCAGCCTACAATCTGTCTCTAAACTTTTTAACTAAGTTTAGCGACAGGTTGTAGGCTGGTCTGCAAGCTAACAGGGTAGAGTGCTGTGGCTCCTTTAAGACTTGTCTATCCTGATTGCCCTGCTAACGTGCACCTCCCAGGTTAGTTATAAAATGGTCTGAGTGGCTGCCACCCCTCCTTTGTTTCTTTGGGATTCCACTCACTGCCTATAATGAGGAATAACACACACTTCCTGTAATGAGGAATGACACACACAGCCCGTAAGGGGAGGTTGCCACACACTGCCTGTAATGGGAAGTGCTGCACACAGGATGATGTTCACAGGCTGTAATAGGGCTGTAATAAGGGATACCACACACTCCCTATAATGGGGAGTGATGCACACGACTTGTAATGAGGGATGCCACTCACTGGCTCTATTGAGGGAATGCCACACACTGGCTGTAATGAAGGATGATGTTCACTGGCTCTAAAGAGGGGATGCTACACACTGGCTGCAAAGGGGGATTCCGCACACTGCTTTTAATGAGGGATACCACACACAGCCTCTAATGGGGGGATGCCACATACTGCCTGTAATGAAGGATGCCGCTCACTGTCTGTAATGAGGGATGCCACACACAGCCTGTACTGAAGAATGATGTTCACTAGCTGTAATGAGGAATACCACTCACTGGCTGTAATGAGGGATGCCACACACTCCCTGTAATGGGGAGTGCCACACACGGCCTGTAATGAAAGATGATGTTCACTGGCTGTAATGAGGGATGCCACACACTCCCTGTAATGGGGAGTGCCACACACGGCCTGTAATGAAAGATGATGTTCACTGGCTGTAATGAGGGATTCCGCACTCTGCCTGTAATGAGGGATGCACCACACTGCCTCTAATGGGAAGATGCCACACTCTGCCTGTAATGAGGGATGCCGCACACTCTCTTTAATGGGGAGTGCCACACACTGCCTGTAATGGGGGATGCCACTTACTAACTCTGAGGGATGCAGCATACTGTCTTTAATAAGGAATGCTTCTTACTTATTGTAATGCGTAGGTTTATCTACTTCCAGTCAGCTGATACTCCATTGCACTCCATCCTCCCACATGGGATTGGGGAGGGGATGGCACACACTGGCTGTTATGAGGGTTGCTGCTCACTGGCTGTAATAAGGATGCCGCACACTGGCTATATGAGGTATGATGCTCACTGGCTGTATGAGTGATGCCACTCACTGGCTGTAATGAGGGATGCCACTCACTGGCTGTATTGAGGGATGCTGCTCACTGGCTGTAATGAGGGATGCTGCTCACTGGCTGTAATGAGGGATGCTGCTCACTGGCTGTAATGAGGGATGCTGCTCACTGGCTGTAATGAGGG
Source organism: Gastrophryne carolinensis (assembly GCA_027917425.1). Classification (NCBI taxonomy): domain Eukaryota; kingdom Metazoa; phylum Chordata; class Amphibia; order Anura; family Microhylidae; genus Gastrophryne; species Gastrophryne carolinensis. Next base: position 69,940,529 of record CM051243.1, on the reverse strand, counting down.
ATGCTGCTCACTGGCTGTAATGAGTGATGGCGCTCACTGGCTGTAATGAGTGATGCCACTCACTGGCTGTAATGATGGATTCCGCTCACTGGCTGTAATGAGGGATGCTGCTCACTGGCTGTAATGAGGGATGCTGCTCACTGGCTGTAATGAGGGATGCTGCTCACTGGCTGTAATGAGGGATGCAGCTCACTGGCTGTAATGAGGGATGCTGCTCATTGGCTGTAATGAGGGATGCTGCTCATTGGCTGTAATGAGGGATGCTGCTCACTGGCTGTAATGAGTGATGCCACTCACTGGCTGTAATGAGGGATGCTGCTCACTAGCTGTAATGAGGGATGCTGCTCACTGGCTGTAATGAGGGATGCTGCTCACTGGCTGTAATGAGGGATGCAGCTCACTGGCTGTAATGAGGGATGCTGCTCATTGGCTGTAATGAGGGATGCTGCTCACTGGCTGTAATGAGTGATGCCACTCACTGGCTGTAATGAGGGATGCTGCTCACTGGCTGTAATGAGGGATGCTGCTCACTGGCTGTAATGAGGGATGCTGCTCACTGGCTGTAATGAGTGATGCCACTCACTGGCTGTAATGAGGGATGCTGCTCACTGGCTGTAATGAGGGATGCTGTTCATTGGCTGTAATGAGGGATGCTTCTCACTGGCTGTAATGAGGGATGCCACTTACTGGCTGTAATGAGTGATGCCACTCACTGGCTGTATTGAGGGATGCTGCTCACTGGCTGTAATGAGGGATGCTGCTCACTGGCTGTAATGAGTGATGCCACTCACCGGCTGTAATGAGTGATGCCACTCACTGGCTGTAATGAGGGATGCTGCTCACTGGCTGTAATGAGGGATGCTGCTCACTGGTTGTGATGAGTGATGCCACTCACTGGCTCTAATGAGTGATGCCACTCATTGGCTGTAATAAGGGATGCAGCTCACTGGCTGTAATGAGGGATGCCACTCACTGGCTCTAATGAGTGATGCCACTCACTGGCTGTAATGAGTGATGCCACTCAATGGCTGTAATTAGGGATGCTGCTCACTGGCTGTAATGAGGGATGCCACTCACTGGCTGTAATGAGGGATGCCACTCACTGGCTGTAATGAGGGATGCTTGCTCACTTGCTGTAATGAGGGATGCTGCTCACTGGCTGTAATGAGTGATGCCACTCACTGGCTGTAATTAGGGATGCTGCTCACTGGCTGTAATGAGGGATGCCCCTCACTGGCTGTAATGAGTGATGCCACTCACTGGCTGTAATGAGTGATGCCACTCACTGGCTGTAATGAGGGATGCTGCTCACTGGCTGAAATTAGGGATGCTGCTCACTGGCTGTAATGAGTGTTGCCACTCACTGGCTGTAATGAGGGATGCTGCTCACTGGCTGTAATGAGGGATGCTCCTCACTGGCTGTAATGAGGGATGCTGCTCACTGGCTGTAATGAGTGTTTCCACTCACTGGCTGTAATGAGGGATGCTGCTCACTGGCTGTAATGAGTGATGCCACTCACTGGCTGCAATGAGGGATGCTGCTCATTGGCTGTAATGAGGGATGCTGCTCACTGGCTGTAATGAGGGATGCCACATGCTGCCTGTAATGGGGAGTGCCGCACACTGCCTTTAATGAGGATGCATGGGTTCTTCTCATCATATCAACACGGCATATAGCACTGTTTACACACAGAGCCCAACCCAGAGCAGCCACATTCCAGGTCTCTCTATGGTCTGCGTTGCACTATTGCCCCAGCTGAATGGCTGGGTGCGGTATCATACTCCATATTGTATAAAGACAGCTTGAAACCCCCAGGGAGTGGTATCCTGGGAGCACGGAGGGCAAATCCTAGTGTAGCCCAATTGTTATGTCCAGCTCACCAAGTCCCTTAAAACATTGAATGAAAACTCTAAAACATACATCTCCCATGCAGTGATGTGAATCCAATTCGGCCCCTCACCAAGGCTACGCGTTTCGGGGTTAAAAGCCCCTTAGTCCTACCTACCTACCTTGGATTCACACCACTGCAAGGGAAATGTATGTTTATATATTAGAGTTTTCATTAAATGTTTTAAGGGACTTGGTGAGCTGGGCATAATGATTGGGGGTGGGATCATGCCTCAGCTGCAGGGAGGCGGGAAATGCAGCTTTATGGCCCAGCTAGAAAGGTTAGCTGGGAGGGCTATCAGCGAAATTTCATACAGCAAGATTGGGATGCAATGGGGGGAGGTGATCTGCCTGGACCTGGAGTCTTTTAGACTATTCATGTTTGGTGTTACTGCCTTTTTTCTCTTCTTCGATTTTTTTTCTTTCTATTCTAGAAGGTAAGATTACCTTAATAAATTTGTGTTAGAATTGTGTAAGCCTTTGATTTACTTTCTGTTTCCAAGTTTCTTATACCTGTGGCACTGTGCTGCTGAAGTGGGAGTGGTTTTCCTTGCTTTGACTTAAACCCTTTAGTATAGCTTCTGGCTACAAATCCCTTAAGCCTTCCACTGAAAAAAATGACAGAGATCCCTGCCCTGGTGAAAATGCTGACTGTAACCCTTAAGCCACTGAAATGATTGTGATCCCCTCCACTGAATAGACTGAATCAGGGCAAGGGGGTTAATCCTGTTAACTCAGGAACATGTAGCATCATCACTACCTCATCAAATCAGATGATTATTTAAAGAGTTTGGGTGGCCATCACCAAGTGTTTAGATATAAAACAAGGGATTCTAGACTACTCTTATTTGGTTTTGGATGTTAGACTGGACTAGCCAGCCTGCAATTTTCTTCTGTACCCTGGGTTGTCAATACGTATACACCTCTCTACCATGATCCAAAGTGTAACACAGTTAATACATAATACAATTAAGAGTGCTTACAATTAACATAAAATATTCCAACTTTTATTGTTCTATCTTTAAAATATGGCAATCATATTTTCATGTCCACCATAAGAACTCACGTGTGGCTTGATTTGCCATGGTGACCATAAGGTGGATATACTGGTACATGGTAGGCAGATATGTCATGAGGTAGCTTCTACCCCACTAAGAGCTTGGGTAGCATCCCTGCCGTTCTAGACCTCACATTATTGAACCTATTGGCGGTAGATATGTATCAGGCATATTAGCTTGTGGAATCATTAGTCTATACACTTGGAGGCCGATGCATTAATAGCGCCAGGTAGCGACAGTAGCAGCATTTTCAGAGCGCCCGCTAGTAGTCGCTGTGCTTGGCCGTTGTTCTGTTGTTGATAGCGACTCAGTCGGTTTGCCGTAATGTTGAATATTGGGTGAGGAGTCGCTATTTGACAGGTTCCGCTCTGTATGGGAGCGCATGACAGCGAATGGCCATAGCGAACGGCTCCCAGCATATTCATTAACAAATTCTCGCGCAGTGAAATGCTTGTTTAAACCCCAGAGCGCTGGCGGTGATGGGTTAAAAGTAGTTTTTTAACCCCCAAACAACCATATTTTTAGGAAAAAAAAAAAAGTTTTTCAAAACATATTGTAATATGAACACATTAATATCAGACCTGTAATATCAATTCTGCAAAAATTTTATTTTTTTTATTTAATAGCAATTATTTAAGAATATTTAAAGATTGCTCCATTGAGATGCATTGGAGAGCGCCAGGTAGCGAGAGGTCATACCTGTCGCTGTTCAAGGTCGCTCGCTGGCGCTGTGGGGTGAGGCTGGAATAATGATGAATGATTCGCTATCTGGCGCTCTGTCAGTCGCTAAGCAGGATCAGCTTCATAAATGTGTGATTGAGGAGGGGAGCCGGCGTACTCGTGGCGGTGACCGTCATTACCGTTTGCTCACCATTCGCTACCTGGCGCTATCCCTTGTTAAATAAGGGCCTTGGATTTTGGGGGAAAAAAACGTTATTTATTGAAAGTCTATTTTGATTGCAGCACTATTTTGTTTTATTTTTCTAGTATTTATTAAGATTTATTTGTGGTTTGCACATTTCATTGTAAATTGAAACAATTGTAATTGTGTCATCAATTCATATTGTTATTTATTGTTAGTACTAGGGATGAGCGAATCGATCCGGACAAACCCGGATTCGTTCCGAATTTCATGAAAAATTCGATTCTGAACGAATCCGAATTTCCCCGCGATTCGATCGATCGAAGTTTTCCTTTAAACTCCATTTATTTCAATTACAGGCATTGTAAAATGGTGGATGGACATGTCTGGACATATCCCCTGGGGCAAGTTATCATGGGAAGGTCACATGCAGCCTATCAGCAGCCAGGAGCCCCGGTGACGTCACAGCCCTATATAAAGCGGCGGCCATCTTGCTTGTGCACATTTCAGACTTGCATTCGTGAGAGAAAGGTGGCTGCTGCAGCTAGGGAGAGAGAGTTAACGATAGGTAGGGAGATTTACAGATAGGTAGGGAGATTTACAGATAGGTAAAGAGAGAGACAGATAGTGAGATCTAGAGTGTTAGACAGAGCTAGGCAAAGAGTTTTAAAACCGGAACAATCCAGCAGCATACAAGTCACATTGACAGGGTGCCTAGTGCTGGCTATGATTCATATTTCATAATTACTGGGTTACTGTTAATATATTTGGTTTGGTTTAAATACAGCTGCACACTGTTAACCCTATCTGTTAAGCAAAAGCATTTCTCATACTTGGATTAGTGTTAAAATTTTCTGTTCAGCTTAAAATATACCAGCCCACATGGGCATCTCAAGGCACATGCTATTTAACCCTATCTGTTAAGTAAAAGCATTTCTCATACTTGGATTAGTGTTACTTTTTGTTCAGCTTGAAATATACCAGGCCACACAGGCATCTTAAGGCACATGCTATTTAACCCTATCTGTTAAGCAAAAGCATTTCTCATACTTGGATTAGTGTTAAAATTTTCTGTTCAGCTTAAAATATACCAGGCCACACGGGCATCCCAAGGCACATGCTATTTAACCCTATCTGTTAAGCAAAAGCATTTCTCATACTTGGATTAGTGTTAAAATTTTCTGTTCAGCTTAAAAGATACCAGGCCACACGGGCATCCCAAGGCACATGCTATTTAAACCTATCTGTTAAACAAAAGCATTTCTCATACTTGGATTATGTTACTTTTTGTTCAGCTTAAAATATACCAGGCCACACGGGCATCCCAAGGCACATGCTATTTATCCCTATCTGTTATGCAAAAGCATTTCTCATACTTTGGATTATTGTTACTTTTTGGTCAGCTTAAAATATACCAGGCCACACGGGCATCCCAAGGCACCCCTATCTGTTATACAACATAAGCGTTGATCAGCATCAGCTGCTTTATTAAGCTACTTCAGTTTGCACTTGTTTTTGACTGCTTTTAATAAACCAGGCCGCAGGGCACCCCAAAGCTGCACCTTGCACCCTATCTGGTATACAACATAAGCGTTGATCAGCATCAGCTGCTTTATTAAGCTACTTCAGTTTGCACTTGTTTTTGACTGCTTTTAATAAACCAGGCCGCAGGGCACCCCAAAGCTGCACCTTGCACCCTATCTGGTATACAACATAATCGTTGATCAGCATCAGCTGCTTTATTAAGCTACTTCAGTTTGCACTTGTTTTTGACTGCTTTTAATAAACCAGGCCGCAGGGCACCCCAAAGCTGCACCTTGCACCCTATCTGGTATACAACATAAGCGTTGATCAGCATCAGCTGCTTTATTAAGCTACTTCAGTTTGCACTTGTTTTTGACTGCTTTTAATAAACCAGGCCGCAGGGCACCCCAAAGCTGCACCTTGCACCCCATCTGGTATACAACATAAGCGTTGATCAGCATCAGCTGCTTTATTAAGCTACTTCAGTTTGCACTTGTTTTTGACTGCTTTTAATAAACCAGGCTGCAGGGCACCCCAAAGCTGCACCTTGCACCCTATCTGGTATACAACATAAGTGTTGATCAGCATCAGCTGCTTTATTAAGCTACTTCAGTTTGCACTTGTTTTTGACTGCTTTTAATAAACCAGGCCACAGGGCACTCCAAAGCTGCACCTTGCACCCTATCTGGTATACAACATAAGCGTTGATCAGCATCCGCTGCTTTATTAAGCTACTTCAGTTTGCACTTGTTTTTGACTGCTTTTAATAAACCAGGCCGCAGGGAACCCCAAAGCTGCACCTTGCACCCTATCTGGTATACAACATTAGCTAAGCCTCCCTCGGCCTCGCTACATCTCTTCTGCCGCAGGAGCGGCTCCACAGATTACTCCATTTAAGCCGCATTTGCGGCCATCAACTCCTGGCCCCGCCGGCCACGCTACATCTTTCTGCCGCTTCAGCGGCCATAGACAGCCACATTAAAAGCCGCATAAACGGCTGGTCCGCCGGCCACGCTACACAACTAGACCGCAGAAGCGGCTGCACACCCCCAATATCATTTAATGCCGCAGGAGCGGCTGGCCCGCCGGCCACGCTACACTCTCTAGCCGCAGACAGCGGCCATATATTGGAATAATATATATATAAAATCCTCAGCATTTTCCATATATATATACGCCTACCCAGGATTAACCCATAACATATTCATTCACCCTGCTCTGCCTTTTAAAATACATAAGGGACCAGCATCACGTTAAACCCTACTACTAAGGGCATTAACTATTCATAAGCCTACAGCAGCATCATCCTAAGCATCTTAAAGCAGACCTGCTCTGCCATTCAAAATATATAAGGGACCAGCACCACGTTAAGCCCTACTACTAAGGGCACTAACCCTTCATAATTTACAGCCTACAGCAGCATCATCCTAAGCACCTTAAAGCAGACCTACACTCCAAACCTCAGGACTTCAATCAACTAAGGAAGACAGGTGAGTCCAACACTGTGCACCACCGTTTATTATTATTATAATAATTCTTGCTGGCAAAAAGAAGTACCCAATAGGGCCACTTATGGCACTGGGCACTTACCACCCTGGCAACCATTAACTTGGTGCCCAGGTAGAGTAAAAATCTCCAATAACAGTTGGAGATTTTTGAGGCCTAATCGACCAGAGGCAATGATACTGGTTGTCGCTGGTCTGATTAACTGGTAACAGTACCAACCTCAAACATTCCTAACCTTAACCCTAAATTTCTTCCCAGCCTCTAACAGGTAGACTCAGAAAAACCACCTGCAACGTCAAACTTTTTCACCTGATAAGGAATTTTTTCTTCACCTACTAACCTTTCGTCCTACTCATCGTTTATTCTATCCACAGCACACCTAATACTTACCTTTTTCCTAGAGCAATTATAGGAACAGGACAAGTAAAAACCCAATACAACATAAGCGTTGATCAGCATCAGCTGCTTTATTAAGCTACTTCAGTTTGCACTTGTTTTTGACTGCTTTTAATAAACCAGGCCGCAGGGCACCCCAAAGCTGCACCTTGCACCCTATCTGGTATACAACATAAGCGTTGATCAGCATCAGCTGCTTTATTAAGCTACTTCAGTTTGCACTTGTTTTTGACTGCTTTTAATAAACCAGGCCGCAGGGCACCCCAAAGCTGCACCTTGCACCCTATCTGGTATACAACATAAGCGTTGATCAGCATCAGCTGCTTTATTAAGCTACTTCAGTTTGCACTTGTTTTTGACTGCTTTTAATAAACCAGGCCACAGGGCACCCCAAAGCTGCACCTTGCACCCTATCTGGTATACAACATAAGCATTGATCAGCATCAGCTGCTTTATTAAGCTACTTCAGTTTGCACTTGTTTTTGACTGCTTTTAATAAACCAGGCCGCAGGGCACCCCAAAGCTGCACCTTGCACCCTATCTGGTATACAACATAAGCGTTGATCAGCATCAGCTGCTTTATTAAGCTACTTCAGTTTGCACTTGTTTTTGACTGCTTTTAATAAACCAGGCCGCAGGGCACCCCAAAGCTGCACCTTGCACCCTATCTGGTATACAACATAAGCGTTGATCAGCATCAGCAGTGTCTCTTTAAAGCAATGTTTGGGCTCATGCTGCTGCTTGCAACTCCAGGATGTGATTCATCCAATTTTTGGGCTCCTGCTGCCAACTCCAGTGTCTCTCTCAGCCAATTCTTGGCCTCCTTGCTTGAAAGGGTGTCTTTCAAGCAATGTTTGGGCTCCTGCTTATGCTGCTGCCAACTCCAGGGTGTGCCTTCCAGCTAATGTATGTGCTCCTGCTGCTGCCAACTTCAGGGTGCCTTCCAGCCAATTTCTAGGTTCCTGCTGCTGCTGCTGCCAACTCCAGGGTGTGTCAGTCAATTTTTGGGCTCCTGCTGCCAACTCCAGTGTTTCTTTAAAGTAATGTTTGGGCTCCTGCTTATGCTGCTGCCAACTCCAGGGTGTGATTCATCCAATTTTTGGGCTCCTGAAGCCAACTCCAGTGTCTCTTTAAAGTTATGTTTGGGCTGCTGCTGCTGCTGCTTGCAACTCCAGGGTGTGATTCATCCAATTTTTGGGCTCCTGAAGCCAACTCCAGTGTCTCTTTAAAGTTATGTTTGGGCTGCTGCTGCTGCTGCTTGCAACTTCAGGGTGTGATTCATCCAATTTTTGGGCTCCTGAAGCCAACTCCAGTGTCTCTTTAAAGTTATGTTTGGGCTGCTGCTGCTGCTGCTGCTTGCAACTCCAGGGTGTAATTCATCCAATTTTTGGGCTCCTGAAGCCAACTCCAGTGTCTCTTTAAAGTAATGTTCGGGCTCCTACTGCTGCTTGCAACTCCAGGGTGTGATTCATCCAATTTTTGGGCTCCTGCTGCCAACTCCAGTGTCTCTCTCAGCCAATTTTTGGCCTCCTGCTGCTGCTGCTTGCAACTCCAGTGTGTCTTTCAAGCAATGTTTGGGCTCCTGCTTATGCTGCTGCCAACTCCAGGGTGTGCCTTCCAGCTAATGTATGTGCTCCTGCTGCTGCCAACTTCAGGGTGCCTTCCAGCCAATTTCTAGGTTCCTGCTGCTGCTGCCAACTGCAGGGTGTGTCAGTCAATTTTCGGGCTCCTGCTGCCAACTCCAGTGTTTCTTTACAGTAATGTTTGGGCTCCTGCTTATGCTGCTGCCAACTCCAGGGTGTGATTCATCCAATTTTTGGGCTCCTGCTGCCAACTCCAGTGTCTCTTTAAAGTAATATTTGGGCTCCTGCTGCTGCTGCTTGCAACTCCAGGGTGTGATTCATCCAATTTTTGGGCTCCTGAAGCCAACTCCAGTGTCTCTTTAAAGTAATGTTTGGGCTGCTGCTGCTGCTTGCAACTCCAGGGTGTGATTCATCCAATTTTTGGGCTCCTGCTGCCAACTCCAGTGTCTCTTTCAGCCAATTTCTGGGCTCCTGCTGCTGCTGCTGCTTGCAACTCCAGGGTGTGATTCATCCAATTTTTGGGCTCCTGCTGCCAACTCCAGTGTCTCTTTCAACCATTGTTTGGGCTGCTGCTGCTGCTGCTTGCAACTCCAGGGTGTGATTCATCCAATTTTTGGGCTCCTGCTGCCAACTCCAGTGTCTCTTTAAAGTAATGTTTGGGCTCCTGCTGCTGCTGCTTGCAACTCCAGGGTGATTCATCCAATTTTTGGGCTCCTGCTGCCAACTCCAGTGTCTCTTTCAAGCAATGTTTGGGTTCCTGCTGCTGCTGCTGCTGCTGCTGCTTGCAACTCCAGGGTGTCATTCAGCCAATTTTTGGGCTCCTGGTTCCAACTCCAGGATGTGTTTCAGCCAATATTTGAGCTCCTGCTGCTGCCAGCTCCAGGGTGTGTTTTTCAGGCAATATAGGGGCCCCTCATAGTGATGCCACCTCAACTCTCTGTAATTGTGCCACTCTGCGATTCTAATAGTGATGCCTCTGATCTGCATGTCCTAATCATTTACAGTATTATTTCAGTAACCCAGCACGCATCCTATGCGTGTTACAGCAAGGCAGAATGGTTTACAACCCTATTGAGGCTATAGGAAGCTCAGAAATAGCCATTTTTAATAGCGATTAGTCGCGAATAAATTCGGGCCGAAACTATTTTTGTCGGAAAATTCGGCGAATCAGTCGAATCGAATTTTTCAAAAGTTCGCTCATCTCTAGTTAGTACTTATTGTAGCACATTGCACTTTATATGCACATTTTGATATATATATATATATATATATATATATATGTATTTTCTTTAGTAAGGAAATTTGTTTGTATAACGTATTAGATTGAGGGTGTGCCAAGAAAAAATTATTTTCTTTGTGCAGGAGAGCGGCTTTCATGTAGTAATAAGGAGACTTAGGGATAGCCGCCTAGGGTATTTTACCCAATATTTGTGATTCACATATTAATTATTAGTCCAGTGAAGGCAGTATATTTTTAACTTTGTCTTGTGTGTAATTGTTTATGTTTTAATTTTTTTCTATGCCGTATTCGTTTTCTTATTAGTTTTATTATATACATGGGTTATAGAGCCCGTTTATTCGGCTTGAATTAACAACTGATTGGATTGATGTGTTGCATCACCCCTTGTGCCCAGTGCCCCTCATGATGAAAGTGGAGAACTATAATGGTACCTTCCCAAAGAAGGGAGCCAGGGACTGCAGAAGGTTAAGGGAGACTATGCAGCTCATTGTCATCAGCTGCAAGTGAAGCTGGTAGAATCATAGAATGGCAACCAGACCAATGCTCTGCTGGGGCAGCGAGGGGTTAGCAGAGCTTCAGCCACCATTCTGTGAACCTTTTGTTATTCCCGCTATTCAATCTGGAACAATAACGCTTACAAATTTTGTATGTTAAGTTTAAGCACTCTAATTGTATTACATTTTTACCTTTATACCTTGGTTCATGGCAGAGAGGTTTGGCTAGTACAGTCTGACATCCAAAACCAGATGATTAGCAAGAGTCAGGAAGCCTCTGCTCCGCACATCGGTTTGTGTATGGTTGCTAAGGTAAATACATTGTTTCTAGAAAAATCTTTTTTTTTAACAGAATTGCAAACAAAATAAAAAGGAGAAAAAATAGAAGACATCTTTTTGCACACAATGGGGGTCATGATGATAATTTTTTGGTGAAGCCAGTGTGACTTGTGGTGTGGATTGCAACCTGCATCTCAGTGAACTTTTTAACATGTAGACACCAAATGTACAAAGAAAAATGTTTTCTAAACTTTTTTTTACTTGAAAATGACCTGTGCATTTTTACAGGTGAGGTACATCATTTTTCTTTTGAAGTAAGGATATTTGTTCCTGAAATTACAGCTCCCTTTGGGCTATGCTAAAGTATAGCGTGCTGTCGTTTCAAAGCTTAAAATATACTTACACCATAGGAGTGTCTAAACACTAAAAAGCTCATGGGAATGCAGGTTGCAATCCACATCACAATGCACATTACAAGTCAAGCTGGCTTCACCAACTATTTAGCATCACCCCTATTAATAGACACTTATAAAAAGACCATAGAAAGTGGAATAACTCTTTAAGCTTTAGAGATCCACAGCCAGGGTCACACAGATTTAAGGGTTGTAGAACGGTTACACAGCCAAGTGTGTCAGTCACTAGCAATTAGCAAATACTACTGAATTATGAAGCTCCTAGTTTTACTATACAGAATGCCACAAATTAAATTTTAATCACCCATAAAAATGATAAAAATCAGTACCTGAGATTCTCTACATTCAAAATGCATTTCATGCCTAGATTTACCGTATTTTTCAACCTATAAGACGCACCTAGGATTCCGAGGAGGAAAATAAGAAAAAAAATCTTCTAAACCAAATGTTGTGCTAAAACATCCCATTACAGGCAGTGTGACATCCCCCCCATCTTATAGGCAGTGTGACATTCCCCCCATCTTATAGGCAGTGTGGCATTCCCCATCCCATTCCTCATGGGAAGTGTTGCATTCTCCTCTCCCATTTCTCATAGGCAGTGTGGCATAAACCCCACCTATTCCCATAGGCAGTGTGGCATTTCCCCCATCCCAGTCCCCATATAGGCAGTGTGACATCCCCCCTCCCATACCCCACATAGGAAGTGTGGTATCCCCCTTCCATTCCCTATATAGGCAGTGTGGCATTCCCCCTCCTATTACCCACATGGGAAGTGTGGCATTCCCCCTCCCGTCCTCCAGTGTGGCAATTCCCATTTAGGTAGTGTGGCATTCCCCCTCCCATTCCTATAGGCCGTGTGGCATTCTCCTCTCCCATCTCCATATAGGCCATGTGGCATTTCCCCCTCCTATTCCCCATATGCAGTGTTGCATTCCCCCTCCCATTCCCCATATAGGCACTGTGGCATTCCCCCCTCCCATTCCCATATGCAATGAGAATGTGGCAGAATCACCCCCCTTCCCCCAAGAGAAGATAAAAAAATGTAAACGTAAAAATATACTCATATGAGCCTCACACTCACACCGCTGTCATCGGGAGGCCAGCCGATGGAGGATCAGTGGGCACTGGAAGCCAGAGCGGGGACAGTGGGCAATGTATCCTGCCTGCTGTCCCCACTCTGGCTTCTAGTTCGGCCTTTCAGGAAGGGGCTTGACACAAGCACCGGCATCTGTGCAGCGGGTGGACGCGGATGCAGGCCAGGGCCACTCCCTACACAAACCCGAGTGCTTTTGTCAGCGCATGCCGGCCCGAAAGGCAGTGGCGGCGCCAGAAGCCAGAGTGGAGACAGTGGGTAGGATGTCACCCAGAGCAGTTGAAACATTCCAATTTAGAGCAAAGTTATTCAGACCAGACTGAATTAGCAAATTCAGAGTCACATTTAATTCCATAAGTTTCGCTGCTCCTTCTCTTCTTTCAAAATTAGTTACAATTTTATAATATGTTGATTTAGAATATGCATCAAATTTTGTATTGAAGTGCTACCTGTGATGCCCAGCGGGACACCAGCCTTCTGTAAGCAGACAACCCCCAATCTCCACCGCCGCTTCTGCATATAGTCAAGCCCCCGTTTCCCGGGACGCTAGGAACGCCTCACCGGACACTGTTGCTCCCAGGTCTTAACCGGCGCAAAGGATGGCTGCTTACGGTGAAGGCCGATGAACCACAAGGGTATCCCAGCAGACGCTCGCCGTGGGCCCCCTGGCAGAGGTAAGTCCCTTACACTACCTATGATTCTCATGGCTGTCCTGGGACCCAGGCCCTCCATTGCCTGTAATCCATAGTCTATACTGTGTCTACGTAGTCTGTACTGGGGTCCAGGCTCTCCATCATCTATACTGTGCTTTTTTTTCAAAGCAAAGATTGGAATATATTGAAGCTGGCAAACATGACCTTGGACAAGTTGATAGATATTGTGACCTCTAATTTTGAATTCTCTTATGTCTTATCTGAGTTCATGTTACCAGAAGAAGAGAAGAGCATGATGGTCAGCAAGTTGAATGTCAAGCATATCCGATTTATCCTTAACATGAGACAAAATCCAGTTCGCCAATGGAATTTCCCCATCCTGCTCAAGGTATGTGAAGCACAACTTACACCGGTCCTGATGAGCATTTTCATAAAATCATGTGATGGTAATATACGTTCTTACTAGTCTGAAGGGGACAGCCTTCATCTCCATTTCAAACAATCCTCTGCATCAAATTTAAAGGGAATTAGACAAGTGACACTAACATCAGCAGTGACAATGATATGCTTTTGACCACACAGAACTCCCAAATACATTTGTCAGGATACAATTGATATGTTCCATGATAAACCGAGACAACTGTGTATTTCCCAAAGCATCTGCAACTTGATCAAAGACTTACTAGTAGAGAGATGTGTCAGGCAACAAACATTCTGGTCTAGCTCAAAGTATACCAACATATGTGTGTTGAAAGGATGTGTATTGTACCCTCTGTACCTTGTGAATTACTGCATCTCCTATAAGTAATAAGGAGTGAAAATCATGAATTCTCAATCACGAACTCAAAGTTCATGGGGATAATCATCACTCAATACCTGAGAAAGCTCAACAGAAGCTTTAATTCTTAAAATAAATATTATAGATTACCAGTGTGCCATTGTGCTTCATCCTTGATCTTGGTAGAGAGAACAGGACAAATTAAGATTAAAGCAGAGAGAAACATGTATTTTCCTCTCCCAATATTGGATGATTACTTTGCTCATAGACACAAATACAGGGCAACCAAGTTCAGCGAATACTTTTCCCATCCTGGTAATACCTTTTCAGTATTTTGAACTCAGTATCTGACCCAGTCTACCAGTTTCATGTAACTTTCATGTCTGTCTTTACAGTTTGGTTTTTTAAGGCAAGTAAAACAATACATTATCATGTGTTTTATGGGATTGTGTGAAGGGAAATTTTCCTTGTGGTGAATGTCCATCAAATCTGACAGAAGATTCATACCCTTCCGTTTTACCCTTAATAGGGTTAAACACTTTAATACAAAATGAGGAAACCATATCCAATAATTGAATAGGTGTCACTAATGCAGAATGGAAGCAAAGGTCTAGCCAGCAATAGAAAAGGGTCACATGATCCTAAAAGTACTTCCGCTTAATGGAGGGAGTGGGTACAAAAACAAAAAGATCTAACGTTTCCCCTTAAGATTCCAAATTAAAATCCTATACTTTATTGTAGAGGCAGAAAACACAGTATTCTCCTTGGTGTGATTGTGCTACCTCCTCATGTTGTTTATGGCCACATTAAGTGCTGCCTTAATGTCTTGATTTCTCAAACTATATATTATAGGATTAAACAAGGGAGTAAACACAGTATGTAGCATGGATACAACCTTATTGATGAGTAATGAACCTCCTTTAGAAGGTATCATATATTTTACTATTAGGGTCCCATAAAATGTCCCCACAACCATAAGGTGAGAACTGCATGTGGAAAAGGCCTTTTGCTTGCCTGTTGTGGATGTGATTTGAAAAATAGTATGGAAGATACAGACATATGTCACAATGATAAATCCACATGGAAAAATAAATAATGGCACAGATAGGACAAAGCCTTCACTCTCAATAAATAAGGTGTCTGAGCAAGAGAGCTGCTGGAGAGGGAAGAGATCACATAAGAAATGGTCAATGATGTTATTCGCACAAAAATCAAAGTTTGCTATAGGTATAACTCCTACAAGATTTACAGTGAAGCCCAGAAGCCAAGGCCAGGCTGAAAGTGTCGCAGAAAGCTTCCTGTCCATTATGGCGGAATATCTCAAGGGGTTGCATATGGCCAAGTAGCGATCATAGGACATGACAGACAAGAGGTAACATTCAGTGATTACTGCTCCAGTAAAAAAATAAAGTTGGGTGAAGCAGCCAAGAAGGGAAATGTGTGTTCTCCCTAGAAGAAAAGTGCTAAGCACATTTGGAAGAGTGTTGGTTGAGTTTAAAATATCAGAAAATGAGAGATGACTAAGAAAATAATACATGGGAGACTGAAGCAACCGGTTTATTGAAACTAAGACAATGATAAGAAGATTTCCCACAATGGTAAATATAAAAATTAGCAAAAAAGTAATGAAGAATAAAACACTGAACTTGTGAAGATTTCCAAATCCCAGGAGGACAAATTCAGTGACTTTAGTATTGTTCTTTGCATCCATGTTGTTAATTTATGGAAACAGTGACTATTTATTAAAATAACAATAAGTTAGACGCGCACAGCCCACTACTTATCACCAAATGGGGGTGCTAGACCACTCTGTGCCTGTCTATACCAAGACTACTAAGCAAAAAAAGGGATTTCTGGAGATCCCAAACAGGTCCCCAGAGGGTCTGCACTCCGCCCAAAGATTTGTAAATACTATTGATGAACCACAAAAACTGATGCTAGAAAAATATACAATTTATTAATAGTTAAAAAGAGATGGGAGACTCCAATTGGGAGATGCACATTCCAATATGGTGTGTATTGTGTTTGTGACATATGTTCATTTAAGTGGTCTTCCTCGCTCTTTGCCTCCCCTCCCCCTTGACATTTTCATCAACACTCAGGTGTTTTCACACCTGTTGGATGTCCTGTTTTGGCGGCGGGCGCGCGCCCCCGCCGGCGCTGAGCCGACACCTCCTACTGCAGGGGAGTGTGTGCGGCTCGGCGCCGGCGGGGGCACGCGTCCATATCTGATACCAGAGGGCGGTTGCGTCTCCGCTGACGCTGACCCGGCACCTCCCACTGCAGGGGAGTGTGTGCGGGTCGGCGCCGGCGGGGGCACGCTGGGATGTCACAGTGCGGCTGCGCGGGATGGAGCGGCCGCGTCCCGCCATTATACAGTGCTGCATCTGATGACAGCATTGTATTGGCCGGCTCAGGGGGCGTTGGTGGGCGGCGGCTGCTCGTCAGTGCGCCGCACACTTATATGGGGAGGAAGGGAGCGAGGATCCAGCATGGCCATTTCTGTGCCCTGGTGAAGTGGGGATCCACGGAACGCGCCGGCGGGCCAGTACCTACACGGGGGACTTGAGGAGGGCGACTGATGACATGTGGTAATGTTTACTTAATCCTTTTCTTGGTTAGCTGTTGATGTTTCTCATCTGCCTGCACATTATCAGCATGTTCATGTCTGCTTAACAGACACTCTCCTGCCATATTGTTACATTTGTTAATAATCTGTGTACAACCATGTTACATTGTTAGTAATACCTTGGAGAGATGCATCAGGCACAATAGGATATTGATTACATTTATACTGCGGGCTCATGAGACAAACTCAATGTGAGGTATAATAGCAGTTGTTTAACATATATAAAGCCCAATTACCCTCAAACCCCCCCCCCCTGTGTTTGTTGTACTTGTGTGTTTATGTTTTTTAACATTGTTGTTGTGTATTTTTATGTGCATTGGCTTCCCCAGGAGTCTTTTTAACTATTAATAAATTGTATATTTTCCTAGCATCAGTTTTTGTGGTTCATCAATAGTATTTACAAATCTTTGGGCGGAGTGCAGACCCTCTGGGGACCTGTTTGGGATCTCCAGAAATCCCTTTTTTTGCTTATTTATTAAAATAAAACATCTTCTTTCTTTTCTTTTTTTTAAATAGGCCATTGTATAGGTGATAGACACCTAACCATTGTCAGCTTGTACAACATACAGAACTATTCAGAGGTTTTATGCTTTTATTTAAAAATAATAACATAAATAGTTTCTTCTTACTAATTAGAAATCATCTTGGAAAGTCTAGTTAACAGAAAAAAACAGCATTTAAAAGAATAGAAATTGATGTACCACCTTCAGGCTTTGTTCAGGTATTGCTGATATCGTATCACCCCGGGACATAAACCACCACCAGTCTCAGTTCTCCATACCTGCTACTCCCTAGGGAATGTCTGAATAAATGTCTATAGGGTACAATGACATGAGATCTTAGAATGAAGCAAACACATGGGGTGTGATTATTTAAGATTTTTTAGCAGTGGGGGAAAAACAGTCTGTTTTGTCTTAGAGTGCACCGTCCTAAAGTTTTGCACCCTTGCACAGGCCACCTTCCAATGTACGGCTCGCCCTGGACAGTGAGGCAGAGTAGAAGTTGTCTGCAGATTTTGTAATTCATGTGATATTTCCTTTTTGAAATTCAGAAAGTTACTTGTAGATTTGTATTCAATGTGCAGTACTATCAGGGGGACCACTAATAAGCCTTAAATTAATTCTGCATAGATTCTTAATATATACCCTAAATTATAAAATTGGAATTCCAGTCTCTTGATGACTTGTGTGTATTTTATCTAACACCCAGCCAACATATAAAAAAATCTTGTTAAATATTCACCAATAAAAAAAACGAACCCCGGTAACAGGCCTCCCATGGTGTGCAGCTGCCGTCACCATAAAGCCCAGTTGTAAGCAATGGTAACCCTATCAGGTGGTCTACATACACTACATGCACAAGCTCGATGTCTCAACCTGATAAATACAACTGTACCTGTGATAGGGGTCTCGGAGGCACAGGGGTGCCTGGGAAGAAGTAAATATGACCGTTCACATGTGATACTGTGGAAGGAGCATGGGAGATGTCAGGGGATGAAGGAGTCTGGGTTAACTTAGCAGGTGGGCTTGTTTGATATCAAAGGGGCTCTGTACTTGCTTGAGTTTTATAAATCAAAGGCCATCACTAATACAAAGCTGTGTATAGTATTGCACGGAGTTATAGACTACAACAATTTATGCAAATAGGGTTATTACTTTAATATTAATATAATTATCCATTACATATCTTAGAAAGCTTTTTTCCACGTTTTGTTCTTATAAAAATGTCAATCTCTATTGAACTCTTTTAAGAATGTGCTTAAGATTCTACACTGACGGGGTGCCTGCCACCTTCACACCACAACCCCTACCAAATCGCTGGAACCAACAAGCTCGTCATATATACCACCATGTGGCTCAAATCTTGTTTGATATTTTCATTACAGATAACTTCCAGGTGTTCACATATATTCCATAAAACAATTAAAAAGGGAATATAGGACAATTTTGTTTTAAAATTAAAAATTCTTGCTCCTAAGTAATGCA
Organism: Gastrophryne carolinensis; assembly: GCA_027917425.1. NCBI lineage: Eukaryota > Metazoa > Chordata > Amphibia > Anura > Microhylidae > Gastrophryne > Gastrophryne carolinensis. Next base: position 69,922,148 of record CM051243.1, on the reverse strand, counting down.
CTTACACATTCCTCGCATAACATTTTATCCATCAGGTTACAATTCACGTCTGCTAATTACTCCTCTGTCTCACGGCTGCCAAGTATTAAGGGAATGTGTGGTAACCCTGAAGATAGTCCAACCCTGAAAATAGTCCAGCAAAAGAATTGTATGCATTTGAGATTTGGGATGTTCGCAATGGATGGAAAAACACGTGATGATCTTCAGAGCTGAATGCTAGTGTAAAAAGGAGAATGTCATTCAGGCTCATGCTTAATATTTGATGAAGCAGGGTTTATTTATTGCGGGCATGCTTTGCAGGGATGTCAACAGACACTTCACAATAACCATTTACCTCAACACACCTGGACTTAGATTATTAGAACTCCTATTTTTTTTTGGCTGAGCCCAGGTGGGTTCAGGAACATGGTCAGGGCTAAGTGCAGGACTGGAGAAAAATCACCCTGCAGGAATGGGTCAGGTTGGCATCCCTGGCTTTTGGGCTTGAATTGCAACCTGTCAGACAGCTTTTTTACACAGCATTCCTTCAGGCCAGGTATAGCATTTTCCTAATGAGGTAAGGAATTTTTTGAAAGAATTTCTGAATATCTGAACCCTATTATGCAGATAGGTATAGCCAATTGGGCGGGGGGGGGGTCCCATGGTAGAGGGGGCGCCATTCTGTAGTATTGCACTAGTATTTTCAAACCTAAGGCCAGCTCTGGGGCCGGTCAGCCCGTTATTGCAGAGTGCCCTGGGTATCCCAATCCCCCCCCCCCAATTGGCTATACCTATCTGCATAAACCGGCAAATACAGGAGGTTAGCTGGTGGCGCTGTCACTGTGACATAGTGTCCTTCATACCCTTTGCCCCAGCTCCCTGTTAATGCATTTCCGCAATTTTTGGCCTGGCTTGATGTGTCTCCATCTGTTATACAACGGAATTTTGAGACATACATTTTTTCTTATTGAAAAATAATATGGTAAAAGCTTTAATTCGCTGACTTTACTTCTTTGTGATTGAGAAACAGAGACCTGCCATTGTCTCTAAATATTTCTCAAGGTGTCTTTGTTACCTATTGTAACGAAGTCTTGAATTAGGCTTAACTTTGCTGTCTGTGCATTGTGTTGTGTGTTAACCTAGACACTGAAGGTCTAACCATTGTCCGTATATTTAGCTAAGGTTTAAATTACTGACTATAATATGTCCCTCAAATCTCTGACACAATTGAGAGTGTTCTCTTCAAGAAATCTTGCAACTTTAATTAATATCCAATCATTGAGCTGGAAGACACACTGAGGTGCTTGGGTAATAATTAGCTTGTTTGTAAAGATGTGTGTTTTTGTAAAGCTGCTTCTCAGCCCAGTGTTACCTGTACATCCAGGTGTGTGTGTGTGAGTGCCACAAAGAAGCTGCCATTTGGGTGCCAAGGACGTGCCTTGTGTGTAACAGGAAGGAGGTACCATCCCATTCAAGTTCCCAGGAAAGGAGATGTTAACAGAGGGGTAATGCTATATTAGTGGTTGAATGAAGGAGCTACACTACCTGTGTCAGGGACATAGAGGGTAATTAATTCTAAAAGGTCTGGGTGGCAATTGAACGCATCGCCTGAGGTGCTTGGCAGCACCTGCACCGTAATGCCATCACTATCAGCTGTAGTGCCAGCTGTGTTTGCAGTATACAGCTTGTAGATGCCGTCCGGGAGCACCGCAAGTTGTAAGAATTTAAGAAAAACAGCACTTGTTGTAAATAAACAAGGAAGGAAGCGGGGAAATAAACAAGGGAGGTGGATAGAAAGGAATGAGGATGCAGAGGTAGGGTTTTATTTTAATAACCCAAAAAGAAAATACATTTTGGACCATCTAGGTCCTGCGTTTCATTTATTGACTCAGTGCAGGTTCTGTACAAATAAATGTGTTTAATATTAATTATAAACATTAAACACTTCAGTCCATTTCTGCCCATTGTACTCTATGGGATCTTGAGGTTCCATCTGGTGCTGCTTTCATGCTGAGTGCCAATGAGGCCAAAAATGTGGCACTGTGCTGACGCTTCCTAAATAAGGCTCAAAGAATAGGTGGAAAGAGGAAAGGAAACATGGAAGGAAAAAGAGAACCCCATGGTTGTCCCAGTTTGCTGCTGATGTCAAAGGGAAGTAGAGAAAAAGAAAGCAGCAGGAAAAGGGAGGCAACCGTTAAAGAAAAAGAACATAGGGAGATTAGGAAAAAAGCAAGGGAGAGGGAAAGGAATGAGTATAAAGAAAATGAAGGAAGGGAAAATAGAATAAGAGAAAAGATGGAATGAATGAAAGATAGAGAGAGGGAAAAGAAAAAGAGAGAAGGAAATAAAACAGGGAAAGAGGAAAAGGGAAGGAAGGATGCAAGTAAGAAAAAAAAAGGGAAATGGCGAAAGGTAGGAAAGCGGGATATCCCATCTGTGAAGGAGGGGGGGGGCAGTAAGAAACAAAGGAGGAAAATGTGAGGTACTGTAGGTGGATGAAAAGGGGGAGGGGGAAAGAGGGAAGAATGGAGAGAAGAATGGGGCAGAGGGAAAAGAGAAAGGGGGAAAAAAAAAGGAAAGAGAAGAGGATGGAAGGAAGGAATGAAGAAAGGGGTAGAGGGGGCGCCATTGTAGTATCGCACAGACTTCAAACCTAAGGCCTGGTCAGTATGTTATTGCAGAGTGCCCTAGGGAAACGTGCTGTGTGGGTGGGCTGGTCCCGATCCCCTGCCCTGTTCTGGGTGCCAGTGTACCATCCTCCATGACCCCCCTCCATGTCTTCCCTGATTCCTTCTCATCCTCATATAAATATTATATAAATATTAATCTTACTTTTTACAAGACCACACTTGTGTACCTGTAAAAAGTTGGTCTGTATTTTTTTGTTGGGAAAGATGGCAATCCTAGTTGGTGAACCTTGAGGAGGAGAGTTGGGGACCAGGGGCGTACATACCATGGAGGCAATGAAGGCCCATGCCCCCGGGCCTGTGGAACCAGGGGGCCAGGCGCAATCTAAATGCACCACTGCTTCAGAATGTATGCCCCCTCCCAGCTTCATACTTACCTACCCGGCCATGCTGCTGGTTTCTCCCATAGAGCTGAGCTTCCCTCGCCGTGCATGCCTCACTGGCTGCCATGTGTGCAACACACGCATCCCCCTTGTCGCTGTGCCTGCAGAGCACGCGTGCATCCTCGTTGTGATTTGTGCTTCACACGCCTCCCGCAGGTGCATGCGTGGGACCCAGTCTGTGAGCGTCTGACCGTGGGGGGGCTGTTGGTGGGGGCCCAGCGATGGGGCCCCATCAGGGCAATTTATGCTCCTGTTGGGGACCTCTGCTATAGACGGTTAAAGCCAAAAACTGGCTGACTATTTTATTCTCAGGCACTCAAGAGGGGGATCTATTGGAGTTGGGGTCCCGCAGGTAAATTTCCTGGTAACTTAGTGGGCAAGTCTGAATCTGTACCTCATCTGTAATAATATCCTATTGCAGGTGCAAGGGATTTGTTTTTACAAAACTGAATAAAAACTCAGGGAATGGCCCTGAAACTCATGTAAAGCTAAAGGCTTTTACCAGAGACTCTGCACTGCACCAATGACAATGGGAAAGGTACGTTTTTTTGTTGGGATATATGAAATAATCTCCCTATTTCAAGTAGATGGAAGTATTATAGGTTTTTCTATACATACAGTAGGGGCTTGGATGTCCAGCTCCCATCAAGGACTCATACTAAAAGATCTATATATGAGACTAAGGGGATTATTCAGGAAGGGATAGCGGCAGGTAGGACCTCGTAGCGGCAGGCAGCGTCTGGTGAACGCCGGACGCTGTACGCAAAACCACATTTATGAAGGCAATTCTGGTGGGCGACTCTTAACAGCGCCATGTAGCGTACGATTCATCATTACAGCTGGCTCAGTGTATTGCGCCGGCATTCTAGCTTCCAGATCGCCAGGTATTACCTGTCGCTACCTGTCGCTCTCCCATACATTTCAATGGACATTCCTTTTCTTCTGTTTAAACGGGGTTTTTTGTTTTTTTGCTTTTTTTCCTCTCAAATAATTATGTCAGCTCTCCAGGCCTAGAAAAAGTCATTTTTGATAACTTTTTTGATTTTGTATATTTTTATGCAGAATTGTCATTACAAGTCTGGCATTAAAGTATTAATGTTACAACAATATAATTCCCCATGCTTTCGCTTTTGTTACTGGTGGATATGTGTTCAAAAACAGACTTCAATCACACAGCATCTGGTTCTCTATGCTATAGCGCCCAGATCCAGAGCACCTACGCTGTACGTGTGTCCTTTTTTGATATGTATGGTGTGAGTCACAGAGTCAGTCGCACTGCGCTGGCGCTACCTTTCGATCCCTGCAGCGCTGTACTGGTGTTACAGTGCCCAACATACACCACATTCATCAATGCCGGCCAGGTTACTACAGTGACTGAGGAGCTCTGTTACAGCGCCTGATAGCCGACCACAGCGTATACTAGCAGTCGCTCTTAGCGCCTGGTGTTAGAAATGAATCAGCCTGCCCATGGATGTCACCTGGATTGAGAAGCTCCCTTATAACCAGACACCTAACTGTGAGTAAAAAGATTACAAATAAAAACAGGGGTATAATGTAAAATGTATAAGGTTAATACAATGTAATCCAGTGCATGTATCTTAAGTATAGATAAAGTAGAGATAAAGATCTAATTCCAGCAGCCTAGCCATAAGGGACGAGAAGCTGGTGACAGTTGGAACCTTTGCTGGCAAGGAGCTTAAAGCCCGCGTACACCGCTGACTGCCAGGCTAAAAAAGTTTTAACTCAACAAAAGCTGAGGTAGCTGAAGAACTGCAGTAGCAATAAGCTATTATTCCAGGCCCTGGTATCAGGCCTTTGAGGTTAAGTAGATTTACCCTGTAAAAGCAAAAATGGAAATTTAATACCTGTCACCCCAAACTCCTCTTGCTTTCAATAAAAGAAAGAAACAAGCATGGCTTTTTTTTCGATGCAGAGAGTAGCTATATAAAATATTTTATATAGTTACTTTGGACTGTTGTTTTTTCGCGATAGCCCTCCATTAAGAATCATCCACTTACCTGAATATGGTTTAGAGAGAAAATGTGATGAGTCTATTCAGACCAGAAAGGCAAAGTGCAAAGTCTGAGCTAATTTTATACAGTTTTTACATGTCAGATGAATATAAGCACCTTAGGGATTGCTAGAAAACTTAGACCACATTTATGCTGTTTTGTTTTATATTATCCCCATGACACACACCTACAGAACAAAAAGTTAACTAAGTTGTACTTACAATAAGTTAAAGAACACTTTCCCCTCGATTCAAAGAGCCAAAGTTAATTGATTTCGTATCGAGAATCGTAAGTTTGGGTGGGTGTTTGTCATTTTTTCTTGTTTTTTTGGCCATTTCGTATTCGCACGATCGTTCGCGCATAGACGTATATGAACATACGCATTTCGTACGAGAATCGTATAATTTGCGTTAGTTCGTGTGTTTTTCCCGTCAAAATCGTATTATTTGCGTCCGATCCTATTTTTTACGTCCTTCACATGGGCTTGCGCCCAATTCAGAGAGGTGATTGCTAATTGTTTTGAAGCCCATTAAAGAGCTGCTTTACGAAATGTTTGCCGGCAGCTATTTGGCCTCGGGAGTAGGATGGAGCGGAGCGAGTTTGTGGCACATCAAGGGCTTATGCTTTTTGGCATTGAGTTGATCGAGATGTCTGAGAGCAGATTGCCCCTGCGTCGTCGCATGAACATCGATAGCATGAATGATGTTGAGCTGTTCGAGCTGACCAGGCTTAATCGTGCTTCCCTCCATAAATTATATAGTGAGCTGCGGCCATGGTTAGCCCGCACCACAAGGAAGGGGCATGCAATTTCAGGTATGACCAAGATGCTTGGCTGCCTGCAATTTTTGTGGAACGGCTCGTTCCAGAGGCTGGGTGCCCTCTCTGTGGGGATGTCACAGCCTACGCTGAGCCGCGCACTGTCTAAATTTTTGGAAGGCATGGCTGCCATAACTCAAAAATATATTTATTTTCCAGATGATATGGCAGCCAGAAACGCCATTAAGCTTGGGTTTTATAATGTGGCCGACATGCCCAACGTTATTGGTGCAATTGACTGCACACATGTGGCACTCGTACCTAGGGCAGCCGACGAGTATATATATAGGTATTGAGATTGGTTATTATGTTGCCCAACGTGTCATGTAACCTGTTTTCCTTTGCGGCAGCATATTTGTTTATCCCTCATTTGTGTAGCTGCTTTATCTCGGCTTTTCATTAGTCTTTCCCAATAGAGTGCAGACATGTTTTGTGGTTAATTTATTAGTTTGGGTCAAATATCAATTACCCTTTTTGTATGTTTTTTCCTTAAGGAATCGTAAAATGGGACACTCACTTAATGTCCAGGCCGTGGTTGGTCCGGATATGCGGTTTATGAGTGTCCTTGCCGGCTACCCCGGATCGTCCCACGACTCCTATATCCTCCGGCGATCTGGGTTGTTTCGGAGATTTGAGGCAGGTGAATTTTCGGGGGCATGGCTGCTTGGTAAGTGTGTCCTATTTGTGTGTTATTAAATGTGGCATTAATCTTGTATTTGTTGATATGTTTGTTTTGGAAAACTTGACAGAAGCGTCCAACTGCCTTTTTCTTGGCTCATATATTAGGAACTTACCCAAAAAATCCTTGTCTCGCTTTGGCCTTCAGAATGTTTTCCCTTTAGTTAGGATGTCTGTAAGTTCCTTGTGCCTAAATATATTGGTTTGGAGTTTATACCCAAGGATCTTTGACCTTTGGCTCCTTTTGTACTATTGGTCTTTAAATGTCAAAGTGGACTTAAACTGCATACATTGTAGTTTCCAGTGAAATGTGGATAGGGATCTTTGACATTTGGCTCCTTTTGTACTATTGGTCGTTAAATGTCAAAGTGGACTTAAACTGCATACATTGTAGTTTCCAGTGAAATGTGGATAGGGATCTTTGACATTTGGCTCCTTTTGTACTATTGGTCGTTAAATGTCAAAGTGGACTTAAACTGCATACATTGTAGTTTCCAGTGAAATGTGGATAGGGATCTTTGACATTTGGCTCCTTTTGTACTATTGGTCGTTAAATGTCAAAGTGGACTTAAACTGCATACATTGTAGTTTCCAGAGAAATGTGGATAGGCCCTCAGCAGCATCCTAATTGTAACATGTCTGAAAACTACAAATATATGTAAAATACAAATACCCTTGGCCGTGCAGATGTTTGTTAATTAATTGGTATATAGAAGTGCCATTTTTATTTAGGTTATACCTTAGTGCAATTTTTGGGGGCCCTAATGTGCCCTGTTTTTTTTGGGGAACACTTTACCTTACATCATTATGATATCTGTGAAATTTTTGGTGTTGGTTGTGTTGCCTTTTTAATTTTGATTACATTTAATTCTCTGTTTAAGGTGATTCCGGGTACCCACTTCTACCCTGGCTCATGACGCCTGTGCTGCGGCCCCAGGATGCCTCTCAGGAAGCGTATAACCGTGCGCATCGCAAGACCCGGGCTGTTGTGGAGAGGGCCTTTGGTCTGCTGAAGACACGTTTTCGTTGCCTTGACCATACTGGGGGGGCCCTGCAATATGATCCCAAGAAAGTGATCGACATTATAATGGCATGTGCTGTTTTGCACAATTTTGCCATCATGGAACGTGTCCCACGTTATGTGGACAGCCTGCCCTCTTCAGCCGTCGAGGATGAAGTCGAGAATTTTGAGGGGCCCCCCAGTGAGTCTGGCCAATCTGTTCGAGCCAACCTGATCAGCCAGCATTTTAGTTAACTTTTTTCCCTGTCTCACCATTCTGTATGTCTGTGTTATCCTTTTTGTTACATATGTTGTTTTGCCGTAATGTGGCATTACCTCTAAGTAAAACATTTAGACCTTAATTGTTGCCTAATGTATTTCATGTAGTTTCTTTAGCTTTAGCTTTGCATTGTTACACCTCTTCAAACCAAAATTATCTGGTTTAGCCCAAGCTGTTAAAAATGTCTTCCCACTAAAAACGCAACAAGTATTGTAAGTGAATTTTTTGTTTTACTTTGAAAATGAAAAATTATAGTGGTTAACAGAAATCAGTCCACATACATCTGTGGTAACAAATGGATAACATTAAAAAAAAACATCGAGCACATCTACACCTGGAAGTGAGTGGCACAACCAAACAAGGACACCCAGTCCAAAGGCCAGCCTAGTCCAGTCATTAATATTGCCTGTGCCCAGGGATATTTGGGCATGGCCATAATGTCACACAAACATGTCTGCAAACAGGAGGAGCACCAACCAAATACATAGGTTAAGCCATAAGTGGCCAGATAAACTCCACATAGACCTATGGCATTGGCTAGTGGCCTTAAGCATTACTCTAAGGAGCTATATGGGAGCAAATACAAAACACAACCTGCCAGAGCAACACAAAATGGATTGTTTGAAACCTCAAAGAACAAGTAAATACAGTGGGGGTTAAGAGAAAAGATGTCCCACACACCCATGGCTTAATAGGGTGGCTGCCCATAATACCCAGGTGGAGGTCCAGGTGGAGGTCCATGGGAATGGGACCTAGCCTGGGCCATGGCAGCATTGTGAATTTGAAACTGCTCCACAATGTTTCTCTGCATATTGGTCATCTCAGCCATGGCTGACTGGATGCCATTACTTGCATTGGCCACGTTGCTGTTGAGGGTACGCAACTCCGCGAGGATGCCCTGTAGACTGGTATGGATGTTGACCATGTCGGCATGCCTTTGCTCACGCTCTGTAACGAGCTGGGCGTCATAAGAGTCCCTTTGTTGGGTCCATAATTGAAGCAGGGCACTCTGCCTCCCCTGGGAAATTGTGGGGCGGCGTAATGGCGTCCGCCGCACAATTACCCTGGCTCTTGGGCGTGCCCTGCCGCGTGGTGTCGTACCCTCAACAGCAACCGGCCTGCTTTGCAAATCCTCAGCAGCAGAGTGAACACTGGGGACTGTAGTGTCAGTCTCCCCATGTGCAAGCACAATGGATGGAGATTCACTCTGCTGCTGAGGATTGGCCAGAGAAACATTATGGAGCAGTTCCAAATTGGGACCCAGGGGGAGTTCATCCGACGTGCCCTGTACGGAGACATCATCATCTTCCTCCATGTCCTGGATCTCTTCCATGAGTGTGCGGGTCTGTAGGGACATATCAAAAAAAAAAGGCTAAGTTGGCGTCCAAATTTTGGATTTCAACAGTTTAACACATTCTTAAGCACTTGTTAGTATTTATGCTACTAAATTAACTTACCGAAAATCTCTGATCTGGGCTCCTATGCTGTACGGACCTGGTAGGCATAACCAAACTGGGGGGTGAGTTTACCCTTGCTGAGGGATCATGCTGGGCTGAAGAAGAGAAAAACAAACCACGTAAACACACACACATAACCTTTTTTAGGATAGGTAATCAAATATAGCTCTATTTGTAATATTATTCAACTCTAGACCAATGGTGACCTTTGTTCAAACACACGCAAGTTTACATAGGTGCAATGGCTCTGAAAAACTGCTAAGTGACCTCAGTTCTAAGTCATGAAGTGTACCCAGTCAGCATACAACTTTCAAGGCACATTTTTGGATTTAGCCTACCATTCGCTAGGTCCGGGGTACTCAAACAATTGTTTGAAACGCCCATTTCAAGGTATGTGGTGAGAGGTGAATGTCTGGCCATGGTGCTGACGCAGGGGGTGTCTAGTTAAAAATAAATACACTGGTGGAGGGGCTGGAGATTTCAAAGTGCCAACTAATAAAGGCTGCTTGCCCTTGCTGGGCTGGATGGGCCAGAGCTGAGGGGACAGGGATTGGATGGCTAAAGGGGGGAGTTAACGAATTGATGGTGATGGGATGGATGGAGCCAATCTGTTACAAATGTATGGGGCTTATGTGGGGGGGGGCATGGGGGGACTGTGGCAGATGGGCCAGAGCAGGGGCAGCGGGACACGATTGTGGCCAGAGAAATTTTTTAAAAGTTACTGTGTACCTTGCAATGCCACTTCCTGTGCAGTACTTCATATTGCAATGCTATGTTTCAGGGAGCCATGACATTGGGCAGGAGACCAACCACTACATGGCCGATCAAGGGGGCAGCTCTGAGCACGTCAACACAGAAGTAACTGAGTGCAGGGCTGTCTGGGCAGGGGTCCTTGAATGTGGTGCCAAGGTCCGCATTGGGACCCCGGGCCGCCAGTTGAGTCTCGCTGCTCTAGGTCAGATATGTTTGTGGGTGGCTAATTAAATTGTTAACTCAAACACAACTCACACAACCAAAAGGCAACCCATACATAATGATGTGTGTTTTGTGATTGATTCCAAATATCTCACTTATCTAGCGAAACTTCATGACTTTAACAATCCAATTGGACATTTGAACTTTGCCATAATGGCTGTGGGCCTAAATGTGTGATTCCCAGGGACAAAAAGAGGACACAAACAGCCACAGTAGTGCGAGGCCAAGCAAGGCAAACCATAGGGGCATCCCGTTAGCTTGTTACTAGTGAACTGTAGATTATTTAGCAAACAGCCAAACATGCAGATTTAAGAGTACTCACCGTGGGTACGGGTCGGTGAGTCTGTGTCCCTTAGACCAGCATGTCCACCGACCGCGACCGGATGGAGAAGTCCAAGCACAATCTCCTCAGCAGGGGTAAACTCCAATTTAGATGGAAAGCCACCGCCAGTTTTCAGGCTGAAAAGAGAAAATCGTTTGGTACTCAGAAAAGGTGCATACAGTACATCCAAAACATTAGATTTAGCGTAAACATTTAGTTACCTGTAATTATGCCTTTTAATTTCTTTTTGCCGTACAGCATACTTCAGATCAGAGATTTTCTTCTGAATTTGGGACACATCTTTCCTCTCTTCCCCCGCTGCATTTACTTGTCGGAGGATGGTTTCAAACAATTCCATCTTGCGCTGCTTGGTGGTGTGTTTGGATTTGCTCCCATATAGCTCGTCATAGTATAATGTAAGGCCACTAGCCAATGCCATATTTTGGTCATGGGAGAATCTCCCACTCAACTGGCCGCGGCGCAATGTGCGGCCAGATGGTTGGCTTGGCTGCTCCTCCATGTGTGCAGACACATGTGGTGACATTATGGCCTGGGGCTGGGTAGGGGAATGGCCGGATTGGTGGCTTCCCAATGACTGGACTGGACTGGCCAAGGGACTGGGTGTTCTTGCGTGGCTGGCCACCGAACTTCCAGGTGTAGATGTGGTCATGGGGGCAATTCGGGGCCCTCTTGGGGGGCTAGGTTCCCGGCTGGTGCCAGGTCGGGGGCTCTGTTCCCGGCTGGTGCCAGGTCGGGGGCTTCTGGCCCTGGATTGGGTTCGGCGGGCCCTGTAGGGGCTTCTGGCCCTGGATTGGGTTCTTCTGGGCCTGTAGGGGCTTCTGGCCCTGGATTGGGTTCTTCTGGGCCTGTAGGGGCTTCTGGCCCTGGATTGGGTTCTTCTGGGCCTGTAGGGGCTTCTGGCCCTGGATTGGGTTCGGCGGGCCCTGTCGGGGCTTCTGGCCCTGGATTGTGTTCGGCGGGCCCTGTAGGGGCTTCTGGCCCTGGTTTGTGATCTGCGGCCTCTGGATGGGCTTCTGGCCCTGGATTGTGTTCGGCGGGCCCTGTAGGGGCTTCTGGCCCTGGTTTGTGATCTGCGGCCTCTGGATGGGCTTCTGGCCCTGGATTGTGTTCGGCGGGCCCTGTAGGGGCTTCTGGCCCTGGTTTGTGATCTGCGGCCTCTGGATGGGCTTCTGGCCCTGGATTGTGTTCGGCGGGCCCTGTAGGGGCTTCTGGCCCTGGTTTGGGATCTGCGGCCTCTGGATGGGCTTCTGGCCCTGGATTGTGTTCGGCGGGCCCTGTAGGGGCTTCTGGCCCTGGCTGGGCTTCGTGCCCTGGATTGGGTTCTTCGGCCTCTGGCTGTGCTTCGGGGCCTGGATGGGGTTCGGGCCCTGGATGGGGTTCGGGCCCTGCTGCGGGGCATGGGTTTCCGAACTGCCCTACTTGAAGGCATGGCCGGTGTGGGCTCACTGGTGCTGCCTGTTCTGGGGGCAGAGGTGGTGGGTGCTGCAGTTGCCAGCTTTTTGGCTGCAGGAGGGGCACGGGGCTTGGGGCCCCTTTTTTTGGTACCTGAGGGTCCAGGGTCCCTTGGTGGGGCCGAGGTGGGAGTCTTGGCTCTCAGTTTTCGGCCAGCTTGCTGGGACCTTGTTGTGGGGCCCTCCGCGGTCTTGCTTGCCTGGGGTCGCTTGCTCATCGCCTTTTTTGGTGCCATCGTACACAAATGCTCAAAGAGAATGAGCTTTGGGTGCAGGGACCTTTAAATAATGAGCCCAGCGTGTGACGCCTATGCGCACGACTACGCGCTCGTACGAACGTACGTTCGAGCGGAACCAGGAAACCGCTGGGGTTTCACTTATCTGCTGCCTGGAAGAAGCATAAAGATGGCGCCCACTATCTTCACCCGTCAACAGGAAGAGATCCTCATGCTGGTAAGTGGCTGCCTGTGCATTTTAATCGAATAGTCAATGATGGCCTAAATGTAAATGATGCGTTTGGAACTAGTTTGGGGTATCTTAATGTTTAATCACTGGCTCCTCACACTTCATCCTCAAGGGCCGAGCCTGGCCACGTTTTCAACTGTCTATGCTGATGTCCTAATTCGGCCAATTGCTCCGGCTTAGCAACAGTTAATTGACCTGTGGAGTAGCGGGGCGAGCTGGCAAACCTGGCCTGTCTCGGACCTTGATGCGGATGTTTGAGGAACACTGTTTTCCTAAGCCATAAAAACACAACGGGAAGCCACACACGTGGTCCAAAAGCCTAAGCATTAGGCTACATCTTGGATGTTTAAACCATCCTAACATGCCATAGATGCAGGTGGCCTGATTCTTGATGTTGGCTATTATCTGTATGTACATGGTGTGTGATACATATAACATAAGACCAGACTGTCAATCACAGTCAACGTCCTCTTTAAGGCACTCCCCAAAAATGGCGGCCACTCGAAATGTGTGTGTTAATGACATTAAATTCTCAACTTGTGATGCAACACATATGGGTCTGTGTGTAAAAGTAAAAGCTCTGTGACCATTATGTTTTTCAGATCATGCTTCAGCGCCGGTATGACTTCGCGCCCAATGTGTGCGAGAAAAGGGACATCGCCCGGGAGATCATCGCGGAGATCCACCGTGTGACCAGCACCACCTTCACTCACACCCAGATAATGCAGCATTGGTCGGACCTGAAACGTCTGCACATGCCCCGGGTGCGGAGGTATTTTGGGATCCATTTCCCAAGTAAGTACAAAGCAATTGCATGGTATATGTTCCAAATGTCTAAGTTATGCCTTTATTTATAATGACTTTTCTTTGGTAGTGTTGGAAATGGATTTCAGAATTCGCCGCACCCGGAGACGTACAGGCCGACCAGTGCTGCATGACTCTGCATCTGTGAGTGAAGGTGGTGGATCTCCCGGGCGACGGACCTACCCCTCCTCTGTGGCCTCCTCAGACCAGCCCCTGGACCTTACCACAGAGGAGGGGCCAAGGCGCGTGGGCGTGGAGTCATACCTGGCCACGCATGGGGAAGGCTCTGGTATGTCACTCTTCATGTATAGGCACAAAGATATACATGGCAGGCCAAAAACTAAGTTATCCTTTATTATGTATTTGTAGAAGCTTCTGGAGCGGGTGAGATAGTGGAGGAGGAGGCAGCAGAGATGCTTGAAGTCGATCCTGGCGAAGGTGAGTGATGTCAGCCAGACTGGGAGCCAGATATGTTTGGAATAGTGACTCTATACAAGTACTAACCAAATGTCACATGTTTCTCCAGGGACTTCTTCACAGCAGAGCCAGGACCAAGGGCAGCCTGTTGGCCCCAACCAGCCATCTGTCGGCCACCAACTCCGTAAGTCTCCATGCCATTATTCATATTAATGTTTGCTTAGCTAATAACACACACATAACTAAAGGCGTAGCCAATGTGTAGTTCACACTTTCATGTGGGCACTTCGTTAGCTTAAAGAGGACCCTAACTATTATTAAGAACCAAAGACTTAGCCATCACACTGTACCTACAGATTAGAAACATGGAAAAACACCCTTCACCCATCTAATGCATGTTATTAGACTGAACAAAACCAATATTGGGGAATATGGAATGCGCAATATTTACAGGCAGCATGGGATACAGATTGAAAAAAGGAAGGTGCTGCCATGCATTGTGTGAGTGATGACCTTTCCCTCAACCCAGCTATGCTCGGGATTCCCAACGCACCACTGTAACCTACTCCCCTGTACTTTATCCAACTCTCCACTCCTCATTAAGTGTTATGCTTCAGAGTCCAGATGGCGGCGCTGTAATCCCCAAAAAACCCTAAATAACTTTGAGGTGGTGCAGAATCATTTGTGAATAGTTATTGGTTTTCATTAAATAATGTTGAAGGTCCGGTTTAAGGAGTTTAAACACTTACCTGTGGGAAATGCATTAACTGTATCCCTTTGAAGAAGGACATATGTCATGCATTTACATGTATTTGATTAACCCTAAATCTATTTCCAGCATACAAACCGGTCTGGGACTCCTATTTATGTTTCTTTCTCTATTGGTTACAGGGATGATCCCCCAAACCTTGGCGGGAAAAAAAAAAAGAATTAAGGAGTTGGTGGCCGAGCTGCTGGCCATACAGGCGACGTTGGGGCCAACAGATGAAGAAGACGAGGAGGATTAGTGCCCTTGGTCCTGGCTCCTTTCTTAAAGTTGTTTTTTAATTTTTCCAAATTTTAAAACTTGTTTTAGCGTTTTGGTTAAAAACCAAAAAAGTTGTTTTTTAAAAAAAACAAAAAAAAAAAAAAAAAAAAATGTGTTTTACTGTTCAAAAAATACAAAATATTTAAATGTGTTTTTACTTGACCAAAAAAAAAAAAAGGTTTACCAAAAAAAACCCAAAAAAAAATAAAACTTTTTACAATTATTCCAAAAAAAACAACGAAAATATTTAAAATAAATTATATTTTAAGCCTTCCGAAATGTGTCTTTTCTAATATGCACACACCCAAAAAATTACACAAACCAGAAACAACACACTTAGAAACATATAGACATATGTAAATTATGTGATATTCTTACGTTTTATGGACCGAGAAATGAAGTGGGATGCAGCCGCTACGGGGTTTAGGTAAGTTTGAGGGACCGAGAAATGAAGTTGGATGCAAGCGCTAAGGGGTTTAGGTAAGTTTGAGGGACCGAGAAATGAAGTGGGATGCAAGCGCTAAGGGGTTTAGGTAAGTTTGAGGGACCGAGAAATGAAGTGGGATGCAAGCGCTAAGGGGTTTAGGTAAGTTTGAGGGACCGAGAAATGAAGTGGGATGCAAGCGCTAAGGGGTTTAGGTAAGTTTGAGGGACCGAGAAATGAAGTGGGATGCAAGCGCTAAGGGTTTTAGGTAAGTTTGAGGGACCGAGAAATGAAGTGGGATGCAAGCGCTAAGGGGTTTAGGTAAGTTTGAGGGACCGAGAAATGAAGTGGGATGCAAGCGCTAAGGGGTTTAGGTAAGTTTGAGGGACCGAGAAATGAAGTGGGATGCAAGCGCTAAGGGTTTTAGGTAAGTTTGAGGGACCGAGAAATGAAGTGGGATGCAAGCGCTAAGGGGTTTAGGTAAGTTTGAGGGACCGAGAAATGAAGTGGGATGCAGCCGCTAAGGGTTTTAGGTAAGTTTGAGGGACCGAGAAATGAAGTGGGATGCAAGCGCTAAGGGTTTTAGGTAAGTTTGAGGGACCGAGAAATGAAGTGGGATGCAGCCGCTAAGGGGTTTAGGTAAGTTTAAGGGACCGAGAAATGAAGTGGGATGCAAGCGCTAAGGGGTTTAGGTAAGTTTGAGGGACCGAGAAATGAAGTTGGATGCAAGCGCTAAGGGGTTTAGGTAAGTTTGAGGGACCGAGAAATGAAGTGGGATGCAAGCGCTAAGGGGTTTAGGTAAGTTTCAGGGACAGAGAAATGAAGTTGGATGCAAGCGCGAAGGGGTTTAGGTAAGTTTGAGGGACCGAGAAATGAAGTGGGATGCAGCCGCTAAGGGTTTTAGGTAAGTTTGAGGGACCGAGAAATGAAGTGGGATGCAGCCGCTAAGGGGTTTAGGTAAGTTTGAGGGACCGAGAAATGAAGTGGGATGCAAGCGCTAAGGGGTGTAGGTAAGTTTGAGGGACCGAGAAATGAAGTGGGATGCAAGCGCTAAGGGGTTTAGGTAAGTTTGAGGGACCGAGAAATGAAGTGGGATGCAAGCGCTAAGGGGTTTAGGTAAGTTTGAGGGACCGAGAAATGAAGTGGGATGCAAGCGCTAAGGGGTTTAGGTAAGTTTGAGGGACCGAGAAATGAAGTGGGATGCAGCCGCTAAGGGGTTTAGGTAAGTTTGAGGGACCGAGAAATGAAGTGGGATGCAAGCGCTAAGGGGTTTAGGTAAGTTTCTGGTTGAGGGTGCGCATGCGCAAGATCTTATAAACATACGAACGCACGAATCTAAGAGGCCAAAAACCAATGAAAACCAGAGGCTAACGCAAGTAATTGGAAGAGGTTGACGATGGAAGCAGCCGAAAAAACAGGCTGCCGCCGCAACAGGTGAGCACATGAACGTGATTTTTACGATTGGCAACTGACTGAGGCAAGTTCGGGAGATATCATACGAACGGACGTATCTTTTAGGATAGAAACATATTTGCTTATTGAATCACTCGCAAGTTCATACGAACGCACGAGCGGACGTGAAAAATAGGATGATCGTGAGCCAAATCCAAGCTGTTACATGTTTCTTTGAATCAACCCATTTGTGTATCGTCCAATCAGAGGCAAATTTCTAAATACATTTGGGGTACAAGCTCTGGCTACAATAAATTTGGAGCTGTTGCACCCCTGTGTGTGATCAGGAACACAGTCAGAAATATCAAATTTAGCTGCTGCATTCTACTTTCTCCTAACTAGGGATGGGTGAGCCCCCCAAATTTCGGGTTCCGCGATTTCAGCTGAACTTTGAATAAATCAATGAAATCAATAGGGACCCAAACTTTGGGGAAGGCTGGGGCTCTTGCAGAGTGAGCAGTAGAATCGCCCTGCTGTGACTTACCTCTCCCCGATTCTCTTCTGTCAGCAGCAGCAGCACTGGAATCTGGCCCCAGCTGGGGCTACAAAAAGATGGCCGCCAACTATCATGAGTGAGGACATTTCTAATGCCAGCACTAGGAGTGTCCTCACTCTTGAGAGCCGACAGCCATCTTCACATGATTTGATGAAAAATTCTTTAATTAGTTGAGATTAATAAAGTTCTCACACAGACTATCCAGGGATTGTGAGTGTGCATGTGCAAAATTTCACCTGGCAATGGGGTTGATTCAGCACCAGGAGAAGAAAGTTTGCTTTAGGTGAAACAAATAGAGGGGTTCAATTTCCACCTGTTGATTAATCCTTCCCAATGTTAGCAATGAAAGTGATTGGCAGCGTTCTCTCTCTTTTTTTACCTGGGGCAGAATCCCCTCTGTTCATCCCACGTGGTATACATTTACATTATGCTGCCAATATGGTGGGTTCACATGCCATGTTGCACCTGAAAAAAGTAGAGAAAGCAGAGGAAAGAAACCTATATCCTCTCGCAGAGTGGGCTGTAGAGAGGATTCTACTAATAAGCAGACTCCATACCCCTTGTGGTTGTGTGGTATTGTGTGTTTGGTCTATCCCAAACACACAATAACACTGTAGGTTTACCGCCCAGTCATAGCTTTCATCCAGCCATGTCTCGGTTACCCCACTATGTCATAATGTTCCTCTATTATTAAATACCAACCCTCCTTCCTTCCCACACTTCATGGAAAAGTTACAACAAGTTTTCAAATTTGACTGGACCGACGCAACATTAGACAAAGAAAAAAAGACATCCAAAACAACGTCAAAACATGGGAAAGCTTTAATGATAATTTTCATGCAGAAATTAAACTTAAACTGTACCAGACGTTCAGAGACACCACATGGTATTTGACAAGAGTAGCGGAGGGAGATCACCCGGTGGATCTGGTTGAGATTGCTAATAATTGGGAGTTGCGGCCCTCAACCTGATGGGAACAAACCCTGGGGACAAGCAGAAATGCATGCAGTAACAAAACAGATACGATATGTCAATGGATACTAATTTACTTTATGATGATAGGAGATGATGTACTGCCTTATACCTCTCTAATGCTATATATGCTCTCTTCCTTTTGTAACCTACCAATAAGATTGTACCCAAATCTACCCTGTACACACTGTAATTGTATTCACAATTATTTAAAAAACAATAAAAAAAAAAGAAAGAAAGAAGAGGAGCTGGCTCACTGGATGAAGAGGAGGAGCCCAGAGCTACTGCCACCAGCATCAAAGCCAGGGAAGACAGAATATCGGTGAAAGATTGATTTGACTAACTAACCGAATTTCTTGGGGGATATCGTCCACATCTAATTATTTGAGAAATTTGCTCATCTCTAGCTGTGCCCCCCCCTCCCACCCACAATGACACACACATCAGGAGCAAATCAGCAATTGCCAGGTCATGCCACCTTGTAATACGTGTCCTTCATAGCCCATTTGAGCCTGTGTATGTCACAGGGAAAGCTTCTGTTGACAGAGAAACAGAGCGTTCAATCTACTCTATCTAGCCCAGAATTAAGACTGGAGGATAGGAAATCAGTAGAGATGAGCGAACTTTTGAAAAATTCGATTCGACTGATTTGCCGAATTTTCCGACAAAAATCGTTTCGACCCAAATTTATTCGCGACAAATCGCTATTAAAAATGGCTATTTCTGAGCCTCCTAGAGCCTCAATAGGGTTGTAAACCAGTCTGCCTTGCTGTAACATGCATAGGACGCGTGCTGGGTTATTGAAATAATACTGTAAATAATTACATGCAGATCGGAGGCATCGCTAATAGAATCGCAAAGCGGCACAATTGCAGAGAGTTGAGGTGGCATCACTATGAGGCGCCCCTATAGTGCCTGAAAAACACACCCTGGAGCTGGCAGCAGGAGCCCAAAAATTACCTGAATCACACCCTGGAGTTGCAAGCAGCAGCAGCAGCTGCAGGAGCCCAAACATTGCTTTAAAGAGACACTGGAGTTGGCTGCAGGAGCCCAAAAATTGGATGAATCACACCCTGGAGTTGCAAGCAGCAGGAGCCCAAACATTACTTTAAAGAGACACTGGAGTTGGCTGCAGGAGCCCAAAAATTGGATGAATCACACCCTGGAGTTGCAAGCAGCAGCAGGAGCACAAACATAGCTTGAAAGAGACACTGGAGTTGGCAGCAGGAGCCCAAAAATTGGCTGAATGACACCCTGGAGTTGCAAGCAGCAGCAGCAGGAGCCCAAACATAGCTTGAAAGAGACACTGGAGTTGGCAGCAGGAGCCCAAAAACTGGATGAATCACACCCTGAAGTTGCAAGCAGCAGCAGGAGCCGAAACATTGCGTGAAAGAGACACTGGAGTTGGCTGCAGGAGCCCAAAAATTGGATGACTCACACCCTGGAGTTGCAAGCAGCAGCCGCAGGAGCCCAAACATAGCTTGAAAGAGATTCGGGGGTTGGCTTCAGGAGCCCAAAAATTGGATGAATCACACCCTGGAGTTGCAAGCAGCAGCAACTGTAGGAGCCCAAACATTGGTTTAAAGAGACACTGGAGTTGGCTGCAGGAGCCCAAAAATTTAATGAATCACACCCTGGAGTCGCAAGCAGCAGCAGCAGCAGGAGACCAAACATTGCTTTTAAGAGACACTGGAGTTGGCTGCACTAGCCCAAAATTGGATGAATCACACCTTGGAGTTGCAAGCAACAGCAGGAGCACAAACATAGCTTGAAAGAGATACTGGAGTTGGCTGCAGGAGCCAAACAATTGGATGAATCACACCCTGGAGTGGCAAACAGCAGGAGCCTGAAAATAGCTTTAAAGAGACACTGGATTTGGCTGCAGGAGCCCAAATATTGGATGAATCACACCCTGGAGTTGCAAGCAGCAGCAGCAGGAGCCCAAACATAGCTTGAAAGAGACACTGGATTTGGCTGCAGGAGCCCAAAAATTGGATGATTCACACCCTGGAGTTGCAAGCGGCAGCAGCAGGAGCCCAACCATAGCTTGAAAGAGACACTGGAGTTGGCAGCAGGAGCCCAAAAATTGGATGGATCGCACCCTGGAGTTGCAAGCAGCAGCAGGAGCCCACACATAGCTTGAAAGAGACACTGGAGTTGGCAGCAGGAGCCCAAAAATTGGATGAATCACACCCTGGAGTTGCAAGCAGCAGCAGGAGCCCAAACATTGCTTTAAAGAGACACTGGAGTTGGCTGCAGGAGCCCAAAAATTGGCTGAATCACACCCTGGAGTTGCAAGCAGAAGCAGGAGCAGGAGCCCAAACATAGCTTGAAAGAGACAGTGGATTTGGCTGCAGGAGTCCAAAAATTGGATGAATCACACCCTGGAGTTGCAAGCAGCAGGAGCCCAAACATAGCTTGAAAGAGACACTGGAGTTGGCAGCAGGAGCCCAAAAATTGGATGACTCACACCTTGGAGTTGCAAGCAGCAGCAGCACCAGGAGCCCAAACATCGCTTGAAAGAGATTCAGGAGTTGGCAGCAGGAGCCCAAAAATTGGATGAATCACACCCTGGAGTTGTAAGCAGCAGCAGCTGCAGGAGCCCAAACATTGCTTTAAAGAGACGCTGGAGTTGGCTGCAGGAGCCCAAAAATTGAATGAATCACACCCTGGAGTTGCAAGCAGCAGCAGCAGGAGCCCAAACATTGCTTTAAAGAGACACTGGAGTTGGCTGCAGGAGCCCAAAAACTGGATGAATCACACCCTGGAGTTGCAAGCAGCAGCAGGAGCACAAACATAGCTTGAAAGAGACACTGGAGTTGGCAGCAGGAGCCCAAAAATTGGATGAATCACACCCTGGAGTTGCAAGCAGCAGGAGCCCAAACATAGCTTGAAAGAGACACTGGATTTGGCTGCAGGAGCCCAAAAATTGGATGACTCAAACCCTGGAGTTGCAAGCAGCAGCAGCAGCAGCAGGAGCCCACACATAAGCCTCGATTCAGAGACACATTCGTCCGGACTTCCGTAGCTGTCTGTGAAAGTTTTGGTGGGTGTTTGTCATTTTTTTGCTTTTTTTCGTCCATTTTCTACTCGCACGAACGTTCGGGAATGCGCTTCCGATGAACGGAAGCAAATTGGAACATTTCCGTTAGTTCGGATCATTTTCCAAACAAAATCGGACATTTTCCGTTTGTTCAGAAAACTTCTGTTGCTGGGATGGGTTTCTGTCTGATTCAGAGAGCTGATTTCCGACGGATCTATGTGGAGGAGTCTGCGCGCCTTTAGCACCAAGGCATTGCATGTATCAGCATGGCCTAGGCCATAAATTGTATAGCAATGCATACCTGAATTAATACATTTCATGTATGCCTTATAGATGTATTTTAATGCTGACCTTAATTAGTCCTTAGCATGTAAACATTTATTTTTCCACACATCCATATAATTGCTATATTTTTTTAGACTTATGTCCTTTGTGAATTATATTTGGATTGTTGAACTTGAATCTTAATTTGTTGTAGGAGTTATTGTTTTAGTCGGTTACCTTTGCTTTGTGTAATTATTTTATATTTGGTTGCAGGAACTGCAAGATGTGACACTCGCCCTTGCTCCTGATGCCCGCTCTTTGCCTGCAGAATGCGGGCCAGGGGTTCTCTAATCGGGCACTATGCCAAACCCGGGCCGTGATGGCAAGGACCCTCTGGCTTTTGAAGTCCAGATTTAGGTGTTTGGACCATACGGGGGGGGGGGGGGGGCACTGCAGTATGACCCCAACAAGGTGATAGCATAATTTTAATTTACGTTTTTTAACAGGGACCACACGTGCCAGAGTGGCACAACTATAAAAAAATGTTACATTGTCATTTCATTTACAAAATACATTAACACAAAACTAATGGGCCCAGAAATATTTAAAGATGAATATTCACATGACCGAGAAGTGATTTGGGTAAGTTTTAGGGACCCAAAATGGAAGAAGAACCTAAGCGCTAAGTGATTTGGGTAAGTTTCAGGGACCCAAAGTGGAAGAAGAACCTAAGCGCTAAGTGATTTGGGTAAGTTTTAGGGACCTAAAATGGAAGAAGAACCTGAGCGCTAAGTGATTTGGGTAAGTTTTAGGGACCCAAAATGGAAGAAGAACCTAAGCGCTAAGTGATTTGGGTAAGTTTTAGGTTGCTAAAATGGAAGAAGAACCTAAGCGCTAAGTGATTTGGGTAAGTTTTAGGGACCTAAAATAGAAGAAGAACCTAAGCGCTAAGTGGTTAGGGTGAGCTTTTTTGTAGTAGAAGTGATGGGAGTGAAATTATATATGCGAGCACTTTAATGAGTGAAGTTTGTAGTGCGCAGGCGCAAGATCGTAAGGATTCCGTCTGGACGAATATTTTGGGAAAAAGTGAAGCAGGATGTATCGGGAAACGTAAAGGATTCG
Organism: Gastrophryne carolinensis; assembly: GCA_027917425.1. Taxonomy (NCBI): domain Eukaryota; kingdom Metazoa; phylum Chordata; class Amphibia; order Anura; family Microhylidae; genus Gastrophryne; species Gastrophryne carolinensis. The sequence goes on along the minus strand of CM051243.1, from coordinate 69,899,601 downwards.
TGTGAGGATACGATGGGAAAAGGGCAAAAACGAAAGGCTACGTTGTTAGCTGAGAAAATGAATCTGAAAGGTCTCGATGGAAAATGACATCCTCGTACGCATACGGGCGGACGGAAACTTTACAGAAGGTTTATGAAGCATGCTTGGAATCGCTCGCACATTCATACGAGAGCAGGAACTTTTGAAAATGATACGACGACGGCACTAAAATGGAAGTTTTTTTGTGTCTCTCTGAATCGAGTCTATAGCTTGAAAGAGACACTGGAGTTGGCAGCAGGAGCCCAAAAATTGGATGAATCACACCCTGGAGTTGCAAGCAGAGGCAGGAGCCCAAACATTGCGTGAAAGAGACACTGGAGTTGGCTACAGGAGCCCAAAAATTGGATGAATCACACCCTGGAGTTGCAAGCAGCAGCAGCAGGAGCCCAAACATAGCTGGAAAGAGACACTGGAGTTGGCTGCAGGAGGCCAAACATTGGATGAATCACACCCTGGAGTTGCAAGCAGCAGCAGGAGCCCAAACATAGCTTGAAAGAGACACTGGATTTGGCTGCAGAAGCCCACAAATTGGATGACTCACACCCTGGAGTGGCAAGCGGCAGCAGCAGGAGCCCAAACATAGCTTGAAAGAGACACTGGAGTTGGCAGCAGGAGCCCAAAGATTGGATGAATCACACCCTGGAGTTGCAAGCAGCAGCAGGAGCCAAAACATTGGCTGAAACAGACACTGGAGTTGGCTGCAGGAGCCCAAAAATTGGATGAATCACACCCTGGAGTTGCAAGCAGCAGCAGCAGGAGCCCAAACATAGCTTGAAAGACACACTGGAGTTGGCAGCAGGAGCCCAAAGATTGGATGAATCACACCCTGGAGTTGCAAGCAGCAGCAGGAGCCAAAACATTGGCTGAAAGAGACACTGGAGTTGGCTGCAGGAGCCCAAAAATTGGATGAATCACACCCTGGAGTTGCAAGCAGCAGCAGGAGCACAAACATAGCTTGAAAGAGACACTGGAGTTGGCAGCAGGAGCCCAAAAATTGGCTGAATGACACCCTGAAGTTGCAAGCAGCAGCCCAAAAATAGCTTGAAAGAGACACTGGAGTTGGCAGCAGGATCCCAAAAATTGGATGAATCACACCCTGGAGTTGCAAGCAGCAGCAGGAGCCCAAACATAGCTTGAAAGACACACTGGAGTTGGCAGCAGGAACCCAAAAATTGGATGAATCACACCCTGGATAACAAGCAGCAGCAGGAGCCCAAACATTGCTTTAAAGAGACACTGGAGTTGGCTTCAGGAGGCCAAAAATTGGATGAATCATACCCTGGAGTTGCAAGCAGAAGCAGGAGCCCAAACATTGCTTTAAAGAGACACTGGAGTTGGCTTCAGGAGGTCAAAAATTGGATGAATCACACCCTGGAGTTGCAAGCAGCAGCAGGGGCCCAAACATAGCTTGAAAGAGACACTGGATTTTGCTGCAGGAGCCCAAAAATTGGATGATTCACACCCTGGAGTTCCAAGCGGCAGCAGCAGAAGCCCAAACATAGCTTGAAAGAGACACTGGAGTTGGCAGCAGGAGCCCCACAAATTGGATGAATCACACCCTGGAGTTGCAAGTAGAGGCAGCAGGAGCCCAAACATAGCTTTAAAGACACACTGAAGTTGGCAGCAGGAGCCCAAAAATTGGATGAATCACACCCTGGAGTTGCAAGCAGCAGCAGGAGCCCAAACATTGCTTTAAAAAGACACTGGAGTTGGCTTCAGGAGGCCAGAAATTGGATGAATCACACCCTGGAGTTGCAAGCAGCAGCAGCAGCAGGAGCCCAAACATAGCTTGAAAGAGACAATGGATTTGGCTGCAGGAGCCCAAAAATTGGATGACTCACACCTTGGAGTTGCAAGCAGCAGGAGCCCAAACATAGACACTGGAGTTGGCAGCAGGAGCCAAAAAAATTGGATGAATCACATCCGGGAGTTGCAAGCATCAGCAGCAGGAGCCCAAACATAGCTTGAAAGAGACACTGGATTTGGCTGCAGGAGCCCAAAAATTGGATGACTCAAACCCTGGAGTTGCAAGCAGCAGCAGCAGGAGCCCACACATAGCTTGAAAGAGAAACTTGAGTTGGCAGCAGGAGCCCAAAAATTGGATGAATCACACCCTGGAGTTGCAAGCAGCAGCAGGAGCCCAGACATTGCTTTAAAGAGACACTGGAGTTGGCTGCAGGAGCCCAAAAATTGGCTGAATCACACCCTGGAGTTGCAAGCAGCAGCAGGAGCCGAAACATAGCTTGAAAGAGACACTGGATTTGGCTACAGGAGCCCAAAAATTGGATGAATCACATCCTGGAGTTGCAAGCAGCAGCAGCAGGAGCCCACACATACCTTGAAAGAGACACTGGAGTTGGCAGCAGGAGCCCAAAAAGTGGCTGAATGACACCCTGAAGTTGCAAGCAGCAGCCCAAAAATAGCTTGAAAGAGACACTGGAGTTGGCAGCAGGAGCCCAAAAATTGGATGAATCACACCCTGGAGTTGCAAGCAGCAGGGGCCCAAACATAGCTTGAAAGAGACACTGGATTTTGCTGCAGGAGCCCAAAAATTGGATGATTCACACCCTGGAGTTCCAAGCGGCAGCAGCAGAAGCCCAAACATAGCTTGAAAGAGACACTGGAGTTGGCAGCAGGAGCCCCACAAATTGGATGAATCACACCCTGGAGTTGCAAGTAGAGGCAGCAGGAGCCCAAACATAGCTTAAAAGACACACTGAAGTTGGCAGCAGGAGCCCAAAAATTGGATGAATCACACCCTGGAGTTGCAAGCAGCAGCAGGAGCCCAAACATTGCTTTAAAAAGACACTGGAGTTGGCTTCAGGAGGCCAGAAATTGGATGAATCACACCCTGGAGTTGCAAGCAGCAGCAGCAGCAGGAGCCCAAACATAGCTTGAAAGAGACAATGGATTTGGCTGCAGGAGCCCAAAAATTGGATGACTCACACCTTGGAGTTGCAAGCAGCAGGAGCCCAAACATAGACACTGGAGTTGGCAGCAGGAGCCAAAAAAATTGGATGAATCACATCCGGGAGTTGCAAGCATCAGCAGCAGGAGCCCAAACATAGCTTGAAAGAGACACTGGATTTGGCTGCAGGAGCCCAAAAATTGGATGACTCAAACCCTGGAGTTGCAAGCAGCAGCAGCAGGAGCCCACACATAGCTTGAAAGAGAAACTTGAGTTGGCAGCAGGAGCCCAAAAATTGGATGAATCACACCCTGGAGTTGCAAGCAGCAGCAGGAGCCCAGACATTGCTTTAAAGAGACACTGGAGTTGGCTGCAGGAGCCCAAAAATTGGCTGAATCACACCCTGGAGTTGCAAGCAGCAGCAGGAGCCCAAACATAGCTTGAAAGAGACACTGGATTTGGCTACAGGAGCCCAAAAATTGGATGAATCACATCCTGGAGTTGCAAGCAGCAGCAGCAGAAGCCCACACATACCTTGAAAGAGACACTGGAGTTGGCAACAGGAGCCCAAAAATTGGCTGAATGACACCCTGAAGTTGCAAGCAGCAGCCCAAAAATAGCTTGAAAGAGACACTGGAGTTGGCAGCAGGAGCCCAAAAATTGGATGAATCACACCCTGGAGTTTCAAGCAGCAGCAGCAGGAGCCCAAACATAGCTTGAAAGACACACTGGAGTTGGCAGCAGGAACCCAAAAATTGGATGAATCACACCCTGGAGTTGCAAGCAGCAGCAGCAGCAGGAGCCCAAACATTGCTTTAAAGAGACACTGGAGTTGGCTTCAGGAGGCCAAACATTGGATGAATCATACCCTGGAGTTGCAAGCAGAAGCAGGAGCCCAAACATTGCTTTAAAGAGACACTGGAGTTGGCTTCAGGAGGTCAAAAATTGGATGAATCACACCCTGGAGTTGCAAGCAGCAGCAGCAGCAGGGGCCCAAACATAGCTTGAAAGAGACACTGGATTTGGCTGCAGGAGCCCAAAAATTGGATGATTCACACCCTGGAGTTGCAAGCGGCAGCAGCAGAAGCCCAAACATAGCTTGAAAGAGACACTGGAGTTGGCAGCAGGAGCCCCACAAATTGGATGAATCACACCCTGGAGTTGCAAGCAGCAGCAGCAGCAGGAGCCCAAACATAGCTTAAAAGACACACTGGAGTTGGCAGCAGGAGCCCAAAAATTGGATGAATGACACCCGGGAGTTGCAAGCAGCAGCAGGAGCCCAAACATTGCTTTAAAAAGACACTGGAGTTGGCTTCAGGAGGCCAAAAATTGGATGAATCACACCCTGGAGTTGCAAGCAGCAGCAGCAGCAGGAGCCCAAACATAGCTTGAAAAAGACAATGGATTTGGCTGCAGGAGCCCAAAAATTGGATGACTCACACCCTGGAGTTGCAAGCAGCAGGAGCCCAAACATAGACACTGGAGTTGGCAGCAGGAGCCAAAAAATTGGATGAATCACACCCGGGAGTTGCAAGCATCAGCAGCAGAAGCCCAAACATAGCTTGAAAGAGACACTGGATTTGGCTGCAGGAGGCCAAAAATTGGATGACTCAAACCCTGGAGTTGCAAGCAGCAGCAGCAGGAGCCCACACATAGCTTGAAAGAGAAACTTGAGTTGGCAGCAGGAGCCCAAAAATTGGATGAATCACACCCTGGAGTTGCAAGCAGCAGCAGGAGCCCAAACATTGCTTTAAAGAGACACTGGAGTTGGCTGCAGGAGCCCAAAGATTGGCTGAATCACACCCTGGAGTTGCAAGCAGCAGCAGGAGCCCAAACATAGCTTGAAAGAGACACTGGATTTGGCTACAGGAGCCCAAAAATTGGATGAATCACATCCTGGAGTTGCAAGCAGCAGCAGCAGGAGCCCACACATAGCTTGAAAGAGACACTGGAGTTGGCAGCAGGAGCCCAAAAATTGGATGAATCACACCCTGGAGTTGCAAGCAGCAGCAGAAGCCCAAACATTGCGTAAAAGAGACACTGGAGTTGACTGCAGGAGCCCAAAAATTGGATGAATCACACCCTGGAGTTGCAAGCAGCAGCAAAAGCAGGAGCCCAAACATAGCTGGAAAGAGACACTGGAGTTGGCTGCAGGAGCCCGAAGATTGGATGAATCACACCCTGGAGTTGCAAGCAGCAGCAGGAGCCCAAACATTGCTTTAAAGAGACACTGGAGTTGGCTTCAGGAGGCCAAAAATTGGATGAATCACACCTGGAGTTGCAAGCAGCAGGAGCCCAAACATAGCTTGAAAGAGACACTGGATATGGCTGCAGGAGCCCAAAAATTGGATGATTCACACCCTGGAGTTGCAAGCAGCAGCAGCAGGAGCCCAAACAAAGCTTGAAAGACACACTGGAGTTGGCAGCAGGAGCCCCACAAATTGGATGAATCACACCCTGGAGTTGCAAGTAGAGGCAGCAGGAGCCCAAACATAGCTTAAAAGACACACTGAAGTTGGCAGCAGGAGCCCAACAATTGGATGAATGACACCCTGGAGTTGCAAGCAGCAGCAGGAGCCCAAACATTGCTTTAAAAAGACACTGGAGTTGGCTTCAGGAGGCCAAAAATTGGATGAATCACACCCTGGAGTTGCAAGCAGCAGCAGCAGCAACAGGAGCCCAAACATAGCTTGAAAGAGACAATGGATTTGGCTGCAGGAGCCCAAAAATTTGATGACTCACACCTTGGAGTTGCAAGCAGCAGGAGCCCAAACATAGACACTGGAGTTGGCAGCAGGAGCCAAAAAATTGGATGAATCACATCCGGGAGTTGCAAGCATCAGCAGCAGGAGCCCACACATAGCTTGAAAGAGACACTGGATTTGGCAGCAGGAGCCCAAAAATTGGATGACTCAAACCCTGGAGTTGCAAGCAGCAGCAGCAGGAGCCCACACATAGCTTGAAAGAGAAACTTGAGTTGGTAGCAGGAGCCCAAAAATTGGATGAATCACACCCTGGAGTTGCAAGCAGCAGCAGGAGCCCAAACATTGCTTTAAAGAAACACTGGAGTTGGCTGCAGGAGCCCAAAAATTGGCTGAATCACACCCTGGAGTTGCAAGCAGCAGCAGGAGCCCAAACATAGCTTGAAAGAGACACTGGATTTGGCTACAGGAGCCCAAAAATTGGATGAATCACATCCTGGAGTTGCAAGCAGCAGCAGCAGGAGCCCACACATAGCTTGAAAGAGACACTGGAGTTGGCAGCAGGAGCCCAAAAATTGGCTGAATGACATCCTGAAGTTGTAAGCAGCAGCCCAAAAATAGCTTGAAAGAGACACTGGAGTTGGCAGCAGGAGCCCAAAAATTGGATGAATCACACCCTGGAGTTTCAAGCAGCAGCAGCAGGAGCCCAAACATAGCTTGAAAGACACACTGGAGTTGGCAGCAGGAACCCAAAAATTGGATGAATCACACCCTGGAGTTGCAAGCAGCAGCAGCAGCAGGAGCCCAAACATTGCTTTAAAGAGACACTGGAGTTGGCTTCAGGAGGCCAAAAATTAGATGAATCATACCCTGGAGTTGCAAGCAGCAGCAGAAGCCCAAACATAGCTTGAAAGAGACACTGGAGTTGGCAGCAGGAGCCCCACAAATTGGATGAATCACACCCTGGAGTTGCAAGTAGAGGCAGCAGGAGCCCAAACATAGCTTAAAAGACACACTGAAGTTGGCAGCAGGAGCCCAAAAATTGGATGAATCACACCCTGGAGTTGCAAGCAGCAGCAGGAGCCCAAACATTGCTTTAAAAAGACACTGGAGTTGGCTTCAGGAGGCCAAAAATTGGATGAATCACACCCTGGAGCTGCAAGCAGCAGCAGCAGGAGCCCAAACATAGCTTGAAAAAGACAATGGATTTGGCTGCAGGAGCCCAAAAATTGGATGAATCACACCCTGGAGTTGCAAGCAGCAGCAGGAGCCCAGACATTGCTTTAAAGAGACACTGGAGTTGGCTGCAGGAGCCCAAAGATTGGCTGAATCACACCCTGGAGTTGCAAGCAGCAGCAGGAGCCCAAACATAGCTTGAAAGAGACACTGGATTTGGCTACAGGAGCCCAAAAATTGGATGAATCACATCCTGGAGTTGCAAGCAGCAGCAGCAGGAGCCCACACATAGCTTGAAAGAGACACTGGAGTTGGCAGCAGGAGCCCAAAAATTGGATGAATCACACCCTGGAGTTGCAAGCAGCAGCAGAAGCCCAAACATTGCGTAAAAGAGACACTGGAGTTGACTGCAGGAGCCCAAAAATTGGATGAATCACACCCTGGAGTTGCAAGCAGCAGCAACAGCAGGAGCCCAAACATAGCTGGAAAGAGACACTGGAGTTGGCTGCAGGAGCCCGAAGATTGGATGAATCACACCCTGGAGTTGCAAGCAGCAGCAGGAGCCCAAACATTGCTTTAAAGAGACACTGGAGTTGGCTTCAGGAGGCCAAAAATTGGATGAATCACACCTGGAGTTGCAAGCAGCAGGAGCCCAAACATAGCTTGAAAGAGACACTGGATATGGCTGCAGGAGCCCAAAAATTGGATGATTCACACCCTGGAGTTGCAAGCAGCAGCAGGAGCCAAAACATTGGCTGAAACAGACACTGGAGTTGGCTGCAGGAGCCCAAAAATTGGATGAATCACACCCTGGAGTTGCAAGCAGCAGCAGCAGGAGCCCAAACATAGCTTGAAAGACACACTGGAGTTGGCAGCAGGAGCCCAAAGATTGGATGAATCACACCCTGGAGTTGCAAGCAGCAGCAGGAGCCAAAACATTGGCTGAAACAGACACTGGAGTTGGCTGCAGGAGCCCAAAAATTGGATGAATCACACCCTGGAGTTGCAAGCAGCAGCAGCAGGAGCCCAAACATAGCTTGAAAGACACACTGGAGTTGGCAGCAGGAGCCCAAAGATTGGATGAATCACACCCTGGAGTTGCAAGCAGCAGCAGGAGCCAAAACATTGGCTGAAAGAGACACTGGAGTTGGCTGCAGGAGCCCAAAAATTGGATGAATCACACCCTGGAGTTGCAAGCAGCAGCAGGAGCACAAACATAGCTTGAAAGAGACACTGGAGTTGGCAGCAGGAGCCCAAAAATTGGCTGAATGACACCCTGAAGTTGCAAGCAGCAGCCCAAAAATAGCTTGAAAGAGACACTGGAGTTGGCAGCAGGATCCCAAAAATTGGATGAATCACACCCTGGAGTTGCAAGCAGCAGCAGGAGCCCAAACATAGCTTGAAAGACACACTGGAGTTGGCAGCAGGAACCCAAAAATTGGATGAATCACACCCTGGATAACAAGCAGCAGCAGGAGCCCAAACATTGCTTTAAAGAGACACTGGAGTTGGCTTCAGGAGGCCAAAAATTGGATGAATCATACCCTGGAGTTGCAAGCAGAAGCAGGAGCCCAAACATTGCTTTAAAGAGACACTGGAGTTGGCTTCAGGAGGTCAAAAATTGGATGAATCACACCCTGGAGTTGCAAGCAGCAGCAGGGGCCCAAACATAGCTTGAAAGAGACAATGGATTTTGCTGCAGGAGCCCAAAAATTGGATGATTCACACCCTGGAGTTCCAAGCGGCAGCAGCAGAAGCCCAAACATAGCTTGAAAGAGACACTGGAGTTGGCAGCAGGAGCCCCACAAATTGGATGAATCACACCCTGGAGTTGCAAGTAGAGGCAGCAGGAGCCCAAACATAGCTTTAAAGACACACTGAAGTTGGCAGCAGGAGCCCAAAAATTGGATGAATCACACCCTGGAGTTGCAAGCAGCAGCAGGAGCCCAAACATTGCTTTAAAAAGACACTGGAGTTGGCTTCAGGAGGCCAGAAATTGGATGAATCACACCCTGGAGTTGCAAGCAGCAGCAGCAGCAGGAGCCCAAACATAGCTTGAAAGAGACAATGGATTTGGCTGCAGGAGCCCAAAAATTGGATGACTCACACCTTGGAGTTGCAAGCAGCAGGAGCCCAAACATAGACACTGGAGTTGGCAGCAGGAGCCAAAAAAATTGGATGAATCACATCCGGGAGTTGCAAGCATCAGCAGCAGGAGCCCAAACATAGCTTGAAAGAGACACTGGATTTGGCTGCAGGAGCCCAAAAATTGGATGACTCAAACCCTGGAGTTGCAAGCAGCAGCAGCAGGAGCCCACACATAGCTTGAAAGAGAAACTTGAGTTGGCAGCAGGAGCCCAAAAATTGGATGAATCACACCCTGGAGTTGCAAGCAGCAGCAGGAGCCCAGACATTGCTTTAAAGAGACACTGGAGTTGGCTGCAGGAGCCCAAAAATTGGCTGAATCACACCCTGGAGTTGCAAGCAGCAGCAGGAGCCGAAACATAGCTTGAAAGAGACACTGGATTTGGCTACAGGAGCCCAAAAATTGGATGAATCACATCCTGGAGTTGCAAGCAGCAGCAGCAGGAGCCCACACATACCTTGAAAGAGACACTGGAGTTGGCAGCAGGAGCCCAAAAAGTGGCTGAATGACACCCTGAAGTTGCAAGCAGCAGCCCAAAAATAGCTTGAAAGAGACACTGGAGTTGGCAGCAGGAGCCCAAAAATTGGATGAATCACACCCTGGAGTTGCAAGCAGCAGGGGCCCAAACATAGCTTGAAAGAGACACTGGATTTTGCTGCAGGAGCCCAAAAATTGGATGATTCACACCCTGGAGTTCCAAGCGGCAGCAGCAGAAGCCCAAACATAGCTTGAAAGAGACACTGGAGTTGGCAGCAGGAGCCCCACAAATTGGATGAATCACACCCTGGAGTTGCAAGTAGAGGCAGCAGGAGCCCAAACATAGCTTAAAAGACACACTGAAGTTGGCAGCAGGAGCCCAAAAATTGGATGAATCACACCCTGGAGTTGCAAGCAGCAGCAGGAGCCCAAACATTGCTTTAAAAAGACACTGGAGTTGGCTTCAGGAGGCCAGAAATTGGATGAATCACACCCTGGAGTTGCAAGCAGCAGCAGCAGCAGGAGCCCAAACATAGCTTGAAAGAGACAATGGATTTGGCTGCAGGAGCCCAAAAATTGGATGACTCACACCTTGGAGTTGCAAGCAGCAGGAGCCCAAACATAGACACTGGAGTTGGCAGCAGGAGCCAAAAAAATTGGATGAATCACATCCGGGAGTTGCAAGCATCAGCAGCAGGAGCCCAAACATAGCTTGAAAGAGACACTGGATTTGGCTGCAGGAGCCCAAAAATTGGATGACTCAAACCCTGGAGTTGCAAGCAGCAGCAGCAGGAGCCCACACATAGCTTGAAAGAGAAACTTGAGTTGGCAGCAGGAGCCCAAAAATTGGATGAATCACACCCTGGAGTTGCAAGCAGCAGCAGGAGCCCAGACATTGCTTTAAAGAGACACTGGAGTTGGCTGCAGGAGCCCAAAAATTGGCTGAATCACACCCTGGAGTTGCAAGCAGCAGCAGGAGCCCAAACATAGCTTGAAAGAGACACTGGATTTGGCTACAGGAGCCCAAAAATTGGATGAATCACATCCTGGAGTTGCAAGCAGCAGCAGCAGGAGCCCACACATACCTTGAAAGAGACACTGGAGTTGGCAACAGGAGCCCAAAAATTGGCTGAATGACACCCTGAAGTTGCAAGCAGCAGCCCAAAAATAGCTTGAAAGAGACACTGGAGTTGGCAGCAGGAGCCCAAAAATTGGATGAATCACACCCTGGAGTTTCAAGCAGCAGCAGCAGGAGCCCAAACATAGCTTGAAAGACACACTGGAGTTGGCAGCAGGAACCCAAAAATTGGATGAATCACACCCTGGAGTTGCAAGCAGCAGCAGCAGCAGGAGCCCAAACATTGCTTTAAAGAGACACTGGAGTTGGCTTCAGGAGGCCAAACATTGGATGAATCATACCCTGGAGTTGCAAGCAGAAGCAGGAGCCCAAACATTGCTTTAAAGAGACACTGGAGTTGGCTTCAGGAGGTCAAAAATTGGATGAATCACACCCTGGAGTTGCAAGCAGCAGCAGCAGCAGGGGCCCAAACATAGCTTGAAAGAGACACTGGATTTGGCTGCAGGAGCCCAAAAATTGGATGATTCACACCCTGGAGTTGCAAGCGGCAGCAGCAGAAGCCCAAACATAGCTTGAAAGAGACACTGGAGTTGGCAGCAGGAGCCCCACAAATTGGATGAATCACACCCTGGAGTTGCAAGCAGCAGCAGCAGCAGGAGCCCAAACATAGCTTAAAAGACACACTGGAGTTGGCAGCAGGAGCCCAAAAATTGGATGAATGACACCCGGGAGTTGCAAGCAGCAGCAGGAGCCCAAACATTGCTTTAAAAAGACACTGGAGTTGGCTTCAGGAGGCCAAAAATTGGATGAATCACACCCTGGAGTTGCAAGCAGCAGCAGCAGCAGGAGCCCAAACATAGCTTGAAAAAGACAATGGATTTGGCTGCAGGAGCCCAAAAATTGGATGACTCACACCCTGGAGTTGCAAGCAGCAGGAGCCCAAACATAGACACTGGAGTTGGCAGCAGGAGCCAAAAAATTGGATGAATCACACCCTGGAGTTGCAAGCATCAGCAGCAGAAGCCCAAACATAGCTTGAAAGAGACACTGGATTTGGCTGCAGGAGGCCAAAAATTGGATGACTCAAACCCTGGAGTTGCAAGCAGCAGCAGCAGCAGGAGCCCACACATAGCTTGAAAGAGAAACTTGAGTTGGCAGCAGGAGCCCAAAAATTGGATGAATCACACCCTGGAGTTGCAAGCAGCAGCAGGAGCCCAAACATTGCTTTAAAGAGACACTGGAGTTGGCTGCAGGAGCCCAAAGATTGGCTGAATCACACCCTGGAGTTGCAAGCAGCAGCAGGAGCCCAAACATAGCTTGAAAGAGACACTGGATTTGGCTACAGGAGCCCAAAAATTGGATGAATCACATCCTGGAGTTGCAAGCAGCAGCAGCAGGAGCCCACACATAGCTTGAAAGAGACACTGGAGTTGGCAGCAGGAGCCCAAAAATTGGATGAATCACACCCTGGAGTTGCAAGCAGCAGCAGAAGCCCAAACATTGCGTAAAAGAGACACTGGAGTTGACTGCAGGAGCCCAAAAATTGGATGAATCACACCCTGGAGTTGCAAGCAGCAGCAAAAGCAGGAGCCCAAACATAGCTGGAAAGAGACACTGGAGTTGGCTGCAGGAGCCCGAAGATTGGATGAATCACACCCTGGAGTTGCAAGCAGCAGCAGGAGCCCAAACATTGCTTTAAAGAGACACTGGAGTTGGCTTCAGGAGGCCAAAAATTGGATGAATCACACCTGGAGTTGCAAGCAGCAGGAGCCCAAACATAGCTTGAAAGAGACACTGGATATGGCTGCAGGAGCCCAAAAATTGGATGATTCACACCCTGGAGTTGCAAGCAGCAGCAGCAGGAGCCCAAACAAAGCTTGAAAGACACACTGGAGTTGGCAGCAGGAGCCCCACAAATTGGATGAATCACACCCTGGAGTTGCAAGTAGAGGCAGCAGGAGCCCAAACATAGCTTAAAAGACACACTGAAGTTGGCAGCAGGAGCCCAACAATTGGATGAATGACACCCTGGAGTTGCAAGCAGCAGCAGGAGCCCAAACATTGCTTTAAAAAGACACTGGAGTTGGCTTCAGGAGGCCAAAAATTGGATGAATCACACCCTGGAGTTGCAAGCAGCAGCAGCAGCAACAGGAGCCCAAACATAGCTTGAAAGAGACAATGGATTTGGCTGCAGGAGCCCAAAAATTTGATGACTCACACCTTGGAGTTGCAAGCAGCAGGAGCCCAAACATAGACACTGGAGTTGGCAGCAGGAGCCAAAAAATTGGATGAATCACATCCGGGAGTTGCAAGCATCAGCAGCAGGAGCCCACACATAGCTTGAAAGAGACACTGGATTTGGCAGCAGGAGCCCAAAAATTGGATGACTCAAACCCTGGAGTTGCAAGCAGCAGCAGCAGGAGCCCACACATAGCTTGAAAGAGAAACTTGAGTTGGTAGCAGGAGCCCAAAAATTGGATGAATCACACCCTGGAGTTGCAAGCAGCAGCAGGAGCCCAAACATTGCTTTAAAGAAACACTGGAGTTGGCTGCAGGAGCCCAAAAATTGGCTGAATCACACCCTGGAGTTGCAAGCAGCAGCAGGAGCCCAAACATAGCTTGAAAGAGACACTGGATTTGGCTACAGGAGCCCAAAAATTGGATGAATCACATCCTGGAGTTGCAAGCAGCAGCAGCAGGAGCCCACACATAGCTTGAAAGAGACACTGGAGTTGGCAGCAGGAGCCCAAAAATTGGCTGAATGACATCCTGAAGTTGTAAGCAGCAGCCCAAAAATAGCTTGAAAGAGACACTGGAGTTGGCAGCAGGAGCCCAAAAATTGGATGAATCACACCCTGGAGTTTCAAGCAGCAGCAGCAGGAGCCCAAACATAGCTTGAAAGACACACTGGAGTTGGCAGCAGGAACCCAAAAATTGGATGAATCACACCCTGGAGTTGCAAGCAGCAGCAGCAGCAGGAGCCCAAACATTGCTTTAAAGAGACACTGGAGTTGGCTTCAGGAGGCCAAAAATTAGATGAATCATACCCTGGAGTTGCAAGCAGCAGCAGAAGCCCAAACATAGCTTGAAAGAGACACTGGAGTTGGCAGCAGGAGCCCCACAAATTGGATGAATCACACCCTGGAGTTGCAAGTAGAGGCAGCAGGAGCCCAAACATAGCTTAAAAGACACACTGAAGTTGGCAGCAGGAGCCCAAAAATTGGATGAATCACACCCTGGAGTTGCAAGCAGCAGCAGGAGCCCAAACATTGCTTTAAAAAGACACTGGAGTTGGCTTCAGGAGGCCAAAAATTGGATGAATCACACCCTGGAGCTGCAAGCAGCAGCAGCAGGAGCCCAAACATAGCTTGAAAAAGACAATGGATTTGGCTGCAGGAGCCCAAAAATTGGATGAATCACACCCTGGAGTTGCAAGCAGCAGCAGGAGCCCAAACATTGCTTTAAAGAGACACTGGAGTTGGCTGCAGGAGCCCAAAGATTGGCTGAATCACACCCTGGAGTTGCAAGCAGCAGCAGGAGCCCAAACATAGCTTGAAAGAGACACTGGATTTGGCTACAGGAGCCCAAAAATTGGATGAATCACATCCTGGAGTTGCAAGCAGCAGCAGCAGGAGCCCACACATAGCTTGAAAGAGACACTGGAGTTGGCAGCAGGAGCCCAAAAATTGGATGAATCACACCCTGGAGTTGCAAGCAGCAGCAGAAGCCCAAACATTGCGTAAAAGAGACACTGGAGTTGACTGCAGGAGCCCAAAAATTGGATGAATCACACCCTGGAGTTGCAAGCAGCAGCAACAGCAGGAGCCCAAACATAGCTGGAAAGAGACACTGGAGTTGGCTGCAGGAGCCCGAAGATTGGATGAATCACACCCTGGAGTTGCAAGCAGCAGCAGGAGCCCAAACATTGCTTTAAAGAGACACTGGAGTTGGCTTCAGGAGGCCAAAAATTGGATGAATCACACCTGGAGTTGCAAGCAGCAGGAGCCCAAACATAGCTTGAAAGAGACACTGGATATGGCTGCAGGAGCCCAAAAATTGGATGATTCACACCCTGGAGTTGCAAGCAGCAGCAGCAGGAGCCCAAACAAAGCTTGAAAGACACACTGGAGTTGGCAGCAGGAGCCCCACAAATTGGATGAATCACACCCTGGAGTTGCAAGTAGAGGCAGCAGGAGCCCAAACATAGCTTAAAAGACACACTGAAGTTGGCAGCAGGAGCCCAACAATTGGATGAATCACACCCTGGAGTTGCAAGCAGCAGCAGGAGCCCAAACATTGCTTTAAAAAGACACTGGAGTTGGCTTCAGGAGGCCAAAAATTGGATGAATCACACCCTGGAGTTGCAAGCAGCAGCAGCAGCAACAGGAGCCCAAACATAGCTTGAAAGAGACAATGGATTTGGCTGCAGGAGCCCAAAAATTTGATGACTCACACCTTGGAGTTGCAAGCAGCAGGAGCCCAAACATAGACACTGGAGTTGGCAGCAGGAGCCAAAAAATTGGATGAATCACATCCGGGAGTTGCAAGCATCAGCAGCAGGAGCCCACACATAGCTTGAAAGAGACACTGGATTTGGCAGCAGGAGCCCAAAAATTGGATGACTCAAACCCTGGAGTTGCAAGCAGCAGCAGCAGGAGCCCACACATAGCTTGAAAGAGAAACTTGAGTTGGTAGCAGGAGCCCAAAAATTGGATGAATCACACCCTGGAGTTGCAAGCAGCAGCAGGAGCCCAAACATTGCTTTAAAGAAACACTGGAGTTGGCTGCAGGAGCCCAAAAATTGGCTGAATCACACCCTGGAGTTGCAAGCAGCAGCAGGAGCCCAAACATAGCTTGAAAGAGACACTGGATTTGGCTACAGGAGCCCAAAAATTGGATGAATCACATCCTGGAGTTGCAAGCAGCAGCAGCAGGAGCCCACACATAGCTTGAAAGAGACACTGGAGTTGGCTGCAGGAGCCCAAAAATTGGCTGAATGACATCCTGAAGTTGTAAGCAGCAGCCCAAAAATAGCTTGAAAGAGACACTGGAGTTGGCAGCAGGAGCCCAAAAATTGGATGAATCACACCCTGGAGTTTCAAGCAGCAGCAGCAGGAGCCCAAACATAGCTTGAAAGACACACTGGAGTTGGCAGCAGGAACCCAAAAATTGGATGAATCACACCCTGGAGTTGCAAGCAGCAGCAGCAGCAGGAGCCCAAACATTGCTTTAAAGAGACACTGGAGTTGGCTTCAGGAGGCCAAAAATTAGATGAATCATACCCTGGAGTTGCAAGCAGCAGCAGAAGCCCAAACATAGCTTGAAAGAGACACTGGAGTTGGCAGCAGGAGCCCCACAAATTGGATGAATCACACCCTGGAGTTGCAAGTAGAGGCAGCAGGAGCCCAAACATAGCTTAAAAGACACACTGAAGTTGGCAGCAGGAGCCCAAAAATTGGATGAATCACACCCTGGAGTTGCAAGCAGCAGCAGGAGCCCAAACATTGCTTTAAAAAGACACTGGAGTTGGCTTCAGGAGGCCAAAAATTGGATGAATCACACCCTGGAGCTGCAAGCAGCAGCAGCAGCAGGAGCCCAAACATAGCTTGAAAAAGACAATGGATTTGGCTGCAGGAGCCCAAAAATTGGATGATTCACACCCTGGAGTTCCAAGCGGCAGCAGCAGAAGCCCAAACATAGCTTGAAAGAGACACTGGAGTTGGCAGCAGGAGCCCCACAAATTGGATGAATCACACCCTGGAGTTGCAAGTAGAGGCAGCAGGAGCCCAAACATAGCTTAAAAGACACACTGAAGTTGGCAGCAGGAGCCCAAAAATTGGATGAATCACACCCTGGAGTTGCAAGCAGCAGCAGGAGCCCAAACATTGCTTTAAAAAGACACTGGAGTTGGCTTCAGGAGGCCAAAAATTGGATGAATCACACCCTGGAGCCGCAAGCAGCAGCAGCAGCAGGAGCCCAAACATAGCTTGAAAAAGACAATGGATTTGGCTGCAGGAGCCCAAAAATTGGATGACTCACACCCTGGAGTTGCAAGCAGCAGGAGCCCAAACATAGACACTGGAGTTGGCAGCAGGAGCCAAAAAATTGGATGAATCACACCCGGGAGTTGCAAGCATCAGCAGCAGAAGCCCAAACATAGCTTGAAAGAGACACTGGATTTGGCTGCAGGAGCCCAAAAATTGGATGACTCAAACCCTGGAGTTGCAAGCAGCAGCAGCAGGAGCCCACACATAGCTTGAAAGAGAAACTTGAGTTGGCAGCAGGAGCCCAAAAATTGGATGAATCACACCCTGGAGTTGCAAGCAGCAGCAGGAGCCCAAACATTGCTTTAAAGAGACACTGGAGTTGGCTGCAGGAGCCCAAAAATTGGCTGAATCACACCCTGGAGTTGCAAGCAGCAGCAGGAGCCCAAAAATAGCTTGAAAGAGACACTGGATTTGGCTACAGGAGCCCAAAAATTGGATGAATCACATCCTGGAGTTGCAAGCAGCAGCAGCAGGAGCCCACACATAGCTTGAAAGAGACACTGGAGTTGGCAGCAGGAGCCCAAAAATTGGATGAATCACACCCTGGAGTTGCAAGCAGCAGCAGAAGCCCAAACATTGCGTAAAAGAGACACTGGAGTTGACTGCAGGAGCCCAAAAATTGAATGAATCACACCCTGGAGTTGCAAGCAGCAGCAACAGCAGGAGCCCAAACATAGCTGGAAAGAGACACTGGAGTTGGCTGCAGGAGCCCGGAGATTGGATGAATCACACCCTGGAGTTGCAAGCAGCAGCAGGAGCCCAAACATTGCTTTAAAGAGACACTGGAGTTGGCTTCAGGAGGCCAAAAATTGGATGAATCACACCTGGAGTTGCAAGCAGCAGGAGCCCAAACATAGCTTGAAAGAGACACTGGATATGGCTGCAGGAGCCCAAAAATTGGATGATTCACACCCTGGAGTTGCAAGCAGCAGCAGCAGGAGCCCAAACAAAGCTTGAAAGACACACTGGAGTTGGCAGCAGGAACCCAAAAATTGGATGAATCACACCCTGGAGTTGAAAGCAGCAGCAGCAGGAGCCCACACATAGCTTGAAAGAGACACTGGAGTTGACAGCAGGAGGCCAAAAATTGGATGAATCACACCCTGGAGTTGCAAGCAGCAGGAGCCCAAACATAGACACTGGAGTTGGCAGCAGGAGCCAAAAAATTGGATGAATCACACCCGGGAGTTGCAAGCATCAGCAGCAGAAGCCCAAACATAGCTTGAAAGAGACACTGGATTTGGCTGCAGGAGCCCAAAAATTGGATGACTCAAACCCTGGAGTTGCAAGCAGCAGCAGCAGGAGCCCACACATAGCTTGAAAGAGAAACTTGAGTTGGCAGCAGGAGCCCAAAAATTGGATGAATCACACCCTGGAGTTGCAAGCAGCAGCAGGAGCCCAAACATTGCTTTAAAGAGACACTGGAGTTGGCTGCAGGAGCCCAAAAATTGGCTGAATCACACCCTGGAGTTGCAAGCAGCAGCAGGAGCCCAAAAATAGCTTGAAAGAGACACTGGATTTGGCTACAGGAGCCCAAAAATTGGATGAATCACATCCTGGAGTTGCAAGCAGCAGCAGCAGGAGCCCACACATAGCTTGAAAGAGACACTGGAGTTGGCAGCAGGAGCCCAAAAATTGGATGAATCACACCCTGGAGTTGCAAGCAGCAGCAGAAGCCCAAACATTGCGTAAAAGAGACACTGGAGTTGACTGCAGGAGCCCAAAAATTGGATGAATCACACCCTGGAGTTACAAGCAGCAGCAACAGCAGGAGCCCAAACATAGCTGGAAAGAGACACTGGAGTTGGCTGCAGGAGCCCAAAAATTGGCTGAATCACACCCTGGAGTTGCAAGCAGCAGCAGGAGCCCAAACATAGCTTGAAAGAGACACTGGATTTGGCTACAGGAGCCCAAAAATTGGATGAATCACATCCTGGAGTTGCAAGCAGCAGCAGCAGGAGCCCACACATAGCTTGAAAGAGACACTGGAGTTGGCAGCAGGAGCCCAAAAATTGGCTGAATGACATCCTGAAGTTGTAAGCAGCAGCCCAAAAATAGCTTGAAAGAGACACTGGAGTTGGCAGCAGGAGCCCAAAAATTGGATGAATCACACCCTGGAGTTTCAAGCAGCAGCAGCAGGAGCCCAAACATAGCTTGAAAGACACACTGGAGTTGGCAGCAGGAACCCAAAAATTGGATGAATCACACCCTGGAGTTGCAAGCAGCAGCAGCAGCAGGAGCCCAAACATTGCTTTAAAGAGACACTGGAGTTGGCTTCAGGAGGCCAAAAATTAGATGAATCATACCCTGGAGTTGCAAGCAGCAGCAGAAGCCCAAACATAGCTTGAAAGAGACACTGGAGTTGGCAGCAGGAGCCCCACAAATTGGATGAATCACACCCTGGAGTTGCAAGTAGAGGCAGCAAGAGCCCAAACATAGCTTAAAAGACACACTGAAGTTGGCAGCAGGAGCCCAAAAATTGGATGAATCACACCCTGGAGTTGCAAGCAGCAGCAGGAGCCCAAACATTGCTTTAAAAAGACACTGGAGTTGGCTTCAGGAGGCCAAAAATTGGATGAATCACACCCTGGAGCTGCAAGCAGCAGCAGCAGCAGGAGCCCAAACATAGCTTGAAAGAGAAACTTGAGTTGGCAGCAGGAGCCCAAAAATTGGATGAATCACACCCTGGAGTTGCAAGCAGCAGCAGGAGCCCAAACATTGCTTTAAAGAGACACTGGAGTTGGCTGCAGGAGCCCAAAAATTGGCTGAATCACACCCTGGAGTTGCAAGCAGCAGCAGGAGCCCAAAAATAGCTTGAAAGAGACACTGGATTTGGCTACAGGAGCCCAAAAATTGGATGAATCACATCCTGGAGTTGCAAGCAGCAGCAGCAGGAGCCCACACATAGCTTGAAAGAGACACTGGAGTTGGCAGCAGGAGCCCAAAAATTGGATGAATCACACCCTGGAGTTGCAAGCAGCAGCAGAAGCCCAAACATTGCGTAAAAGAGACACTGGAGTTGACTGCAGGAGCCCAAAAATTGGATGAATCACACCCTGGAGTTACAAGCAGCAGCAACAGCAGGAGCCCAAACATAGCTGGAAAGAGACACTGGAGTTGGCTGCAGGAGCCCAAAAATTGGCTGAATCACACCCTGGAGTTGCAAGCAGCAGCAGGAGCCCAAACATAGCTTGAAAGAGACACTGGATTTGGCTACAGGAGCCCAAAAATTGGATGAATCACATCCTGGAGTTGCAAGCAGCAGCAGCAGGAGCCCACACATAGCTTGAAAGAGACACTGGAGTTGGCAGCAGGAGCCCAAAAATTGGCTGAATGACATCCTGAAGTTGTAAGCAGCAGCCCAAAAATAGCTTGAAAGAGACACTGGAGTTGGCAGCAGGAGCCCAAAAATTGGATGAATCACACCCTGGAGTTTCAAGCAGCAGCAGCAGGAGCCCAAACATAGCTTGAAAGACACACTGGAGTTGGCAGCAGGAACCCAAAAATTGGATGAATCACACCCTGGAGTTGCAAGCAGCAGCAGCAGCAGGAGCCCAAACATTGCTTTAAAGAGACACTGGAGTTGGCTTCAGGAGGCCAAAAATTAGATGAATCATACCCTGGAGTTGCAAGCAGCAGCAGAAGCCCAAACATAGCTTGAAAGAGACACTGGAGTTGGCAGCAGGAGCCCCACAAATTGGATGAATCACACCCTGGAGTTGCAAGTAGAGGCAGCAAGAGCCCAAACATAGCTTAAAAGACACACTGAAGTTGGCAGCAGGAGCCCAAAAATTGGATGAATCACACCCTGGAGTTGCAAGCAGCAGCAGGAGCCCAAACATTGCTTTAAAAAGACACTGGAGTTGGCTTCAGGAGGCCAAAAATTGGATGAATCACACCCTGGAGCTGCAAGCAGCAGCAGCAGCAGGAGCCCAAACATAGCTTGAAAAAGACAATGGATTTGGCTGCAGGAGCCCAAAAATTGGATGAATCACACCCTGGAGTTGCAAGCAGCAGCAGGAGCCCAAACATTGCTTTAAAGAGACACTGGAGTTGGCTGCAGGAGCCCAAAGATTGGCTGAATCACACCCTGGAGTTGCAAGCAGCAGCAGGAGCCCAAACATAGCTTGAAAGAGACACTGGATTTGGCTACAGGAGCCCAAAAATTGGATGAATCACATCCTGGAGTTGCAAGCAGCAGCAGCAGGAGCCCACACATAGCTTGAAAGAGACACTGGAGTTGGCAGCAGGAGCCCAAAAATTGGATGAATCACACCCTGGAGTTGCAAGCAGCAGCAGAAGCCCAAACATTGCGTAAAAGAGACACTGGAGTTGACTGCAGGAGCCCAAAAATTGGATGAATCACACCCTGGAGTTGCAAGCAGCAGCAACAGCAGGAGCCCAAACATAGCTGGAAAGAGACACTGGAGTTGGCTGCAGGAGCCCGAAGATTGGATGAATCACACCCTGGAGTTGCAAGCAGCAGCAGGAGCCCAAACATTGCTTTAAAGAGACACTGGAGTTGGCTTCAGGAGGCCAAAAATTGGATGAATCACACCTGGAGTTGCAAGCAGCAGGAGCCCAAACATAGCTTGAAAGAGACACTGGATATGGCTGCAGGAGCCCAAAAATTGGATGATTCACACCCTGGAGTTGCAAGCAGCAGCAGCAGGAGCCCAAACAAAGCTTGAAAGACACACTGGAGTTGGCAGCAGGAGCCCCACAAATTGGATGAATCACACCCTGGAGTTGCAAGTAGAGGCAGCAGGAGCCCAAACATAGCTTAAAAGACACACTGAAGTTGGCAGCAGGAGCCCAACAATTGGATGAATGACACCCTGGAGTTGCAAGCAGCAGCAGGAGCCCAAACATTGCTTTAAAAAGACACTGGAGTTGGCTTCAGGAGGCCAAAAATTGGATGAATCACACCCTGGAGTTGCAAGCAGCAGCAGCAGCAACAGGAGCCCAAACATAGCTTGAAAGAGACAATGGATTTGGCTGCAGGAGCCCAAAAATTTGATGACTCACACCTTGGAGTTGCAAGCAGCAGGAGCCCAAACATAGACACTGGAGTTGGCAGCAGGAGCCAAAAAATTGGATGAATCACATCCGGGAGTTGCAAGCATCAGCAGCAGGAGCCCACACATAGCTTGAAAGAGACACTGGATTTGGCAGCAGGAGCCCAAAAATTGGATGACTCAAACCCTGGAGTTGCAAGCAGCAGCAGCAGGAGCCCACACATAGCTTGAAAGAGAAACTTGAGTTGGTAGCAGGAGCCCAAAAATTGGATGAATCACACCCTGGAGTTGCAAGCAGCAGCAGGAGCCCAAACATTGCTTTAAAGAAACACTGGAGTTGGCTGCAGGAGCCCAAAAATTGGCTGAATCACACCCTGGAGTTGCAAGCAGCAGCAGGAGCCCAAACATAGCTTGAAAGAGACACTGGATTTGGCTACAGGAGCCCAAAAATTGGATGAATCACATCCTGGAGTTGCAAGCAGCAGCAGCAGGAGCCCACACATAGCTTGAAAGAGACACTGGAGTTGGCTGCAGGAGCCCAAAAATTGGCTGAATGACATCCTGAAGTTGTAAGCAGCAGCCCAAAAATAGCTTGAAAGAGACACTGGAGTTGGCAGCAGGAGCCCAAAAATTGGATGAATCACACCCTGGAGTTTCAAGCAGCAGCAGCAGGAGCCCAAACATAGCTTGAAAGACACACTGGAGTTGGCAGCAGGAACCCAAAAATTGGATGAATCACACCCTGGAGTTGCAAGCAGCAGCAGCAGCAGGAGCCCAAACATTGCTTTAAAGAGACACTGGAGTTGGCTTCAGGAGGCCAAAAATTAGATGAATCATACCCTGGAGTTGCAAGCAGCAGCAGAAGCCCAAACATAGCTTGAAAGAGACACTGGAGTTGGCAGCAGGAGCCCCACAAATTGGATGAATCACACCCTGGAGTTGCAAGTAGAGGCAGCAGGAGCCCAAACATAGCTTAAAAGACACACTGAAGTTGGCAGCAGGAGCCCAAAAATTGGATGAATCACACCCTGGAGTTGCAAGCAGCAGCAGGAGCCCAAACATTGCTTTAAAAAGACACTGGAGTTGGCTTCAGGAGGCCAAAAATTGGATGAATCACACCCTGGAGCTGCAAGCAGCAGCAGCAGCAGGAGCCCAAACATAGCTTGAAAAAGACAATGGATTTGGCTGCAGGAGCCCAAAAATTGGATGATTCACACCCTGGAGTTGCAAGCGGCAGCAGCAGAAGCCCAAACATAGCTTGAAAGAGACACTGGAGTTGGCAGCAGGAGCCCCACAAATTGGATGAATCACACCCTGGAGTTGCAAGTAGAGGCAGCAGGAGCCCAAACATAGCTTAAAAGACACACTGAAGTTGGCAGCAGGAGCCCAAAAATTGGATGAATCACACCCTGGAGTTGCAAGCAGCAGCAGGAGCCCAAACATTGCTTTAAAAAGACACTGGAGTTGGCTTCAGGAGGCCAAAAATTGGATGAATCACACCCTGGAGCCGCAAGCAGCAGCAGCAGCAGGAGCCCAAACATAGCTTGAAAAAGACAATGGATTTGGCTGCAGGAGCCCAAAAATTGGATGACTCACACCCTGGAGTTGCAAGCAGCAGGAGCCCAAACATAGACACTGGAGTTGGCAGCAGGAGCCAAAAAATTGGATGAATCACACCCGGGAGTTGCAAGCATCAGCAGCAGAAGCCCAAACATAGCTTGAAAGAGACACTGGATTTGGCTGCAGGAGCCCAAAAATTGGATGACTCAAACCCTGGAGTTGCAAGCAGCAGCAGCAGGAGCCCAAACATAGACACTGGAGTTGGCAGCAGGAGCCAAAAAATTGGATGAATCACACCCGGGAGTTGCAAGCATCAGCAGCAGAAGCCCATAAATAGCTTGAAAGAGACACTGGATTTGGCTACAGGAGCCCAAAAATTGGATGAATCACATCCTGGAGTTGCAAGCAGCAGCAGCAGGAGCCCACACATAGCTTGAAAGAGACACTGGAGTTGGCAGCAGGAGCCCAAAAATTGGATGAATCACACCCTGGAGTTGCAAGCAGCAGCAGAAGCCCAAACATTGCGTAAAAGAGACACTGGAGTTGACTGCAGGAGCCCAAAAATTGGATGAATCACACCCTGGAGTTGCAAGCAGCAGCAACAGCAGGAGCCCAAACATAGCTGGAAAGAGACACTGGAGTTGGCTGCAGGAGCCCGGAGATTGGATGAATCACACCCTGGAGTTGCAAGCAGCAGCAGGAGCCCAAACATTGCTTTAAAGAGACACTGGAGTTGGCTTCAGGAGGCCAAAAATTGGATGAATCACACCTGGAGTTGCAAGCAGCAGGAGCCCAAACATAGCTTGAAAGAGACACTGGATATGGCTGCAGGAGCCCAAAAATTGGATGATTCACACCCTGGAGTTGCAAGCAGCAGCAGCAGGAGCCCAAACAAAGCTTGAAAGACACACTGGAGTTGGCAGCAGGAACCCAAAAATTGGATGAATCACACCCTGGAGTTGCAAGCAGCAGCAGCAGGAGCCCACACATAGCTTGAAAGAGACACTGGAGTTGACAGCAGGAGGCCAAAAATTGGATGAATCACACCCTGGAGTTGCAAGCAGCAGCAGGAGCCCAAACATTGCGTGAAAGAGACACTGGAGTTGGCTGCAGGAGCCCAAAAATTGGATGAATCACACCCTGGAGTTGCAAGCAGCAGCAACAGCAGGAGCCCAAACATAGCTGGAAAGAGACACTGGAGTTGGCTGCAGGAGCCCAACGATTGGATGAATCACACCCTGGAGTTGCAAGCAGCAGCAGGAGCCCAAACATTGCTTTAAAGAGACACTGGAGTTGGCTTCAGGAGACCAAAAATTGAATGAATTACACCTGGAGTTGCAAGCAGAAAGAGCAGGAGCCCAAACATAGCTTGAAAGAGACACTGGATATGGCTGCAGGAGCCCAAAAATTGGATGATTCTCACCCTGTAGTTGCAAGCAGCAGCAGTAGGAGCCCAAACATAGCTTGAAAGAAACACTGGAGTTGGCAGCAGGAGCCCAAAAATTGGATGAATCACACCCATGAGTTGCAAGCAGCAGCAGTAGGAGCCCAAACATAGCTTGAAAGACACACTGGAGTTGGCAGCAGGAGCCCAAAAATTGGATGAATGACACCCTGGAGTTGCAAGCAGCAGCAGGAGCCCAAACATTGCTTTAAAGAAACACTGGAGTTGGCTTCAGGAGACCAAAAATTGGATGAATCACACCCTGGAGTTGCAAGCAGCAGCAGTAGGAGCCCAAACATAGCTTGAAAGAGACACTGGATTTGGCTGCAGGAGCCCAAAAAATGGATGAATCACACCCTGGAGTTTCAAGCAGCAGCAGCAGGAGCCCAAACATAGCTTGAAAGAGACACTGGAGTTGGCAGCAGGAGCCCAAAAATTGGATTAATGACACACTGGAATTGCAAGCAGCAGCAGGAGCCCAAACATTGCTTTAAAGAGACACTGGAGTTGGCAGCAGGAGCCCAAAAATTGGATGAATCACACCCTGGAGTTGCAAGCAGCAGCAGGAGCCCAAACATAGCTTGAAAGAGACACTGGAGTTGGCAGCAGGAGCCCACAAATTGGATGAATCACACCCATGAGTTGCAAGCAGCAGCAGGAGCCCAAACATTGTGTGAAAGAGACACTGGAGTTGGCAGCAGGAGCCCAAAAATTGGATGAATCACACCCTGGAGTTGCAAGCAGCAGCAGAAGCCCAAACATTGCGTAAAAGAGACACTGGAGTTGGCTGCAGGAGCCCAAAAATTGGATGAATCACACCCTGGAGTTGCAAGCAGCAGCAACAGCAGGAGCCCAAACATAGCTGGAAAGAGACACTGGAGTTGGCTGCAGGAGCCCGAAAATTGGATGAATCACACCCTGGAGTTGCAAGCAGCAGCAGGAGCCCAAACATTGCTTTAAAGAGACACTGGAGTTGGCTTCAGGAGGCCAAAAATTGGATGAATCACACCTGGAGTTGCAAGCAGCAGGAGCCCAAACATAGCTTGAAAGAGACACTGGATATGGCTGCAGGAGCCCAAAAATTGGATGATTCACACCCTGGAGTTGCAAGCAGCAGCAGCAGGAGCCCAAACAAAGCTTGAAAGACACACTGGAGTTGGCAGCAGGAACCCAAAAATTGGATGAATCACACCCTGGAGTTGCAAGCAGCAGCAGCAGGAGCCCACACATAGCTTGAAAGAGACACTGGAGTTGACAGCAGGAGGCCAAAAATTGGATGAATCACACCCTGGAGTTGCAAGCAGCAGCAGGAGCCCAAACATTGCGTGAAAGAGACACTGGAGTTGGCTGCAGGAGCCCAATAATTGGATGAATCACACCCTGGAGTTGCAAGCAGCAGCAACAGCAGGAGCCCAAACATAGCTGGAAAGAGACACTGGAGTTGGCTGCAGGAGCCCAACGATTGGATGAATCACACCCTGGAGTTGCAAGCAGCAGCAGGAGCCCAAACATTGCTTTAAAGAGACACTGGAGTTGGCTTCAGGAGGCCAAAAATTGAATGAATCACACCTGGAGTTGCAAGCAGCAACAGCAGGAGCCCAAACATAGCTTGAAAGAGACACTGGATATGGCTGCAGGAGCCCAAAAATTGGATGATTCTGACCCTGGAGTTGCAAGCGGCAGCAGTAGCAGCCCAAACATAGCTTGAAAGAGACACTGGAGTTGGCAGCAGGAGCCCACAAATTGGATGAATCACACCCATGAGTTGCAAGCAGCAGCAGTAGGAGCCCAAACATAGCTTGAAAGACACACTGGAGTTGGCAGCAGGAGCCCAAAAATTGGATGAATGACACCCTGGAGTTGCAAGCAGCAGCAGGAGCCCAAACATTGCTTTAAAGAGACACTGGAGTTGGCTTCAGGAGGCCAAAAATTGGATGAATCACACCCTGGAGTTGCAAGCAGCAGCAGTAGGAGCCCAAACATAGCTTGAAAGAGACACTGGATTTGGCTGCAGGTGCCCAAAAATTGGATGAATCACACCCTGGATTTGCAAGCAGCAGCAGCAGGAGCCCAAACATAGTTTTAAAGAGACACTGGAGTTGGCAGCAGCGGCCCAAAAATTGGATTAATGACACCCTGGAATTGCAAGCAGCAGCAGGAGCCCAAACATTGCTTTAAAGAGACACTGGATTTGGCTGCAGGAGCCCAAAAATTGGATGACTCACACCCTGGAGTTGCAAGCAGCAGCAGCAGGAGCCCAAACATAGCTTGAAAGAGACACTGGAGTTGGCAGCAGGAGCCCAAAAATTGGATGATTCACACCCTGGAGTTGCAAGCAGCAGCAGCAGCAGGAGCCCAAACATAGCTTGAAAGAGACACTGGAGTTGGCTTCAGGAGGCCAAAAATTGGATGAATCACACCCTGGAGTTGCAAGCAGCAGCAGTAGGAGCCCAAACATAGCTTGAAAGAGACACTGGATTTGGCTGCAGGTGCCCAAAAATTGGATGAATCACACCCTGGATTTGCAAGCAGCAGCAGCAGGAGCCCAAACATAGTTTTAAAGAGACACTGGAGTTGGCAGCAGCGGCCCAAAAATTGGATTAATGACACCCTGGAATTGCAAGCAGCAGCAGGAGCCCAAACATTGCTTTAAAGAGACACTGGATTTGGCTGCAGGAGCCCAAAAATTGGATGACTCACACCCTGGAGTTGCAAGCAGCAGCAGCAGGAGCCCAAACATAGCTTGAAAGAGACACTGGAGTTGGCAGCAGGAGCCCAAAAATTGGATGATTCACACCCTGGAGTTGCAAGCAGCAGCAGCAGCAGGAGCCCAAACATAGCTTGAAAGAGACACTGGAGTTGGCAGCAGGAGCCCATAAATTGGATGAATTACACCTTGGAGTTGCAAGCAGCAGCAGGAGCCCAAACATTGTGTGAAAGAGACACTGGAGTTGGCTGCAGGAGCCCAAAAATTGGATGAATCACACCCTGGAGTTGCTAACAGCAGCAGGAGCCCAAACATAGCTTGAAAGAGACACTGGAGTTGGCAGTAGGAGCCCCAAAATTGATGAATGACACCCTGGAGTTGCAAGCAGTAGCAGCAGGAGCCCAAAATTGCCAGAAAGACACACCGTGGAGTTGGCAGCAGCATGAAGAGAACATATACATATTTTCGGCACATATATCTTATCCGAATTATATTAATAAAAAGTTAGAGTAACGTAAAGCATTTTCTCAATAATTACTTGTTGTCTGATGCGGAGGAATGTCTGTAACTGGAGAGCAGAGCCTTAAATCTGTTTTGCACGATCCATATTTCTTTAGTGTTGGTCTGGCCCCATCATCAATCTACTCTAATGCATCAGGCATTGGTGGGTGGAAATCTTGGCTGATCCATGCCCGATTCATTTCCACGCAGGCCAGTCTCTCAAAAAAAAACATGGAAAGTGACAGATTAGTAACATATTAGTAACATGCAGAGGTCTCTACAGAATAGGGGTGAGTGGCAGCAGGAGTCTCAGTGAGAGGCCTGATCTCCCGGGATCAGCTAGCGGTCGTGTCTTGAACAGCAACCCATCTGCCGTCATCCATTGGTTAACACGATCATCCACTGCATCACAAGTGACATCTGACACCCCCAGTCAACTGTCTGTTGTATGTTATGCTTTGGGTTCAGCTCCACTATTCAGTGAGGATGATCTGATAATCAGAAAAATCAGCAGCTACTGCCCAGCCAAGAAGTGGAGGAGACACTTGCCGCTTCTTCCACTAGGCGGGCAAGTAGTGATAAGGAGAGTGCCGTGGGAGGTGGTGTTGCAAGCGTTTTGACTCCTTAAGCAGACACTGTTGAGGAACCTGCGGAGGACATCAGTGAGTTTTGAGGGCACTTTTAAAGGCTTGGAGTGATGGAGAGTGAAGGATTTAGCGGCCAGCATGGTGGCAGAAGGGGAAAGTATGGAGGCAAATGTGCTCGGGCTAGACCACTTGCGCGGCAGGCTATCTTCCCAGGAGGTAGTGGAAGAGGGTCCCTGGAGCTGGCGGTGGCAGCAGCATCAGTGAATTAGTGCGGACTGTTGGTAGGAGAAATCAGCTACAAGCCCAAGTTGCAGTTTTTCATCAAGCATCCGCAGGAGGTTAACATGGCTATATGAAAGATGTGTAGGCAGAAGGTGAAGTGTGGCCAGGGTCCCAATGTTGGACCCACAGCCCTGTGTCAACATTTGCAGTGTCACCATAAAGCGGCCTGGGAGAGTTGGCTCCAAAGTGGTGGTCCAGCCTGCTGCATTACCCAGTGGCACACCGCTCTCTGTTCCAGCCAGCCAAGCCATGTCCAAGAGACAACAGTATGTGCCCACTCATCCAACGTGCAGAAGCTAAATGTGCTCCTGTATAAGTTGCTGGTGCTGCAGTCCCTCCCTTTTGAGTTGGTGGACCTTTCAGAGAACTGATGGCTTGTGCCGAGCCGAGGTGGAGAGTCCCATGCTGTCATTTCTTTGCAAAGAAGGCAGTACCAGCCCTGTACAATTTTGTTGAACAGAAGGTGGGGCAGTCCTTTAGCCTGTCAGTGTGTACCAAAGTGCACAGCAGTGCCTACGTCTGGAGCTGTAACTATGGTCAGGGACAATTAATATTCTTTTAGGACCACTGGGTGATTGTGGTTCCTGCACAACCACACAAGCAACTTGGACAGGTCACTCCACTGTGGTCTCCACGCTCCTAGGCCTTTGTGCCTGTGACAGTGCACTTGCACTTAGCAATGGTGTCACAGAGAAAAGTAGCAAATTGTCAATTACATATTAATAGTTAACATTTATCTTATTTGAACATATTTATAATAATAACATATAATAACATATAACATAGCAACAATAACATATAACATAATAACAGTAACATATAAAATCTCTCAACATGTTTATTTTTTTTTTGGTTAATTTTGCATTGTTTTTTTTTTATATTTTGTTTTTTTTTATATTTTGTATTTTTT
The DNA here is from genome assembly GCA_027917425.1 of Gastrophryne carolinensis. Taxonomy (NCBI): domain Eukaryota; kingdom Metazoa; phylum Chordata; class Amphibia; order Anura; family Microhylidae; genus Gastrophryne; species Gastrophryne carolinensis. The sequence goes on along the minus strand of CM051243.1, from coordinate 69,870,019 downwards.
AGAAACAATTTTACGTGCCTGACTTTCCCCATTAATAGAATTAAAAGTTTTTTTAAAAATCCGCCTCTCCTCTTCATGGGGGGGGGGGCTCCGATCACCCCCCCCCGCTCTTCCGTCTTCTGGAGGGGGCATAACAGCTTTCCTCCCTCCGCAGCTTCCGATGGCGGCCGCCATCTTGGATTCTGGCCCCGCCCCTTCGGGTGCGTGGCCGATGACATAACCGCCGGGTGTCATCGGGGCACCCGGCGGTTCAGCTGTCAGATCCTCTGATCGCCTGCCTCCCCCCTCCTATGCCCAGCCGTCACTGACATCAGATCGCCGCGGGACACAGGAGATAAAGATCGGAGGTGAGTAAGGTAAAAAAATGTTTTTTTTTAATAAAGTCATTTGAAAAAAGTGTGTGTCTTTTTTTTACTTTTAACCCTTTGTGAACTGGTAAGGGGTCCATGTGAGCCCTATACCAGTTCACAGGGCTCGGGGGTCTGGCAAGTCACCTGCGTGACTTGCCATTAACCCCTGGCCCCCCAAATTACCTGCCTCCCCAAAGCCCGGGGGGGCAGAAGAACCGTGGCCCTAGGCTATGACGGCTTGTATCCGGCAGGGCCAGGGGCCACTAAAGCTGGCCCCTGCGCCCTGTTCTACAAGCCCCCATAGCTGGTCACAGGCTGGTTACGCTGGGTAGGGGGGACCTCACGCCACTTTTTTTTTTTATTTATTTTTAAGGGTTTTAACCTTTAAAAATCAAAAAAGAAAAATGGGGTCCCCCAAATAATTAAAAAAATGTATTATTTTTTAATAAAGTTATTTTTAAAATGTTTTTTTACTTTTAACCCTTTGTGAACTGGTAAGGGATCTGCGAGACCCCTATACCAGTTCACAAGGCTCTGGGTCTGGCAAGTCACCTGCGGCTAGTGGGTGACTTGCCATTAACCCCGAGACCCCCATTACCTGCCTCCCCAAAAAAACCTTAAAATTCCCCCAAGAAATGGTGTCCCCCCCCCCCCCCCCCCCTGTGAAGGGAAACCCCACACCATTTTTTTTTATTTAACCCTTTATTATGTGGATAGTAGTTGTATTTTATTTGTAAATGTTATAAAGTGCTCTTTTCAGTTTACAGGATCACCTGGACAGGAACGGAGGGCTACTGATACATATGTGGTATCATTGTAATCGGGAGAAATGGGGCTTACACATGCAATATGGTTTTCTTTAATAAAATACATGTTTTTGTTACAATAAAGGAGATAATTTAAAATATATATATATTTATTTTTTTTTACTTATTTACTTAACAATATATAAAAAAAGTAGAAAAAATACAAAACAAGACATTTCATGTTAAAGCCTAAACTCTGCCACAAAAAGAAAATATGCAATTTTCTTGGAAATTTCAGCAAAAATCACAGTTAAACATCACGCAAAATGGTGAAAAATATCCTGTCAGCAGAGGGTGACAAAATCTCAAGTAGGCTGGCAGTTTAAAGGTTACAGGTACCTATGCATGTTGGGTATTGTTCTGCTCGGGGGACCTTGCGCTTTTAGATTTACCTTGTTTTTTCTTATTTGCATATTGATATTTTAGGAAAAGGTGTTCTTTATTCTGCTTTTTTATACATTTTTTTGTGAAACCCTGTGCAACCTAAGAATTCTTCGAGATATTACTTCCAGAAAGATGAGCCCACTACCACAAGCTGGGTATGCTTAGAAAGCTTAACATGTGTACTTTCAGAGAATATATGGTTTATTGGGGATATTCCAAATGTAAAGGGTTGTTTTGGTAGAAAAAGCCCAAGGTGCGCACTTTGTCTGCAGAGCTGAAATTTTGAAGTAAAATTACCGCTATGCGCATGCTTTACTTTGGTGTGTTTGGCAACTCTTTCCTTGACAGAACCTATGCATGTTGGGTATTGTTCTGTTTGGGGCATGTTGCTTTTTCAGATTTTCTGGTTTGCATATAGTTTTTTTAGGAAAATGTGGTTTTGATTCTGCTTTTTTTTAATTTTTAAGGAAACCCTGTGCAACCAAAGAATACATTGAGAGATTACTTCCAGAAAACTGCACCCATGTCAACAAGCCTGGTACGCCTAGAAAGCCTGAAGTGTGTACCTCTAGGGAATATATAGTTTGTAGGGGGTATTTCGAATGTAAAGGGTTGTTTTTCTCGAAAAACTGCAAGGTGCGCATATTGCATAGCATAGTTGTATTTTATCTGAAAATCTCCTAAAGCGTTGTTTCAGTTTGGGGGACTCTCCTGGGCAGGAAAGTGTGTCTACCTATACATATGTGGTACCGCTGTAACCGGGAGAAATTGGGGTTTCCCACGCAATAAGATTTTATTGACAAACTTACATTTTTTATTACAAAAAAACACTACAAATTGTAAAAAATAGTTTTTTTTTATTTTTGTTGTACAATTTTCACCCAAAAATATTGAGAATACACTTAGAAAATGACAAACAAGACATTTCATGTTAAAGCCCAGGCTCTGCTGAAAAAAACAATATATCACTTTCCTGGGAAATCCCTGGAAATCCCTTCAAAATCCCTTCAAAAATCACAGTTGAACATGGGGAGCACAAAATAGTGCAAAATGGTCTGGCAGAAAGGGTGACAAAATTAAAGGGTTAATATTTTGTGAATTTTTGTACAAATTTTTTTTTCATTTTTTAATTTATTTTTTTTTACTTTTTTTTCTAAATATTTATTTTTTCTCTTTTTTTATTTATTTTTTTATTTATTTATTTTTTCCCAGTGCCCTTCCAGCCTACCATGTGTGCAGGACACGGCGGTTTCACGCTGTTCGTCACATGGTTTACCTTGAGCCACAGAGCCACACATGGGAGGAACTGCTAAAAATGAGAACTCATCATGGCTTACTCCACGAAAACTGCAAATGGGACCCATGTTGACTGACACTGGGAAGAACATCTTATCTGCGCTGCGACAAGGAAGCCTGAGCCATGCGTCCTGCCATGGCACACGTGTTCAATCTAGTTGTCAAGCGTTTTCTGAAGTCTTCCCCCCATCTGAAAGACATCCTAACAACGGGAAGGAAACTTTGCATGCACTTCAGGCACTCCTACACCACCAAGCACACCCTTCTTAAGCTTCAGCGTCAGAACGGTATCCCCCAACATAGTCTGATTTGCGATGTTTCCACCCGTTGGACTTCCACCCTCCATATGCAGGATCGACTATAGGAACAGAGAAAAGCCATCACGGATTTCTTGATGATCCAAACAGATAGGGGACTCCCCTGTGTAACTTCAATGTAAACCAGTGGCAGCTCATACGTGACACCTGCCGTTTGCTCACTCCCTTTGAGGAAGCTACTTTATTAGTCAGTCGCCAGGACTATGAGATGAACGATGAGATTCCACTGCTTCATTTACTACAACACATGTTGGAAACCATGGCTGGTCAGGACACTAGAGACATGGCGCATACATTTCACAGCCACATGAAGCCTGTGGGGGCTGAAGTGGAGGAGGGGGTGGGGCACAGCGAAACACAGTTTAGGTTTGACAAAATGACCATTTTATCTAGTCAGGAGAGGAGGAGCAGGAGCAGCCAGAGGAGCTAGAGGGTTGTGAGGAAGGCGAGACAGAGGACCCAGACACACCGTGGCAGTTTGCAGTGGAGATGGAGACAGGTAGTCCCTGATGCATGATGCATGCTCACGTGCTTGCGTAGTGACTACAGAATTGTCTCCATTTGTCAGCGGGATAACTTCTGGCTCTCCACCTTATTGGATCCTCGCTTCTGGCACAAAATGGGGGTATTTTTTACACCCACTGAGAGGGAGGACACACTAACCTACTACAGAGACATCCTACGTAGTCAGTTGGGCGAGGTCCATACTCTCGCAGGTCTGACTCGGGGGGACCTCTGCGCTCACCTTCCACTGCCATGGCTGCTGGGGGGGTGGCAGGAGCAGCAGCTCCATCAGCAGCAGCCTCAGTCTTCAGTCGCTAATGAGTAGCTTTCTACACCCGCATAGTGAGTCTACTCATGAGCAGCAGGAAGACCTGGAGCAGGACCTGAACCAGCAGGTCATGTAATACCTTGACATGACCATGCCAACACACCTTGAGGATCCGCTGGACTTCTGGGAAGCCAAACTTGACGTGTGGCCGCAACTAGCAGAGTTTGCCCTGGAAAAGCTGTCCTGCCCGTCCAGTAGCTGATTTAGATGGCTTGTGGGCTGCTCTATATTATGCTGCAAAATGGCAAATTTACCTCACAATATAAGCTATTGCCCCTCAGATTTACACAGGGCCTGCTCTATATTATGCTGCAAAATGGCAAATTTACCTCACAGTATAAGCTATTGCCCCTCAGATTTACACAGGGCCTGCTCTATATAATGCTGCAAAATGGCAAATTTACCTCACTATATAAGCTATTGCCACTCAGATTTACACAGGGCCTGCTCTATATTATGCTGCAAAATGGCAAATTTACCTCACAGTATAAGCGAATGCCCCTCAGATTTACACAGGGGCTGCTCTATATAATGCTGCAAAATGGCAAATTTACCTCACTATATAAGCTATTGCCCCTCAGATTTACACAGGGCCTGCTCTATATTATGCTGCAAAATGGCAAATTTACCTCACAGTATAAGCTATTGCCCCTCAGATTTACACAGGGCCTGCTCTATATAATGCTGCAAAATGGCAAATTTACCTCACTATATAAGCTATTGCCACTAAGATTTACACAGGGCCTGCTCTATATTATGCTGCAAAATGGCAAATTTACCTCACAGTATAAGCGAATGCCCCTCAGATTTACACAGGGGCTGCTCTATATAATGCTGCAAAATGGCAAATTTACCTCACTATATAAGCTATTGCCCCTCAGATTTACACAGGGCCTGCTCTATATTATGCTGCAAAATGGCAAATTTACCTCACTATATAAGCTATTGCCCCTCAGATTTACACAGGGCCTGCTCTATATTATGCTGCAAAATGGCAAATTTACCTCACAGTATAAGCGAATGCCCCTCAGATTTACACAGGGGCTGCTCTATATAATGCTGCAAAATGGCAAATTTACCTCACAGTATAAGCTATTGCCCCTCAGATTGACACAGGAGCTGCTCAATATAATGCTACAAAACCAAGAGCGGATTTAACTCACACAATATAACTTATTTCTCAGGTTTATATAGGGACTGCTCTATGTAATGGTGCAAAACCATGAATTTACCTACAATATAAACTATTGCTGCTCCATATAATGGTGCAAAACTGAATTTATCTCACAATATAAACTATTACTCCTCAGGTTTATATAGGGGCTGCTCTATATAACAGTGCAAAACCATGAACTTACCTCATAATATAAACTATTGCCCCTCAGATTTACACAGGGCCTGCTCTATATGATGCTGCAAAATTGCAAATTTACCTCACAGTATAAGCTATTGCCCCTCAGATTTACACAGGGCCTGCTCTATAGAATGCTACAAAACCAAGAGCGGATTTAACTCACACAATATAACCTATTTCTCTGGTTTATATAGGGACCGCTCTAAGTAATGGTGCAAAACCATAAATTTACCTCATAATATAAACTATTGCCCCCCAGATTTACTCAGGGGCTGCTCCATATAATGGTGCAAAACAGGGCAAATGTATTGTCCAATATAAACTATTGCTGCTCTGATTTACACAGGAGGGCCACTCTAAAGAATGGTGCAACATGGCGAATTTAGCTCACAATATAACATAGATTGCAAAATGAGATTTTCAGACAGGGCCTGCTCTATAAAATGGCAATTTTACCTCACAATATAAACTATTGCTCCTCAGATTTACACAGGGATTTAGGTTGATATATATAATAGTGCAAAACAGCGAATTTACCTCACAATGCTGTATAAACTATTGCTCCTCAGATTTACACAGTGGGCTTCTCTATATAATGGTGCAAAATGGCGAATTTACCTCACTATATAATCTATTACAGCTCTATATAAAAGAAATAAATACATAAAAAAAAGGGCCTGTAGAAGCTTATTTAGTAAAACAGATAGGGTGACATGTGCTGGTTTGTGATGCCCATGTGGGCTAGTGTTTTGACAGCAGGACAAAAACCAATTCAAAATGCAATAGCTTAATAAAACTGAGGCTGAACAAGCTTATTTAGTATAAAAAAATAGGGTGACGTCCTGGTTTGGGATGCCCATGTGGGCTGGTGTTTTGACTGCAGGACAAAAACCAATTCAAAATGCAATACTTTGATTAAGCTGAGGAAGGATCAACAAGCGTATTTAGTATAACAGATAGGCTGCCTAATGCAGGTTTGGGATGCCCTGCGGCCTGGTGTTTTTTTTGTTAAAGGCAGACCAGAAACCAATTCAAAATGCAATAGTTTGATTCAGCTGAAGAAGGATGAACAAGCATATTTAGTATAACAGATAGGGTGTAACGTGGTGGTTTGGGATACCCTGTGGCCTGGTGTATTGACAGCAGGACAAAAAACAATTAAAAATGCAATAGCTTAATAAAGCCGATGCTGAACAACGCTTATTTAGTATAACAGATAGGGTGCAACGTGCAGGTTTGGGATACCCTGCGGCCCGGTGTATTTAAAGCAGACCAAAACCAATTCAAAATGCAATAACATAATAAAGTGGAGGCTGTAGACGCTTATTTAGTATAACAGATAGGGTGCCACGTGGTGGTTTGGGATACCCTGCGGCCTGGTGTATTGACAGCAGGACAAAACCAATGCAAAATGCAATAGCTTAATAAAGCTGATGCTGATGAACGCTTATTTAGTATAACAGATAGGGTGCAACGTGGTGGTTTGGGATACCCTGCGGCCTGGTGTATTGACAGCAGGACAAAAACCAATGCAAATTGCAATAACTTAATAAAGCTGAGGCTGTAAACGCTTATTTAGTATAACAGATAGAGTGCAACGTGGTGGTTTGGGATACCCTGAGGCCTGGTGTATTGACAGCAGGACAAAAAGCAATTCAAAATGCAATAACTTAATAAAGCTGAGACTGTAGACGCTTATTTAGTATAACAGATAGGGTGCAACGTGGTGGTTTGGGATACCCTGCGGCCTGGTGTATTGACAGCAGGACAAAAAACAATTCAAAATGCAATAGCTTAATAAAGCTGATGCTGAACAACGCTTATTTAGTATAACAGATAGGGTGCAACGTGCAGGTTTGGGATACCCTGCAGCCTGGTGTATTTAAAGCAGACCCAAAACCAATTCAAAATGCAATAACTTAATAAAGCTGAGGCTGTAGACGCTTATTTAGTATAACAGATAGGGTGCAACGTGGTGGTTTGGGATACCCTGCAGCCTGGTGTTTTGACAGCAGGACAAAAACCAATTCAAAATGTAATAACTTAATAAAGCTGAGGCTATAGACGCTTATTTAGTATAACAGATAGGGTGCAACGTGGTGGTTTGGGATACCCTGCAGCCTGGTGTATTGACAGCAGGACAAAAACCAATTCAAAATTCAATAGCTTAATAAAGCTGATGCTGAACAACGCTTATTTAGTACAACATATAGGGTGCAACGTGCGGGTTTGGGATACCCTGCGGCCTGGTGTATTTAAAGCAGACCAAAACCAATGCAAAATAACTTAATAAAGTTGAGGCTGTAGACGCTTATTTAGTATAACAGATAGGGTGCCAAGTGGTGGTTTGGGATACCCTGCGGCCTGGTGTATTGACAGCAGGACAAAAACCAATGCAAAATGCAATAACTTAATAAAGCTGAGGCTGTAGACGCTTATTTAATATAACAGATAGGGTGCCACGTGGTGGTTTGGGATTCCCTGCGGCCTGGTGTATTGACAGCAGGACAAAAACCAATGCAAAATGCAATAACTTAATAAAGCTGAGGCTGAACAACGCTTATTTAGTATAACCGATAGGCTGCTAAGTGCAGGTTTGGGATGCCCATGTGGCCTGGTGTATTTAAAGCAGACCCAAAAATATTAACACTAATCCCGTTATTTAAATGCTTGTGTGTAACAGATAGGGTTACATAAGGCACTGCATAGATGACATGCACAGTGGCCTGGTGTATTTAAAGCAGACCCAAAAATATTAACACTAATCCATTGGACAGAACTGCATAAGTACCTTGGGGCCCCCACCTCTGTGACACCTACCCTTACCTAACCCCCATCTTCAACTGTTGTCCCACAACCTTCACATAACCCCCTCCCTATCTGCTGACCCACAACCCCCACATAAACCCCTCCCTAGCTGCTGACCCAAACCCCTCAATTAACCCCCTACCTCAACTGCTGACCCAAATCACTCCCCTAACCCACCCCACCCAGCCACTGACCCGAGCCCTTCACCTCACTCCCCTCTTCAGCTGCTGGACTACAACCTTCACCTAACTCTTCCCCAGCTGCTGACCCAAACTGCTCACCTAACTCATTCACTCCCCAGCTGCTGACCCAACCTCCTTATCTAACTTTACCTCCCCAGCCTCTGACCCAAAACCCCCACCTTACTCCACTGCCCAGCTGCTTGCTCATGATCTGCACCTAACCCCCCCAGCTGCTTACCTGACCCCGTCCCCAGCTACTGTCCCACAACCCTCACCTAACCAATGCATTAAAGGTATGGATATATTTACTACTGTGATTTGGTTACACATTCCACGTGTTCCTTTATTCAATTCCCCAGCTTTAAACTAAATTGAATGAAACTTTCAGTATCCAATTTTCAGATCATTGTATGTGTGAAGTCTTCATTAGGATTAACAGTGGGCAGCGTGTTTATTTTTACTTTTATTTGATATCTTCTGTGATATAAATTGACTTGCCACACTGGATGTATCTTTCTTTTATATGTAAATGGTATGGTTTTCATCCATGTAAAGGATAGAGCTTCAAAAGATGTAGTATATTTAATACATGATAATAAACCAAATCAACAGTGTATTATTTATTAATTGGATTCTTTTGTCTGCTGATAAAATGCTTATACGTTCATCATCTTTAACATTCCTAATGCTGTTGTGGATCAAAAATTCATATTAGCATAAAGGATGTATTATTGTACAGTCTGGGATTGACTACCTATTTTTCGCCCTATAAGAGGCACCTGCCCAAAAGGCACCCCTGGCACTTGGAGGAGGAAAATAAGAAAAAATATTCTGAACCAAATGTTGCTAAAACACTGCTCCCCAAGAACCAAATAAGAGGCAAGGTGCAGAATCCCCCATTACATTCAATGTGGCACCCCCTCATTATAGGCAGTGTGGCATTCTCTCCCCCTCCCATTCCCCATTATAGGCAGTGTGGCATTCTCCCCCTCCTATTCACCATTATAGGCAGTTTGGATTCCCCTCTCCCATTCCCCATTATAGGCAGTGTGGTATCCCCCTTACATTCCCCATTATAGGCAGTTTGGATTCCCCTCTCCCATTCCCCATTGTAGACAGTGTAGCATCCCCCATCCCATTCCTCTCTTCCATTCCCCATTATAGTAAGTGCAGCATCCCCCACCCCATTCCCCATTATAGGCAGTGTGGTATCCCCCCTCCCATTCCCCATTATAGGCAGTGTAGCATTCCTTCCTTCCATTCCTCATTATAGTCAGTGCGGCATCCCCCTTCCCATTCCCCATTGTAGGTAGAGTGCCAGAATCAATCTGGCCTTTGCCCTCCCTCAACTTCGGGAAAAGACAGCAAGGAGCTTATTCTGACTCACCAGATGACCAGAATGTGAATTCTGTAGACAGAGTCACCTTGTCTGTGTGTCTGTCTGTGTGTTACGGATGTAGCTGATTATGGCTTGGCTTACTCGGCTGGTCATGTAGATACGCAGATAAGTTTCAAAAGCTTTATTTCAGTACAGAGTCTTGCAATAAGCACGTTTTACAGAAGGTATCTTGAAATGTATGTTCAATACAGCAGGAAACTTGTGATGTAAAACCATAACAGCAGCAGGCAAAAAGACTGTAGAATGCAGGAGGGGGGCACGTGTGCACTGCTTGGATGCAAACTAGAAAATGGCTGAAGGGAGAGAGGAAGAAGGGAGAAGCTGCTTGCATCACAGCTAGACTAAGGTAGCAAGGAAGGACAAAAGCAGTTAAAGGCACGCTTCTCAGCCTCAGGCACGCTTCTCAGCAGATCATGGTCAAGACCTCGCCCAGGGAGGTCCACTTCCGAGCCCTGGTTCTCCAGAACCATGGGGGTAAGGAAGCCCAAAACTTACAATAATATAGCTGAGATCTCCACCTGAAAATGCATTTGACCTGGATCCACATGCCCTTGCAAACATGCATAACTAAAATCCTTCTCTTTCAAAAGACACCTCCAGTGGGTTGCTAGCAGGGCTGTGGAGTTGGTAAACCAAAGCTTGACTCTGACGCTGACTCCTCAATGTTATCAGTGCCTAACTCTGACTCCGACTCTTTCATATGTGGGCAAAAATTAGTGATGCATTAACTGTAGTAAAATGGTAATGTCAGACTTTTCTCACCATTATATAACCAGGCTACTAAAATAGAACATAATTAGAGATGAGCAAACTGGTAGAACCTGGTTTCGACCCGAATTTCAGGAAAAGTTTGCTTCGCAGCAAACCCGAACATCACCTGGTTCATGGTTCAATGCAGGAGATGAACCTGGCAGGATTTCACTGCCACCACCGGTCATGGCCAGCCAAGGAAAAGCAGAGAGACAGGGTCACATGGTTGCAGCGTTAGAGGCCAGGGTAGCTGGGCCAATCAGGAGGCGCTATTGCAGAAGATAGTCACGTGATGCGTTATGGAGGCAAGCCACCATTATGGAGCTGGCTGTTGCAGAGAAAGAATTGCTCTTAGAGCAGGGGCAGTTTAGGGAGAGTTCTGGACATTTTGAAACACAGCATAGGAGAAAAGAAGTGACAGGAAAAGAAGTCTGAGGGGATGCTGAGGGGTGTGTGCTGAACAGAAAGACAACATACCTTCCCTAGAGAACAAAACTTAGCACAGTGCCAGATCTGCAAGAAGAAAGTTAGCCGTAGCCAGAGCAAAAATCCCGTAGGAACTACGGCTGTACACCTGGAGTGGCATCACAAAGCTGCGTGGGAAATGCCAGAATATCCAGGAATTTCCAAGAAGACAATCTTGTTGCTACCCCTCTAAAAATTGGATCATTTTGTCAGCTACTGCTAGTACCAGGCCTACACAAGGCCTACACAACAACCAGAGGTCTCCTGTCCTTTGGCCTGGTATTTAAAATCTGTGCCTCTGCTAATGCTACCACCACCAGCACTTCTGCGGCCGTCTACTTACACCAGCTCTACACAACCACCAGAGGTCTCCTGTGGTACTGCTAATGCCACTACTACCACCTACAGCACCTCCACTGCCACCCTCTGCTATTACTAGGCCTACACAACCACAGTTTAACCCTGTGATGCCCAAGTTGGGCACATTTTTCAAGGCTTGGAAGAAGCCATTGTTTCGTCTTCTTCAACTACATTTCACAATGCCAATCCTGCTGTAACCCCTCTTTAGAAATGGATAATTTTTTGAGGGCTTGCCCTCTGCTGCCAGTCCTACACAACCCCCACATGTCTTCTGTCCCTCTACCTAGTCTTTAAGTACTGCTAATGCCACTACTACCATCAACAGCACATCTGCTGCCACCCTCTGCTACAACTGGGCCTACACAACTGCAGGTCTATGCTGTGATGCACAAAATGGGTATATTTATCAAAGCTTGTAAAAATAGCCATTGTATCATATTCTTCAACTAAATTGTCAAGATGCCAAACCCGCTGCTACCCCCGTTTACAAGTGGGATCATTTTTTGAGGGCTTGCCCACTACTGCCAGGCCTACATAATCGCAGCTCTACCCCCCATGATGCTCAAAATCTGCAATTTTTTTAGCGCCTGTAAAAGCCATTGCTTCTTCCTCAGCTAAAATTTAAAGGTGCCAATCCCGCTGAATGCTTGCCCGCTACTGCCGGGCCTACAGAACCACAGGTCTACCCCCTGTGATGCCCAAAATTAGTACATTTTTCAACATTTGTAAAAACCCATTACTTCTTTTCACTTTACAGAAATGCAAACCCTGTTGCTTCCCCCCATTTTTTATGTGCTTTAAACTAACAAAGACAGCTAAGAGCTATTGAAATGCTAATTAGCCGTGGACAATTTAAATGCTAACTAGTCTACTAAAACATGTTTTTATACAGCCCTGGGTGACTTCAGAGTGTTACAAAGTTTATCCTGAACTAGTTCGCCCCGAACCAAACTTTTTCGGAAAAGTTCGGCAAACCAGCGAACCGAACTTTTGAAAAGTTTGCTCATCTCTAAACATAATTATTGGAATATTATTTCTGAACAAATAACCTAAACGAACATCCAGGCAAAGGGTTAAATGAATGATGGATAAAAGCTGGCTTTGCCATCTAGAATTGTTATAATTTAATTTAATTTTATTATTATAAAGCAAAGGTGTGTACATGTAATTGAGTAGTATAATTGACTAGTTAAATTGTACAGAAAAAAATAATAACTGGGTTATGAAGTACTCTCAAAGTAAGTCCAGTGTTAGAGAGGGGGGTCCCCAAATGCTTCGCTGGGGGTAAGTTTTCCCTGTTATTAAGCACTTCATGCTGCCCTGATGCGTTTTGGCAATGGGCGTCATCACAGGGCAGGAGGATTCATTCTGCTGGGCTGAATAAGTGGTTCTATGAATATTTGTCTGCTAGGTGCCAAGGAGGTGCTTAAATACGACTTATGCTGGTGTTGAATGGGTAAGGCAGACAAAGATAACTGCTTGTCAATAGTCTTGTAATTATTTAAATGTCCATGTTGTAGGTGAGCATCATTGTCTCTTTATATTGGTATCACATAGGTAGGAGAGTGTGAAGGCTTGCGTGTCAAGGTAGATGGACCCCCCTCTCTAACACTGGATTTACCTTGAGAGTACTACTAATCAAGTTATTAACATTTTTCTTCTGTACAATTTAATGAGTGGTTTTCATAATACTGAATGATAATATAAAAATTCTGTACACACTTTTGCTCTATACTTTAAATTTAAATAGAATTTCTATTGTTTAATTATCATTATTGTAATCAGCATTTCTAAAGAACACCATAACCAGATGACAAAGCTAGCTTTAATTCCTCATTTGTTCCTAGTGCCTCTCTCCAAGGTGCACTGCCTGGCTTTTAGACTATGCCAGACTTTTTCCACCAGAACGTTCTTGATGAACCCTGCAGAATTCGCTCCTTTCTGCTGACTCCTCTTTCTCCATTTCCAAAAGGGAACTATTAGGATCCAGAGCTGACCCTGATTGGTTTTGTTCCACTTTGATACACTTTGGGTTGAGCAACCTTTGCACTGTTAATCAAGTGTCATGATTTTTACTGTGGAGACAAACTCCTCAGGCTTGCATGCCAGCATCATTAGCATGTCTCATGTGGCCACTGACCAATTGGAGAAGCCTTTTGGTCACCGTCGGAACATTCCTAATGAGTTATCCTTGCATGGGCATTCCCAATCCAGATGCCAAGGGTTGTGGGAAATAAAAAGGCCATAGGAGCTTTTTTAGAAGTCTGCATTAACCTTTACCCCCAAGTTAATTTCTGACAAGTTATTTAATTTAAGTCAAGTAATTGTTTTTTTAGCAAATACTAAAACAAAGTCCTGTTGTTCATTGTTGTCCTATTTCCTGCCATATTGCTTATAATCTTAATTAATCAATTTACTGGGGCTGGCGAGTTCACACCTTTGTGTCCCGCTGTGTCTTCTACATTCTGACAATTCCTGAACAATTATGGTGGTGTAATTATTCACTTGAGACCAAACCATACCCAGATATTAAAAAATCACTAAGGGAAAACAACCCCTAGCTATTGGACTGTAATCTGGTTTGTAACTGATTTAAAATGATATAAAACAGGCCTTTATTGTTGAACTTAATATGACACAATATGACACCAGATGTAGCATATGGTTTTCTTAGCTTTGTGAGGTAAGTGCTTCATTACACGCCATTGCTTTTGTGAAATCCAAGCATAAACATTCAGCTTTGCATTTTTTTTTTATCTATCCCGGGCAGCAACGTAAGTTTCTTCTTTTACATTCACCCCATAAGGCGAATTAAGGGGCAAAAAAATACAGTACTCATACAAAGGCTGTTGAGATACCTCCAGTGAGCTGATCACACCTCAGGGAAGAAGCGTTTAACCCTGAGGCACTCAATAAAGCCTAGGATCATAAGCTTTGCACCTCTTTTAGGTGAAGGCTCTCTGTGTTAAAATAGTGTAACAATTTTTTTTATTCACAGATTTACAAAACATCTTTATATAATTGCTCAATTGTGCAATGCGTTGACAACTATATATATATATATATATATATATATATATATATATATATATATATATATATATTACGGGCTTCTAATAAAAAACACATTCACTGTGAAGCTTTAGAGTAGGGATGCGCATCCCCTTGACGTGGAACAATAAGGCCCTTATTTAACAAGGGATAGCGGCAGGTAGCGAATGGTGAGCGAACGGTAATGACGCTCACCGCCACGAGAACGCCGGCTCCCCTCCGCAATCACACATTTATCAAGCCGATCCTGCTTAGCGGCTGACAGAGCGCCAGATAGCGAATCATTCATCATTATTCCAGCCTCACCCCACAGCGCCAGCGAGCGGCCTTGAACAGCGACAGGTATGACCTCTCGCTACCTGGCGTTCTCCAATGCATTTCAATGGAGCAATCTTTAAATATTAATTGCTATTAATGTTTTTTTTTTTTTTTAAATGGCAAACATTTTGTGACCACTTCTGCAATGTTAGATATTTTTTTTAAGGTAAAAAAAAGAAAAAAATATATTTGTGCAGAATTGATATTACAGGTCTGATATTAATGTATTCATATTACAAAATGTTTGTAAAAACATGTTTTTTTTTTTCCAAAAATATGGTTGTTTGGGGGTTAAAAAACTACTTTTAACCCATCGCCGCCAGCGCTCTGGGGTTTAAACAAGCATTTCACAGCGCAATAATTTTTTGAGCGTGATTTGTTAATGAATATGCTGGGAGCCGTTCGCTATGGCCATTCGCTGTCATGCGCTCCCATACAGCGCGGAACCTGTCAAACAGCGACTCCTAACCTCGTATTCAACATTACCACACACCGACTGAGTCGCTGTCAACAGCCGAACAACGGCCAAGCACAACGATTACTAGCGTGCGCTGTGAAAATAACGCTACTGGCGCTCATCTGTCGCTACCTGGTGCTATTAATGAATCGGCCTACCCGACAGCTATTGTATTGTAATCTGTTTTTGGCTTATTTTAAAAATAGACCTTCATTTTTGAACTCTGACAATATAGCATGATACGAGATTTAGCATATCGTTTCTCAGCCTGGTAAGGTAAGTGCTTAAATTGATACCACCGCTTTCATAAAATCCAAGCAAATCCAGCATCAGGGATTTATTTATTATATTATGTCTTCACGTAAGAGCGATGTGCAAATAGGGTTGCCACCTGGCCTGTATTTTTTTTTTCATTTACTGGCCACTGGCCTGGCTGTATGATTAAGGGCTGCGCTCAGCCCGAAACGCATCACAGGTCTATGTAGTGGAGTTGTTACATGTTGGTCTGGAAGGTGCATACTGGACTTTACTACTACTGCTAATTTAAATCATTTGTGGATTTTCTGCTCTTTTTAGAAGTTTGGATTAAAAGTTTTATTTCACCCTCAAGCTGGACATTTCACTGTTGGATTTGGTTCATATGAATACACCAGGAGATCTGTAAGTCCGTGCTTTCGGATGGTGCTGGGTGAGCTGGTTGCTTAAACTGTACTGTCACTGGCCTGGCTGTGCTAGTATTTGTTTTTTTTACTGGTAATGGAGGATGGGAAAAGTACACCTGCAAATACAATGATGATACAAATGGAAAAAAAAAAATACCGTCCAGGTGGCAACCCTAGGTGTAAAGCATTTCTTTGTAACAAGTTGCACCATTCTTGCAGAAACCACTTCACAACAAAACCTGTCAAGAGGCATTACTAAATGTGACTGGGCCCCTCTACAGACATTTAATTGGGGTCCTAGTGCTGCTCATTATTTTTCCTCTAACTTTTAACCCTGAGGATGCCAATTTCTTAAAATATGTTATATGCAGTTAAGATTACTAAATACTAAAGCTCTACAAATGATGCAACACTGGTGGGGCCTAATGCAGTCGCTGGCTCTGAACCCTCCTCTAGTTACACCCTCTTGAGTTGCAAAGCATCTAACACCCCCTCCTGCTGGAAGTAAAGTGCTCGTGCAAATGTTACTGAGCTACCTCCAGGGTGCTAACACCTCAAGGAAGAAATGTTTCACCCTGTGCACCTCTTTTAGCTTCATATGCTGAGGGTCTTTATTTTATCTAACAAAAAAAAGCAATAAACTTTAAGTTGTGAAACTATATTTATTTACAGATTTACAATACATTTTTGTACAACTGAACAATTGTACAAAGTGCTGACAACTAAATATAGAAATATATCATAGGTAGAGAATAGCAAATTTTGTAAAAATCTGATTCGGATGATTAGTTGCATTTTCCCAAGAAATGTTGGTTCATCCAAATCGAATTGTTAAGAATCGCTAAAAAAAAACCTTCCCCTACTGCCTTGCTATCCAGCACCACACTCCTCGCCACTCTGCTGCCAGCATGACCACCACTTCTTCCCCACTGCTCTGTGCCCCTTGCCATTCTGCTACCACCACTCCATATCCCTAACTGCTCTCTGCTGCCAAATGACTGCCAGTGTTTCCTGATGCAGGGTGGGCTGGCATCACTGTGAGTGTCAGGAGCTGCAGGGGATGCCCTCACTGCCCCTTTCACTCACAGTGATATCAGCTCACTCCTCTGTGTTTCAAAGGCCCTGCTCTGTGGTAGGGAGCATTGGCGGTCAAGCTGGCAGCAGAGTGGTGAGGGGCCCGGAGAGGCAGCAGAGTATAGTGGGGCACAAAGGGACAAGGAGCAATGCGGGAAACCCACAGCACTGTATAGCCAGGTGACAGTTGAGTCTTTAATAGGCGGCCCTGAGGAAGTGGTGGAGGGACACGATCCGCATACTCATACTGTAATGTTTGCATTGTGTTTTGCACTTCCCCTCTCCTTTTGGTTTAGCAAGGGGATTGCTGATTGTTTGCACTGGAAATTTTTGCTCATTATATGAATTATAATGGTACCCTTTGGGGTTCTTTACCCAGATTACCTGCATTTTAACAGTATGCAAGGTTTTGTGTTGCTATCATTATCAAATGATTTTTCCTAATAAATGTGTTATTTAATAATAACCATGTACATTTAAAAATATATAATTTTCTGGCTGTGCCTGGTCAGCGCATTAACCCTGATTAGACTAGCTTGGGCCAAATTAACCCAAATTAACATGCAAAACATGTTAGGCTACAACTGGTAAATCCTATTTGTTGATGTTTTCATACTGTACACATTATATTATAAATATACTGATGTGGACGCTGTGTGCAATCCCAGAGATCTCTCATCTCGGCCAGTTCCTAATTAGTTAATGGAAAGATGGAATGAGGAGTCAACACGCAGAATTGACATTAACCCCACACTCTGGAGAAGCACTTCTACCTTCTACTTCCATGCAAACTTTATTTATACTACATAAAAATAGAGGCTTACGTAGGCCTATAAAGGCAATTGGCTTGATGCAGAGCCTCCCCGTTCAGCTATCCCGTGCATTTCCCCGTTGGTTTTGGGCTTTGATCGGGTCAGGAAAGGGTGCTACGTTGATTTTAGTGTGCGTTTATGCGCTCAGGTGTGCGCTCAGCCGCCTTTCCGATTGTCGGCTCGCACGAGGCTGTTTCCCGGGAAAACGGACGCCTTGTTAATTGGCCCGTTTTTTTCAGTGATGCAGAGCCTTGGTTTCCGATTGAAATCAGCCAAATAAAACGGGGCCGCAGAGCCTTCACTTACGGCATGTCTGACCAGCCGTATTGGAGCTCCGTGCTATTTGGGAATGCATTCCTCTGTGGGCCAACATCAAAGGCGCCAGCTACGCCGTCTGGTAGTTCTGAGTATGGCAGAAACCAGGCTGCAGCGCACGCCTTTGGACATCGATGGCATGAGTGACGTTGACCTATTCGAGCTCACCCGCCTTAACCGTGTTTCTCTCCATGCCTTGTATAGCGAGCTGCGGCCATGGTTAGCCCCCACCACAAGAAAGGGGCATGCAATTGCAGGTATGACCAAATTGGTTGGCTGCCTGCAATTTTTGGCGAACGGCTCGTTCCAGAGACTGGGTGCCTTCTCCCTGGGGATGTCCCAGTCTACGCTGAGCCGCAGCCTAACCAAGTTTTTGGATGGCATGGCTACCCTGGCACAGAATTACATTTTTTTCCCTCAAACAGGGGAAGCCTGGAATGCGGTTAAGTTGGGCTTTTATAACATAGCCGACATGCCCAACGTCCTTGGTGCAATCGATTGCACACATGTCTCGCTCATCCCCCCTGCGGACCAGGAATATCTGTTCAGGTATGTGGTTTGGGTCTGCTTTTTTTCTAGTTATCACACATTTTTTATGGCTCACACTAATTACACTTGTGTTTTGCTTGGTGCAGGAACAGGAAGATGGGCCATTCCATCAATGTTCAGGCAGTGGCGGGCCCTGATCTTCAATTTTTCAGTCTGTTTGCTGGCTTTCCTGGGTCCACGCATGATGCGCACATTTTGAGGAACTCCAGCCTCTATCAACGGTTTCAATCTGGAGATATTTCTGGAGGATGGTTACTGGGTATGTGTATTAAAGTTGTATTTCTTGGCCCCCAGGTTTGAATGTGGATTTGCCACTACCCCACTAATCTGTGAGACCTTTCCTGGAAACTTGAAAAGGTTTTTGGTTTAATTAATGGGTGAAAGTATTCTCCACTATTGGCTTATGTTCTGGCCCTCTTATCTCAGTAGCATTACGCAGACATTTTTAAGGAGTGTACAGGTTGCATGTGTTTGTAGGCTCAGTAAAAATGTCAATTCCTCCCACCATACCAAGCTCACCTATTTGTCTCTGTGTACTAATGTTTCTATGCACACCTAAACCTTTTTTTAGGCATCCACCTTATGTTTGTCTTTTGTATTTTTGCAGGTGACTCAGGCTATCCCTTGTTACCATGGCTGCTCACACCCATCCTGCACCCATCTTCCCAGGCACAGGAGCGCTACAACACAGCCCATAGGAGGTCTCGCTCTGTGGTGGAACGTGCCTTTGGGTTGTGGAAGATGCGTTTCCGATGTCTGGATCACAGTGGGGGTTCTCTTCAGTATCAGCCTGGCAAGGTTATCAAAATAATTATTGCTTGTGGGGTCCTGCACAACCTTGCCATTAGAAGCAGGATTGCTCGATATACTGACCTGGGTGCAGAACCTTTCCCTATTTCTGACGAGCAGACCCCTCCTTACACTGGTACACCAAGTGGGCCAGCACACACAATCCGTGCTGACCTTGTGGCCAATGTATTTTCTTGAAACCACCCCCTGTCTGCAGGCTGGGGAAGATTAAATCACACCTAATAAGTGTTACATGCTGGTCACAAAGCGACTCTAAATGCATTTGGGCTTTACCTCTGCTGCCGGCGCATGTCCATTTTTGACCAACTATATGATTTCAGGTCCACAACTTCCGCTTGATTTGTTCAGTATCTCGATGGACAGAACACCATAATGTACCCAAACAGCATTGGCAACAGCCATGCTTTGTGCTTATCCAAAATGGCCTGTTAGGGACCCACGGCGTGGTTATCACCCACATGGGTGTGTGTTGTCCCCTGCATCACTTGAAATAGATGGTTGGCTATCTGGGGAGTCGTGTGTGGTTTTTGGGCCGGTGGTTGAGAATGGGTTAATGTCTCCTTGCTCCTGCATTTTGGGGCATGTGCCTATGTCTGTGGAGTCCCCACCGTTTTAGTTGGTGCATGTTCTACATGTGTCTTGTGCCTGCTTTTGTGTTTTATTTAGGATGAGGCATGTGTGCGGCTGGCTCTTTGTGCTCCCTTTAGGTCTGCCCATATTGATATGGTATCCCACACCAAGCGGAGTGCCTTGAACTTTAAATATTTTTACAACTGCGGTTGCGCGCCTGCGCGCACGCACGCACGCACGTCACCGCGGGGGAACGTCAGAGCTAGAATTTGAAAAAGAAGCCAAGATGTCCCCCGCCGTCTTTACAACGGAGCAGGACGAGCTCATCATGGATGTGAGTATGCGAGCGAGCGAGCGTGCGTTTATGTGCGCGCACACATTCCTTGTAATAAAAAAAGAAAAAAACGCAAGAATAGTCTGAAACAACTTAGTTTGTCACGTTACAGACCAGCCCACCTTAGTTTAACCCATGTACGCAGCTACAAACTAGCCTACATGCAGATAGCAGAACTAGGGCAATGTGAGGCAGCAAGAGGTTAATAAAGTGACTTGATTTAGGCCAGGAAACTTGTTAATGTATTTTGTGGATTAATGGTGTGTCCTTGTCTCTTTTTCTAACAGATGATGCTGAGGAATCGCTACGACTTCTTGCCGTCAGATTATGACAAGCGGACATTGGCCCTGGCGGTGGTGGACGCGATTGAAAGAAGATCCCAAACCACCTATACCTTCACTCAGATCGCCCAACACTGGTCTGATTTAAAAAGAAGACATAAGCCCCGGGTGAGGCGGTACTTCGCAACACATTTCCCATGTAAGTGTAGAAAATGTCAATGCACCTCTAACCCTGGCATCGCCTGGGCGTGGTTTAATGATTGTGTTTGTATTTCAGCCCATGAATGGAATTTGCGGTTCCGCCCCACCCGGACCAGGACACGCAGCCCAGTGTTGGGCGAAACAGGTGAAGGTGTAGGTGGCCCACCGCCAGGGTCAACGGCCACCCCCTCCTCTGTAAGTGACTGGGAGGAGCCGCTGGACCTCAGCATGCAGGGGAGGGGGCAATCTGACGGCAGGGAGTCGAGCAGAACAGAGCCTCAACCTGACTCCGGTAAGGGAAATATAGTTAGATATGTGGTAAGACATGCATTAAATACAGATACTCATGTGCCCTATTGTTGTAGATTCAGACGTCGCTGGAACATCCCAAGGGATGAGTGAGGAAGGGGGCGAGGAGGAAGAGGTTGCTGGGGAAGGTGAGTAGATTGATACCTAGAAGCCTAACATAATATTATATTAATGAAAGAACAACAGTCTCTAATATCAGTGTGTTTGTCATTCATACAGATTCCCAACTGCCACAGAGGGAGTATGAAGGGAGACTCCGCCCCGACGCAATGTGCGGCCTAAACCTTGTACCGTATTTTTCGCCCTATAAGACGCACCTGCCCATAAGACGCACCTAGGATTTGGGGGAAGAAAATAAGAAAAAAAAAATTTAAACCAAAAACGCACCATTACAGACAGTGTGGCATTCCCCTATCCAATTCCCATAGGCAGTGTGGGATGCCCCCATTCCATAGACAGTGTAGCATGCCCCCATCCCATTCCCTGTATATCCAGTGTGGCATCCCCCCCTCCCATTCCCCATATACCCATTGGCTGTGTGGCATCCCCCTCTCCCCACATTCCCATAGGCTGTGTGGCTTTCCCCCTCCCCCCATTAGTATAGGCTGTGTGGCATCCCTCTCTCCCCATTCCCATAGGCAGTGTGGCATCCCCATCCCCCCATTCCCATAGGCTGTGTGGCATACCCCTCCCCCCATTCCCAAAGGCTGTGTGGCACCCCCCTCCTCCCATTCCCATAGGCTGTGTGGCATACCCCTCCCCCCATTCCCAAAGGCTGTGTGGCATCCCCCTCCCCCCATTCCCATAGGCAGTGTGGCATCCCCATCCCCCCATTCCCATAGGCTGTGTGGCATACCCCTCCCCCCATTCCCAAAGGCTGTGTGGCATCCCCCTCCCCCCATTCCCATAGGCAGTGTGGCATCCCCATCCCCCCATTCCCATAGGCTGTGTGGCATACCCCTCCCCCCATTCCCAAAGGCTGTGTGGCATCCCCCTCCCCCCATTCCCATAGGCAGTGTGGCATCCCCATCCCCCCATTCCCATAGGCTGTGTGGCATACCCCTCCCCCCATTCCCAAAGGCTGTGTGGCACCCAGCCTCCTCCCATTCCCATAGGCTGTGTGGTATCCCCATCTCCCCATTCCCATAGGCTGTGTGGCATACCCCTCCCCCCATTCCCAAAGGCTGTGTGGCATCCCCATCCCCCCATTCCCATAGGCTGTGTGGCATCCCCATCCCCCATTCCCATAGGCTGTGTGGCATCCCCATCCCCCCATTCCCATAGGCTGTGTGGCATACCCCTCCTCCCATTCCCATAGGCTGTGTGGCATACCCCTCCCCCAATTCCCAAAGGCTGTGTGGCATCCCCATCCCCCCATTCCCATAGGCTGTGTGGCATCCCCATCCCCCCATTCCCATAGGCTGTGTGGCATCCCCATCCCCCCATTCCCATAGGCTGTGTGGCATACCCCTCCCCCCATTCCCAAAGGCTGTGTGGCATCCCCATCCCCCCATTCCCATAGGCTGTGTGGCATCCCCATCCCCCATTCCCATAGGCTGTGTGGCATCCCCATCCCCCCATTCCCATAGGCTGTGTGACATACCCCTCCCCCCATTCCCATAGGCTGTGTGGCATACCCCTCCCCCAATTCCCAAAGGCTGTGTGGCATCCCCATCCCCCCATTCCCATAGGCTGTGTGGCATCCCCATCCCCCCATTCCCATAGGCTGTGTGGCATCCCCCTCTCCCCATTCCCATAGGCTGTGTGGCATCCCCATCCCCCCATTCCCATAGGCTGTGTGGCATACCCCTCCCCCCCATTCCCATAGGCAGTGTGGCATACCCCTCCCCCCATTCCCATAGGCTGTGTGGCATACCCCTCCCCCCATTCCCAAAGTCTGTGTGGCATCCCCATCCCCCCATTCCCATAGGCTGTGTGGCATCCCCATCCCCCCATTCCCATAGGCTGTGTGGCATCCCCCTCCCCCCATTCCCATAGGCTGTGTGGCATACCCCTCCCCCATTCCCAAAGGCTGTGTGGCATCCCCATCCCCCCATTCCCATAGGCAGTGTGGCCGCTCTCCCCCCATTCCCACCCCCCTCCCCCCATTAGTACAGGCAGGCGCCATAGTAAAAAAAAAAAAAAACTTAAACTCACCTGTCCGCTGACACCTCTGCGCTGAGCGGCCGGCTCCGTGAATGGGGTGGGCGTGGCCTGCGCCGCAGCGTCGCCGCAGCGTCGACGCAGGCCACGCCCACCCCATTCACGAGCTGGCTCTGTCCCGGCTCCGCCGCTGCGATCGCTGTCTTTTCAGGCAGCGATGACAGCGGCGGGGACAGAGACAGAGCCCCTGCCGCTCCTCCATCTGCTCCCCCACATGCGATCACGAAGGTCCGGGCAGCGGGTGGGCGTGGCCTGCGCCGGTGCAGGCCACGCCCACCCACTGCCGGGACCTTCGTGCTCACATGTGCTCTGAGCCCGGCAGCAGATGGAGGAGCGGCAGGGGCTCTGTCTCTGGCCCCGCCGCTGTCATCGCTGCCTGAAAAGACAGCGATCGCAGCGGCGGGGCCGGGACAGAGCCCCCGCAGTATGGCCTCTCGCAGTGTGCCAGACAACGCGGGAGCGCCGGGGACGGGTGAGGTTTTTTTTTTTTTTTTTTTTTACATTCGCCCGATAAGGCGCACTGACATTTTCCCCCCACTTTTGGGGAAAAATAAGTGCGTCTTATAGGGCGAAAAATACGGTAAGTGGTGTTTATTTAAACTAAAGTAAATGAGCAAACATTTCCATTTTAAACATAAAAAACTTTAACAGTTCCCTCAAAATGTATCCAAAAAAGCCCTTAAAGCGGACCTTAACTATGAATAAGAGGCTAGCTTAGATAGTTCCCACATCCTGTACATACAGATTGTCCACCTTACAAATCATGTTACCAACCTTTTCCATAGCACATCTTGGCTCTGTGTGAGCAAAGCACAGCTATAACCCACCCCCTGTACCTTATCCCACTCTCCTCTCCTCAGTAAGTGTGATGCTTCAGAGTCAACATGGCGTTGCACGTATCCTAAATTCCTGAACTGAGTTGCAGCCCAGTGGGGGAAAGAATAATAATTGATTGACTAAAAAATTAATATATATTAGTTTAAGATGCTGTGGAAATTTTTTTAAAGAGTTTGGGCTTTTCATTAAATCACGCAGAAGGTCCGAGTTAAAAAGTGCCAAAAAAAAACCAAAAAAAAAAAAAAACCACAATAAACAATGCTAAAGTAATGTTGTTTTTCATTCACAGATCAAAGAAAACAACAGGCTACAGACCCCGAGGCCTAATGTATTTTTTTTTACTTTAAAAATGTAAACATTTTTTTTGTATGTTTAAACAAAAATTTTAACAAAAAAACAAAACTAAAGCAAAACCAAAAAAGTTTAATAATAAATAATTATTAATATTTCGAGAGTTGTCTTTCCTGCAAAAGTACCATCACACAACATCAGCACACATTTACATGACACACAAAAGGTTTAGATATGGGACAATAAAACAGAAAAAAACACAAACAATTAAGGTATGCATTAAAGCCAAGGAAGAAGGAACTACAAGATAATTAAGGTATGCATTAAGGACAAGGAAGAAGGAACTACTAGATGATTAAGGTATGCATTAAGGACAAGGAAGAAGGAACTACTAGATGATTAAGGTATGCATTAAGGACAAGGAAACCCCCACAAAAAAGCAAAAAGAAAAAAAAGATGTGTGTCAAATTTGCATTTGTGGCCATATGCATATTCCAAGGGAGTTTGAGGGATGTGCGCTTGCGTGTAGCCAGATTGGCAACTGAAGAGCCATGGAGATGTAAGTATACTTGCTAAAACCACCAAAATGGAAGGTCAAATACGACGGAAACCAAGCAGGTACGTTCAAAAAGGCAGGAAAAATCAGGGAAAAACGGGCCGCCCGTGTGAACGTGAACGGGAGCCCCGATCAAATTGAAGGCACCCGAGAGAGCAAAAAAAGCTTTCCGAGTAAAGTGAAATTGACGGATCAGTTAGGGAGCCATTCCGACGGAGGCTCTGCATCACATTTGAGCCACGATTCAAACGGGAGACCCGGACAATCGGAAGGTTTTAAGGGCAGTTCAGAGGAGGCTCTGCATCAGGCCCAATATCTTCTAGATTAGTTAGTCCTTGTCTAGGTAGCGAATTCCACACGGGCGTAGTAAGCTGTTGGTTACGTCACATCTGGATAAGAGGGTTTATTCAGAGCCCCTTTCTCACATTTTTTTTGCGTGAATATTTCCATTCTAGTTCATTTTTTCCCCTCGTCTGGTTCAGCAAAGCCTTTTTGTGCGAGAACTTTAGTGTGAAATGTTTTCATTTTTGCATGATTTTTCGTTTGGTAGCAAGACCTCAATAAAAATGATGAGAAAGGGGCTCTGAATCAACCCTAAGGTGCTCTCTCCCCCCCCCCCGCTCCATCTTTGGGTGTAGTGTTCTTCTTCTGACGCCATCTGTAGGTGTAGCTCTCTCTCTTGTCTTAGGAACGTGAAATTATTTCTTATTCTTTGGGAAGTGGAAAGGGGCATTCACCTCTGGGCTTATCGTACCACAACACTTCATTCGTAGTTTCACAATTATATATGCTTTTGACTGTATTCATAGCATTGTTGGAACAAGACTCTATTGATTTTATTTCTCTTTTGGAATGTATTTACAACACCCACATCTGGGTGAATTACACGGATATCTGCCATTACAAGTTAACCACATCTCAGATTAGGTGCTTTTGTTGACTACCATAGAGGGGGCAAGTTGGGTACTAATTGTCGGTGGTCGGCGAGATACAATTCTTACACCCTCTGAAATAATAGTGTCAAGATTATGATCACACCTCTAAATAGGTAGATTAGGTTTCAAGATCTTGCGTATAGCTGGTAACTACCTATTGTAAGTGGTAACAAATGTGATCTGGGATTTACTTTGTTCTTCTAGTAGGATGCAACATCATAGACTGACGCTTGGATCTAGCATTCAATTCTGCCTCATTAATTGTTTTGTGATCGTATCCATGATCCAAGAAACTAGATCGCAATGTGCAACATTCTTAATTGAATGAGTATTCATCTGTACAATTACGCTGGATACTTATAAATTCACCTTGTGGAATACCCGTGTTAGCCAGGACTTTGAAGAAGAGAGATTTAGGGATATTGATTACTGAAAGCTGCAGTAGGAGTGGACAGTGTAGCCAGGCAGTAGCAAAAGTAAGCAGGATGCTTGGCTGCATAGCTTGAGGCATCACCAGTAAGAAGAGGGAGGGTATGATGCTGCTGTATAGAGCCCTGGTGAGACCACAGTAGAACACTAGGCTCGATTCAGAGAGACAAAAAAAAACTTCCGTTTTCGTGCCGATCAGTTTTTTTTTGTGAAATGTTTCCGCTCTCGTAGGAGCGTGCGAGGGATTCTATGCATGCATTGAAAACCTTCTGTAAAGTTTCCGTCCGTTCGTACGGCAGATTACGAATACGAGGATGTCAGTTTCCATCGTGACTTTTCCGTTTCATTTTCACATGTTACAACGTAGGCTTTCGTTTTTGCCCTTTTCCCATCGTATCCTCCAACGAATCCTTTACGTTTCCAGTTCGATTCTGTTTCCCTTTTTCAATAAATATTCATCCAGATGGAAATCCTTACTATCTTGCGCCTGCGCACTGCAAACTTAACTCATTAAAGTGCTCGCCTACATATTTGCCACCCTCACTTCTACTACAATGTTTAGCTAAACCACTTAGCACTATCCTCCATCTTCCCTTTTGAACCCTTAAAGCTCACCCAAATCACTTAGCACTATCCTCCATCTTCCCTTTTGGACCCTTAAAGCTCACCCAAACCACTTAGCACTATCCTCCATCTTCCCTTTTGGACCCTTAAAGCTCACCCAAACCACTTAGCACTATCCTCCATCTTCCCTTTTGGAACCTTAAAGCTCACCCAAATCACATCTCGGTCATGTGAATATTCATCTTTAAATATTTCTGGGCCCATTAGTTTTGTGTTAATGTATTTTGTAAATGAAATGACACTAACATTTTTTTTTTATTCCATCATAAAATATAAAATTTATAAAAAATTTTAAAATTTCTAATTTTTACAACTATAAAAAACAAAATACATAGCAATGGAAGGCCACAGAACATTATTCTTCATCTGTGGTCCCCAACGAGTTGCGCAGCTCCTGCATCTCGCCCACCAACTGAAGGACCCTGACACTCAGTTGTGCCACTCTGGCACGTGTGGTCCCTGTTAAAAAACTTAAATTAAAATATTGGTATAACCTTGTTGGGGGTCATACTGCAGTGTCCCCCCCCCCCCTTGTATGGTCCAAACACCTAAATATGGCCTTCAAAAGCCAGAGGGCCCTCGCCACCACGGCCCGGATTTTGCATAGTGCCCGATTAGAGAACCCCTGGCCCGCATTCTGCAGGCAAAGAACGGGCATCAGGAGCAAGGGCAGGGGTGGATATCCAGAATCCCCTGAAAGAATTTAAAAATAATAACATAAAATACACATTCTAAGCTACAATATTGTTTAACATGTCATCAAGGGCTAAAAACAGCAATAGGTTAAGTCATGAGTCATCAACTATATTCATTGCCATACAGTGAAAATGGATTGATGGAATGTGAGCAAACTTACCCTGGAGCCATCCACCAGATAATTCTCCTGACTCAAACTGACGAAATAAGCCGGAGCTCTGCAATATATAAGCATCATGGGACGATGCTGGATGCCCTGCAAGAACACTGAGGAATCGCATAGCTGGACCAATCACTGCTTTTATGTTGTGTGAGTGGCACATCTTGCGGTTCCTGCAACCAAATATAAAATAATTACACAAAGCAAAGGTAACCGACTAAAACAAGAACTCCTACAACAAATTAAGATTCAAGTTCAACAATCCAAATATAATTCACAAAGGACATAAGTCTAAAAAAATATAGCAATTATATGGATGTGTGGGAAAATAAATGTTTACATGCTAAGGACTAATTAAGGTCAGCATTAAAATGCTTCTATAAGGCATACATGAAAAGTATTGATTCAGGCATGCATTGCTATACAATTTATGGCCTCGGCCATGCTGATACATGCAATGCCTTGGTGCTAAAGGCACGCAGACTCCTCCACATAGCTGCAAAACATGTTCAACAATAGCAATCCGAGCCCTCAAAGGTCCCGTAAGTGGATCGGAAATGAAATGGATTTGAGTGGGTGGTGATCCGTCGGAAATCAGCTCTCTGAATCAGACAGAAACCCATCCCAACAACGGAAGTTATGTGAACGAACGGAAATGTTCTGATTTGCTTCCGTTCATCGAAGCGCATTCCCCACCATTCGTACGAATGAAAAATGGACGAAAATAAGCAAAAAAATGACAAACACCCACCCAAACTTTCACAGACAGCTACGGAAGTCCGGACAAATGTGTCTCTAAATCGAGGCTACTGTGTGTAGTACTGGAGACCTTACTTGCAAAAAGACATTATTCAATAGTACTGATCCAAAGCTGGGCAACAAAAATGGTAGAAGGACTTAAACTTAAAACGTATCAGGAGAGACTTAAAGAACTTTGTACAGTCTAGAGGAAAAAAGAGAGAGAGGGGACATGATTAAGACCTTTACATCTGTGAAAGGATTGAATATGGTTCAGGAAGGAAGTGTTTTTGAGAAAATGATAGAACAAGGGGGCACAACCTGAAGATAGTCGGAGGGAAGATCAGGAGCAATGTTAGAAAATATTTTACAGAAAGAGTAGTAGATGCTTGCAACAAACTTTCAGCAGAGGTCAAAGAATCGACAGTATGTGAATTTAAACATCCCTGGGATAAGCATACATCTATCCTAAGATATAGAGAACATACAGTATACATACAAGGGCAGACTAGATGGACCGTATGGTCCCCTTTGTTTCTATTTTTCTTGTATTGAATGCCAAGGATAAAAACTTTTTGCGTCCAAGTTGTTGCCAGCAGTTGGCTTCGGGAACGTCTTAGTAGTAGGTTCAATGGTCACAGTAAGATACAAAAAATTCCTGCTACCAACATTCCAATCAGCATTAACTTTAAATTTAATTTGTTGATATTCAAATATTCTATGACTGAAGGTATCAATTTCTTGGTCCCCTTCCATATACAGGCAATATCATCGATTAATCTGCCATACCAGTATAACTGGTTGGCTAATTGGATTATCATTGGTGAAAATAAACCTCCGTATAGATAAACATCTCATATAGATGTTGGCTAGGGATGGTGAGAATGTGGCCCCCATGGAGGGCGATATCATTGTAAATACAATTTGCCATTCTAAATAAAGAAATTATACAATTGGATATATTTCACAGTGTGGCAAACAAAATCAACATTGGTCTGAGAATATATTGTATGAACTGAACAAAATATTACAGAATGAGGTATAGAGGAGTATATAGAGGAGTATAGTGATTCGACATCACATATGATCCAAACACCATCAACCGGCCAGGAGAAGTTTTGAAAAGCCGAAAGCATGTAGCCTGTATTTTAAATATAACCAGGTAATCTGGCCACAATCTCTTATTTAAACCCCCAATGTTCACCACAATGGGTCAGTGGTTCCAACATGTTTTTGTGTGTTCGGGCAAATAAAGAAACATTGGCACAATGGGCTTATCCACTAAAATCTGTTTAATAAACCTTCACCTTTAACGCAGACCAACACCGATGCGGAGGGTGTTGGAGGCCGCCGGTGTCACCAGTAAAATGAATAAAGGTTCCCTGGGGAGGGCCTATTTCATTTTAGCTGTGGCACCAGCGACCACCAACACCCTCGCCGGGGAGGGTGTTGGTCTACTTTAATAAGTATGCATTAAAATCATCTGTACCACAAATAAGGGCATCCCAAAGCAGACCGCAACACACTTAGGACCCCAAGAATACTTTGACGAGTGGTGAAATTGTGCACAATGCATGTTTAAGTTATGGTAACTATCAGTTTAATTCACTCAGATGTTGGTGTTGTAAATACATTAAAAAAGGGAAAAAAATGTAATCCTGTGCCAACAATGCTGTGAATACAACTCAAATCAAAAGCATATATAATTGTGAAACTACAAATGTAGTATATACATGTATGGAGCACATTTATGACACCAAAAATGACTATGCTAAAGTAGTTGCAGGTCATTGTCAAAAATATGAGTCTAATACAAATTTGTTGAAGGGGGGGGGGGGGTTGGAGAAAGTAATGTGTGGTCCCAGGGGTGGTGACATTAAAAAATTATTATTTTCCAAAAATTATTATCTTGTAAATTGCCACATGGCAACCGTGGGGTCTAAACAATTGGTTAACCTCACCAGAGGTTCGTTCAGTTGTTGGTTGTAATCGTTTGCCGCCCTGTGACCATGTATGGTCTTTCATTATGCCCATTTAGGCAAGCTTTATTACTTTCAAATTGTACTGTTCCTGAAATTATATATTGTACTGCTTTACTATGCACATACAGGACATTACTATACAACCGGACATGTGGAGCTTTATTTTAGAATCGTCAGCACCACACACATCCGATTCATAAAATAAAAAATCATCAGCGCTGATGCGGCCGCCAGCTAGTGTCTTATTTAACCAGCAACACAGCACCAGACGCTCTGGTAGATGAAACCTGGCGCTGCAGGTCAAGATCCCATAGAGCACAATAGCCAGAACTGGATTGAGGTGTTTAATGCTTATAATTATATTAAACATATTTATTTGAACTTGCATTGGGACTTCTCAATAACTAAAACGCAAGACCTAGATGGTGAAAAATGTTTTTTTCTTGTGTTATAAAAATTTATATTAATGGCTTCTTTACCTTAACAATGCGTAATTTGGAAGACAACAACTAAACGCAGCCTAAACACACTGTAATGTCCACTTTGTCCCCAGCAGTGATTTCTTGAAACTGTAATGATCAAACTCTGACCAGCGGCAGGAAAATACAGCACCATAGATTTCCAGGTAGAAAAAAAATCATAAATATGCTGTTGAGCGCCGAAAAACCACGGTCCAAAGTGGTGCTAGTTGGCAGCCGAGTTCAACAGGCACTAACATAGGCTGGCCAATACCTAATGCATATATCCAAGCTAATTAGTTAGCCATCCGTGCAGCACCTGCTAGAGCCACACAGCACCAGATCAAAATGCTAGTGCTCCGAAACTGTCACTATAGCCACAAAAAGATGCTAAACGGTGCACATCATAAATAAGACCTTTAACCCTTCTTTTGCCAGCCATGTAAAATTGACGTGGCTGCCTCTCCAACCGTTAAAGGACAACCACGTAAATTCTATGTGCCTGATTTCCCCCCCTGCTAGAAGCCAAAGTAAAAATAAAGCCACAAACCTGAACCCTTGTTCGATCCGGCCTGTATCTCCTCTTCACCCCGGGGGTCTCAGATCCCCTGCCCGGGCTCCTCCAGCTGCAGGGGAGTGACCAGAATAGGTCCCCCCCATCTTCAGTGGTCGACAGGATCTCACCTGCTGCTGCGATAGCTCTCGCCGGCTCTACTCTTTACCCAGGGGGCCTCCGATCGTCCCCCAGGGCACTTCAGTCTTCAGGAGAAAGCCGGACAGGCCCTTTCCCCCTCCTTTGGGGGGGGGGGGCGAGGCAAATGACATCGTTCCCGCTCCGGGTGGCTCAGCTGTCAGTAGATCCTCTGATCTCCTGCCTCGCCCCCTCCTCTGGCTGCCGATCACCGGCATCTGTCATAGGATCGGCGAGGGACACAGGAGCTGACAATCGGAGGCGAGTAAAGTAAAAAATTTTTTTTTTTTTTTAATAAAGTCATTATTACTGTGCCTGCAAGTCACCTGAGGCTAGAGGGGGACTTGCCATTAACCCCGAGCCTCCCCATTACCTACCTCCCCAAAGCCCAGGGAGGGGCAGAAGAGCCCGTGGCCATAGGCTATGTCGGCTTGTAGCCTGCAGTGCCAGGGGCCCTATTCTACATGCCCCCATAGCTGGTCCTGGGCTGAACATGCTGGGTAGGGGGGACCCCGCCATTTTTTTTTTAGGATTTTAAGGGTTTCTAATAGACATAGGCCGGCCAATACCTAGTGAAGTAATTCAAGCTAATTAGTTAGCCATCCACGCAGCGCCTGCTAGCGCCACTGTAGTACACAGCACAGCGCCAGAAACAAAATGCTAGCACTCCGGAACTGTCACTATAGCCACAAAAAAGACGCTAAATGGCGCACATCATAAATAAAACCTTTAATATGAACTACAGTCTATCTGGGACTATAAACACAGGCATAGCTAAACTAGTTTAATAAGCTACATTCCATATTTTTACTGTAATCAAATGTTAAATATATTCTCACATGATGTTACACCCCTTTGAAATATTACCTTACCTTAACAGACGTTTATTATAGTTAAGAACCAGAAGACCAATGCCCTATAGCTCTGTGCATATCACATTCAAGTCTATTTCTTTTGCAGTCACATTTTTCAGATATCAACAATATGTTTGCAAACAACCACTCAAAAGTCACTGAATTTCTCCTCCTGGGATTTGGAGATCTTGACACATTCAACATTGTATTCTTTATCGTTTTCCTAATCATCTTCTTATTCACCATTGCTGGAAATATTGTAATTATTATTATAGTTTTGCTCAACCCTCTCCTTCAGTTCCCTATGTATTATTTCCTTTGTCATCTCTCAGTTACTGATCTCTTGACCTCAGTCAACATTCTCCCCAATATGCTTGGTACATTTCTGTTCAAGGAACAATCAATAAACTTTATTGGCTGCATTACTCAGTTTTATATTTTTAGTGGAGCAGTCATTACGGAATGTTTCCTACTGTCAGTCATGTCCTATGATCGTTACTTGGCCATCTGTAACCCCTTGAGATATTCCATCATCATGGACATAAAGCTTTGTGT
The DNA here is from genome assembly GCA_027917425.1 of Gastrophryne carolinensis. Lineage (NCBI taxonomy): Eukaryota > Metazoa > Chordata > Amphibia > Anura > Microhylidae > Gastrophryne > Gastrophryne carolinensis. The sequence goes on along the minus strand of CM051243.1, from coordinate 69,837,004 downwards.
TATTCTTTCAGCCTGGCCATGGTTACTGGGGTTTACTTGGAATCTATCAGGAGTTATTCCTGTATCAGAATTTGACTTTTGTGCTAACAACACCATTGATCATTTCTATTGTGATTTCCTTCCTCTTCAGAAGCTCTCTTGCTCAGACACGTCATTTGTTGAATTTGAAATTTTTATATTTGCCATGCCAATATATATTATGCCTTTTGGTTTAATTGTGTTAACATATGTCTACATCTTCCATACTATTGTCAGCATCCCATCCACAACAGGCAAACAAAAGGCCTTCTCCACCTGCAGCTCCCACCTTATGGTTGTGGGGACCTTTTATGGAACACTAATAGCAAAATACATGACACCTTCACATGATCATTCAGTCCTTTTAGTTAAGATGTTATCTTTACTACATACTGTGTTTACTCCCTTCTTTAACCCTATTATATATAGCTTGAGGAACCAAGATATTCGGATTGCATTCACAAAAATGTTAAAGCTCCTAGAGTTTTAGGAAGCTACAATCACACACTGCAATGGAGGAGAGTATAGAAGACACACCCAGCTTTAGGTTATGAACATAAAAATATTATATAGTAGTAAGACATATGTGAAGCCTATCTGAAGTGAAGAGTATATTCTTCTTACAACTAGAGCAAGCCTCTTTAGAGCTAAGTTGCTCTGTTATCAGCTGTTTTAGCAGTAAATGTTGCTTAAACTGGACCAACAGCCTGGCACAGCTGGAAAATAAAGGCAGCAGCCATTTTAGAGCTTCCACTCCAAACTGACATAACTGAAATGCACAGTAACAGGAAGCCCAGCATAACTTCCTGTTTGCAGGTGGCCTGCAAGCCCACGAGTGGCCATCTTGTCTTCAAAATTTATCCCGTTAGAAAAAGGTAAATTATTTTTTACATGCAGCAATCTAAATTTCCATGGAGAGGGGTGCATGAGGTCTGTTTGTTGAGTTAGTCTGATTTGATTTTTTTTCACTGTTGGTCCGCTTTAAGGGCACATTCAGCCAGCTCAGTCAAATGCAAAAAGGCTCCCTTAGGCTGATTAGGAGGCGGTAAGTACCCAGATTGGCCTTGATAAAACTTGCTTTGGGAAAAATGGGAAATAAGTCTGTTAGCATGGTTGTATAACAGTAGTTACCGGTGCAAGTCTGCGACACTCTCCACGCAATCTTTGTTGTATTTTTTAATTCAAATGCATAACTATACACAGCCCTGGATTTTACCTGCCCCTGGCTGGTCCAAGACATCCCTTCTAAGCCCCCCGCCAACCATGAGGCAGGGGCTATAGCATTGGGGGCTAGGGTTCCTTGACTTGTGGATACAGTGGGGCTAGGTACAGTGGGCTGAGAGGGAGACTAAGGGGGCAAGGATTGAATGTGGGTGTTAAAAGCAGCAGCCCAACTGGCCCCAAAGCAGTGCGGCCCACCGGGCATTGTACCAGTACCAGTCCTCCCTCATACATCCTATATATGCTTTAAATGCATTAGGCAATTCCATGGGAAGAATCTAGTGTACAAGAACTCTAAACTTATGCACCACATCACCTTATGTATTCTCACTCTTTCATAGCAGCACTCTATCCAAAGAAGGCAGGAAACTGCTGTCCCCCCATCATTCTGAGCTCTAGGCTTGATTTTGAACTAAAAAGACATACTAAATCAGCATGCTCCAAAAGCCATCATTAAAAGCATCCTAAACACATTTTTTAAAGTGACGGGCAGAGTCTGGGCTTACCGGGAAATGTCTTGTGATGTGATTTGTTTAGTATGTTCTCAATATTTTTGGGTGAAATATGTTTGGAATATGTTTTAGGGTTAAAAACACTTAAAATTAAGAAAAATGGTTTGGGGTCCCCCTTTCCCATCATAATCAACCTGGGCAAAAATTTTGCAGGGCTTGTAGACCAGGGACCAGGACATGGAGGCCAGACTTGGTGGCCCCCAGCTCTGGTGGCTTAAAAGCCCAAACAGCCTTCCTCCCCGGTTGTGGACTCTTCTGGCCCCCCGGGCTTTGGGGAGGCAGGTAATGGGAGGCCGCAGGTGACTTGCTTGCCGCAGGTGACTTGACAGCCCCCCAAACCTTGTGATCTGATCTCATGGTCTCATGGATCCCTTATCATTTCACAAAGAGTTAACAGAAAAAAACACACACACTGCAGCGCAAATGTAATTTTTAGTGATGAGGGGGTCGGTTTAAAGTTTGGGTTTGCCGAGTTTGGCCAAACTTGCCGCCAGGGCCCTGAATCTGAACCCATTGAAGTCAATGGGGACCCCATGGGACACAAAAATGGCTGTAAAATGAGAAATCTAAACAATAGAGGAAGACACCAATAAATAAATACATCAATCAATATATACATAAATGAATACATATTAACATCAATAATTAAATATCTGCATATCTGCAAGCAGGCGCCAGGGTTTGCAGAGTATTGTAGGCCCCAATATCACTGCCAGAATGAAGAGGCCTAGAACACATTGAGGTAGTCACAGATTATATGCAGAGTCCTCCACCTCACCCTCCTTACAATCAGCAAAGCCGTCCCAGCCACAGGTCATTGAGTTACTAATGCTCTATGATGACACCCCTGGCTGGGATACCGTTGCCTGTCCACCTTCCCCTGCCCCAGTTGAAGAAATAGGGGTTCCCAGATGCACAACAAATTGTGTTGAAGGATGAGAACGTGGCCAGAGGACCATCACAGGACATCTAAGATGAGGATGAAAACCAAGTACTGACTGTTGTGGCTTTCATCAATGTGGAGACTGAGAAGGAAGGTAGTGGGGAGGAGTGGATGGAAGACAATTGAGGGGTGATGATAAAGTCCTAGACCCAATGTGGACTAAAGGCAATCAGATTTTGGCGGAAGAGATGGTGGTCACGCAGCCCCAGGCAGCCAGTACAAGAGGGGGAAGGGTGCCAACCATCAGAGGTCAGCCCACTGCCTATCGTTAGAGATGAGCGAACTTTTGAAAAGTTCGATTTGGCCGATTCGCCGAATTTCACAAAGAAATTCGGGTTCGGCCGAATCGAACTTTTACGAAGTTCCCCATCATAAATGCCGGCATGGTGGGAGCGGGCCGGACGGTTCCGCTGTCAGCGGGCCTCTGATGACGCGCCCTCAGATGACAGCTGAGAGCGGCGCCGGCCTCCACGCTCCGGACCTGCAGGTAAGTGTTTGCTTTTTTTTTAAATGCCGGCATGGTGGGAGCGGGCCGGCCGGTTCCGCTGACAAATGCCGGCATGGTGGGAGCGGGCCGGCTGGCTTTACCGGCCCGCCAGCCGGCTCCGCTGTCAGCGGAACCGGACGGCCCGCTCCCACCATGCCGGGATTTTTTTTTTTTTATTTCAGGAAAAATTCGATCGGCACGAACCACAAAATATTCGGGTTCGTGCCGAATCGAATATTTCCTGAAATTCGGAGCGAATTCCGGTTCGTCCGAACCGGTTCGCTCATCTCTACCTATCGTGTTAAGACACTGAGCACTTAAAAGTCTGTCTCATAAGATCTCCCCAGCATGGCATTTTTTGAAACTGAGGACTTGCACTGCACTGAGGACAAGACATGGGTCATTTACATGCTGTGCCACCAGTCCCTGAAGCGAGGGAAAAGTGTTAATAATCTCTGCCCCACATCCATTGTCAAGCACCTACAAAGCAAACAAATTTTTTTTTAGTATTATTATAAAATATTCAAAAATTCAAATTAAAATTAAAATAAAGAAACAGGGAGGCCCATTTTTCCAGGTGTCAGGCTGCTCTACATGTGGCTCGCATTGTGGGTTGCTGGACCAACATCAGTCAACCAAGGCAGAGTTTTGGATGCTTCACGGCAGCATGGCAGGAGAAGAGTGCAGATCCCAGCGACTGCCATAATAATAACATAAATTGTTAATGAAGTCCATTACCAGGAGCCTGCATGACAAACAGAAAAACATTGTTATTATTATTCAGGGACCTGTAAAGCCAGCAGAAAAACCCTGTTAGTATTATTAAAAATTAAAAGTTATTAAAAAATGTAAATTAAAAACAGCCAAGGCGTCTTGTTCTCACTGGGTAAGAATGCACCATTTTCACGGCAGCAAGGGGGGAAATGAGCTTTGAGCTAGTTGTGTGTGGTACACATGTCCCAGTCTTTAGTGCAAGTTGTGGGATAACAGGCTACACCCCAGTGCAAGTTGTGGGATCACACGGTACACACACCCCAGTGCTAAGAGCAAGTTGTGGGATAACACGGTACACACATCCCAGTGGTTAGAGCAAGTTGTGGGATAACACGGTACACACACCCCAGTGCTTAGAGCTTTTTGTGGGATAACATGGTACACATGCCCCAGTGCTTAGAGCAAGTTATAGGATAACACAGTACATACACTCCAGTGCTTAGAGCTATTTGTGGTATAAGCAGATACACTCACCCCAGTGCTTAGAGTAAGTTGTGAGATCACACGTTACATGCCCCACTGCTAAGAGCTAGTTGTGTGATAAGGGGACACACCCACTCCAGTGCTTAGAGCTAGTTGTGGGATAACACAGTACACACCTTCCAGTGCTTAGAGCAAGTTGTGGGATAACACGGTACACACACCCCAAAGCTTGCAACTAGTTGTGGGATAACAGGTTACATCCCAGTGCCTATAGCAAGTTGTGGGATCACATGGTACACAAACCCCAGTGCTTAGAGCATGTTATGGGATAGCATGGTACACATGCCCCAGTGGTTAGGGTAAGCTGTGGAAAAATGGTTACATCCAAGTGCTTAGAGCAAGCTGTGGGATAACACAGTACACACACCCCAGTGCTTAGAGCAAGTTGTGGGATAAAACGGTACACATGCCCCAGAGCTTATAGGCTACACTCACCCCAGTACTTAGAGCAAGTTGTGGGATAGCAGGTTACACCCCAGTGCTTAGAGCAAGTTGTGGGATCACACTGTACACACACCCAATGCTTAGAGCAAGTTGTGGGATAACACGGTACTGACACCCCAGTGCTTAGAGCATGTTATGGGATAGCATGGTTCACATGCCCCAGTGGTTAGGGTAAGCTGTGGAAAAATGGTTACATCCAAGTGCTTAGAGCAAGTTGTGGGATAACACAGAACACACACCCCAGTGCTCAGAGCAAGTTGTGGGATAAAATGGTACACATGCCCCAGAGCTTATAGCAAATTGTGGAAAAAAAAACTGTACACACACCCTAGTGCTTAGATCTAGTTGTGGGATAACAGATTACCCCTCAGTAGAGCAAGTTGTAGGATAATACGGTACACACACCCCAGTGCTTAGAGCATGTTGTGGGATAGCATGGTACACACACCCAAGTGATTAGGGTAAGTTGTGGGAAAACAGGTTACATTCAAGTGCTTAGAGCAAGTTGTGGGATAACACAGTACACACCCCCCCAGTGCGTAGAGCAAGTTGTGGGATAAAATGGTACACATGCCCCAGAGCTTATAGCAAGTTGTTGGAAAAAACTGTACACACACCCTAGTGCTTAGATCTATTTGTGAGATCACACAGTACACACACTCCAGTGCTTAAAGCTAGTTGTGGGATAACAAGCTACACTCACCCCAGTACTTAGAGCAAGTTGTGGGATAGCAGGTTACACCCCAGTGCTTAGAGCAAGTTGTGGGATCACACTGTACACACACCTAGTGCTTAGAGCAAGTTGTGGGATAACAGATTACCCATCAGTGCTTAGAGCAAGTTGTGGGATAACACGGTACACACACCCCAGTGCTTAGAGCATGTTATGGGATAGCATGGTACACATGCCCCAGTGGTTAGGGTAAGCTGTGGAAAAATGGTTACATCCAAGTGCTTAGAGCAAGTTGTGGGATAACACAGAACACACACCCCAGTGCTCAGAGCAAGTTGTGGGATAAAACGGTACACATGCCCCAGAGCTTATAGCAAATAGTGGGAAAAAACTGTACACACACCCTAGTGCTTAGATCTAGTTGTGGGATAACAAACTACCCCTCAGTGCTTAGAGCAAGTTGAGGGATAATATGGTACACACACCCCAGTGCTTAGAGCTTTTTGTGGGATAGCATGGTACACACCCCAAGTGATTAGGGTAAGTTGTGGGAAAACAGGTTACATTCAAGTGCTTAGAGCAAGTTGTGGGATAACACAGTACACACACCCCAGTGTTTAGAGCAAGTTGTGAGATAAAATGGTACACATGCCCCAGAGCTTATAGCAAATTGTGGGAAAAAACTGTACACACACCCTGGTGCTTAGATCTAGTTGTGGGACCACACAGTACACACACTCCAGTGCTTAAAGCTAGTTGTGGGATAACAAGCTACACTCACCCCAATACTTAAACCAAGTTGTGGGATAACAGGTTACACCCCAGTGCTTAGAGCAAGTTGTGGCATCACACTGTACACACACCCAGTGCTTAGATCTAGTTGTGGGATAACAGATTACCCCTCAGTGCTTAGAACAAGTTGTGGGATAATACTAGAGATGAGCGAACTTTTGAAAAATTCAATTCGGCTGATTCGCCGAATTTTCCGTCAAAATTTGTTTCGGTCCAAATTTATTCGCGACGAATCGCTATTAAAAACGGCTATTTCTGAGCTTCCTAGAGCCTCAATAGGGTTGTAAACCATTCTGCCTTGCTGTAACACGCATAGGATGGGTGCTGGGTTAGTGAAATAATACTGTAAATAATTATGACATGCAGATCAGAGGCATCGCTATTAGAATCGCAGAGCGACACAATTACAGAGAGTTGAGGTGGCTCACTATGAGGGGCCCCTATATTGCCTGAAAAACACACCCTGGAGCTGGCAGCAGCAGGAGCCCAAATATTGGCTGAAAGACATCCTGGAGTTGGCAGCAGGAGCCCAAAAATTGGACTGAAGACAAACACTGGATTTGGCAGCAGGAGCCCAAAAATTGGCCGAAAGAGACACTGGAGCTGCCAGCAGCAGCAGGAGCCCAAACATTGGCTGAAAGAGACACTGGAGTTGGCAGCAGCAGCAGGAGCCCAAAAAATGACTGAGAGACACACCCTGGAGTTGCAAGCAGCAGCAGCAGCGGCAGCAGCGGCAGGGGTCCAAACATTGCTTGAAAGAGACACTGGAGTCAGCAGCAGGAGCCCAAACATTGCTTGAAAGACACACTGGAGTTGGCAGCAGGAGCCCAAACATTGCTTGAAAGACACACTGGAGTTGGCAGCAGGAGCCCAAACATTGCTTGAAAGACACACTGGAGTTGGCAGCAGCAGGAGCCCAAACATTGCTTGTAAGACACACTGGAGTTTGCAGCAGGAGCCCAAACATTGCTTGAAAGACACACTGGAGTTGGCAGCAGGAGCCCAAACATTGGCTGAATGACACCCCGGAGTTGCAAGCAGCAGCAGCAGGAGCCCAAACATTGCTAAAAGAGACACTGGAGTTGGCAGCAGCAGCAGGAGCCCAAACATTGCTTGAAAGACACACTGGAGTTGGCAGCAGGAGCCCAAACATTGCTTGAAAGACACACTGGAGTTGGCAGCAGGAGCCCACAAATTGGCCTAAAGACACACTGGAGTTGCAAGCAGCAGCAGCAGCAGGAGGCCAAAATTGCCAGAAAGACACACCCTGGAGTTGGCAGCAGCATTAAAAGAACATATACAGATTTTCGGCACAGATATCTTAACCGAAGAATATTAATAAAAAGTAAGAGTAACGTAAAGCAATTTCTCAATAATTACTTGTGGTCTGATGCGGAGGAATGTCTGTAACTGGAGAGCAGCGCCTTAAATCTGTTTTGCACCATCCATATTTCTTTAGTGTTGGTCTGGCCCCATGATCAATCTACTCTAATGCATCAGGCATTGGTGGGTGGAAATCTTGGCTGATCCATGCCTGATTCATTTCCACGCAGGCCAGTCTCTGAAAAAAAAAACATTTTTGAAGCATACTGGAGCACATTGAATTGCTCTCATCAGAGCATCACTTACGCACATCTAAGAGTTTCATCACTTTGTTCGTGTTAAAGTCTTCAGGGCCTAGTTACTACTTAGTGAAAGACCATTGATAGTTACACACCTGCTGCTCTTATCGACAAATCCTGTTTTAAATGTAGTGTAGCGTTTTGTCCTCCCCTCTTATACGCACTAAGTATGTCAGGCAGAGAAGTGGCAGGATGGGCACAGAGAAGTTGCAGAGGCCTAAATTCATCAAGCAGAGGTTGCAGCAGACTAGGGGTGAGTGGCAGCAGGAGTCTCAGTGAGAGGACTGATCTCCCAGGATCAGCTAGCGGTCGTGTCTTGACCAGCAACCCATCTGCCATCATCCATTGGTTAACACGATCATCCACTGCATCACAAGTGACATCTGACACCCCCAGTCAACTGTCGGTTATGTCTTATGCTTAGGGTTCAGCTCCACTATTCAGTGAGGACGATCTGATAATCAGAAAAATCAGCAGCTACTGCCCAGCCAAGAAGGGCAGGAGACACTCTCCGCTTCTTCCACTAGGCGGGCAAGTAGTGATGAGGAGAGTGGCATGGGAGGTGGTGTTGCAAGCGTTTTGGCTTCTTAAGCAGACACTGTTGAGGAACCTGAGGAGGACATCAGTGAGTTTTGAGGGCACTTTTAAAGGCTTGGAGAGATGGAGAGTGACAGATTTAGTGGCCAGCATGGTGGCAGAAGGGGAAAGTATGGAGGCAAATGTGCTCGGGGTAGACCACTTGCGCGGCAGGCTATCTTCCCAGGAGGTAGTGGAAGAGGGTCCCTGGAGTTGGCGGCAGCGGCGGCGGGAGCAGCAGTGAATTAGTGCGGACTGTTGGTAGGAAAAATCAGCTACAAGGCCATGTGGCAGTTTTTCATCAAGCATCCGCAGAAGGTTAACATGGCTATATGAAAGATGTGTAGGCAGAAGGTGAAGTGTGGCCAGGGTCCCAATGTTGGACCCACAGCCCTGCGTCAACATTTGCAGCGTCACCATCAAGCAGCCTGGGAGAGTTGGCTCCAAAGTGGTGGTCCAGCCTGCTGCATTACCCAGTTGCACATCGCTCTCTGTTCCAGCCAGCCAAGGCTCCACCACCTCCTGTGTGTCATATCCATCCTCTGTCGCTCCAGATGCTCCTCCTCCTCTTAATCCAAGTCAGTCATTCCGCCAGCAATCCATTGGCCAAGCCATGTCCAAGAGACAACAGTATGTGCCCACTCATCCAACGTGCAGAAGCTAAATGTGCTCCTGTATAAGTTGCAGGTGCTGCAGTCCCTCCCTTTTGAGTTGGTGGACCTTTCAGAGAACTGATGGCTTGTGCAGAGCAGAAGTGGAGAGTCCCATGCTGTCATTTCTTTGCGAAGAAGGCAGTACCAGCCCTGTACAATTTTGTTGAACAGAAGGTGGGCCAGTCCTTTAGCCTGTCAGTGTGTACCAAAGTGCAAAGCAGTGTCTACATCTGGAGCTGTAACTACGGTCAGGGACAATACATATCCTTTAAGGCCCACTGGGTGATTGTGGTTCCTGCACAACCACAACAGCAACTTGGACAGGTCCCTCCGCTGTGCCCTCCACGCTCCTAGGCCTTTGTGCCTGTAACAGTGCACTTGCACTTAGCAATGGTGTTACAGAAAAAAGTGGCTAATTGTCAATTACATATTAATAGTTAACATTTATCTTATTTGAACATATTTATAATAATAACATATAATAACATATAACATAGCAACAATAACATCTAACATAATAACAGTAACATATCAAAATTCTTTTTTTTATATTTGTGGATATTTTTTTTTCATATTTTGTATTTAAAAAAAAAAAAAATATATATATATATATATATATATATATATATATATATATATATTTTTTTTTTTTTTATATATATATATTTTTTCCATTGTCTTTTTTTAATATTTTGTGAATTTTTGTACCAATTTTTTTTTCATTTTTTATTAAGTGTTCTTGCATGGCCAGATCACTTATTGTTCTTGCTGATATATTGTTCCACCATATTTTGTACTGTAACTCCTCCCACAGTTTTTACACTACATAGACCATAATATACCAAAACGTGCGGATCGTTCCCGAATGGTGTGCTATTACTTTGTGGAACAATTCGCCAAACGGTTTCCGAAATATTGGCGTTTTTCTGGCACAATTTTCCCATAGGAATGAATGGGAGGAATGTTCAAAACTAGAGTGGGAGATGAGTGTGAAGTGAAAAAACAGGACATGATTTCTATACTGCAACCTCTCCCTCATTTTTAAGCCCACCTACACAAATCTTATATCAAAACGTTCAGCTATCTCTGCTGCCACTAAAATGTCCAAGGCTAAGCCATAGCCCTAACAGTTTTCACAACATGACCTTTTGTTTGCAACTCACACCTCCCATTGACATTCATTGAAACTCCAGTCTAGACACCACAAATTTGAATGACAATTTCTAAACTGCGACTGTGCCTTCATTTTTAATATTTCAGAGACATGCTATAACACACTGTAGGCTCTTGTGATTCTTACAGTATAAAGCTCTTTGCTGTAGGATATATACTTTTTAAGCTACGCCAGTGCATAAGAAATGTGTTTTAATGTGCATTCTCTGGTTACCTCAGAGTGAGTTGCCATAGCAACACACCTGCAGCCTGGCTCGTTACATTCATTTTACAGCTGCTCCGCCCACACAGCCAGTCTCAGGAAAACTCCCCATGAAAACATGTTATGGAAAACAGGTTAGACAAATGATATAGCCAGTCATTTAGCAAGATATAAATACTTCATCATTTAATGCCTACTATCTTTACTCACTCCAAACAATCCATATAGTTACTCTGCCCAGTCAAACCTTTCCACAGTTACTCCAGCCCCTCCAACCACGCAACAGTTACTCAAGTCACTCCACCCAGTCACTGTTAATAGGTAGTGCCGCCCCTGGCTGTTTTTTTTGTTTGGTTTTTAGAAATGTATGTTTTAATGTAACTGTTAAGCACTTTGAGCAACAACATTGCAAATAAATGTGCTATATAAATAAATAAAAGTTGAAATGCATATCTCACTCTATGAAGCCTGCCATGTGCACTCTTTAAATTTGATCAATCAATTGGTTAATTTAGTGCTTACTATCTTTACTCACTCAAAACAATTCATAAAGTTACTTTGCCTACTCCATAAAGTTACTCTGCTCAGCCAAACCTTTCCACAGTACTCCAGCGACTCCAACCACACAACAGTTACTCAAGTCACTCCACCCAGTTACTCCGCCCACTCCAGTTGTAGAGAACTGGTGGAGGCAAGACCACTTCACGCAATTTCCCTGGAAATTGCACTTTGTCTAGTTTTTTTTTGTATTTTGTTTTTTCTAAATATTTATTTTTTATTTTTTTTTCCCAGTGCCCTTCCAGCCTACCATGTGTGAAGGACACGACGGTTTCACGCTGTTCTTCACATGGTTTGCCTAGAGCCACAGAGCCACACATGGGAGGAACTGCTAAAAATGAAAACTCAGTAAATTAAATCATGGCTTACTCCACGAAAACTGCAAATGGGACCCATGGTGACTGACACTGGGAAGAACATCTTGTCTGCGCTGCGACAAGGAAGCCTGAGCCATGCGTCCTGCCATGGCACACATGTTCAATCTAGTTGTCAAGCGTTTTCTGAAGTCTTCCCCCCATCTGCAAGACATCCTAACAACGGGAAGGAAACTTTGCATGCACTTCAGCCACTCCTACACTGTCAAGCACACCCTTCTTGAGCTTCAGCGTCAGAGCGGTATCCCCACACATAGTCTGATTTGCGATGTTTCCACCCTTTGGAATTCCACCCTCCATATGCAGGTTCGACTATAGGAACAGAAAAAAGCCATCACGGATTTCTTGATGATCCAAACGGATAGGGGGACTCCCCTGTGTAACTTCAATGAAAGCTGAACCTGTTCAACATCCTTTAACTCTTCCCCCGCTGCATTCACTTGTCTGGTTAGGTCGACCAAGATGTTTGCTCTGCGCTGTTTGGTGGTGTTTTTCGATTTGCGCCCATATAGCTCCTCATAAACTAAGGTCCGGCCACTAGCCAAGGCCATAATTTGGCCCTCACCAAAACGCCCACTCAAATGGCCTCTTTGCAATGTGCGCCCTGTTGTTTGGGGTTGTGGCTCCTCCGTGGTTCCATCAAAATGGGGTGACATCATTGCCTGGGTCTGTGGGGGATAATGCAGGGACTGGTGGCTGGCTGGTGATTGGACTGGACTGGGCAAGGGACTGGGTGTTCTGGCCTGGCTGGCCACAGAAGTTCCAGGTGTGGATGTGGCATAGTAACCTTGCCTTCCCACCTGTGCCGGTGCCTAATGTGGCCGAGCAGGAGAGGTTATTTCTGAGGATGAAGTTGTGCTGCCCTTGGAGGTAGTAGGGCGGACCAAGGGTGAGGGCAATCTTGCAGGGCTGGCCCTCTTCTGATGGTGTTTTTGCCCCCTGCGGGTGGGGATGTTGATGCACCAAATTTACCTCTTGGGGGGCTGCGGCCCTTGCTTCTGCCTCTTTGGGGGCTGCGTGCCCTGCTTCGGCGTCTAGGGGGGCTGCGGGACCTGGTTCTGCTTCTTTGGGGGCTGCGTGCCCTGCTTCGCTGTTTGGGGGTGCTGCGGTCCCTGCTGCGGCCTCTTTGTGGGCTGCGTGCCCTGCTTCGGCGTCTAGGGGGGCTGCGGGACCTGGTTCTGCCTCTTGGTGGGCTGCGGGACCTGGTTCTGCCTCTTTGGGGGCTGCGTGCCCTGCTGCAGCGTCTAGGGGGGCTGCGGGACCTGGTTCTGCCTCTTGGTGGGCTGCGGGACCTGGTTCTGCCTCTTGGGGGGCAGCGGGACCTGCTGCAGCCTCTTGGGGGTGTTGTGTGGGGCAGGGTTGGGTGGGTCTTCGTACCCTCTTACCCTTTTTTGGACCAGTAGCCATAATAGCCTTTGGGGCCTGTGTCTTGACTTTGGCTGGCGGATCCTTTTTTTGGCCATAGCTGGTAGTTGGCTGGGCCGGAGTTTTGGTAGTAGCCCGTAATTTGGCTTTGGGCTGTTGAGACCTGGTTTTTGGCCCTTCGGCATGCTCCTGCCGCTTGGCTGCCTTCTTCCCCGTTTGCTCCTTTCCCGTTTTTCCAGCTGCTTTTTTGGGTGCCATTTTCATTGATTAGAATAATGAGCTGTGTGTGCAGGGACTTTTAACTAAGCTAGCCGGCGTGTGACGCTTACGTGCCGGCATGTGACGCGTACGTTCGCCCGTTCGCACGGAACCTGCTGGGGCATTACTTATCTGCTGCCGAGAACAAGAAGCAAGATGGCGCCCACTATCTTCACCCGCCAACAAGAAAAGATCATCATGCTCGTAAGTGTATTTTAAGGACTTTGCTTTGATTTGTAAATGCTGCTCTACATGTTAAGGAAGCGCAGGAAGAAATGGCTTTAGTTCTAAATGTGATAAACTACATGCACAACCAAAGGCACACCACACACGTGCCAAACAACATTTAGGCCAGATTGTGAAATTACAGAACCCTAGAAATGTGCGTGTGTTAATGGCATTTCCTAAAATAATGTATTGTTGGCACATATTGATAGTTATTTAGAAGTAAATTCTATGTTTGCTTTCTGTTTTGTAGACCATGCTGGAGCGCAGGTACGACTACCTGCCCAACTCATTTGAAAAACGCAACGTCGCCCTGGAGATAATCTCGACCATACAACAGCAGACCAACACCACCTTCACCCACACGCAGATCATGCAGCATTGGTCGGACCTGAAATGGCTGCACATGCCCCGGGTGCGGAGGTTCTTCGGAATCCATTTTCCCTAGTAAGTACATTGCGATTGCATGCAATATGTAACTAAGACAGAAGGTAGGCCTTTACTTATAATGCCTTTTCTTTTGTAGTGTTGGAAATGGATTACCGAATTCGCCGCACCCGGAGGCGCACAGGCCGACCAGTGCTGCATGATTCTGCAGCTGGGAGTGAAGGTGGTGGATCTCCAGGGCGACGGTCCTACCCCGTCGCCCTGGAGATCCACCACCTTCACTCCCAGCCCCTGGACCTTACCACAGAGGAGGGGCAGCAAGGCGTGGGCAGGCAGTCGTACCCTGCCACGCATGCGGGAGCCTCTGGTATGTCACTCTTCATGTATATGCACACACATATACATGTTTGCTCCTGATAGCACCAAACTGATTCCTTTCATCTTTTTTTTAAGATGCTTCGGGAGCGGGTGAGGTAGTGGAGGAGGAGGCAGCAGATATGCTCCAAGAAGAACCTGGAGAAGGTGAGTGATGTGACCCAGACTTTGCAAAAAACATTGGAGGACTGCTGAATCATACATTAAAACTGACCATATTTTCAATGTTTCTACAGGCAGTTCTTCACAGCAGAGCCAGGACCCAGGACATCCTGTTGTCCCCAACGAGCCATCTATCGGCCACCAACCAAGTAAGTATTCATGTCATTATTGCCATTTCTGTGTTACTTGACATGAACACACAAATCCATCAAGCCCTAGCCAATGGCACTCAAAGACTTACCTGTGCCCACTACCTTAGATAAATGACTTGACAGACTTACCTGTGCCCACTTCCTTAGATTAATGACTTGACAGACTTACCTGTGCCCACTTCCTTAGATTAATGACTTGACAGACTTACCTGTGCCCACTTCCTTAGATTAATGACTTGACAGACTTACCTGTGCCCACTTCCTTATATTAATGACTTGACAGACTTACCTGTGCCCACTTCCTTAGATTAATGACTTGACAGACTTACCTGTGACCACTTCCTTAGATTAATGACTTGCAAGAATGACATGTCGCTTTTAAAACTAATAAACATTAAATCCACAGGTGACAAACATGTATAGTTTGCAAACTAATTTTTTCCCAAAAAATTGTTACAGGGACCACACGTCAAAGACTGGCGGAGCTGAATCGGAGGGTCCTTGAGTTGGTGGCCGATCTGCACGCAATGCGTGACACGTTGGGGACAACAGAAGATGAAGAGTAGAGTCCTTGGTCCTGGCCCTGTGTATTTGTATATAGTTTTTAATTATTGATTTTTTCTATGTTAAATGTTCGCAGAATATGTAAATAGTTTTTTATTAAATCTTAACATTTTCCAAAAATTTTAACAAAAAAAAAAAAAAAAAAAAAGCCACACAAAAATGGCTGTTTCAGATAATAAAACCAAAAAAAATAAAAAAAAATTCCTGTGTCAATTATTTGCACAAATACATTGTCAATAAACAAAGGGTAAATTACATTTTTAGAATTCAACATTCAAATGACCGGGAAGTGGTTTGGGTAAGTTTTAAGGTGCGCTAAATGAAGAAGAAACTAACCGGGAAGTGGTTTGGGTAAGTTTTAAGGTGCGCTAAATGAAGAAGAAACTAACAGGGAAGTGGTTGGGGTAAGTTTTAAGGTGCGCTAAATGAAGAAGAAACTAACCAGAAAGTGGTTTGGGTAAGTTTTAAGGTGCGCTAAATGAAGAAGAAACGAACCGGGAAGTGGTTTGGGTAAGTTTTAAGGTGCGCTAAATGAAGAAGAAACTAACCGGGAAGTGGTTTGGGTAAGTTTTAAGGTGCGCTAAATGAAGAAGAAACTAACAGGGAAGTGGTTGGGGTAAGTTTTAAGGTGCGCTAAATGAAGAAGAAACTAACAGGGAAGTGGTTTGGGTAAGTTTTAAGGTGCGCTAAATGAAGAAGAAACTAACCCGGGAAGTGGTTTGGGTAAGTTTTAAGGTGCGCTAAATGAAGAAGAAACTAACCGGGAAGTGGTTTGGGTAAGTTTTAAGGTGTGCTAAATGAAGAAGAAACTAACCCGGGAAGTGGTTGGGGTGAGCTTTAGGGGGCTGCTATGTAAGTGTTAGAGTAGCGTGAAGTGGTAGGGGTGAGCTTTAGGGGGCTGCTATGTAAGTGTTAGAGTAGCGTGAAGTGGTAGGGGTGAGCTTTAGGGGGCTGCTATGTAAGTGTTAGAGTAGCGTGAAGTGGTTGGGGTGAGCTTTAGGGGGCTGCTATGTAAGTGTTAGAGTAGCGTGAAGTGGTTGGGGTGTGCTTTAGGGGGCTGAAATGTAAGTGTTAGAGTAGCGCGAAGTGGTTGGGGTGAGCTTGTTAGTGCAATATATGGGGACACATTTGTGTGCGAACAGTTTAATAAGTTAAGTCTGTATTGCGCAGGCGCAGGATCCTAACTTTTTGCGTCCAGACGATCATTTTTGGTAAAATACTATTAAATTTGCTCTGGAAGCGTAAGGGATTCGTTGAGGTAGACGAAGGGAAATGTTTAAAACGGAATGCTGCCGTTGCAACCAGAGAAAAGGAATCAGAAAAGTCACGCGGATAAAATACTCAATCTCGTACTTTAACATACGAACGGACGGCCACTTTACCGAAGGAAACTAATAAATGCATAGAATCACTCGCACATTCATACGAGAGCGCGAACGTTCGAAAATAATACAAAGAGCGTCACTGATACGACTGGTTTTTAAAGTCTCTCTGAATCAAGTCTAATGTTCCCGCGGGGGTCTCAAACTTACCCACTGCAACAGGGTAAGTCACGATATCCCCGTGGATGCAAAGCACGCTCAGCTTTTTCTTTGGTTTGCAACCACCATGTACCAGGTTGGCCCGGACCAAAGTTACCCGGCTACCTGAGTCCAATAATGCCTTTACTGGGCGACCATTCATCTTTAAAGACACAACCTGCGTTTCAGATTTTGACCGCTGACTGGCGGCACAACCGGGGTCTGCCAGCAAGGAACTTCTGCGACCCGTGTCACATTCCATGGGTTCAGGGCCGAGGGGGCAATCCGCAGATATGTGACCCCACTCACAGCACCCCCAACAACGGGGACCCCGGAACCTCCTTGCCCGGACGTCTTCCCTAGGGTTAGGGGGCCTCTGGGGGTAAGGGACAGTCTTTTGCCCTCTCACAGCTCTTCACACACTTCCCAGGGGAACTTGTTTACTCACTGGTCTGCCTGTCTTGTCAGGGGCATCCCGAAGTTGGTCCTCAGTGGCGACAAATCGTTCCACGACGTTAACTAGCTGCTCAACAGTCTGTGGGTCGCCCTGTCCAGCCCATTGCTGTAACTTCGGCGGCAGTGCCCGAACAAAATGGTCCCCACGACTTTTTCGATGATCTGTGCAGGGGTCAAACGCTCTGGCTCCAACCACTTTTGGACCAGATGAATTAGGTCATACATCTGCGATCGGGCAGGTTTATTAACAGGAAAAGTCCAGTTGTGTACTCGCCTTGCCCGAACCACTGGCGTGACTCCCAGGCGAGCAAGGATCTCCATTTTTAGCTTGGCATTGTCCCGCACATCCTGCTCCCTGAGATTAAAATATGCTTTTTGCTGCTCACCTGACAGGAACGGTGCAATCACATCAGCCCATTCCGTGACTGGCAGCTGCTCTCTCTTAGCCATGCGCTCAAACACCGTGAGGTAGGCCTCCACATCATCCTCATGGGTCAGCTTTTGTAGGACCCGCTGTACGGCTCTCCTCGCACCCTCCGACTCAACTGGGCTTCTCTCCGGTTGTGAAACTTTAGCACCACCAGTCTCTCTAATCGCAGCTATCTGTTCCATCAACAGGCGATTTGTCTCCAGCTGCATTTGGAACTGTTGTGCCAGGGCCTGCTGCTGGGCTTGCTGCTGTTGGGCCAGTGCTTGCTCATTGCGGAGGTCAGCTTGTATTAGGTGTTTTATCACCTCCTCCATTTGCTTTTGTTGAGACATCTTGATTGCTGCCTTCGCCAACGACAAGCAAAATGCAGTGCATTTTGAACGGCAAAACGGCTTTTATTCAGCAAAGTTCAGTAGAGAGTCCAAAGGTTGCAACATAAATGCAGAAAGCAAAAAGGGTTACTTCACCAACCAAATAGTCCTGGGCTGGGTACTCCAGCAAGCTGATCAATTCCAATCCACTTTACAGGGCGCATCAGCCCTCTGCTCAATGTCCAGTGCTATCCTTCACCACGGTGCAGCTCAGCCTGGGCTCACTCCAACAGGCTGGTCATCAACCCAGGAAAGGCTGTGTGCTCTCTTCTTATACAGGCTTCCCCTGTAATCAGCGTGCACACTTGTGGAGGCCTTAGAACATGTAACAACCCGTTATGGAATTGGGGAAGTAACCCGGGTCCTGAAAACCCGGGCCGGATTGTGCTTTATACAACCAAGCAGGGAAGAAACAGACATTTTGATACAATTTACCACAAGCTTTTATGAATTATCATGTGCTCTAGTGTCCATCCTCTTCTATCAGTTGTGGAAATGGCTGAGAATTGTCCTTTCAGTGTTCACAGGCCAAGACCTTTCTCCAGCCCTGACTGTAGGAACTCTTTAACTGTATAACGTTCCGCTGTTGTAGAATTAACTCTGAACCTTTTCCATATTTTTGAGTAGATTAGAATTGTAGATATCTTCCTGGCACCCTGCAGTGTGTTCATTAAATTTTGGTCTTAATCATTCCCTTTCAATAGCCAGGCCACTAAATTCAGCCATTGAGGAGAATCTTCTCTCCCTATGTTAGCAAGTCCAGAATTTTTGGTAGAAATATTGGCCCCCTCCACACGTAGCTGTATCACTAGTGGGAACCAAGGCTGTCTCAGCCGGTAGGGTAGCATCACTATTATTAGGGTTGCTGAATCCCTCAGCTCCTTCAGGAATATGAAGATTAGAGGGGAAGGTGGAAACACATAGCCCATCTGGAAGTTTCACTTCTGGGTCAATAGGTCTGTTCCACTAAATTCTTGCATAGGAACCTGGCAAAGAATGTTGCTGTTTCCTTGCCGTTGATCGCCAACCTCGACAGATTGTCTGCCACTAAGTTGGATTTCCCTGATATATAGATTGCTGATATTAGGTGAACATGATTGATTGCCCACTATTATGGGCAAGACTCATCAGAGTGGCCCTGTGAGTCTCCCCTTGTCATCGTATATATGAACAGGCTGTTGTATTGTCTATCTATAACAATACAGGGAGACCCTCTAGCTTGATTTCCAACATCTGTAGCGCCATCTTTGCTGCCCTGATGTCCCACATATTGGAGGCTATGTTCTTCGATCTAACATTCCATTGGTCCATTGGAAAGACTATGAGATTGTGTCCATTGTCACAATATGCCACTGTGTTGAAACGACATACAGCTCTTTATTCCTGCATACTGCCATCTATTCACATCTTCTATTCAACATAGATCTCTTGTCCCATTGCCTCAAGAAACCCCACTGAAACATTCTCGCCCACCAATGGGCCCAGCTCATTGGTTTGGTTGAGGTTGGGAGACCTAATTCTTGTAGACATTCCCTGTCCGACAAGAGCTTTCTTGTAAGAACCCAGACTACTTCTGACATAACATGGCGATTCTTCTATTCTGGAAGGGCTATTGCTGCTAATTGAGAACCCTAGATAAAGTATCTGCTGAAATCGAACTAACTGGCTCTTCTTTCAGTTGATTATCCATCCATAGCAACTTAGCATTGTTAACAGTATATCCATCAGTTGTTGTTTTTTGCCATCAACAGATGGTCATCTAAAAAATGATATAGACATAAACCTCTTTTCCTTAGAATGCCACTAAGGCCACTAGAACCTTTATAAGCACCCATGGGAATGTGCAGAGGCCAAATGGGAGCACACAGAATTGATATTGGCTGCCTTCTACTGCAAATCTCAGATAGCTTTAAAATCTAGAATGGATTGGAATATGGAGATAGACGTCTTTTAGGTCCATTGAGAATAACCAATTATTGATCTGAACTGTCTGATTTATGGTTGGGAGGACCTTCATCCTGAATATTTGCATCTTGTGGAGCTGAGCTTCCCCATTTTCTTTGGCACTAAAGATAGTTTATAGTAATAGTTGATCCAAAGGTGTTTGGATGTATTCTGTCAGGACTGCGTCCTTCTCCCGCTGCTGAGCTGTTCTTGTTTGTACTTGATGATACGGAGCATATAAAAGGCCTCCTGTGACCCTTTGAGATTATGTATAGGACCCATGAGTCTTCCCCATGTCAGGTCCGTGGGACACCCGCCTTCTGGTGAGTCTGCAACCCCCAATCTCTGCTGCTGCTTTTGCCTATAGACAAGCCCCCATTCACCAGGACGCTGAATATGCCTCACCGGACATGGTTGCCCCAGGACTTGTATAACACAAAGGATGCAGGCTTACAGGGTGAAGGTGGGTGAACCAGGGACCAGACTGGGTGATGTCAGGCTGGCCAGAGTAATACACAGGAATACAGTCCTCACAAAAAGTGGCACCAAGGGGAGTAGCTAGAGAAGTGTCGAGAGTCAAGCTAAGGGTCAGAGAGTTTGCGGTACAAAGGATGAGACACGAGAATGGTCAGGCAAAGCAAAGTCATCAAGGCCTTGGTTTGTAAGTAGACCAATCAGTCAGAGACCAGGCTCCATCTGGTCCACCAGGTTATCTGGGGACCTTGAGGGGGGCTAACTCCAAAAGGTGATAGAAAATACTGTGCTTTCCATTATCCTATGATAAAAGCAATAGGTAATGCTGGATGTCACTGTTCTGGCAGGAGAGCATGGATTATTCCCTCACGCACAATACAGTTAGGTTTAATGTCTGGGGAGCCTGTTTCCCCGAAGGACATATACGAGTGGGGGGGTTGACAAAGCTCTGCCTTAAGGACTTCACAACCTGCAGCTCCCACCTTATGGTTGTTGGGACATTTTATGGGACACTAGTGGCAAAATACATGATACCATCTAAAGAAAGTTCTTTATTTATTAGTAAGATGATATCTTTACTACACACAATGTTTACTCCCTTGTTCAATCCTATAATTTATAGTTTGATGAATAAAGATATTAGAGTAGCACTTAAGGTGACCATCAACAAAATGAGGTAGTAACACAATTTTCCATTCCTATAGGTACTCATGGATCTATGGTGGGAGTGCATTTCCTTGAGATTTGCTGAGGTTCTGTTAAGGAACATTTCCAGCAATAAAGTACAAACAATTAATTTTCCTTTTCAATAAATGCCCATTTTGTCAGAAAAACTGTATATGGATTAATACATTTATGGTGCTTATCATCTAACTAGAGGTTGGTACAGATAGCAAGTGTGATAAGCATCTTAATACAGCTCAAAAGATATTGGTATCTGATTCAGAAGGAAGCTCCAAATTTACTATGATTGTGATTAGCAACAGTTTTCAGAAACAGGACCAACCCCTTGATCCCCCCTAACAAACACCTTAAATCTTACCTGTCACCTTCCTACCCGGGCAAAATGCGGTCGTGTGATTGGCCGGCAGTGGTCACATGTCCCAATTTTGGGTTTCCACTTTACTGGCTGAGAACGGGACACATGACAGCTGCTTGCCAATCATTTTGTCAGAGGAGCGAGGTGACAGGTAAGATTTATGGGGTTTTAAGAGGGTTGAATGCGGGCGCAACCGACTACTTGAGGGTATAACCACCATAAGGTGATACTGGGAGTGATCAAAATTCATTATAAAAAGGTTGTAAAAAAGCAATACTATTTAAGAAAATAAATACTTTGGACTATTAGTAAATAGAAAACCTTTTTAACATACAGAATAAAAAAGTGACACAGAAATATGTTTAATACATTTTCTTCATCGTTGTTCTATTTTTTTTGTTGGCTAGACATGGTCCCAACATGTCAAGACAAACACAATTAACCAAACACAATTAAAAAATAACTTTTTACTCTTTACCAAAGATGCATAAGAATCAAATTAACCCCCAGAACGACCCATCTTATCCGGAATTGATGATCTTTTACAAATACAAGTAACCATACTACCAACTTCAGTTAAAGACCTGCATCATTAATTGGACATAATACAAGATACGATCGGGGGTGCCCCGCTGTGTGAAACCCCCAGAAACCCCCGAAAACTGACCTCACCCCGCTCCCACGTGACTCGCTCGTCCAATCACCGGCGACGGACAAGCGAGAGGCAGCGACGGACAAGCAGAGCGTGTCTGCCGCCGCCTCCCGCACGTCCATCTTAGAGGGAGCACGCCCTGACGCGCATGCACCGCTGGAACGTGGAAAAGGTAGGATTTGTGGGCTTCCTGGGGGGTTCTTATAGATTCCCCCTGGGAGTTGGTCCACTTTAATTATTTGAATTAAGCAAGGCATAGATTTAAATCGTCATTTTATGTGGTGCATAGCTTTGAATCCTCCTATAGCCGCTGCTTTACTCCAGCCGCTGTCTGTCATAGCCACTGCCGTACACTGTGGGATACCTACTCCCCGGTGTAGCGGTCCGGTAAGGTGAGTAGGTCATTAATAAGCATGCAGCCGGACATTTTTATTTTTAACTTTTAAAGTAAAAAAAAAAAATAAACTTTTAGACTTTTAGGCTTTTTTAAAGTGGGCCAAAACCCAGGATTTTGACTATCCCGGAATTTGGTCCTTTCCCCAGGGGCACCCCGATGCAGAATGCCCCACTATATGAAACCCTCCAGGCCCCCTTTCCCCCCCCCCCCTCCGGTCCTACAACGTATGCATCTAATCAGTGTGTCTGAGCAGCCGAACCGTGCGGGCAGGCGTCCTGCCAAAGGGATAGCGAGCAGGGATGTGGCTGCTGCTCGCCCGTGGGCCGTTGGAGCGGGATGGAAGGTGGGTATACCAGGGGACGACCTGGGGGGTTTCACACAGCGGGGCATCCTGAAGGGGGAAGGGAATCTATCGGCCGGCCATGGAATTGTATAGAGTCCAGTTTGTATTCACTCCTGATTTGGGGTGCCTCGCTGTGTGAGCCCCGCCCCCCAGTGTCCCGACATGCTTACCTCGCCAATGAGCCCACAGCGCATGCGCAGTTGGCGGTGGCATCACTGGCATTTTTCTCAGACTGTGCGAGCCAATAGCCAGTGGGCCTGAGGTTCCATTCAGCTTCTCCAGCCACGCATTAGTATGCGTGGCAGGAGAGCCTGATTGGAGGGGAGCCACGCCTGTGCAAGCAGAATGGCGGCAAGGTGTGTCATATGGGGCAAATGGTGGGGTGTCATGCAGCAGGGCATCCCAAAGAGTGAAAATCACAGGTTTTGAACCACTTAACTGACACATAAAAATGAAGACGCCGTCCCGAAAATGTCTCACTTTTTTATTGCGTACCTGGAATCTGTCTTATGTGGATAAAGGTGGCGCATATCTACGGTTTGTGAAACGTTCTTTAACCCCTTAATGACCCACCTACTTTTAGCCTTGAGGATCAGTACATTTTTGTCCCTCCTTGTGTTCCAGCGGTCAGGCAGGCACATAGGTGGGAGACGTGAATGTGGGTCGGCAGAAGAGTGGATGGAAGATTAGGGGTGACCCCAGGGGTTCCACACAGACCTGGAGTCTTTTGGACTCTAGGGCCGGGTGGCTTGGGTTTTGGTCTGCTTTAAATGCTTAAAGTGGACCAAAACACAGAAGACCAGCTGTAGGAGATCCTTGCCCAAAGCTGCCGGGGATGTGGCGAGTGAGAGCAAGGGGAAAGGCGAGATTTGCAACGAGCCAGAGAGATTCGCACAGAGGGGCATCAGAATTTGGGATGCCCCAGGGAAGGACCCTTTTAAACTCCGGGGCCGGTGGGTTTCAGTCTACTTTAAAGCGGATCAAAACCCATATTGGAGCCCCCCCCCCCCCCCAAAGAAAAATCCGGTCGGCTTATTGCTTCTCCCCGGAGCGTCCCGATTTGGGATGCCCCACTGTGTGCAATCTCCTGGGATGGCTGTAAAATGTAGCATTCTGGCAATTCCAAGCTGATGCATGCTCCTGCACCAGGCCTAAATAAATGGCTAGGGTTGGGGTACAGATACATAGGGTGCAGATAGGGTTGGGGTACAGATACATAGGATGCTGATAGGGTTGGAGTACAGATACATAGGGTGCAGATAGGGTTGATGAACAGATACATAGGATGCCGATAGGGTTGATGTACAGATACATAGGGTGCAGGTAGGGTTAGAGTACAGATACATAGGGTGCAGATAGGGTTGATGAACAGATACATAGGATGCCGATAGGGTTGATGTACAGATACATAGGATGCCGATAGGGTTGATGAACAGATACATAGGATGCTGATAGGGTTGGGGTACAGATACATAGGATGCTGATAGGGTTGATGAACAGATACATAGGATGCAGATAGGGTTGGGGTACAGAAACATAGGGTGCAGGTAGGGTTAGAGTACAGATACATAGGGTGCAGATAGGGTTGGGGTGTGGGACATAGGTAAATTGGGCAGCAAGGGACAGAGGAGGGGAGATGTACAGGAGCTTTGTCATGTCATGCCTAGCCATTATTTTTTTCCTTGCCTATAGAACAGTGGTTGCAGGCTGTGCAGTATATGACATTACTGTAACTACAGGTCCCTCCCCCTGCTCTCACTGACACATGCACAAGTGTATGTAAAACTTCCATACTGCATTCCTGATATCGCTCCTGGAGGGGGTGATCCTGCCGCCTCAGCTCTTCATCCTGGTTGGCTCTTGCCAGCTGCCAATCACCCAGGGAGGGAAGGAAGGGGCGGGTATTTTCAAAATACTGCCCCAGCCATAGTTCCTCTCAAGCTGACAGCTGTTGCTAGGCGCGGCTTGAAGTATGCAGTGAGCGGGGAGGCAGAAGCGGCCGCGCTCCGAGCACCTTAAAAGGGAACACTGGCCACCACCAGGTGGCCCCAACTAACTCACCTTTCCCCGCTCCTACAGCGTATTGGCGTCCTCCCAATGCAGCCTGCGCTCGCCCAAAGAGCAGAGTCCAGCGGAGCTCCGCCGAGAGCCAGCTCCCAGAATCCTCTGCAGCAAGCAAACTGATTTGCATATGCAGTTTTGTGGCTAAGCGTTGTAAGGATTTAACGGTCATTCTGGCTTTAACTTAGCGGAAGCTTTTATTTCATGAATATTCCTGGATCGTCCGGTATAGCGGCATTCATTTTAGACGTAGCGAATGAACACTTTACTCGCCATGAACTCACCTTTTGCCCATATCCGTCACTTAAATGCCAGGGCGATTTACTCATCTTTTGTCCTGAGTGGCACAGGACAAATGTATAAAATCACCCACACGCCACGCGTTTTTTTTTTCCTTTCTACTCCTCCCCCTTTTTTTTTTTTTTAGTCACCAGTACTGGAGCTCCAAAGCCGCTCAGAATTATTAGCGATATTATTAGAAACCCCACATAACATTTACTGTCGATAACACCTATACATGTTGATTATATGTAGCATAATAGATTTCTTGATATATGATCAGCTATACCACACAATAACAACAATTATCAAAATTATAAGAGATTTCTTTTTGGGTTTTTTTTTATTTTTTTACTATGAGCATATTGGTGGATAATCGTAAAATCAAATCATTACATGGGGCAATAGTTTTGATTACCTGCTGCCATGATTAGCTGATCCCTGATCAAGTTTAAAGGATTTTAATGGTTTTAAAGTGGACCAACACCCAGGATTTTGACTATCCTGGGTTTTGGCCCACTTCGGTGGGGCACCCCGATCGGACGTGGAAAAGGTAGGATTTGTGGGCTTCCTGGGGGGTTCTTATAGATTCCCGGGCCGATCCGCCCTGGGTGTTGGTCCACTTTAATTATTTGTAATTAAGCAAGGCATAGATTTAAATCGTCATTTTATGTGGTGCATAGCTTTGAATCCTCCTATAGGAGACTTGCTTTACTCCAGCCGCTGTCTGTCATAGCCACTGCCGTACACTGTGGGATACCTACTCCCCGGTGTAGCGGTCCGGTAAGGTGAGTAGGTCACTAATAAGCATGCAGCCGGAATTTTTTATTTTTAACTTTTAAAGTAAAAAAAAAAAATAAATAAACTTTTAGACTTTTAGGATTTTGACTATCCCGGGTTTTGGTCCTTTCCCCAGGGGCACCCCGATGCAGAATGCCCCACTATATGAAACCCTCCAGGCCCCCCCCGGTCCTACAACGTATGCATCTAATCAGTGTGTCTGAGCAGCCGAACCGTGCGGGCAAGCGTCCTGCCAAAGGGATAGCGAGCGGGGATGTGGCTGCTGCTCGCCCATGGGCCGTTGGAGCGGGATGGAAGGTGAGTATACCAGGGGACGGCCTGGGGGGGTTTCACACAGCGGGGCATCCTGAAGGGGGAAGGGAATCTATCGGCCGGCCATGGAATTGTATAGAGTCCAGTTTGTATTCACTCCTGATTTGGGGTGCCTCGCTGTGTGAACCCCGCCCCCCAGTGTCCCGACATGCTTACCTCGCCAATGAGCCCACAGCGCATGCGCAGTTGGCGGTGGCATCGCTGGCATTTTTCTCAGACTGTGCGAGCCAATAGCCAGTGGGCCTGAGGTTCCATTCAGCTTCTCCAGCCAGGCATTAGTATGCGTGGCAGGAGAGCCTGATTGGAGGGGAGCCACGCCTGTGCAAGCAGAATGGCGGCAAGGTGTGTCATATCGGGCAAATGGTGGGGTGTCATGCAGCAGGGCATCCCAAAGAGTGAAAATCACAGGTTTTGAACCACTTAACTGACACATAAAAATGAAGATGCCGTCCCGAAAATGTCTCACTTTTTTATTGCATACCTGGAATCTGTCTTATGTGGATAAAGGTGGCGCATATCTACGGTTTGTGAAACGTTCTTTAACCCCTTAATGACCCACCTACTTTTAGCCTTGAGGGTCAGTACATTTTTGTCCCTCCTTGTGTTCCAGCGGTCAGGCAGGCACATAGGTGGGAGACGTGAATGTGGGTCGGCAGAAGAGTGGATGGAAGATTAGGGGTGACCCCAGGGGTTCCACACAGACCTGGAGTCTTTTGGACTCTAGGGCCGGGTGGCTTGGGTTTTGGTCTGCTTTAAATGCTTAAAGTGGACCAAAACACAGAAGACCAGCTGTAGGAGATCCTTGCCCAAAGCTGCCGGGGATGTGGCGAGTGAGAGCAAGGGGAAAGGCGAGATTTGCAACGAGCCAGAGAGATTCGCACAGAGGGGCATCAGAATTTGGGATGCCCCAGGGAAGGACCCTTTTAAACTCCGGGGCCGGTGGGTTTCAGTCTACTTTAAAGCGGATCAAAACCCATATTGGAGCCCCCCCCCCCCCCAAAGAAAAATCCGGTCGGCTTATTGCTTCTCCCCGGAGCGTCCCGATTTGGGATGCCCCACTGTGTGCAATCTCCTGGGATGGCTGTAAAATGTAGCATTCTGGCAATTCCAAGCTGATGCATGCTCCTGCACCAGGCCTAAATAAATGGCTAGGGTTGGGGTACAGATACATAGGGTGCAGATAGGGTTGATGAACAGATACATAGGATGCCGATAGGGTTGATGTACAGATACATAGGGTGCAGGTAGGGTTAGAGTACAGATACATAGGGTGCAGATAGGGTTGATGAACAGATACATAGGATGCCGATAGGGTTGATGTACAGATACATAGGATGCCGATAGGGTTGATGAACAGATACATAGGATGCTGATAGGGTTGGGGTACAGATACATAGGATGCTGATAGGGTTGATGAACAGATACATAGGATGCAGATAGGGTTGGGGTACAGAAACATAGGGTGCAGGTAGGGTTAGAGTACAGATACATAGGGTGCAGATAGGGTTGGGGTGTGGGACATAGGTAAATTGGGCAGCAAGGGACAGAGGAGGGGAGATGTACAGGAGCTTTGTCATGTCATGCCTAGCCATTATTTTTTTCCTTGCCTATAGAACAGTGGTTGCAGGCTGTGCAGTATATGACATTACTGTAACTACAGGTCCCTCCCCCTGCTCTCACTGACACATGCACAAGTGTATGTAAAACTTCCATACTGCATTCCTGATATCGCTCCTGGAGGGGGTGATCCTGCCGCCTCAGCTCTTCATCCTGGTTGGCTCTTGCCAGCTGCCAATCACCCAGGGAGGGAAGGAAGGGGCGGGTATTTTCAAAATACTGCCCCAGCCATAGTTCCTCTCAAGCTGACAGCTGTTGCTAGGCGCGGCTTGAAGTATGCAGTGAGCGGGGAGGCAGAAGCGGCCGCGCTCCGAGCACCTTAAAAGGGAACACTGGCCACCACCAGGTGGCCCCAACTAACTCACCTTTCCCCGCTCCTACAGCGTATTGGCGTCCTCCCAATGCAGCCTGCGCTCGCCCAAAGAGCAGAGTCCAGCGGAGCTCCGCCGAGAGCCAGCTCCCAGAATCCTCTGCAGCAAGCAAACTGATTTGCATATGCAGTTTTGTGGCTAAGCGTTGTAAGGATTTAACGGTCATTCTGGCTTTAACTTAGCGGAAGCTTTTATTTCATGAATATTCCTGGATCGTCCGGTATAGCGGCATTCATTTTAGACGTAGCGAATGAACACTTTACTCGCCATGAACTCACCTTTTGCCCATATCCGTCACTTAAATGCCAGGGCGATATACTCATCTTTTGTCCTGAGTGGCACAGGACAAATGTATAAAATCACCCACATGCCATGCGTTTTTTTTTTCCTTTCTACTCCTCCCCCTTTTTTTTTTTTTTAGTCACCAGTACTGGCGCCAAAGCCGCTCAGAATTATTAGCGATATTATTAGAAACCCCACATAACATTTACTGTCGATAACACCTATACATGTTGATTATATGTAGCATAATAGATTTCTTGATATATGATCAGCTATACCACACAATAACAACAATTATCAAAATTATAAGAGATTTCTTTTTGGGTTTTTTTTTTATTTTTTTACTATGAGCATATTGGTGGATAATCGTAAAATCAAATCATTACATGGGGCAATAGTTTTGATTACCTGCTGCCATGATTAGCTGATCCCTGATCAAGTTTAAAGGATTTTAATGGTTTTAAAGTGGACCAACACCCAGGATTTTGACTATCCTGGGTTTTGGCCCACTTCGGTGGGGCACCCCGATCGGACGTGGAAAAGGTAGGATTTGTGGGCTTCCTGGGGGGTTCTTATAGATTCCCGGGCCGATCCGCCCTGGGTGTTGGTCCACTTTAATTATTTGTAATTAAGCAAGGCATAGATTTAAATCGTCATTTTATGTGGTGCATAGCTTTGAATCCTCCTATAGGAGACTTGCTTTACTCCAGCCGCTGTCTGTCATAGCCACTGCCGTACACTGTGGGATACCTACTCCCCGGTGTAGCGGTCCGGTAAGGTGAGTAGGTCACTAATAAGCATGCAGCCGGAATTTTTTATTTTTAACTTTTAAAGTAAAAAAAAAAAATAAATAAACTTTTAGACTTTTAGGATTTTGACTATCCCGGGTTTTGGTCCTTTCCCCAGGGGCACCCCGATGCAGAATGCCCCACTATATGAAACCCTCCAGGCCCCCCCCGGTCCTACAACGTATGCATCTAATCAGTGTGTCTGAGCAGCCGAACCGTGCGGGCAAGCGTCCTGCCAAAGGGATAGCGAGCGGGGATGTGGCTGCTGCTCGCCCATGGGCCGTTGGAGCGGGATGGAAGGTGAGTATACCAGGGGACGGCCTGGGGGGGTTTCACACAGCGGGGCATCCTGAAGGGGGAAGGGAATCTATCGGCCGGCCATGGAATTGTATAGAGTCCAGTTTGTATTCACTCCTGATTTGGGGTGCCTCGCTGTGTGAACCCCGCCCCCCAGTGTCCCGACATGCTTACCTCGCCAATGAGCCCACAGCGCATGCGCAGTTGGCGGTGGCATCGCTGGCATTTTTCTCAGACTGTGCGAGCCAATAGCCAGTGGGCCTGAGGTTCCATTCAGCTTCTCCAGCCAGGCATTAGTATGCGTGGCAGGAGAGCCTGATTGGAGGGGAGCCACGCCTGTGCAAGCAGAATGGCGGCAAGGTGTGTCATATCGGGCAAATGGTGGGGTGTCATGCAGCAGGGCATCCCAAAGAGTGAAAATCACAGGTTTTGAACCACTTAACTGACACATAAAAATGAAGACGCCGTCCCGAAAATGTCTCACTTTTTTATTGCATACCTGGAATCTGTCTTATGTGGATAAAGGTGGCGCATATCTACGGTTTGTGAAACGTTCTTTAACCCCTTAATGACCCACCTACTTTTAGCCTTGAGGGTCAGTACATTTTTGTCCCTCCTTGTGTTCCAGCGGTCAGGCAGGCACATAGGTGGGAGACGTGAATGTGGGTCGGCAGAAGAGTGGATGGAAGATTAGGGGTGACCCCAGGGGTTCCACACAGACCTGGAGTCTTTTGGACTCTAGGGCCGGGTGGCTTGGGTTTTGGTCTGCTTTAAATGCTTAAAGTGGACCAAAACACAGAAGACCAGCTGTAGGAGATCCTTGCCCAAAGCTGCCGGGGATGTGGCGAGTGAGAGCAAGGGGAAAGGCGAGATTTGCAACGAGCCAGAGAGATTCGCACAGAGGGGCATCAGAATTTGGGATGCCCCAGGGAAGGACCCTTTTAAACTCCGGGGCCGGTGGGTTTCAGTCTACTTTAAAGCGGATCAAAACCCATATTGGAGCCCCCCCCCCCCCCCCCCCAAAAGAAAAATCCGGTCGGCTTATTGCTTCTCCCCGGAGCGTCCCGATTTGGGATGCCCCACTGTGTGCAATCTCCTGGGATGGCTGTAAAATGTAGCATTCTGGCAATTCCAAGCTGATGCATGCTCCTGCACCAGGCCTAAATAAATGGCTAGGGTTGGGGTACAGATACATAGGGTGCAGATAGGGTTGGGGTACAGATACATAGGATGCTGATAGGGTTGGAGTACAGATACATAGGGTGCAGATAGGGTTGATGAACAGATACATAGGATGCCGATAGGGTTGATGTACAGATACATAGGGTGCAGGTAGGGTTAGAGTACAGATACATAGGGTGCAGATAGGGTTGATGAACAGATACATAGGATGCCGATAGGGTTGATGTACAGATACATAGGATGCCGATAGGGTTGATGAACAGATACATAGGATGCTGATAGGGTTGGGGTGTGGGACATAGGTAAATTGGGCAGCAAGGGACAGAGGAGGGGAGATGTACAGGAGCTTTGTCATGTCATGCCTAGCCATTATTTTTTTCCTTGCCTATAGAACAGTGGTTGCAGGCTGTGCAGTATATGACATTACTGTAACTACAGGTCCCTCCCCCTGCTCTCACTGACACATGCACAAGTGTATGTAAAACTTCCATACTGCATTCCTGATATCGCTCCTGGAGGGGGTGATCCTGCCGCCTCAGCTCTTCATCCTGGTTGGCTCTTGCCAGCTGCCAATCACCCAGGGAGGGAAGGAAGGGGCGGGTATTTTCAAAATACTGCCCCAGCCATAGTTCCTCTCAAGCTGACAGCTGTTGCTAGGCGCGGCTTGAAGTATGCAGTGAGCGGGGAGGCAGAAGCGGCCGCGCTCCGAGCACCTTAAAAGGGAACACTGGCCACCACCAGGTGGCCCCAACTAACTCACCTTTCCCCGCTCCTACAGCGTATTGGCGTCCTCCCAATGCAGCCTGCGCTCGCCCAAAGAGCAGAGTCCAGCGGAGCTCCGCCGAGAGCCAGCTCCCAGAATCCTCTGCAGCAAGCAAACTGATTTGCATATGCAGTTTTGTGGCTAAGCGTTGTAAGGATTTAACGGTCATTCTGGCTTTAACTTAGCGGAAGCTTTTATTTCATGAATATTCCTGGATCGTCCGGTATAGCGGCATTCATTTTAGACGTAGCGAATGAACACTTTACTCGCCATGAACTCACCTTTTGCCCATATCCGTCACTTAAATGCCAGGGCGATTTACTCATCTTTTGTCCTGAGTGGCACAGGACAAATGTATAAAATCACCCACATGCCACGCGTTTTTTTTTTCCTTTCTACTCCTCCCCCTTTTTTTTTTTTTTAGTCACCAGTACTGGAGCGCCAAAGCCGCTCAGAATTATTAGCGATATTATTAGAAACCCCACATAACATTTACTGTCGATAACACCTATACATGTTGATTATATGTAGCATAATAGATTTCTTGATATATGATCAGCTATACCACACAATAACAACAATTATCAAAATTATAAGAGATTTCTTTTTGGGTTTTTTTTTATTTTTTTACTATGAGCATATTGGTGGATAATCGTAAAATCAAATCATTACATGGGGCAATAGTTTTGATTACCTGCTGCCATGATTAGCTGATCCCTGATCAAGTTTAAAGGATTTTAATGGTTTTAAAGTGGACCAACACCCAGGATTTTGACTATCCTGGGTTTTGGCCCACTTCGGTGGGGCACCCCGATCGGACGTGGAAAAGGTAGGATTTGTGGGCTTCCTGGGGGGTTCTTATAGATTCCCGGGCCGATCCGCCCTGGGTGTTGGTCCACTTTAATTATTTGTAATTAAGCAAGGCATAGATTTAAATCGTCATTTTATGTGGTGCATAGCTTTGAATCCTCCTATAGGAGACTTGCTTTACTCCAGCCGCTGTCTGTCATAGCCACTGCCGTACACTGTGGGATACCTACTCCCCGGTGTAGCGGTCCGGTAAGGTGAGTAGGTCACTAATAAGCATGCAGCCGGAATTTTTTATTTTTAACTTTTAAAGTAAAAAAAAAAAATAAATAAACTTTTAGACTTTTAGGATTTTGACTATCCCGGGTTTTGGTCCTTTCCCCAGGGGCACCCCGATGCAGAATGCCCCACTATATGAAACCCTCCAGGCCCCCCCCGGTCCTACAACGTATGCATCTAATCAGTGTGTCTGAGCAGCCGAACCGTGCGGGCAAGCGTCCTGCCAAAGGGATAGCGAGCGGGGATGTGGCTGCTGCTCGCCCATGGGCCGTTGGAGCGGGATGGAAGGTGAGTATACCAGGGGACGGCCTGGGGGGGTTTCACACAGCGGGGCATCCTGAAGGGGGAAGGGAATCTATCGGCCGGCCATGGAATTGTATAGAGTCCAGTTTGTATTCACTCCTGATTTGGGGTGCCTCGCTGTGTGAACCCCGCCCCCCAGTGTCCCGACATGCTTACCTCGCCAATGAGCCCACAGCGCATGCGCAGTTGGCGGTGGCATCGCTGGCATTTTTCTCAGACTGTGCGAGCCAATAGCCAGTGGGCCTGAGGTTCCATTCAGCTTCTCCAGCCAGGCATTAGTATGCGTGGCAGGAGAGCCTGATTGGAGGGGAGCCACGCCTGTGCAAGCAGAATGGCGGCAAGGTGTGTCATATCGGGCAAATGGTGGGGTGTCATGCAGCAGGGCATCCCAAAGAGTGAAAATCACAGGTTTTGAACCACTTAACTGACACATAAAAATGAAGACGCCGTCCCGAAAATGTCTCACTTTTTTATTGCATACCTGGAATCTGTCTTATGTGGATAAAGGTGGCGCATATCTACGGTTTGTGAAACGTTCTTTAACCCCTTAATGACCCACCTACTTTTAGCCTTGAGGGTCAGTACATTTTTGTCCCTCCTTGTGTTCCAGCGGTCAGGCAGGCACATAGGTGGGAGACGTGAATGTGGGTCGGCAGAAGAGTGGATGGAAGATTAGGGGTGACCCCAGGGGTTCCACACAGACCTGGAGTCTTTTGGACTCTAGGGCCGGGTGGCTTGGGTTTTGGTCTGCTTTAAATGCTTAAAGTGGACCAAAACACAGAAGACCAGCTGTAGGAGATCCTTGCCCAAAGCTGCCGGGGATGTGGCGAGTGAGAGCAAGGGGAAAGGCGAGATTTGCAACGAGCCAGAGAGATTCGCACAGAGGGGCATCAGAATTTGGGATGCCCCAGGGAAGGACCCTTTTAAACTCCGGGGCCGGTGGGTTTCAGTCTACTTTAAAGCGGATCAAAACCCATATTGGAGCCCCCCCCCCCCCCCCCCAAAGAAAAATCCGGTCGGCTTATTGCTTCTCCCCGGAGCGTCCCGATTTGGGATGCCCCACTGTGTGCAATCTCCTGGGATGGCTGTAAAATGTAGCATTCTGGCAATTCCAAGCTGATGCATGCTCCTGCACCAGGCCTAAATAAATGGCTAGGGTTGGGGTACAGATACATAGGGTGCAGATAGGGTTGGGGTACAGATACATAGGATGCTGATAGGGTTGGAGTACAGATACATAGGGTGCAGATAGGGTTGATGAACAGATACATAGGATGCCGATAGGGTTGATGTACAGATACATAGGGTGCAGGTAGGGTTAGAGTACAGATACATAGGGTGCAGATAGGGTTGATGAACAGATACATAGGATGCCGATAGGGTTGATGTACAGATACATAGGATGCCGATAGGGTTGATGAACAGATACATAGGATGCTGATAGGGTTGGGGTGTGGGACATAGGTAAATTGGGCAGCAAGGGACAGAGGAGGGGAGATGTACAGGAGCTTTGTCATGTCATGCCTAGCCATTATTTTTTTCCTTGCCTATAGAACAGTGGTTGCAGGCTGTGCAGTATATGACATTACTGTAACTACAGGTCCCTCCCCCTGCTCTCACTGACACATGCACAAGTGTATGTAAAACTTCCATACTGCATTCCTGATATCGCTCCTGGAGGGGGTGATCCTGCCGCCTCAGCTCTTCATCCTGGTTGGCTCTTGCCAGCTGCCAATCACCCAGGGAGGGAAGGAAGGGGCGGGTATTTTCAAAATACTGCCCCAGCCATAGTTCCTCTCAAGCTGACAGCTGTTGCTAGGCGCGGCTTGAAGTATGCAGTGAGCGGGGAGGCAGAAGCGGCCGCGCTCCGAGCACCTTAAAAGGGAACACTGGCCACCACCAGGTGGCCCCAACTAACTCACCTTTCCCCGCTCCTACAGCGTATTGGCGTCCTCCCAATGCAGCCTGCGCTCGCCCAAAGAGCAGAGTCCAGCGGAGCTCCGCCGAGAGCCAGCTCCCAGAATCCTCTGCAGCAAGCAAACTGATTTGCATATGCAGTTTTGTGGCTAAGCGTTGTAAGGATTTAACGGTCATTCTGGCTTTAACTTAGCGGAAGCTTTTATTTCATGAATATTCCTGGATCGTCCGGTATAGCGGCATTCATTTTAGACGTAGCGAATGAACACTTTACTCGCCATGAACTCACCTTTTGCCCATATCCGTCACTTAAATGCCAGGGCGATTTACTCATCTTTTGTCCTGAGTGGCACAGGACAAATGTATAAAATCACCCACATGCCACGCGTTTTTTTTTTCCTTTCTACTCCTCCCCCTTTTTTTTTTTTTAGTCACCAGTACTGGAGCGCCAAAGCCGCTCAGAATTATTAGCGATATTATTAGAAACCCCACATAACATTTACTGTCGATAACACCTATACATGTTGATTATATGTAGCATAATAGATTTCTTGATATATGATCAGCTATACCACACAATAACAACAATTATCAAAATTATAAGAGATTTCTTTTTGGGTTTTTTTTTATTTTTTTACTATGAGCATATTGGTGGATAATCGTAAAATCAAATCATTACATGGGGCAATAGTTTTGATTACCTGCTGCCATGATTAGCTGATCCCTGATCAAGTTTAAAGGATTTTAATGGTTTTAAAGTGGACCAACACCCAGGATTTTGACTATCCTGGGTTTTGGCCCACTTCGGTGGGGCACCCCGATCGGACGTGGAAAAGGTAGGATTTGTGGGCTTCCTGGGGGGTTCTTATAGATTCCCGGGCCGATCCGCCCTGGGTGTTGGTCCACTTTAATTATTTGTAATTAAGCAAGGCATAGATTTAAATCGTCATTTTATGTGGTGCATAGCTTTGAATCCTCCTATAGGAGACTTGCTTTACTCCAGCCGCTGTCTGTCATAGCCACTGCCGTACACTGTGGGATACCTACTCCCCGGTGTAGCGGTCCGGTAAGGTGAGTAGGTCACTAATAAGCATGCAGCCGGAATTTTTTATTTTTAACTTTTAAAGTAAAAAAAAAAAATAAATAAACTTTTAGACTTTTAGGATTTTGACTATCCCGGGTTTTGGTCCTTTCCCCAGGGGCACCCCGATGCAGAATGCCCCACTATATGAAACCCTCCAGGCCCCCCCCGGTCCTACAACGTATGCATCTAATCAGTGTGTCTGAGCAGCCGAACCGTGCGGGCAAGCGTCCTGCCAAAGGGATAGCGAGCGGGGATGTGGCTGCTGCTCGCCCATGGGCCGTTGGAGCGGGATGGAAGGTGAGTATACCAGGGGACGGCCTGGGGGGGTTTCACACAGCGGGGCATCCTGAAGGGGGAAGGGAATCTATCGGCCGGCCATGGAATTGTATAGAGTCCAGTTTGTATTCACTCCTGATTTGGGGTGCCTCGCTGTGTGAACCCCGCCCCCCAGTGTCCCGACATGCTTACCTCGCCAATGAGCCCACAGCGCATGCGCAGTTGGCGGTGGCATCGCTGGCATTTTTCTCAGACTGTGCGAGCCAATAGCCAGTGGGCCTGAGGTTCCATTCAGCTTCTCCAGCCAGGCATTAGTATGCGTGGCAGGAGAGCCTGATTGGAGGGGAGCCACGCCTGTGCAAGCAGAATGGCGGCAAGGTGTGTCATATCGGGCAAATGGTGGGGTGTCATGCAGCAGGGCATCCCAAAGAGTGAAAATCACAGGTTTTGAACCACTTAACTGACACATAAAAATGAAGACGCCGTCCCGAAAATGTCTCACTTTTTTATTGCATACCTGGAATCTGTCTTATGTGGATAAAGGTGGCGCATATCTACGGTTTGTGAAACGTTCTTTAACCCCTTAATGACCCACCTACTTTTAGCCTTGAGGGTCAGTACATTTTTGTCCCTCCTTGTGTTCCAGCGGTCAGGCAGGCACATAGGTGGGAGACGTGAATGTGGGTCGGCAGAAGAGTGGATGGAAGATTAGGGGTGACCCCAGGGGTTCCACACAGACCTGGAGTCTTTTGGACTCTAGGGCCGGGTGGCTTGGGTTTTGGTCTGCTTTAAATGCTTAAAGTGGACCAAAACACAGAAGACCAGCTGTAGGAGATCCTTGCCCAAAGCTGCCGGGGATGTGGCGAGTGAGAGCAAGGGGAAAGGCGAGATTTGCAACGAGCCAGAGAGATTCGCACAGAGGGGCATCAGAATTTGGGATGCCCCAGGGAAGGACCCTTTTAAACTCCGGGGCCGGTGGGTTTCAGTCTACTTTAAAGCGGATCAAAACCCATATTGGAGCCCCCCCCCCCCCCCCCCCCCCAAAAGAAAAATCCGGTCGGCTTATTGCTTCTCCCCGGAGCGTCCCGATTTGGGATGCCCCACTGTGTGCAATCTCCTGGGATGGCTGTAAAATGTAGCATTCTGGCAATTCCAAGCTGATGCATGCTCCTGCACCAGGCCTAAATAAATGGCTAGGGTTGGGGTACAGATACATAGGGTGCAGATAGGGTTGGGGTACAGATACATAGGATGCTGATAGGGTTGGAGTACAGATACATAGGGTGCAGATAGGGTTGATGAACAGATACATAGGATGCCGATAGGGTTGATGTACAGATACATAGGGTGCAGGTAGGGTTAGAGTACAGATACATAGGGTGCAGATAGGGTTGATGAACAGATACATAGGATGCCGATAGGGTTGATGAACAGATACATAGGATGCTGATAGGGTTGGGGTGTGGGACATAGGTAAATTGGGCAGCAAGGGACAGAGGAGGGGAGATGTACAGGAGCTTTGTCATGTCATGCCTAGCCATTATTTTTTTCCTTGCCTATAGAACAGTGGTTGCAGGCTGTGCAGTATATGACATTACTGTAACTACAGGTCCCTCCCCCTGCTCTCACTGACACATGCACAAGTGTATGTAAAACTTCCATACTGCATTCCTGATATCGCTCCTGGAGGGGGTGATCCTGCCGCCTCAGCTCTTCATCCTGGTTGGCTCTTGCCAGCTGCCAATCACCCAGGGAGGGAAGGAAGGGGCGGGTATTTTCAAAATACTGCCCCAGCCATAGTTCCTCTCAAGCTGACAGCTGTTGCTAGGCGCGGCTTGAAGTATGCAGTGAGCGGGGAGGCAGAAGCGGCCGCGCTCCGAGCACCTTAAAAGGGAACACTGGCCACCACCAGGTGGCCCCAACTAACTCACCTTTCCCCGCTCCTACAGCGTATTGGCGTCCTCCCAATGCAGCCTGCGCTCGCCCAAAGAGCAGAGTCCAGCGGAGCTCCGCCGAGAGCCAGCTCCCAGAATCCTCTGCAGCAAGCAAACTGATTTGCATATGCAGTTTTGTGGCTAAGCGTTGTAAGGATTTAACGGTCATTCTGGCTTTAACTTAGCGGAAGCTTTTATTTCATGAATATTCCTGGATCGTCCGGTATAGCGGCATTCATTTTAGACGTAGCGAATGAACACTTTACTCGCCATGAACTCACCTTTTGCCCATATCCGTCACTTAAATGCCAGGGCGATTTACTCA
Organism: Gastrophryne carolinensis; assembly: GCA_027917425.1. Lineage (NCBI taxonomy): Eukaryota > Metazoa > Chordata > Amphibia > Anura > Microhylidae > Gastrophryne > Gastrophryne carolinensis. Next base: position 69,798,707 of record CM051243.1, on the reverse strand, counting down.
TCTTTTGTCCTGAGTGGCAGAGGACAAATGTATAAAATCACCCACATGCCACGCGTTTTTTTTTTCCTTTCTACTCCTCCCCCTTTTTTTTTTTTTAGTCACCAGTACTGGAGCGCCAAAGCCGCTCAGAATTATTAGCGATATTATTAGAAACCCCACATAACATTTACTGTCGATAACACCTATACATGTTGATTATATGTAGCATAATAGATTTCTTGATATATGATCAGCTATACCACACAATAACAACAATTATCAAAATTATAAGAGATTTCTTTTTGGGTTTTTTTTTATTTTTTTACTATGAGCATATTGGTGGATAATCGTAAAATCAAATCATTACATGGGGCAATAGTTTTGATTACCTGCTGCCATGATTAGCTGATCCCTGATCAAGTTTAAAGGATTTTAATGGTTTTAAAGTGGACCAACACCCAGGATTTTGACTATCCTGGGTTTTGGCCCACTTCGGTGGGGCACCCCGATCGGACGTGGAAAAGGTAGGATTTGTGGGCTTCCTGGGGGGTTCTTATAGATTCCCGGGCCGATCCGCCCTGGGTGTTGGTCCACTTTAATTATTTGTAATTAAGCAAGGCATAGATTTAAATCGTCATTTTATGTGGTGCATAGCTTTGAATCCTCCTATAGGAGACTTGCTTTACTCCAGCCGCTGTCTGTCATAGCCACTGCCGTACACTGTGGGATACCTACTCCCCGGTGTAGCGGTCCGGTAAGGTGAGTAGGTCACTAATAAGCATGCAGCCGGAATTTTTTATTTTTAACTTTTAAAGTAAAAAAAAAAAATAAATAAACTTTTAGACTTTTAGGATTTTGACTATCCCGGGTTTTGGTCCTTTCCCCAGGGGCACCCCGATGCAGAATGCCCCACTATATGAAACCCTCCAGGCCCCCCCCGGTCCTACAACGTATGCATCTAATCAGTGTGTCTGAGCAGCCGAACCGTGCGGGCAAGCGTCCTGCCAAAGGGATAGCGAGCGGGGATGTGGCTGCTGCTCGCCCATGGGCCGTTGGAGCGGGATGGAAGGTGAGTATACCAGGGGACGGCCTGGGGGGGTTTCACACAGCGGGGCATCCTGAAGGGGGAAGGGAATCTATCGGCCGGCCATGGAATTGTATAGAGTCCAGTTTGTATTCACTCCTGATTTGGGGTGCCTCGCTGTGTGAACCCCGCCCCCCAGTGTCCCGACATGCTTACCTCGCCAATGAGCCCACAGCGCATGCGCAGTTGGCGGTGGCATCGCTGGCATTTTTCTCAGACTGTGCGAGCCAATAGCCAGTGGGCCTGAGGTTCCATTCAGCTTCTCCAGCCAGGCATTAGTATGCGTGGCAGGAGAGCCTGATTGGAGGGGAGCCACGCCTGTGCAAGCAGAATGGCGGCAAGGTGTGTCATATCGGGCAAATGGTGGGGTGTCATGCAGCAGGGCATCCCAAAGAGTGAAAATCACAGGTTTTGAACCACTTAACTGACACATAAAAATGAAGACGCCGTCCCGAAAATGTCTCACTTTTTTATTGCATACCTGGAATCTGTCTTATGTGGATAAAGGTGGCGCATATCTACGGTTTGTGAAACGTTCTTTAACCCCTTAATGACCCACCTACTTTTAGCCTTGAGGGTCAGTACATTTTTGTCCCTCCTTGTGTTCCAGCGGTCAGGCAGGCACATAGGTGGGAGACGTGAATGTGGGTCGGCAGAAGAGTGGATGGAAGATTAGGGGTGACCCCAGGGGTTCCACACAGACCTGGAGTCTTTTGGACTCTAGGGCCGGGTGGCTTGGGTTTTGGTCTGCTTTAAATGCTTAAAGTGGACCAAAACACAGAAGACCAGCTGTAGGAGATCCTTGCCCAAAGCTGCCGGGGATGTGGCGAGTGAGAGCAAGGGGAAAGGCGAGATTTGCAACGAGCCAGAGAGATTCGCACAGAGGGGCATCAGAATTTGGGATGCCCCAGGGAAGGACCCTTTTAAACTCCGGGGCCGGTGGGTTTCAGTCTACTTTAAAGCGGATCAAAACCCATATTGGAGCCCCCCCCCCCCCCCCCCCCCCAAAAGAAAAATCCGGTCGGCTTATTGCTTCTCCCCGGAGCGTCCCGATTTGGGATGCCCCACTGTGTGCAATCTCCTGGGATGGCTGTAAAATGTAGCATTCTGGCAATTCCAAGCTGATGCATGCTCCTGCACCAGGCCTAAATAAATGGCTAGGGTTGGGGTACAGATACATAGGGTGCAGATAGGGTTGGGGAACAGATACATAGGATGCTGATAGGGTTGGAGTACAGATACATAGGGTGCAGATAGGGTTGATGAACAGATACATAGGATGCCGATAGGGTTGATGTACAGATACATAGGGTGCAGGTAGGGTTAGAGTACAGATACATAGGGTGCAGATAGGGTTGATGAACAGATACATAGGATGCCGATAGGGTTGATGTACAGATACATAGGATGCCGATAGGGTTGATGAACAGATACATAGGATGCTGATAGGGTTGGGGTGTGGGACATAGGTAAATTGGGCAGCAAGGGACAGAGGAGGGGAGATGTACAGGAGCTTTGTCATGTCATGCCTAGCCATTATTTTTTTCCTTGCCTATAGAACAGTGGTTGCAGGCTGTGCAGTATATGACATTACTGTAACTACAGGTCCCTCCCCCTGCTCTCACTGACACATGCACAAGTGTATGTAAAACTTCCATACTGCATTCCTGATATCGCTCCTGGAGGGGGTGATCCTGCCGCCTCAGCTCTTCATCCTGGTTGGCTCTTGCCAGCTGCCAATCACCCAGGGAGGGAAGGAAGGGGCGGGTATTTTCAAAATACTGCCCCAGCCATAGTTCCTCTCAAGCTGACAGCTGTTGCTAGGCGCGGCTTGAAGTATGCAGTGAGCGGGGAGGCAGAAGCGGCCGCGCTCCGAGCACCTTAAAAGGGAACACTGGCCACCACCAGGTGGCCCCAACTAACTCACCTTTCCCCGCTCCTACAGCGTATTGGCGTCCTCCCAATGCAGCCTGCGCTCGCCCAAAGAGCAGAGTCCAGCGGAGCTCCGCCGAGAGCCAGCTCCCAGAATCCTCTGCAGCAAGCAAACTGATTTGCATATGCAGTTTTGTGGCTAAGCGTTGTAAGGATTTAACGGTCATTCTGGCTTTAACTTAGCGGAAGCTTTTATTTCATGAATATTCCTGGATCGTCCGGTATAGCGGCATTCATTTTAGACGTAGCGAATGAACACTTTACTCGCCATGAACTCACCTTTTGCCCATATCCGTCACTTAAATGCCAGGGCGATTTACTCATCTTTTGTCCTGAGTGGCACAGGACAAATGTATAAAATCACCCACATGCCACGCGTTTTTTTTTTCCTTTCTACTCCTCCCCCTTTTTTTTTTTTTTAGTCACCAGTACTGGAGCGCCAAAGCCGCTCAGAATTATTAGCGATATTATTAGAAACCCCACATAACATTTACTGTCGATAACACCTATACATGTTGATTATATGTAGCATAATAGATTTCTTGATATATGATCAGCTATACCACACAATAACAACAATTATCAAAATTATAAGAGATTTCTTTTTGGGTTTTTTTTATTTTTTTACTATGAGCATATTGGTGGATAATCGTAAAATCAAATCATTACATGGGGCAATAGTTTTGATTACCTGCTGCCATGATTAGCTGATCCCTGATCAAGTTTAAAGGATTTTAATGGTTTTAAAGTGGACCAACACCCAGGATTTTGACTATCCTGGGTTTTGGCCCACTTCGGTGGGGCACCCCGATCGGACGTGGAAAAGGTAGGATTTGTGGGCTTCCTGGGGGGTTCTTATAGATTCCCGGGCCGATCCGCCCTGGGTGTTGGTCCACTTTAATTATTTGTAATTAAGCAAGGCATAGATTTAAATCGTCATTTTATGTGGTGCATAGCTTTGAATCCTCCTATAGGAGACTTGCTTTACTCCAGCCGCTGTCTGTCATAGCCACTGCCGTACACTGTGGGATACCTACTCCCCGGTGTAGCGGTCCGGTAAGGTGAGTAGGTCACTAATAAGCATGCAGCCGGAATTTTTTATTTTTAACTTTTAAAGTAAAAAAAATAAATAAATAAACTTTTAGACTTTTAGGATTTTGACTATCCCGGGTTTTGGTCCTTTCCCCAGGGGCACCCCGATGCAGAATGCCCCACTATATGAAACCCTCCAGGCCCCCCCCGGTCCTACAACGTATGCATCTAATCAGTGTGTCTGAGCAGCCGAACCGTGCGGGCAAGCGTCCTGCCAAAGGGATAGCGAGCGGGGATGTGGCTGCTGCTCGCCCATGGGCCGTTGGAGCGGGATGGAAGGTGAGTATACCAGGGGACGGCCTGGGGGGGTTTCACACAGCGGGGCATCCTGAAGGGGGAAGGGAATCTATCGGCCGGCCATGGAATTGTATAGAGTCCAGTTTGTATTCACTCCTGATTTGGGGTGCCTCGCTGTGTGAACCCCGCCCCCCAGTGTCCCGACAT